>JAODJU010000035.1:16140433-16158226 GCA_026776725.1 Gnathonemus echidnorhynchus | reverse complement strand
TTCCCCTCATTTAACACACCTGATTCAACTCCTTGTGCTAATTACCACACAGCTCTTGGGCTGAATCATTTATGGTGGAACAGGGAAAGAACTAAGCTACACTGGGCTCCGGCCCTCCAGGACTGGAGTTGGGCACCCCTGCTCTAGTGCATGACAAGACTTTTACATCAACAGAATCCATCTTAGACTGAGGAATGAGTCCATACTGTCTCTTTGCTGCCCCCATGTGGTTGTTAGAGAGTAGGGCAACGAAGAGTTGTGACTGTCCTTTCCTGTTATTTGTTCATGGTTATGAACCATTTACAAGTTAACTGAAAGGGCGATTACCTGTTTTTCATAGCCATGTCCCTGTACCCTGTGCTATAAAAGCATCTAGAATAAATGCTGCATGTATTTTAATACTATACTTTTAATACTATACTATACAGTACTTTTATACATTTTATACATTCAGTGACTGGATGGGGTGTAGCAGCTCTGTTAGATCTTGCTGACTGACTCCAGTGATGAGTCGCCATCTTTACAAGGCTAGCATGGCTAACACTGTTGGCTCATAGGGTTTTGGGTTTGGTTTCATTTCAGGCGGAGGTCAATTACATTAAAGCCAGCATAGTTGTCCAATATTTCTCTCCTTTTCACTTATAACCATGCGATACTGACTGTACATTGGGCTCAATTTCTGCTGAAAGAATTTCACACACTTCATATATTCCTCTCACCATTCCCGTCATCTACAATGAGCAGGTTTCCTCCTAACATCCATTCCAAGAGAAGTATTTCAATAGTTTCATTTAGGAATTTTCCATATGATGCCTCTATCCTTGCATGCAGTTTGACTGATTCAGTCGGCGACTTGGAAAACCACAGAAAATATTGAACACTTCATGAATTTGTGTGTCATCCTTGCACCTTTGGCTGGGCAATCTTTGGGTTAAAGTGAAGCGAATGCAGCAGTGGTTTCAGCTCCCTATTGGCCAGTTAAGGTGACTGGCCCCGTCTGATTGGCTGAAATGGTGGCTGAAGGCGGAGACCCCTAGGATCACCAGCTAGTAGCAAGCGAGTGTGCTATCCAGACTGGCCAGTGCCAAGGGACAACCTTCCAGTGGCTTCTGTCCAGTGAAGTCGGCTATGCTGCCAAAATCCTGGCCGGGCGTCAGACGGAGAGGATATCTGGCAACCTGAGCAACACTGCAATAATGAGTAATAAGCAATAAGTGTTCCTCAGGCAAGTAATTAAATCACATGGCATGACATCACCACATCTCACCTACATCAATACAAAAGTACCATATTAAACAATCCCCCATTTGATTTATGCACATAGGTATGTCAGCTCCTTCCTCAAAATGAGTGAGGCCATAAGGCAGCGGAGGCAGCTAGAAGCTGGAAGAATGTCTTGTGGGATTTGGTGCAAACAAGCATTGCACCCATGAGTCCAAGGACAGGAAGAAGAGGAGGTACAGTCTCTGTTTTTGCTTTACATATTGTAGTCTGTGCACAGTTATTTAAAGTTCATGCATGGGTAGTGAGCACTCATTCTTCGTAGCAGCCTGCTAAATGTGCTTGTAGTTCTAATGGTTGTAATTGTTAGTGATACTAAGTGATGATTCAGTGCACCCCCCCTCTCTCTCTGGTACCCTGTCTGTCATCCAGCTATGTCCAGTGAATTAGGGAGCAGCTGTAAAAGGGACCAAAATGGACGTGATGAAGATGTACATCCAGAGGAGGGATGCACAGCGGGCACTGCCCAGCTCTGTGCCCTCCGAGGCCCCCCTGCCATTCCCAGCTCCTCTAAGGAGATGTCCACCACAGCTCCTGGTCAGCTTTAAATATAGTAGATGCAGATCTAACAACTTTACTGTTCTTTTATTCAGACTTATATATTCAGATATTTCCCATCCGTGTTTGTCCGAGCCCTCAGATGCAGACCTCCTGGTCTGCGCAGTGGAGGCTGAGACGTCAGGTCTGTCTAAATATATTTTTGAATAAATGAAATAATGTTATGTGCACAGAAATCTGCCAAATGTATATTATACAAACCTATGAACTGTATATTTATTGTTGTTGCTATTATTATTATTCATATTTGTTAGCCCTAAAAATCCATGTTGAAGTGGGTTAAGGTAAGCAGCTAAGCTGAATGTTAGCCTTACTGTCCTTGGTGCTGGTGGTCTATGCTGCACTGGCCTGCATGTCCAGTCTGCTTGTGTTACGCGCAGACGAGGGAAACAGAGGCGAGGAGACGGAGATCAGGGAAAATGCGGGGTTTAATTAGGGAAATGACACGAGGATCAGGTAACATGCGGGATAACATTACAATGACCGGACTGGGGAAACAAACGGAAACGCGGACTAAATACAGTGGACTAATTGACAACAATCGGGAACAGCTGGTAAACACGGGGAATCCACACAGGGTTGATGAGGGGGCGTGGCACACGAGAGGAGTGGACGATCGGGGCATGACAGCTTGTCTGCAATAGGAGGATAATTACATAAAGAACTTACTGCTCACACCAACTTTTCTTTACATGCTTGATATTGTCTTTACGCCTCCCTTAACTAAGTAAGCTGTCCACGAAGGGCAGCCACCTATTGTGTAAGCTGAGTATTTTAATCATTTTATATAAAAGTGGATGTTTGTATTTGTCGAGAGCAAGCATATTTGAAAGAAGACACGTAACGGTTTGAAATAATAGTTTTCTCGAATCTGTCAGACATAAAGCAGCAGAGTTCTTTAGGTTGTTGTGGCGCACTTCAGAATCCACCTTGAGAAAGAGAAAAAAAATCATGTTCTGATTTGTATGTATTTTATGCAAATACTGATTTATTAATCCATCCATCGTATTGTATTGTCTTGTCCAACCCACTTATCTGACTGGGTCATGGGGGGTCCGGATCCTATCCTGGAAGCAATGGGCATGAGACAGGGAACAACCCTGGACAGGGGACCAGCCTATCACAGGGCACACTCACACACCATTTACTTTCACATACACACCTACGGGCAACTTAGTAACTCCAATCAGCCTCAGCATGTCTTTGGACTGTGGGGGGAAACCCCACGACGACACGCAGAGATCATGCAAGCTCCACTCACATGTAACCCAGGCGGAGACTCGAACCCGGGTCCCAGATATGTGGGGCAACAGTGCTAACCACTGCACCACCATGCCACCCCCTTGAATTATTAATTTTTATTTATATTGTTATTTGTGAGCTAAGGCATTTTAAGGTAGACTAATTAAGGTTTATCTTTTTCAAGCATGTGCAACAAGAACTGATGGAGATATTGACGTTAGATTCAGGCGTTAAGTGGAGATGCCGGCACAACTCCAGAGGGTTAAATTGAGCAAATCTGTGATCTGCCGTTACACAGGGGCCCTGAACCATCATAAAGCACCTTCTGATGCCTGAAAAAGCCATTACATTTCAAAACCAATCCTGGTTTCAGTTGGCTAACCCTAATTTGAGGATTGAGGGTGACACAGCAGGCTGTTGGAAAGTATGAAATATGCCATTACATCAAGCTAAACTGTGATTTCCCGGTAAAGTGGGGTCCAGGCCTACCATAAAACTATGGCTGAGAAAGCTATAACCTTTCTAAACCTAACCCCAGCTTCAAATGGCTAACCCTCAATTGGAGACAACAGGCTGCTGGAAAGTATGAAATATGCTATTAATATTATCTGTGAGACCCCTCCCCGCATTAATTAACAGACGCTCCTGGTCTTTTGCTGCCCCCGCCGCAATGCCTCGGTCTGGCAGACACTGCAGTACGTTTTTTCATAGCTCCTTCATCCTTCATTCAGTACAAAAAGCATAATTTACATCACTCCATTATCCCTTGATACATATTTTTTCATTGCTCCATATCATTTCCTGAGAATTATGCTAAAACATCAGGATCTCTTTCCTTTGAGAGTATAGTACTGTATAATAATGTACTTCATTTTTACTGTATCTATTGTTGACAATGTATTACTGTGCATAATTTATCAATTAAACTTCACCATATGTATGTATATAAAAATCATGCTCCATTCGGAGCCCACGGATCGTTCTCTATTAGCTGCGTAGTTATAATATTATTTAAGATTTTGTGAAGTTACAAAGCTTGAGTAATACACTTTCCTGTCTTAGGATAGGAACAGTAATTGAAATACTGTTCATCTGTAATGGCTTTTTCCAAAATCTGGTCCTAACCCCAGTATCCATGGTTACCAAACAGCGAAAGACAGGATGTGCAAGTTAGGAAGTTTCTGTAATACGGCCCCAGGACAAAACAGACAAAACGTGGTTATAAATTAGAATTCAGTTTACTAGGTGAGATCTATCTGTTGTGACCTATTGTGCAATGTAACAAATCAGATGTTAGATTTTGTTTAGAGCGTACCCACTGACTTTGATGGGTAACTCTGAGATTTTAATGGTTACTGGTATCATTTAAATAATCATTTAAATGACATATTTTAAATAACCTTTTAAATGACCATTTATATTATAATTAAAATAATTATTTAAATGACATTTTATTGAATGTCACAAGCCACCCTTTATAATTAATGTCCACATTCCTGGGTATTTAAAAACAGAGAAAAATCTGGTCTGGGTTTAGCGTTGTAGTCTTTTTATCGGAAAAATCTTGTGACTTCGTTTCCACCTAGCAGTCGACCCCGTTCAAATGGCTGCTTCTGTTTCCATGTTGTTTTTGCACAGTTTTGTCACATAATACCTGGGGGGGGAAACAATTAACTTATTTTAAAGAGTAGCTTGTTTCACTTTAAAGTTGTGACTCTTCTGTATTTTCACTTATAGCCTTTAGAATGTAGATTTTATTGGTATCAAATAATCCTACCAAGATGGAATGAGAGAGTTCCACCAACATTGTATTCAGTTCATTCTGGGCCACATGCTTTACAGTTCGATGATGTTTAATTAATGTTAGGAATGCAGACCTAGAACAAACACATCAGAAAGTTATGCATTTGATATGCACATTTCTTGGCTTACCCCATGACATGAATTGTGATTTGCACATCCCACATTGCTGGGTATCGGCAGTCCCATGGTTTTTTCAATGTCTAAAAAACAAGAAGTCAAAAAAAGTATTTTATTCTTTACCTTATATTAAATGGCTTGCCTGATCAACACGGTTTAAATCCTGGAAGAAAGGAACAATCTTGCACTCTTGGGCAAAGTACTACACATGAAATATAAGCCATTGATTCATCTTCCAAGTCAGGGTTGTAGGGTAGTCTGGAGCATCTCAGATAGCACAGGGCATAAGGCTCAGGTCTGCCCTGGACAGAATGCCAGTCCATTGCAGGTAACTCACAGTCACACACTATGGGAAACTCACAGCCACACACTATGGGAAACTCACAGTCACACACTATGGGAAACTCACAGTCACACACTATGGGAAACTCACAGCCACACACTATGGGAAACTCACAGTCACACACTATGGGAAATTTAGCGATGCCAATTACTGCCTGTCTTCTACATGGAGTGTGGGCGTGAGGAAACACTGCTACTCACTAAGGGACCATTTTGCCCTGACGTAGAAGCAAAAATGGCAACATTTTATATATGTTTAATATTATACGTTAAACAAATATACCAGTAAGGATCTCATCGATCCTGTCCACAGCAAACTTGGCATTTTCTTCAGAGAAGCACATGGGTGGTTTGAACTTCAGAACATTCCTGTCTGGACCATCAGCACTAAGAAGGATTCGATGTTCCTTCAACCTGCCAAGATGAATAGCTTACTTTCAAAACCAGCTAGCATCTGTTTACCTTTAAATATATAAGTGGGTGCACAGAAAGGTATTATGTAAAATACTGAATAATCTTTTTTGACTTATTATTTGAATAAGTTATGGGGCTCACTTGTAAATGACATCTTGGGCCTCTGCTGTAGCTGGAGTCCGCTTGGATCGGTCTTTCACAAGCTCAGCGCCAACAAACAAACCCACCCCCCTGCAAGCAAATGCAAAGCAAGACTATTTGTATAATGCCAGACCTTGGACTATGAACTCTTCATACAGTTCTTCATCAACAATGATCTTCCAGATAGTTCACCTTCTAAGAAACAGAAATAGCTTATTTTAAGATTTTTCCACGTCTTCCAGCAAGTCAGGGTTTAAAAATATAATGCAGTAATAGAAAAGTATAATGAGTATATGAGGCTCTTAAGTAAATTAAATTGGTTGAGTCTTATGAGTAAGCGTCACAACTTGAAGTAGCATGATCAGAAAATGAATCCCTAGTTACAAAGACATTAATCAACTGATCAATCAAATTCTTCATAAATTATTTGGCATTAATGTCTTTTTGAGTGGCACACACTACTCTGGTAAAGACTTAGCTACTATATATGTGACAAATCAGATCTGTGTGTAATGTGTCCATTGGTGATTACCAGCTCTGTTTACCTGACGTCTCCAATCAGTGGGTGCTTCTCCTTCTGTTGACGCAACAGCTCTGCCAGGTACCTCCCAACTCGCAAAGCATTGCTCTGGAGAGCCTCTTTCTCAATAACATCAAGGACAGCCAGCCCAATAGCACAAGAAACAGGATTGCCTCCAAACTGCAGCATGTTTGAAATTTAGTAAATTTATGATTTTCATAGCTTGCAATTTAAGTCAAATAAGCTACTGGTTTAAGCATAGGCCCACCGTGTTGAAATACTCCATCCCAGAGGACATAAAGGCTTCAGCGATTTTCCTGGTGGTGATGACGCACGCCATTGGGTGGCCATTTCCGATAGGCTTCCCCATGGTTACAATATCGGGTACAAAATCTTTGCCCTGTAGCTGGAATGCCCAGAAGTGAGTTCCTGCACGGCCGAAGCCCACCTGTATTTCGTCTGCGATGAAGATACCCCCTGCCGTCCGCACATGTCTAAGGAAGGAAGGAGGGTACGGTGACAGAATATGTGACAGAGGGATTTCCATGTGGGACCCTTACCTAGTGCTACACAAGCTATGGAATGTGCTTTAACTGCAATACATTGCACAGATATGATATAGATGAGCATGTCAAATATTTCATAAAGAAATATATATCATTTTTTTGCATTTGATATAAAAACACAATCAGGTTTTAGTCCTGTTTTACACATTGAATAATCATCTTAAAGCTGTAAGGAACAAACAAATCATATGTAAAAGGAATTAAAAAACCACTCATACTGTGCCACTTTCTGGAAGTATCCTTGAGGTGGGATGACCTGCCCTCCGCAGCTCTGCAAGGACTCGGCGATGAAAGCTGCAATCTACAAAACCGCATACTGTGTGAGTGAGGCATACGATAGCAAGGAGTACATTTAGAAGGACTGTAGACAATGACTGTTCTATGAAAAATGAAGTAAGCAGGTAAATAATATGGCTTGTGATAATAAATGCACAATTTCATGCACAACGGACAAATGCACAATTTGCAGCTTTCATATTGATAGTGATAATGTGAAAATTACAAAAGATGGCTGTGACGCAAAGCAAATTATGGTACTTATTGCAGGGCTGCTTTTAAGTTCAGGTTATTGTGACTAAAACATGATAAATCATTTACTCAAACTGGGATCCTAGGAACATTTTCCAATGATAAATCGCACAAATAAAGTACAAACTTCACTTATTAGTTTAACAGAACTTAAAACTCAGGGAAAGATACTGTGATTCTTTATGGGATACCTAATAATCAGTTGACATAACAAAAGTCCTGTTTTACAAACTTTTACAAAGTTCCTTCTGATCCTTTAATACAAAACACTTTATAATAATAATAATATCCATCCATCCATTTTCCAAACCGCTTATCCTTATAATATAATATAATAATTTATAATAATAATAAAAGCCTGCACAGAATAGGTAAGAAGCCCTGACATGACAGATGGTGAGAAACTATGTTTCTGGTTTGTGTTTGGGGGGAAAGTGGACTTTGAGTTCCATTTATACCTAATGACACTCATTCAGCATAGGACCCTCGAGGAGGAGAGGGGGAATTCCTTCATTCCTCAGGCTCAGCAGGGGACGTACCTTCTGCCCTTTCTTATGGGCGTCCTGAATGATGCTCTCCACCTCGTCTGAGTAGGCGGTAGCAGGGTCAGGGTGAGCCTCACGGTACTTCCCTCGATAGATGTCAGGGCTGGGAGCCTTGAGGACATTACTTCAGTTTTTATAAACGGTATTATATTACTATACTATATACCATATTGTAAAGTTATGCATTCTCTCTAATTACTCATATAAATGACTCATATATTATTGTCTGTTTAATAGCTATAATAATGATATGAACTTGAACCACTTTTGCTGTAGCATTTGAAACTATCTGTACACTCAACAGCAACGTTTGCCTCCTTACCACATAAACTAATTGGTTGTGCTGTGACCCTGTCATCTGGTGAAACTTATATGGGCTGATATCAATGAGGGATGACACATGACCATGGTAGGCACTGGAAGAAAAACAACCTGTGCAGCATCACAAATTATACATTATACTAGGCAGACAAGGGGCTCTGTAATGGTACCACTGATAAAGAACTTAATTAGTAAGCCATCCTGGTGAATGGGGTATAAAAAGGGGTTAAAAGTCACTTTGAATGAATACATCACTAACTAAATGTTACAGGATCCCAGTTAACTTATTCCCTGAGTTGTATGTTCAACAACCACCTCTAAATGTTCATGACTCACAACTCAGTCTTTGATGAAAGTCTAGCTTTGCATCTAATATTTCACATAGTAAAAGTCTGTATTTTATTAAAAGTGTTGAACTTTAAAGTGTTGAAACTCTCTGTCAACATCAAACTGCAAATTAGGCAAAAAACTTATATAGCAAGGAAAAAAATACAGTTTAAACATTTAACTAAAAAATGACAGAGGGAGACCTTGAATAGTTACCCCCCCCACAAATGGACATTGGCTTTTTTGTTGATTATGTGCTGTGTGAAATAAAAGCACTGTTGACTTACTGGTCCAAAGTGATGATGCCTTTGTGGCCAGTGTACTGCCAAGCCAGCCTCAAGGCCAGGTCATTGGCTTCTGAGCTGCAGGAGAAATGCATACCAGTTATACATTTCCTAGCAAGTAGGTCAGTGGTACAAAGTATCCTTCTGAACAGGAGTCTACAGCCGCAACGTTTCAGCATTAAATGATCAGTATCGTTTATGACGTCTTTTACTCTATGCCTGTTGACTTTCCTTATTGATGACCTATGCCTTGTTTTTACAATGATATTGTTAGTTACTTAGACATCTTAAGAGTAACATGAATATCAGCATTAATTATATATTTTTATCATGAGTTTAAGCCTTCATACTTCAGCCCTGGAGAGCAACCTAATGTAGTAGTGATTTAATGAAATGTTAGTACATTTTAAGTGTATTCTTTGTCAATTTTAAGTACACTCTATTATATTTTCAGTTCAGGAATTTTTGACATAAATCATTTTTCAAACGGATAAAAACCTTTGCTTTCTTATGGGAAATGGGAATATATTTTTTTTCATAGACCTTGAATATCCCTTTGAGCAAAATTCATATTGAAAAAGTCACTGTATATGTTTATAGGCTTAATTCCCAATCTGTGGTGCTTTCAAGGAGCTGTAGGAGCTTAATGTTCCATCTTGACCATGCATGGCTGGGCTATATGGTGGATTGGAAAATGTATTGGAAAATGTACTGAAAAAACTGAAGTGTAAATATTTCAAATGAAGTTAGCACATCTGAAGACAGATCTGTACCCTGAATTGACAAAATAGCAAACGGAGAGGCTGTCTGGCAGGGTGGCCTGCAGGCGTTGGGCGTATTCTACCAAGTTATCATGCAGGAAACGTGAGTTGGTGTTCAGGATCTCCATCTGCATGGCCCCAGCCTTTACCACGTCTGGGTGACAGTGCCCAACTAGAGGAATAACGCAACACAAGTTTTTATAATCCATAGGACATTGATTTACTGACAAAAACACCACAAGCAGTGAAAACTGTAAAACTCACATTTTAAAAATGCTACATATCACATAGGATGCCAGATGTTTTACTCCCTGTTCTGTATTTTTTGTGAATCTCTACTGAAGAGGGTAACTTTTATCATACTGTATGTGGTGAGAAAGCGGTTTTGCAGTTTTTTAATATAAAATATGTAGCAGTGAAAATGTATACAAAATGCCAACCACTTCGATTTGACGAGCGTGATCTTTCTTATAAATGCATCACAGATTGATAAAATAAAATAAAACTACATTGAAACTATTTAGTTAAGACACAAGCACATTATTCCAAAATACCTTGACTGAGCTTTTATTTTTTTAACTCAAAAGAGTCATTTATTTTTTGTAAATCTATGTATAAAATAATTCCATAAAAGATTTTGCAAAACACAAAAACTGGGCTCAGCTCAATTTCAGTCAGTGTTCATCACTGAGCATTAATATTATGTGATGCCCAGCCTCCACTAAGAGAATACGATTAGCGCTAGGTTTTGCTCACCATGGGCGACATTATTGATGCAGTCCAAATACCTCTCTCCTTTTTCATCGTACATGTATTGGCCTTTGGCATGTACGATCTTGATGGGGTCATGGCCGAAGAAAACCTTACAGGATGGGCTAAAACATTGGGTGGAAGTTAGCATCTGTTTCATACTCAAATAATATACTAGCAGAATTGTTCTTTTTATGTTTATGTGAATTTGTACACTTAATAATGTTCTATTATTCTAATGGTAAATTTTAGTCATACTTGTTGCTATTGATAAAAGACTGACTTAAAATGTACTGCAGTAACCTTGAGGTCTTCAAATAGCCAAGTCAAATGCTGCAGTTTGGACCTGTGATGTAACATGCAGGTTGTTTCACACAGAAAGTACTGTAGCAAGCTGATAAACTGGTTCATGAAAGGTAAATGATAAGACCGTACAGCTAAGGTTAATTATATAATATGCTAACTACCATATCAACCATTTGAAAAGGTTTGGCAAAACTGTTTAATCACAATTAAGTTGTGATTAAATGCCATCTGTATGCTAAGTGGTCAACCAGGATTTCTTGCTTAGCCAGATAACTTGCTGGATTTAAGGTAGTCTGGGCTAAATGGGCTTCATCATTTTTCACCTACATTTAGCCCAGACTACCTTAATTCTCACAAGTTGTCTGGCTAAGCAAGAAATCCTGCTTGTGGAACACCCCTCAGCATAAAAAAAAAATGTTGAACAACTCCCCTGAAAATGCACATCCAACATAGCCCAACTTGATTTGTACTTTCTTACTTACCATCACTTACTTACCATCATAACTCTCCCCATGGTGGGAATATTAAAATACATGCAATAATAAACACACTTCAGTTTTTGTTTCAACAAAACATCACAGAAATGGTATATTTTTCCCCTCTACCTTTTTATCTTTCAGCTTGCACATTTTTTAGAGCCAATTTGTTTAGGGGCAGTTTCTTTTAAAAGCTTTCTTTCTGAAGAAATGTGATTAAATGACTTGTTTTACAGCAATTTCCTTTTGTAACAATTGTATTGTATAAGCATTGATTCTAGTTTACAAACACAAACCATGTTCCTGGATGACTAATATACGATGTATAGAATAGTGGGGACTTCACATGAGAATGAGGCACTGTGAATGTTCTGTGTGAAATCAAGTTAGCAGAATCAAATTAATATTTTCTTTGTTTTATGTCTGTAGAATACAGCCAACCAATATTAACTGGTCATTTATCTCATTAATAAATATTATTTTCTACTAATTTTTACCTACTGTGGACTAGATAAATCTGAGTCCTCAGTGCACTACTTCTTGCAATTTTTATATGTGTATTTGTATAAACAATTGCAAATACATAGTTTTCTGTAAATAATAATATTTTTTAGTTTTTGGAATATCTTACACGAGTACACGTTAACCTAGGTATACACAAATTTCATAGAAATGTTTCATGTAGGAATATATATCTTCCGGTTAAAAAAACATTATGATAATTTAACTGGTTTTTATTTAACCTATCAAAGACATAGTAAGTACACTTTTACATTTACTACATTTACTAGACAACCAATTAAGTGACATAATCTGACGAGATTTTATATATTATGTAAACAAACTCTTACCCAATATACTTATGCCTTAGATCAATTGTCTTCTTTTTATCAAATGTTTCTGCCATTTTTTGTGATAACAGAGCAACAGCAATGATTAGGCTTCTCTTTTTAAATGCAATAAATAGTCTCAGTCTTTTCGATGTGCTGTACTTAACCTTGTCTTCGCAATATCATCGCTGGTATTGTTGACACAGGCAGACTGGTCAAGGGTCAGATCTTCCCATAAGACTTTTTTTTCTTCTGGAAAAGTTATTTTTAGGTAAGATATACCACCTGTCATGCTTGTTTTAGGTTCCTGGTGGATTTATATTTTGCGATATCCAGCAATATGAAAATAGGGATCATAAAAATGGCACTTTTTATTTGCCCAAATTTAGTTTAATAATTAACAATGAAATTTAAGTGTGTGTGTATATGCATAATGAAACAGAAAAAGGTGTTTAAATTCTTCTTGTTATTTCTTCCACTTCCTGTGTCAGTCACAGTCCTAGTCACAGTAAAACTATACAGGTGTTTCTTTCACTATACAGTGCTACAATAATCACTGGGAACTGCATAGTAAAGGTAAATATTTTTCAGTGGTGCTGATAGAAATGTATACAGCATATATAATCAAACAAAAGTAATATCCAAAAAAGTTCACCAGCCTTCATAGGAAGGGTCCCAGATATTTTATTAAATAAAATTCCCCAGTCCCCATGGACCAAAATTATATCTACAGTATAATCCTAACCTATTTTGTATTCATGCAGTCTGGTATAAGACTATTAAAATTTGAAAATGCATAACTGGAATTCCAGATCTCCAATAAAAAAAATCCAATCAAACATGATTCACGTTTCTCTCTATAATAACCTACCACTTGGTGGAAGAACCACTTGGACATGGTTAATCTATACGTGTTACACAGAGTACAATGAACTCCATTCCATATTTCTGCAATTTCCCTTTTTCTGAGCATCAAACATCTTTGCCTGAGCAAACAGAAAAGTAGTTTTCCATGTAGTTAGGAAAGTTTTTAGATAACTATCTTGAGTCAATATGCTGAGGAAACCTAAAAAAAGATAAAAAATAAAAAAATTAGGTCCCTGAAGCAAAAACAATCAATTAGATTTTACACTCCACGCTTAGTCACCAAGAAGTGACTTGGGCATGTGACGTTTAGTCCATTCCAAGGGTCTTGAGCTGCCTCTCGATATCCTCATCTGAAATAGGAAGTACATTGGAAGTAGAGGGAAGTGGAACGCTGTGTCCAGCAGAGGGAGCTCTTGCCAGCTGTAGAAAATAAATGGAAAGCTTTTTGAATGGTGCTCATTGCAGTTTTTGTCATGTTTAGCCACAATTTCACCTGCAAAAGTCCATAACTTATTCAAAATGTTTAAAAATCATGTCGATTCAACACTATGTCATGAATTTAAATATCCTGTTATTCTTGCTTAAACCACGACCATAAAAATGCTAAAGAATAGTGTCAGTATGGTGATCCTGAAAATGTTTCTTTAACTCATTTCTTATTGATACTGATAAGATCACCCCCATAAGATAAGGCCAACAGCTACACAACTAGGTCAGTCAGAGACAACTGTACTTTTGCAATCTGATAATATGCTTCCTTTTGTTTGATCGCAATAGGAAATGCTTACAATGCTGTGAATAAATGTAATGTTGATGTGGAGGGTTACACATAATGCATAATAATTACGCAAATACGGATAATAATTACGCAAACACTGACATTCAAGGATTGTGCTTAAGCAATTAAGAAAAACTTTTAGAAGAGGTATTTACCTTATTTTTTGTATTTTGTTTCTAAAAAACATTCCAACAGGAGCTAGAACCAAAGAATCTACTGCGAAGAACTACTTTTCACTACATCCTCACTGGGCTTCATTGCTAAGGTAGGAATAGTAGTTTGTGCTGATCCAGAAACAGTGCAGCTCTAATGGGCTTAATGCAATGACTATCCTTTTGTCACTTTGTGACAGACTGCAGATACTCGCCAGGCCTTATAACTAAATCTGTCATTTCTATCAAATACCAAGAATCAGCTGGGTCCACAAAAAAAGTCTATATTAGACTATGGATCTGAAAAAAAACCTAAAAGCAAGAGAGCAAAATGCTGACAGAAAGTCATAAATTAGCATCTAAGAAAATGGTGGAATAGAGGAAAAGGTCCTCTCACCTTTCCTGAGATCTCGATTCCAATTTCATCCAGCACTTGGTTCACAATCTCCTGAGATTCCTCTTCATCACTGGACTCATCAAAAATTTCATCCAGGGTATTATTGACTAAAAAAAAAAAACAATGACAAAATCGTTATCAAAATCCATAATTTCATTAGCTATTGAGACTATTTTCTTATAGAAACATCAACAGAGTCACAATAGATACTGTGGCCTATAGTTACTAGTCCTTTGTAGTTAATCCTTCATTATGATCTCAAAAATATATCAAACATATTGGCAAGTGGACGAGGACATATTAGTCCACAGGCATTCGAAGCTTGCTGCCCCTCCTGGCAGTGTTGATGCAGTACTCTATCAGAATCACAGATTCTTACTCATTTCTTCTGTCATCTCCATCTTCTGGTTCTCTTTCTGGAACTCCTGCATTGTCTGCAAGGTCTTTCTTGGGTCCATTTTCTTATTGACTGTCTGCATAGTCTGAAGGAGAGTGTAATTAGTCAAACCCTCCATACAGCTAGTTCGCAACAGCACCTCAGACATGTGACACTGTCTGCTACTCTGTTCATTGCATGCGTTTCATCTTTCTTTCTCGTGAACATACAGTATTTATATTGTTTCCTGACAGAAAGGCAAAAGGAGATAGATCAGGCTCTTGTGAGACCCATTGTAAAGGACTCATAACCATTTCCAAAAACGTCACCCCAATTATACCCTTCCATCCAGAAATGCCCCGAAGATCACAGCTCGTTTTCAATACCAACAGAGCAAGAACACAGTAATGACAGAGGTGATGAAAGCAAAAGCTGTGTGACTCCATATATGTCGCCCTCAGTTAACATGGATGCTTTACTTAGCAGCAACAGGCCGTTTAACTGACAACCAAAATAAAATATGTACCACTTTCCTGGGGGTATCAAAATTCCCTGAGACACACACAGCTGATCATATAATAGTGTTACAACTGTGTCTAGTGTTTGGTCACCTAGAATGGTGTGTGTTGTATGTATACGTGGTCGGCAAGGGCAGGGGAGGGAAAAAAGGAAAAAATGAGACCACAATGTATGTATATAAAAGGAAATGGAACAGTATACTTTAGGGGATTTACCATTCATCCAAAAGAGTCCTTCAAGGGAAATAAAGGAGAAGGTCAGATGTCTTGGCTCTAGTTATGGTCAAATGAAGCTTCGTGAACCATTTGCTATATTCTTTGACCCCACTAGATGGCACTCTTGATTTGCTTTGGGGCATGCTTTGAGCCCTTTTTTGAACAGAAGGCACCATCTTGTGGAATCAGATAATACAGCAAATGGCTCAAGAAGCTTCATTTGATCGTCACTACAATGCTCCCAATATTATTGCGTGTGTGCAGCTTTTACAAATATGCCACGTGCCTTGTTTTTTCAAATTACGAATGGTGGTGAAAAAAGCCACCATCAACCCTCAACAGCAAAAGATCATCAAACCTCTGATTTGCATGAAATATACCTGCAGCCTCAACATATAGTTTACTACTTCTGGTGTAGCAGTACTGATGGCCAAATAAAGCTTCATGAACCATTTGCTGTATTCTTTGATCCCACTAGATGGCGCTCTCTGTTCAAAAAGGGCTCAAAGCTTACCCCAAAGCAAACTAACAGCACAATGTAGAGGCGCCAAAAAAACACACAGCAAATGGTTCATAAAGCTTAATTTGGCCATCTCTACTGTGGCAGCACTGCAAAGCAACAGCTCTCAAAAATCCAAGAGCAGATGGGAAAATCCAAAATGAAACTTATCCAAAAAATTTAAACCAAATGTAATGGCACCATTTTAATATTCCAGCACTCATTTCAGCAGCTTGTAGCAGTGGTAGCAACCATAGCCTCGCTCAGGACCAACACAACTGCATTAAATAGTGTTGTAAATGAAACAGTCAGTGTGTTCAGGTTCTTTTTGTCTCCAATCAGGCCAATGTGGAACTGGCAATGGAAAAAAAAGGTTCACCTCAAAAATTAATATCACTTAGACTCAAAAACAAGGACACATATTATGGAAGCTGAGAATGGTGCATCTGTCCAGATATTTATCTCGTTATCTCGAGATTATTCCATAAAAAATAATTTCAAGCACACCATTGGCCAGTGTAGCACTGGTTGTTGACCATGAGCTGGGTAGGGGGGAGGGAAAAGGAGGACAAGGGGGCTAAAAGAAGGACAACACACACAAAAGCAGTCCAGACAGTCCGGACGAGCCGTCACCCTTGGTACTGTGCTGCCATCTGCGTAAGTTTGCAAACACAAGAAATTCATTTTCAGCCATTAGTATCTGCAATTACAGCGAGATACTGAAGAAAGCCTCTGGGATTATTTTTATGGCAGAGTGAGCGAAAGCAATCCAGTGTCTCTGCTGATGCTGAGGTTCAGTTGTATCTGCCTTCACCATGGAGGTGACCCCCTAGATTTCTGCAATGTTTCAGCCTGTCTGTCAGTTAACAGAAACATGTCTTTCCCTTCCAGCAACCTCAGTGCCTTGTGAGTGACTGTTCTTTAAAGCTGGAGAGATTTTGAGCAAGAGGAGAAATAGACTCACTCCAAAGACAGATGAACAGATGGTCTTCCTTAAAGATAACATTACACAAGCTCAGTGCACAAGCACTCACCCTACAAATCCCTATGAATCATATTAAATTATAAACCAATGAGAAAAAAAAGTAAAAAAATAAAAAATAAAAAATAAAAATCAATAAAAACAAACCTTTAACGATTATGACAAATGTAGGCTTATGAAATAATCAACAGATTCTGCTGAAAGTGATGACATCACATCGGTGCCAAAATATGCCTTTAATAAAGTCACCTCCATTTATCCATTTTCTGAAACCACTGATCCTAATCAGAGTCACTGGGGGTCCAGATCCTATTCCGGAGGCTACGGGCACAAGGTGGGAAACAACCCAGGGTGGGGCACCAAACCATCGCAGGGCACACTCACACATGCACACCTACGGCCAATTTGGTAACAACAATTAGCCTCAGCACACAGTCTTTGGACTGTGGGGGGAAACCGGAGTCTCAGAGGAAATCCCACGACAACACGGGGAGAACATGCAAACTCCACATATATGGAACCCTGGTGGAGACTCGAACCCAAGTCCCAGAGGTGCCGCCCATGCATAAAGTCACCTGCATGCTGTTTTTGAAGGTTTATATGCTGCCATAGTGCTTTGGTTTCCATGGAGTGCTACTTGGCCACTAGATGTCGCTATGAAACAATGTTTCAGCAAGTTCATTGGTTCAATCGTTTCAATCTCCCAAAGGTCCGTTCTTGAGAGAAGGGTCTGGCTGCAGCCACTGAGGACTCAGCACTGTAGGTGTGGAGCTCCACAGTAAGCGGAAACAAGTCACCTCCACAGTAGGCGGAAACACCTGACTTCAAATTTGAACACAGTTACGTCGCACGAGAAATGTTTTTGACAGCGAAAACTAAATTGCATTTTTGTTACT
>JAODJU010000035.1:16095227-16121019 GCA_026776725.1 Gnathonemus echidnorhynchus | reverse complement strand
AGTGACGTTTTTCGTGACGTTTCGTGACGTTTTCATCCGAGTTCCGAGTTGGAGAGAAATAATCGAACGCACCATAAAACACCAAAAATGAGCCGGTGATGAGCTAACAGTATACATAATGATGTAAAACATCAAAAATGAGCCGGTGATGAGCTCACAGTATACATAATGATGTAAAACATCAAAAATGAGCCGGTGATGAGCTCACCGTATACAAAATGATGTAAAACACCAAAAATGAGCCGGTGATGAGCTCACTGTATACATATTGACGTAAAACACCAAAAATACTAAAGGCACATGCAGTGCATTTAACTATAATAAAAATAGTTTATTTATCATCAAGTACTTTTACATACAAGGAATATCCTTTATGTTGTGCAAAACAATCAAGACAAAATAATACGTTGTGTACAAAAATAAAATAATGTGCCAAGTTCAAATATTGTGCATAGCGCAATGGAGTGTAGTATCAATCCGGTTGGGGGGAGGGGGGTAAAGTGCTTAATCTAAAGTAGCAGCAGATGGTTAGATAGGTGGGGGGGGGAGGTATAGTGCTGAAAGGGGAAAAAAACAGTTATTTATGCGTTTGATGTTGGCCTTGATGGGCCTCAACCTCCTGCCAGAGGGGAGTGTTTGGAAAAGTCCATGCCCAGGGTGGGAGGAGGTCACCAGCAATCTGACGCTGGCTTCATGGTCCTGGAGGTATGCAGGTCCTGAAGCAACGGTAACCTGCAGTCGATTACCTACTCCGCCTCGTGAATTAGACGCTGCAGTTTGGGTGTGTCCCTGGAAGCTGCAGCAGTGAACCAGACAGTGATGGAGGGGGTGAAGATGGGCTGTGGTGATTGGATGTAAGGTCACCATCATTGTCTTTGGCTGACTGACCTTCTTCAACTACCTCAGGAAGTATGTCCTCTCCAGGATTTTCTTCAGCAACACTTTCATCAAATCAAATCAAGGTTATTTATCAAATGTACAACAGTACAGCAAGCAGCAGAAATACATGTTAAAAAAAAATAGTAAACAGCAACAGTAAAATCATATATATATATATATATATATATATAAATGTGCAAATATGAAAATTGTCCATTCTGATAGCCTCAAAGGATGCACAAGAACTACAAACAGAACACAAGAACTACAAAACGACTCTACACAACCTGACTTACGTTATTTATTTCAGTATTCTGTCACAAAAGCTAGAAAATGTCGTCCACTGAACTTAAATAATTTGGTTACAAACTCAAACACATACCTGGATTTTGAGACTGAAAGAGTTTTACGTCACCTTGGAGGGTTCAGTTCTCAGTGATGAGAGAACACATCCAGGCTGTAGTTCCCCAAGTGCCTTTACTCTGTGCATCTCCTAAGCTTTGCCCTTCTAATGGACTTTTAATAGGAATCATTTAATTCTGGGCCATGGTAATTACCCATAAGATCCCTCCACAACTTGACTGAGACAGCATGTCTTAAAGGCAAACTTGATGGCAAGTTACAGTTCATTAACTTTGCTTTTTTCTTCACGTTTATATACCATTCATTCCAAAGTTATTAAAATGTAAAATTTTCTGCTTCACCTCTGGAGCTATTGAATACATTACACTAAACTTATCTTTAACTGAATCTGCAGTGTGGATTTGGATCATACTGCAATTTTAATATTTTATTGGAGATGCACACTAATTTACAGGTACAAACAAAACTGCGACTACCTAATGTTTATATTATTCCTATAACTGCATTGGGTTTTGCCACTGTTCACGCATTTATGTTTTTTTTATTACAAAAAACTAATACAGAAATGTATAAAAGACATGTAAAGAGTCAGTTTCACTATTCCAGAAAATTGTGATCAAAAGCATTTAATTCATTTTATTGCATTGTTCCACAGCACAGCTTAATTTGCAATTGGTCACTATTCTAACACAAAAGTTTAAAATTTTCATTGAGACAAAATAGATGGAATGCCATTATTGTCATCGTATGTATCCAGTACAACACAATTTCCCATCATACCAAGGCAGTTCCAGAAGGACTGTGTTTTAACACCATCTCATCACATTTAACAACAATGGCAGTGAGAAAAAGATTAACAAAAGGGAAAAAAAAGCTCCACTCACTAACGCCCTTGGAAGAACATTTATCATGCATCTTCTCACTGAATGCATGGGTGCATTTTAATTTGCTAACATACTGATGAGGGCAAGTGGCTGTACGCAAATTCCTATGATTCTACTAGTGAGGCAGCACTGCCGCAGCAATCTCTGACCACAGCAAAGGTGCTCCCCTATACACACTGCTATGAGGACCAGGGGGGTATTCCCTGAAGGAGGATTTCTTGCTTAGCCAGATAACTCCTTGGATTTAAGGTAGTCTGGGCTAAATGGACTTTATTTTCATTCCCTTTCATTTAGCCCAGACTACCTTAAATCCGACAAGTTATCCGGATAAGCAAGAAATCCTGCTTTCTGGAACAGCCCCCAGTACGCAGCAGAATGTCACTTACTTGCCAACAGCGAGCTTTGACAATGCTGAAGATGTATTGGTATTCTAATATAAGAGTATTTCTCCTATAACAGTTATTTAAGCTATGCAACTGAAATCTAAATGAATTATGTGTCTAGATAGATTTATATGTTTTCAGACTAAATACATAATTTCTCTATCAAGTAAATAAATGCAACGTATAATGCAGTGACTTTGAACACTGTGTGAATTCTAAGGCCATTGACTTTATGCATACTGTCATAGCTGCTACTGCTATTTTAAGCCTTCAGGAATCCATAGACATATAGTTATTCTACTGCCTAAATTTGCATTATTCTTCATAGGGACAGTCGAATGTCATGTATGTGGATGCCACTGTCCATCACAGCTGATTGGTGTTGATGTGATCGCCATGTTGCTCACTGTGCAGTTGATACAAAGGTTATGTCATAATTAATGGCAGCTGTCAGACAGACTACAGATACCTAGATGGTGTTCCGTTCAATTGCCCAAGCAGTAGCATTTCTAGGAAGACCTGCTGCCCCCTGTGGTGAGAAAGTGCAATGCTGGTCAGGATGACCCTGGGGTGTTAATGCATCTGTCTTCAGATGATGAATGTTTGATTATTAAATTTTCTAATAAAATATTTAAATTTGGACTGACAACAGCCAAGTCCCAGTGACATATCCTTGGATTTGTGTATGATGTTCCATACAGCTACTGTGAGGTATAATCACGCCAGTGTGAATCACATCAGGGTCTCCTCCTGCAAAGTTTCAGTAGGATCCAACCAGTGGACATCTACACTAAAACATCTGAAGATGCAGTGACTCTATCAGAGACTCTCCCTGACTCCTTCACCTTGTCACAGAGACGTAGCCCACTCATGATTCACAGGTGAGGCTAGGGGCACAAAATAAAAGACCTTTAAAACATAGGCGTTGCAATATTCAAAACAGTGCTGTTTGTCTCACCCAATATTTTCGAGGATTTTGCTTTTAAAATATCAATAAATTTGTCGGTAGAATTCCATTCTCATTGAGGGAAAAAAAGCTTTTAACCGACAGTTAAAAGCATTAAACGAATGTGTACACTAAATATTGAAAGGACGGTAGCCTATACATAGGTGTACATGCGAGGAAATATTATACAGGATTAACCGTGAGAGGACGGATTCGACTCACAGTCACTTAAAGGATCAGATCCGTCCCTGTTCAAGATCTCAGCTCAAACCAAAACAGCATTGCCAATGTGGTTTGCTCCTCAGTCCTACAGCGTCGAAATGCAACTCATTAAGATCATTACACTAAAAACAAATGATAACCCTGCACCTGAAGACAAAAATAAAAGAACCTGCAGGATGGTAATGGCATAACACAATTAAACAATTAAAAATAAAACAAACGTGTAAACTGCCCATATCTTAATCTCAATGGAAATAAAACAAAATATTGTTAGTGAATATGTCAGCAAAGTTTATTTGGTTCTGTTGTTTGCATTTTCAACCGACAGGAGGCGCGTGCGTCCCAGGAATGAGCGATGCCCGCCGATGACGTCATGGGACCGGTGGAATTTGATCGAAACGAGAGAAGGTCCCTTGGAAAATTACCATAATCTAAAGCAGTGGTGGGCAATCTTATCTAGAAAAGGGCCGTTGGGTATACGGGTTTTCACTGCAATTCCGTAATTAGATTACTAAATAGAGGTCTGATTGACTGATGAGTCCTCACACCTGGGTTTGAACAGCTAATCTAAAGGTTACCAGCATACACACACTTGCCCTTTGCGGATAAGATCCATCCCTGATCTAAAATAAATGTAAGGAAATGCCGTCACCCGCAAGGACGAGAATTCTTTTTTCTATAGTTAAAGCCAGTTTTGATCGATTGGCTTGCTTTTTCGTGTTCACCGTGAGCTTTGGATGAAAGTGATCCAGTCAGGATCATATGACATTTTATTTGACACTTTATTTTTAAAATATAAGGAATCGAGAAATGCGGTCGAAAAATGATCTGTACGGTTTACTTTTCCCTAACAGATGATAGAGGAAGCATATGAATATTCCGCTGTTTCACTGACGACACGTTGTCCCCCTGCCTTCTGCCCCTGCGCTTTCTGGGACAGACTCCAGGCGCCCCCCGCAACTCCGCTGCATAAGTGTCTGGAAGATGGATTCGGCGTATATGGTGTTAGTGTCCTGTGACCATTTCGTCACGGCACTGCCTAGCCTGGTCCTGGATGTATGTAGCTTGTGGATATCTGAGAAGTTTTATTTGGTGCTCGGAGTTTGTGTGCAGTGCGAGCTGCTGATAAAATGTCGCAGGGCTGCCAACTCAGGCATCTGGTGTGACACTCCCGCTTTTAGATTCGCAAGAAATTTAAAGGCAAATCTATATTATTCTACCATAAACCTACAATTAGGTACATCAAAAGAATTGGGGCAGTTTGCAAACCCTGCAGACTATCTACCAGGTGTTACATACCTGTAAATGTGTATGCAGACTTGTCTTGAATTAAAAATCTCCCGCCAGCTGGCTGACAAAAGCTAGCAATGATGTATTTGTAATAACTCATTGTCCTTTGTTTATGACTTCCATATTTAACTTAGAGTTATAAAATAAGATGTGAAGATGAAAACTAAACACTCAATGGAACGTCACCTCTATTTTCATCTTTAAGATAACCAGTAGAACAGAAGACTATGACAAAGCCCTTATAAATGTGAGTGATGTGGGCACAGATGGACTTTCACAGACTGTAAAAATATCAAAGATAAAATGATGGAATGTGTGTCATGCCTACTGGTAAACACCTGTCTATGTTGGTATATGTATCATAATTGAAAATGTAAAAAAAAAATCCTTTTTAATAATGTGGATAAAATGAAATGGACAATACCCATTTCTATGCATCTTCCATTAGACCTATATGGGGCACAGGTTTCAGATTTCCAGCACTGTTGCTTGAAGATGGCTTGAAAACGTTAATATTTATTATCGTCCATCAAAGCTGTAACATTTTTATGAATATTTAATTAATATTTTTTAACAGAATGTGAAGTTGGAGAACTGCCTAGATAATCTAACCCTTTGTCTTGCTGGTTTTAAAAAAAAAAACATTCTTCCCAAGTGCCAGACTGCATTTGATACTGGAAGCTCTTCGCCATTTTATGTGTAGGAGGCATTTATCAGTATACTGCCCTTTGTCCCTCATTGGCAAGTTCATACACCAAAAGGGTTACAGTCTTCTTCAGAGATCTCCTGGAGATCAACAGATGTAAGCACTACCTATACAACCACAGGTCCTCAGTGGCACTTAAAGGATCTGGGAGATATTTTGTCCTTGGCGTCCACTGATAGACCTGAAGTCAGTTGTCTTAGGTTCTGGTTTTGCATTTGAATGCAAGAAAGTTATCAGCTTCTGACTTGCAGATTGGATTAGATTATGGAACACACCCTTGTAGAACAGACAACCAGAAGACTACACCCCTCTGCTATGAATAGAGTCTCAATCCATACCCGTTGCATTGTATATTCTTCTGTATAGGCAAGATTGGTAAAAACTAAAAATCTCTTTGTTGCAGGAGATAGACTTACCACTGCAACTGCTGATCATCGGGCACATGGAGTGAATGCGTCACTGTATGGTCAGGACCAGATTAAGATGCCCAAAGGAGTGAACAGGTCTGAGGCCTTCAGAAGGAGCTGAATGCCACAAGCTGCCAATCTCTGTGAAAGTCACTCTGCATGGACAATTCACATGATTCTCTAGCATCCCTGACTGCTATTTTAAGTGAATCTAAATTAGTGCCTTGTATTGAAAAAGGGTTTCCATGCCGTGCATTTTCACTTGACTTTCGAAATAAATTTGTTGTGGCTGTTTAATGCTACTTGGACATCCAAGCTAACTCAGCCTAAAGCTAGATGATGGAATGCTTACACTTCAGCAGGACTCCAAATGTCTGAACCATGAAGCACGTAGCCTCAAGCAGCACTGTATGAGAATGAGCACAGAAAGGCCGACTACAATACTCCAGAACTGAGGATTCATTGATATAAATATTAATGGCTGGGAACCAATTGTCATACAGTTCCACATCCAACGGCAGTCTAAGGTGTAACAGTCACCTCACATTGCTAATCAGTTAACATTTTATACAAGCGTTTTACTTGATTGAAGATATATACAAACTGTAAAATGGCACGCACAGTGCATTGCAGTACAGCCCCCAGTTACAAATACAAACGGTAAACAAAAACTACACAATGTAAGGGTTAGGAAGAAAATAAGTGAATGTCTCAGTGCCAACTAAAAAAACACTCAGCCCACAGAAGCAGCTGGTTCTGCCACTGAAACGCTGCAGTAAGTCTGTCCCTAGTCACTTTTCTCCTCCCCTTGGTAATGTCGGTACTCTGGCCTCAGCTCCCATGTGTTCTTGTGTGTTCCCTTCACATTGTAGATTCCAATGTCGTGCAGAATCTCCTTCAGGAATGTCTATAGTAACAGAAAGATAAGACGCATAAAATCTTTAAATACATGAACTGTTATAGCCTATATCATGGTTATTCAAATCACGGTCCTCGAGTTCCAAGCCCTGCTGGTTTTCCAGCCTTCCTTTACCTGTGAGCCAGGGGTGAAGCCTCTGACCAATTAGAATCAGTAATTATTTAACTACCTGGGAGAACTGAAAACAAGGCCTGGATTTGGAATCGAGGTCCAGATTTGAAGAGCTCTGGCCTAGATACTCATCCTAGAAGTGCACACAGGACACGGATCTTAAGCCTGGGACACACCGAGGCAATTATCGGTCTTGCAAAGCCATCGGACTGTTGGGGAGTCGGTGATTGCCCATCGCGCTGGTGTGTGCAGTACAGTCGAACATCGTCGGCTCTCGTTTGTGGCGTTTTGCCCTATTTAGTGTGTTGAATCGCCGTTGTAGCGAGTGTGCGAAACAGAGTTCTCTGAATGGGCTACATGTCAGTCGTCACGTCTCGCCGTGCTCTCGTGTTTTCCAGCTCAAATTTTCACAATGGAAGGGAGCTGACCATCAGCCTTGGTTGGAACTCATTTCTTCGCGATTGGCTTCATGTGTACCCAACTTCAGACTTTTTTTTCCCCCTTCATGTTAAGATTTATCCATATAATTCAAGTTATTATAAGGGAATAAAAATTAAAATATCTCAGACTGTGTTCCAAGTAAAGATATTTACATGTACATATCAGCAATCAAGAAGTTAACCCAAAATGAACATCTGACCATCAGACTTCACACTTTTCACTCAGGAGCGCAAACTCACCACTGGCTGCTTGGTGATATCTACTAGGTCTTTAATGTTGTAGTACTGGTGCTTCTCGAAAGCGGAGAAGAGCATATCCAAGACCTGCTGCTTGTCACCACGTGCCCGTTTGCCCTCTTCCTTCTTCTTCTTCTCATACTCCACCTACACGGGGGGGGGGTGCAGACAAAGACAGCCTCTATATAGCTAGGATGCCCTCCTACATGCATGGCATGCTACACGTGCATGTCGAAGAGACTTACATTGTAAGTATGATTAGAGACAGGCTTGTAGTTTGTGGTGACGGGCTTTTCCAGTTGCTGTGAAAGACGGACCGGCTTGGATGACTCCTCGATCTGTAGCCTGGATTGGATGAGCACAAATTCAGTAACGCCCAACTACGTAACTTTGTCAGTAAGCAAGTGGTGTCGTATCTGGGAGGAGGGAGGGGTACCAACCTCTTTAACTGCATGTAGTTCTCACTGACTGCAGGTCTGCACTCAGCACGCTGAACCACTACCCCTTCCAGAACAAGCTTGTCTTCAGAACAGAGAGATTACAAACTATTCACTGACAGTCAATGCATGTTGACAGACACTTTTTAAGAGCTCCATCATTCTACAATAATTTTAAAAAATGCATGCTAGAAAACACTAGAACTTGCTATAAGAATAAAAAAAAAACCTGCATTTCAAGAACTTGGCAATCTGCCTAAACAGTACAATGTGCGAGTCATTCACACCCACCCCCCCACTGCTCCTTACACAAGACAGGCACATCCTTTATTCCTTCGCTTAAAATATGCATGATTTATTGCTTCTTACACCATATACTTTTGCAGCGGCTGAACACACTGAATAATAAATACGTCATTAGAAAAATTCAGTAATGTTACGATCAACAGCAAAACCACCTTTTCATCTTATCACACCGTAGTGCTGGGAGTAAATTAATCAGTAACACTTTACTTGACGGGGCACATATAATATAGTGTTACACTATTGTTTATGTATTAATTAACCACAAACTAAGTCTTAGTTACAAACTGATCTCATGTTAATTCATCATTAATGAATTGTGACAAATTTTTTCCTGAAGCAGTGATTATATTTGTCACTATATCTGGTAATTCTGCAAAACTTTGGGAACTACTGAAGGAACTACTGTAGGAACAAGCCATGAAACATGTAGTTAAATACTGATCTCATGTTTGTTCATCGTTAATGAATCATGATTCATCTCTCATCCCAAGCAGTTACTATATTTGTTACTACATTTCTTAATTCTGTAAACTTTTGTGAACTACTGAAAGATCTACTAAGGACCTACTGTAGGAACAAGTCATGAAAAACACAAGTTAAATACTGATCTCATGTTTGTTCATCATTAATGAATCACGACGCACCTTATCTCAAGTAGCAACCATATTTGTTCATGATTTATGATTTGTACTTCAGTAGTACCTGACATATTACTAAGTATTTGTGCCCCATTATGTAAAGTGTTCACTAATCCTGAAAAAAAATATATAATCGCATTATTTAGAGATGAGCACATTAACTCCTTGATTTACAAATCTATTTCGTTTAATAAAAATCAGTTTGGAAGGTGAAAAAAATATAATCAAATCAATAATTTTCCACCATCTTATGGGAGAATTACCACTTGCTCCAGAAGAGCAAAAATCCCTCAGAAATAAACCTAAAACATATGAAACTATTAAATATTATTCTGTGCTTTGAGTCCTTCTCACAAAAGTAGATGATTACCGATTCATAATTACAAGACGTGTGAATAGCTGCTCTCTCTTACCACTATGTTAGAATTACACAGAATGGGGATGGTGGTATGACTGAACAATTGCCATAGCATTTCAGGAAGAATCATATGGAGGTGAAGAGGAGGGAGGAGAGCGCTGAGCAGCCAGCTGGTAATGGAGGAGTGGGGACAAGGAGTACACAGGAGCTCTGGAAGGTTTTGTTCACTTTCCAACTCCAAATGGTATCAATTCTCCAGGCTCAAATAAGTCACGATCCCAATATCAAGCAATTTTAAATCAAGGGGCAGATGCATTAGCAAATACACAAACACAATACCAATTAAAATTATGAGTTTAACGTTAAGACAACTATTGAAAAGAGGGGTTAGCCCAGCCAGGGGCAACACGTCGGCACAGTGGTTAGCACTGTCGCCTCACACGTCCGGGACCAGGGATCAAGTTTCTGCCACAGCTCCATGTGTGTGGAGTCCACATGTCCTCCCTGTGTCATTGTGGGGTTTCCTCTGGGTAATCTGGTCTCCCCATAGTCTAAAAACATGCTGAGGTGAATTGGAGTTACTAAATTGCCCTTAGGTGTATGTGTGCCCTGCGATGGGTTGGTGCCCCTTCCTGGGTTGTTCCCTGCCTTGGGACTGGGACAGGCTCGGGACCCCCCCTGCAACCCTGAACAGGACAAGTGGTTACAGAAAATGGATGGATGGGTTAATGCAGCCAAATTCCATTTCATTCCAATCTTACCCACTCAGAATTTTACCCACAACAGAAAGTCTGGATCTAACAGCCAGCAGAGCTGAATGATATTTGAATGCTTCAGAGCTGCTCAATCATTTTCCCATCAATTATAGGATCCACACATTTTGCCTGCGACTGAACCTCCCTATATTCCATACAATTTAAATGTACCATGGTTTGTGTTGGACCACCCCAGTTAGCACTAATTAGATACTGGCCGTTTCATAATCAACACATGGAATGGAAAAATCTCTGATGAGCTGGAAAACAACCAATCGTTCTCTTCATGCTGTCTATGCCGATGGTTCTACAAAGATGATAGCAACAAAGATGTTTAATTGTTGGAATAGAAAAAGAAAATTAAATTTCCTTTTACACAGTTAGTTCAAAACTTAGATTAAAAAAATGAAATGAAGCAAGGTGATCATTTACTAGGGTATCAAGCATTTTGCCAGCATCTGATATCCTGTGCAAATATAATATATTATAGGCAAACAATTTTTTGCAAGCAGTTCTGTCAGAATTTAGGCCTAATTCTCAATAGGTGCTATTCATGAGGACTCATTAAAATCGGGGCTCTCTACAATGCATTCAGTTGAATACAATACTATTCAACATTAAAAGCTAAAAACTGTCAGCGAAAAAGGATTTTTTTTCATAGTTGAATAACAATTGTATATAATAAATTAAGTCGGAGGAAACAGTTTGCATTTGGTTTGCAAGCACTTTTTAAACAGCAATTTTCAAACATTCTGAAGAACATGAATGATCCTAATGACTAATTTCGTCGGTCCTCGTCTGTTGTGTCATGAAAAGAACTTCTAACCTACATGAAGATAAAAATAAAGTCTGAGGATGTACATACCAGCATTTTTTTTGTTCCCTCAATTAGAACCAAGCACCCTCGCTATCCGTTCTTAAGGGCAAACAGATGGAGTGAAACTAAAAGCAGTCTTTCAAACAGGGGGCGAGCGAGCATCCTTCTCTGGCAGCCGTCCCCCACCAGGAAGCCCGCCCCCCCCCAGAAAGCCCGCCCCCCTCGGCGGCACGCCTTTAAACAGCTCCCACGCTGCTGGCATTCACATCGTTCCCTATCAAGGCCAGCAGTGCTCAGACGCCACCCAGCTCGCTCACTCCCTCTCATTCACATGGCTGTGTGGGAGGCTGGGAGCTCAGCACAGAGCAGCACCTCGCAAGGATGGAGAACCAGGGGAAGCACCTCAATCCCGACCTGTTGCAGTCCAGCAAGAGCATCAAAAGATCCTCCTCTAGTACCATCACTCTGAACGTGGGGGGTCACCTCTACGCGGCCCTAAGGCAGACACTGGCCAGGCACCAAGGTTCCCTGCTGGAAGAGATTGCCAACGGGAAAAAACCAGTGCAGCATGTGGACTCCATGGGGAACACCTTCATCGACCGGGATGGACTCGTCTTCCGTCACGTTCTAAACTTCCTGCGACTTGGCGAACTCATGCTGCCCAACGACTTCAAGGAAGCGGGGCTTCTGCGACGTGAAGCTGAGTTCTACCACCTGGGAGCGATGGTCCAGGCTATAGAGGACTGGGAGCAGCGTCAGAGTGCTAAACAGGACCCTGCTTTTCTGGAGGTTACAGACAGCCATGAGCGATCGCAGGGCCTGAAGGTCTACTGCAGCGACCCCGGGATGATCGACGCGGTGAAGGGCCGTCTGGTGCAGGTGTCCAAAAGCCGGCTGGATGTTTTCCCAAAGGAGTTCGAGGTCTCGTCCAACATCATTCAGTTCCGCCACTTCATTAAGTCAGAGGCAGGCTCTCGGCTGATTATAATGAAGGACAGCACCTTTGTTTGTACGGCCGAGAGCCTAAAACTGGAAATAATGATGCTGGCACTAAGAGGTGGCTATCGTCTCCTCACCAGTCTGGACAGCCACGGCTCAGCGGTTCAATGCGAGGCTCTACACTTTGTCAAGTGAGCGTAGGAACATTCGTCAAAAGCATTTGCAATTAAAGAGCCATCAAAAAAAAAAAAAAAAAAAAATCTTTTTACTCAGTATATATCTTTCCCCAAGTAAAGCCACTTCAGCTTCTCTTGCATCGAATGACAGGGCTTAGATGTAATTATGGCAATTATTCTGCTTTATGTGAGACTAGTTGATTCTGAAATTGAGCAGCAGATATAAGCTTTCTGTAATGAGCTCAGCTTTTATAACAAATTTTAACTAGTGAAAATCTCTCAAATATTCAATATGAATTTTAATGTGTAAGTGGTATATGATGTGTCTCAATGGTGGAAAAAAACTGTCTTGATGTTTAAGAATGTGAAGTTTAGAAGAATAATTTAATGAGTATTACATATTTAAAATGTTCAGTCCATCTCCTTACTTGTAGCTGTGAAGTGAATAACAAAGTTATAAGCTTGTACATTAGCCTTTAAATAAAAGTGGAAAATGCCTCAGTTGTAGTGGTCGTGTTTGTCTACAGAAATACGTGAAACTACTGTAAACAAACATCTGTATGCCTCCCACAAAACAGTGAGAATGAACAATGACATTGGCTTATCAATATATATGTATCTTCTATGCATTGAAAGGTTCATTTTTATAAGATCCGTACTTATGCTGAAAGACAGAGTAGCTATAGAAACTGCACACTGATAACTGAAAGGGTTAGTAGCTATAGAAACCACAGCACTGTGCTTGCTAAAAGGCTTGGTAGTGATATTAATTAGTTAAGCAGTTTCAATCAAGATATTTAAAAATTTACAACTGAAACAAGTGATATTGTAAAATACTGACACAGACATGATAAAAGCTAAGACGACAGTACTATTTGCAATATTCATTTTCGTATAAGACACTCCATAAACCCAAGTCTCGCATAGGGTGATACTTTTCAAACCCAGATAAAGCAAGAGACTTGCTTATTGTGATTAGGAAGCATATATATCAAAACATTTATTCTGAACATTACATTCTAGTATTGTTTTTAAGGAATGTCATGAAAAAGAGTTATTGTGAGCCATATACGGAGATTAGGTACTAATGGAAGTCAAGCTGCAGAACTAATCATCATATGTAAGACTGCAGAGGAACTTTTTTTTTTTAATCCGAAAAGGTCTTTGATGACAGAGACCCCTGAGAAGCATTCAGAAGTCTCCAATCCAAGCCAGAGGTCTCAGTAAGACTCACCTGGAGCACTGCCGTCAGATCTGTCTTCTGACTGCCCTAAAGAGGGAGAATGTGCTACTGTCAACAGGCATTCACAACAAGGACACAGCTGACGCAGACCTGACCATTAGTGATGTGCAACGCAGCAACCCGAGGGACGCAGGGCAACCAGCTGCAAACAGCTGACGTCTTGTTCAGAATTGCATGCAATGCACCCACAATCTAGAACCCCCCAATTTTACTCTTCACAACACTTGCAAACTTAGAATGTATGCACACACATAGTTACAGTACTGTTTGTATTTTATTATCACCCACATTTTGATTTAGCCAAACACACGAGCAAAGTTATCAATCCTTCAACGGGTTAAAAAAAAAAAAAAAACTGGAACAAACTGCAAAATGTATGCTGGATACAGATCAGCAGAGTTCCTTCAGGATATTACAACTGTGTGAACAACTTTGTTGTGAAATTCATTAAACTCAAATTGCTGATATTAAACAAGAAAATCCATAGGGTAGGATAATTCACAATGCATACATTTTGACAATAATATAGATCATCTCTCTGAACACCTGAAACTACTGAGAGCAAAGAGAAAATACTTTCTGACTTCCTATTTCCCTTTTCTAGGAACTCTGTGAAAGAAATTTCAAACTCCTAAGTTCAACACATATATTACCCAAGAGTGAAAAACAAATTAGTGCAATGAAAATCTCTAAAGCCATCAGACACTTTAAAATCGAACATAAATTTAATCTGTCTAGGTATTTACAGCAAAATATTCAAAATTACCCGTCAACTTATCAAGAGCACTCAACATTATCAAGCAGGTAATTTCCCAATTTGCACATCTTGATTACAACTCAAAGCTACACTAACCTGTGATATATCCAATTAACCTCCATGGAAAGGTGACACCTCAGTAACCAAGGGCAATACAACTCAGCATCAAAGTATGACAAGCAAGAAATCCCAGAAGCCCAATAGAAAGCAGAGATAGGGGCAAGCAGAGAGATCAGTGCCAAGCAAACGACAGCACGTGCCCCCCCACCACCACCCACCCACCCACATTCAAAAGGTCAATTCCACCATTACACTGGCCACACTGGCAGACGACACTCCAATGACTGACTTTCCATTTCTATCGCTTGTCTACTTTTTATTTTAAAAAAAAGGAACATTTGTCCACAAGGATATCCTGCCCAAAGCATCTGTGGCATGGACAGTCACAATCAGAAGCAAAGTGCCTTAACTTAATTCATAATAATTCATAAGTTTCACTTCAGAGAATGCACAGAGGAGCTTTAAATAGCGCTGCGCATTTTAGCACGGCCTGTTATTCATTCGCATACTCTGTGAAAAACCTGTTGCTTAGCAACTACTTAATCAGTATTTGCTGCTTACAAGAGCTAGATGTAAAACTCAATAGCCACAAGGACAAAAAGCCTAGTGGAAAGACTGCAATTTATTTATAACTTAAGTCATTCATGGACATAAACACCCTATAAATTGTGTTACTTGTATTCTGTCAAATCAGTAATAATTAAGACAACAGCTTGGATGACATTAATTAAACATGTGATACACAGATGAAGCTCACACAAAAACAAATGTTTAGTCTCATACCGATACATTTTTTTCTGGCAAATGCCCAATCTAGTGGATCAGGTCAGCAGATGATCGTAGGACGTACAAACCTACTAGTGAATGCTATAATAACCTGCATTGTGTTACTGGGTTTTAATAACCATGCTACACTAGCACACCAAAAGCCAGAAACACTGCCCATCTCAGCTATAAAAATATGTCTGAATTGCTTCAAGCTTTCGGGAATCTTATCTGTGTAAATGGGAGTACCCCCTCGATTCAGCAATGACAACTCGATCCCACGCTTTACCTGAAGGATTCTCAGTGAAGACAGCCAGTGTCTGACCACCAACTGTCTGCATGGTGAAAGGGTGGTCCCGGGGGGCGCGTACCGAAGACGCTTTCTCCCCAACACAATCGATCGCTGTGAGCTCCTCATTCAGAGTGAAAGAAACCTGGGGAGGGACACAACACGCTGAGCAATGCTTCACCACGTCATCTGACGGAGTCGCGTGGCATTTATAGATGATCAATCAATTATGATATCAGGTGACACTTACCTCAGCTTTTCCTTGGTTCCTTTGGTTTATGTAAAAAAAAAAAAAACTGCATTAAGCAATATGGCAAGTAAATAAGTAAATGTGTTAGAAGAAACTGAACACACCTACATTACACAATTGTAAAAAGCAGTTTAACATCAGACAACTTAAAATGTGTAAAAGAAAACGTTGCAGGGACGTGTGAGTGGAACACATCCTTACTTTACAATTCTGAGTTTACCGACTTCCCCTCTTCCCGATGCTTTTGCCCACTGTTGAGAGAGGTACTTTGGCACCTACAATAGGACAGGAGTTTGATGCAGTGACAAACCTTCCCGAGCCATTAAATCGCATAAGCAGGCACAATTTAAAATATATTAAACAAAAAGTTAATTCCAATTTACTGGCTAAAGTTTTGATTGCGTTTGTTAGCATAATTTGGGAGTTTTAAATGGAATTACACACGTATTCCAAAGCAAACATATCCGTGCTTAATTAGACTCAAAGCTGTAACCTTCATAGGTTACTAGGGAAAAACATTTTCGAGCCCTAATTGTTACATGATATGTAGAAAAACACCGATTAGCTGAGGAGCATTAGCATACAAACACTATAGTAGTTAAGGAGAACTACGTACCTTTACCAGCCACACACCAGTATTCTGTTTGGCCCCTGTTAAATCAACTTCGCCCTTTTCAGACATAATTATGTAAGTTTGTTTCTGAAAAGATTAATATGAAGCCGTTATTTCAGCTAACCGAGGAGCTGGCTAACATAAGGTAGCAACAGTGCGAATCGAGCTTAAATTTATAACGGTGGCTCTGAAGGGTCAAACAGTACAACGCGACCGAAATGGCATTTAGGATTGAAGCGCAGGCACCCTTGTCAAGGCAAACAAAAAGGTGAACTTCTAATCATTATACATTAACAAGGAACCAGTATACGAAGCATTAATTCATTCATATTCGAAATAATTACAGTGCTGTGGTAATCAAAGCAATCCATCTTCTTCTGAGCTTGTTATGTATTATTCCTGAGTACAGTACTATACTTACGGTTTTGTATTTCGCCGTCTCATTATCTGACACGTTACAGACTCGCGACTATCGCCCTATTGTTCTAAAAGTGCGGAGTTCCTACAGTCAATTTGCAAAATTATGCAAATTGGCATGTGTGTGCCCTGCGATGGACAAGTAAAAGTGGTGATTCCTGCCCTTCGACCTCATTGTGGATTGCTTGGATTGAATCGTAATAGTTGGAAGAAAAATTAAGATAAATTAAGATTAAGATGTACTTCATTGATCCCAGGGGTGAATTCTGATGCGTACATTAGCAAGAACGTCGTGTCCAGACGAACACAGAATGCCAGACAAGATGCAAAGAGAGTACACAAAGTGCAAACAACGTGAAAGCAAATTTAAAGGTTATGCAGTACACAAATGAAATATCCTGTATAGACCCTGAGAAGACATCTTGAGTAGAATATAGTGATACTACAGAAAGATGTTAAGCAGTACAAAATGTTCTAAGATAATTTAAACATCAAGTCATGCAGGTTTGCAGAACAACGAGAAATACTTTATCAAAACAATATCAATGATACATTATCAATACAATATTAATTATCTTACTGCATTTATAAGTTGCCATAACCTGTTTTGCACAATTTATAGTTTTATACATATGCATCTATACTTGGAATAAACATGCAAATTGTGCCAAGTATAACATTTATTTTATTATTCTGATGTTACTTTTACGGCTGATGAACAAGTGCTAGTTGCGTCATTCTGCGGAACTGATGTGTTTTCATTTAAATATTAAATTGGATTTGGTGCAATGAATCATCATTATAGACCCGCTGCCTCGCTCCTTTGTCTGCTTTCATGGAGTGTCACTCTGCACCGCCGAATTTGTCACTGTCTAGGAGTCACTAAAACAAGGGTTTCAAACTAATTTCGGTTAAGGGGCCATTCAGTCTCAGGTGGGCTGATCTATGTATAGTACGCCAAAAAGCGTCACCAACACTTCTAAAGTTTAGTCTGGAAGGGGAAAATGTTTCTAATTCATTAATTACGGAAATTTAATGAGGCTAATACGATCAAAATGATGCCTGATGACAAACCATGGCATTTCAAATAACAGAAGTTCACCTGCCAGATGTCAGTTTCAGTAACATAGCATGCCGATTCGTGTAATTCATGAGGTTCATCACCAAGTATTGACGAAGAAAGAAAACTGAAATCCTGCAATTGCATTTCTGGTGGCCACAGCTGGCATCTCTGAGCATGAATTTCCACACAAATCCACTATCCGAGTACGATTTACGCTGGCTAGCATTCACAGCAGCATTTCTGTTCTACTGACAACGATTTAAAACGTGCTGCGATTTCTTGTTTCGCCAGTAATTAGGGTTGCCACCTGTCCCTTATAATACGGGATCGTCCTATATAATACGGGACGCAGCAGTTTATTTTCCAATGCGGGACGATACCGTGTTATAAGGGATGGGTGGCAACCCTACCAGTAATTCACGTATATTGTGATCATTACATTTTTGACAAGTGAGTCAGATAGCGGCCCCGAAATTTATACTCCTTCAGCATTCTAGTGCCTCCCAGTGGAAAAATTAAAGGCTTCTTTTTAACTGTAATTTAAAAATTGGTAATGCGGTAATTTTTAAATCAGCGTAGGCCAATCTACATTATAAAATCATCCTGCTGGGGAGATTACCGATACCGATATTATTTTTCGTTAATTCACGCCAAGGGCGTAAGGTTGTTTCAACACTGATAGGGACCAGATCAGCCCTACACCCTCCACTACCCTAAACACACACTGTACTCCCGCAATATTAGCAGGGACATGTGCGTATCGTCTCCCCAAATCTATGCCCCTGATTCACGCAAGCCACACGGAACATTCAACGGTCCATATTTGGCCTTGAGTTTGAAAACATGATGCTAAAGCAATTCCGATGAGAACGAGCATTAAGTATTTCATTACATCAGTAAGGTTGGGTTGGACTGGCATCCTGTCCAGACTGTTCCTTTGCCCTGTGCTGCCTGGGGAAGGATCTGGGCTGTAGGGGATATTCAGTGATTCGTCCACTTTTTATACCCACTCGTCCTGTAATATTATTGTACTCCACTCATGCCTGGTATGATTTCTGGCATTTGATTTTACAAGACTGTTGACATTTCCTATATCATTTCAAGTATAAGTCAGAATAAAATAAGATACTATAAAGCAGTCTTTATTCTAGATTAAAATATAAAGTGGGTGTATTTTACTAGACAGACTGTCACATAACATTACTGTTGTTACCACCAACAGCTCTTTAATTTATTTATTTTTTTAAATTAGAAGTGGACCTGGGGCCGTATTGCAAGAAATCCTATCTTAAGTCTTAAATTAAGATCTGCAAATTATGGTGGTTCTATAATACCTCCCCCGAGTCCAAAAATTTGAGAATGCAATCTCAAGTAACCACATTACTCAGCTGAGTAACATAATAAGAGGCGTGAATGTATAAAACCTTAAGGGAAAATAATTTTGAAGTCCTTCCAGAGCTGATTAGTAAGTCAGTGCTAAATTATATTTTCTTATTTCCCCATAAGACTCTTCTTCTTCCTTTGGCTGCTCCCATTAGGGGTCACTACAGCAGATCATCTGTTTCCATTCCTTCCTGTCCTCTGCATCTTCCTCTTTCACACCAGCCTCCTGCATGTCCTCTCTCACCACATCCATAACCCCCCTCTTAGGTCTTACCCTTTTCCTCTTGCCTGGCAGCTCCGTCCTCAGCATCCTTCTCTCCACATACCCTGTACCTCTCCTCTGTACATGTCCAAACCAACACAATCTCACCTCTCCGGCTTTGTCTCCAGACCATCCAACCTGAGCTGTTCCTCTAATACAGTCATTCCTAATCCTGTCCATCCTTATCACTCCCAACTCAAATCTTCACAACTCTAACTCAGCCACCTCCAGCTCTGCCTCCTGTCTTTTCATCAGTGCCACCATCTCTAGCCCATGTATATATAGTTGGTCTCACTACCATCTTGTAAACCTTCCCTTTCACTCTTGCTGGTACGTCTGTCATAAATCACTCCTGCCACTCTTCTCCACCCTGCCTGCACTCTCTTCTTTACCTCTCTTCCACACTCCTCCTTGCTCTGAACTGTTGACCCCAAGTATTTAAACTCCTCCACCTTCACCAACTCTACTCCCTGCATACTCACCCTTCCGCTGTCCTCCTTCTCATTCATTCCCTATACGGGAAATGTTTTGGATAAATGTTGGGGCATTTGTTTGGATAAATACATGCTCAGTATGGTGGAAAAAACTGCCGTACTTCAAAAGACTTCATATATGTATACGCGTTTGCAATGCATGTGTAGGGTCACTGTGCTTCATGATTTGTTGATTTCATGTTTTCCCATGTGTATGAATTTTACTTACCAAATGAATGTAATACATACCATATACAACATTTGTGTAATATAATCCTCTATAACTTACTAGGCATCACAGAGATAGTTCCTACCTCATCAACGTCCCCTGTGAGCGTTCAAATTGAATAAATAGTTTTTTCCCCCTGCGTTCAAAGAGTCGTACTTGTTTCTTTTAGTTGTCATGGTGCAATAATTTAGCACAGGCGTCACAATTTATTTTAACTCGTGGGTAGTTGTATTGGATGTATTTCATTCATTCAGACAAGCAAGGCAACGCCCATCTTCGAACTTTACGGTAAGTTAATCATATTATTACTTCATCTTCGTGTTCTCCGTATTTCCATTTAAGTTATAACAATCACTTCAATGAAACATGTCACTGAACAACTGCTGATATTCTGCTACCTTTACATGTTATATACAGAAATACAGTGCCGACAGATAAAGACAAAAGACAGACACTCCCTTTCCCATGCTTGGAGAGGGCTCGGAATTTTCCGTTCAGGACTCGTTTCTATTCGACTCACATGGCCACTCACTTTCGGGTTTTTCCGGGTCACATACCGAGTCCCTCCTCCTCTCCCAGACTGCTTTATGTCTGGGTGCTATGCGACGCCAGGACGCATGCGCGGCGGCCATGTTCACCAATCTTCACCCTCCCCTTCTCATCCCTCCCCTCCCCTCCCCGTCTCATAGTCATAGAAATAGTCAGCCCAGTGGAAGAAGGTGGCTTCAGAAAGAGGGTGAAACGGCAAATGTTGGATTAAAAAAAAAAAAAAACGAAAAAAGCATGCTGGAGTGGAGCAAAGAATTACAGTGTTAATCAGACGGTGGAGGCTCTGCTGAAAAGGACCGTTCTTTGCCCACGGCTTGTCTGATTTGACTACTTAACTAGTAATTTTAAAATAATGCGACTCGCTTTGCAGTGATGGAGATTATTGGTGGACGTGCATTATATACGAGCTGTAAATTTGTCGCAAGTATATCAGCTTAAATAGGTGCAGAGCCAGTAACATAAAAGCAAAGGTATGTTGAACTGTGTGTAGTTAAATACACAAAAGGACGAGTGCGTCTGGGTTGCTGGCTAACGTTAGCTAGCACTGCAGCCTCACTTACCGGCTGTTGAGCATTTTCGGGGGGGGGAGCATTTAAACCGTCAATAAAGTTAAACAGTTGCGTTATTTTACATGAGAACGGGTAATCATTGTCTAAATTTGTTGGTATTTCCCCAAACTGAAATAAGCAAGCAAGCGCCGGTTTTGTTAAAATTAGTTACTTTTATTTACATCTCTGTTAGAAGCCACCCCTGGAATTTTACAAAATGCATCGCCCGGAGTCTGCGGGAGATTCGGCGAGCATTAGGAAGATGGCGCACCCGGTAACATTTCCTAGAAGAGGTAGTAGCACCAGTAGTGGCAGTGCTTCTGCGCTGACAGCGGTCATACCAACAAATGTTAGCAATAATGCAGTTCCGACTGATGAATACCAGTCTTCCTTATTGGTACAGCCGCCACCCCCGGGTGGGTTATCGTCCCCTGGGCCCCAGCACCCTCCCCAGAGCCTTAACCTGTCTCAGCCCCAGGTGCAACCGCTCTCATTGATTGGGGTTCAAATAAAGAAGAAAAGTGGTTTCCAGATCACCAGCGTTACTCCTGCTCAGGTCTCCCTGAGCACCAACAATAGCGTTGCAGAAGATACAGAGAGCTATGATGATTTGGATGAGTCACACACTGAGGACCTGTCTTCATCTGAGATTCTGGATGTTTCCCTGTCCCGTGCCACTGATATGGGTGGTGCAGAGAGGAGCTCCTCTGAAGAGACTCTTAACAACTTTCACGAGGTGGACACTCCAGGTGCTGTGTCACCCAATCAGCCACCACACCGTCATCCCTTACCCCAGGCACTTCAGCATGGTACCATGGTGAATGGAACTGTACATCATCACCAAGTACATGCTACCCAGTCTAAAATGGCACTCTCTGGAACACCAGAAGGGGGTGCTGTTTCCACTGTTTCATCCTCCACTGGAATTTTACCAGGTGTTACCCAAAATGTGGGAGCTGTTACAGAGAATGCATTGGTTGGTAGTACCAGCGCTGTAGGCTCTTCAGGAGCTGAAACCGGAATGCCTTCTGCAGCTGCAGGTATAGCAAATGGCATGACTAATCCCTTGACAAACAATGTTAGCAATGTAAACATACCTGTCGGTGTGCTTAATGTTGGGGGTTCGAGTGTCAGTCACAATATTGGTCTTGCACCAGCTAACTTGAACAGTTGCAATGGCATTATAGGAGGCCAAATCCAAAATGTAAGTCTGGTTCATCAGCAGTGTGGGACTGTGTGCTCTGGTACTGGTATCCCAGTTTCGATGGGGTCCGCCGCTGCTGGGCAAGGAGGGACCGTAGGTGTAACACAAGGCTCGTCCATCCCGCCGTCACAGGCTCCTGCCCCTGCTGCTACCGGCTCCCGTTTCAGGGTGGTGAAACTAGATTGCAGCTCCGAGCAGTTCAAGAAAGGCAGGTGGACGTGTACGCAGTATTACGACAAGGAGAGCTCTGCTGCGGCGGCGGCGTCGTGTTCCTCAGACGGCGGGCAAAGGGCAGCAGAGAGTGCTACGTACTCGGAGCGGGACTGCACAAGCGGGAGTTCTGTTGGCAGCACGGTCAGCACCTTAAGTCATTATACAGAGAGTGTGAGCAGTGGGGAGATGGGCGGCCCCCCCGCCACGCAGACTGCCCCCCAGCTGCAGGAATACTCCACTGCTCCAGCTCCTCAGGCCTCACTTGCCGGCCTTTCTCTGAGCACATCCCAGTCGAAGGCTTCTGCCAACGCTCACGACGTGAACTCGCTCCTGAAGCCTAACGTAGCGCCCTCTGCTGGACTTGCTGGTTTAGCAGGGCCCCAGCAGCAGCAACACCCGGCTGTTGTCCAGCGACCCCTGACCTACACCCAGGTCCCCCAGGCAGGCCCGGTGCAGGGCTTGCCAGCCTCGACTCCACAGCACCAGTTAGGCTTCACTCAAGCTCCTACCCAGTTGGTACCCGCTCACGCTGTGCCACAGGTCATCTCGCCAGGTGGGCAGGCTGTGACAACTGGACCAAATCACATGCCCCACGTGTCTGGCACCGCCCCTGCTGTGGTATCTTCTGGGACTGGCCTGGGTATAGCTGGAGGACAGCAGTCCACAGGCAGCATCCACTCTGCTGGGTCTCAAGCCCTTCCTTCAGCCTTCCTTCAGCAGCCTTCCTCATCCCAAGCTGGGACACTGCCACACATGTTGCCCGGCGGCTTATCAGGACTGGCTCAGCCGCTAGTGAAGGCTCAGCAGCTCCCGGGTCAGCAGGTTATGGAGCACCAGCAAGGCACCGGAGCTCAGAATTTAGGCTCCTCCGGAGTCCCTGCACCCAGCATACCTCCCAGCTTCCTGGCTGATGCCCAGAGTGGTCCTTTAGTGCAGAACTGCAGTGGCCTTGGCGTCTTACCAGGGCAAGGGGCCCAGCTTGTCGGCGCCCAGTACCCCAGCCGATCATCCATTACAGCCACACAACTGGAAGATGCTCAGCGGCTGCTTTTTCAGCACAAGACCCTGCTTTCCCTCCCCAAGGTGGCAGCTGGAGAGTGCGCTTCCGAAATCCCCACATCCTTTGGTCCTGATGGTAGCGGTGACTCCAGTGCCTTAACTGCCTCGGCTGGCCTGCTGAAGAACCCACCTGTAGAGGCGGAGGACGAAAGGTGAGAAGCACACCTCTAATTTGCTTTGTGTTGGGCCCTTTTGGGTATGTACTGGAGTGTATATAGAATGATTACTGTAGCAGTCACCAAGCTTAGTAATTCAAAATGCAAAGACTCTTAGTTTCTTTTGAGTGCTTCAGCTTTTACCCGCAGTACAATAAGACTAGTTAAGTGAACTGTTGGTGTAAAATTCTCCATAGTGTGTGACTGGGTGTATCAGTATGTGCTATGTGATGGACTGACATCCTGTCCAACCTGACCCCAGCTTTGTTTCCTGGGATAGACTTCAGGCTCCATGTAACTGTACTGTATAAGCAATTTTAGACTATATTCCAAAATATTCTAAATGCTGCAAGTGGTAGTATTTGTTAATGGTCTTTTAAATCTGAGTTTGGAACATTTTAATTGAATGGTTACGGAAGGGTTATCTTTCCGGTTTAATGGCCGAATGGATAAGTTTATGGTGCTGCTGTTTTTGGCTGCAGTGTATTCTGTTTGGAACTGGGTGGCCCCGGTTACCATGCCACCTTCCAGTGGCTGACCGCAAACTGAGCTCTGCATTGAGTTTGAGAGTCTAGAATGCAGTGCGAGATTACAGAATGTCGTCATCCCCCGGGCAACAGTGCCCATTCGGTCTTAATGAGTACGGTGTTCTCACAAATGACACGTCACGTTTTAGCTTCCCCTATGTTCTTGGCTAGTGGCTTTCTGCAGTGTTCCTGCTCGGTCACCCAGGCGTTCCACATATATGTTGAACTTCCACAACGAGAGCTTTTAATCAAACTAATTATTAACTAATAGGAACTTCAAATGTCTGTTGTAGAATGACTGGGGATCCACTCGGATTCGTGTGATGATGATGATAACTCGGTGTGTTTTTTTTTTTTTTTTTGCTGGATAGTTAGGCTTTTACTCTGCAAATTGCTGTTAGCATGTGTCATGGAGCGATAATGATTTTGTCCTTACGTAAAGTTAATGTGCAGGTCAAATCCTTTAACACACCTCATCTAAATATGTTTAAAATATCTGTTCATGTCTGTAAATTCTCCTTTTAAGTGGCCTTTAAAAAAAAAGAATGTGGAGTATGTCTTCTTCTTGTTGTATTCATGTATGGGAGTTCTTTAGTATAACAACAACTCCATATTAGTTACACCCACAGACATATAACTGTGTTGAGGTTTGTATTTGTAGAATGTTAGAAACTGTATTAAGCAACATCCTACTTGAGGACCCATGTTCTCTTCATTTGAATCCCTTCTGCAGCCAATAAAAAGTTTACTCACTCTAGAGCTTAAAAATTATTTGATTAAAACCTGGAGGGAGAACTGCACATACAAAATTGTTGACCAATTGGAGTGTGAGCTTTACTTTTTGCTCTTTATCTGGACCCTCACCTTGCGTGTGCCGTCTTCCTTCCACCATATTGGCAAGTAATCGAGAAGGAAAAATTTGTCGATACTTTTTAAAAACGAATTTAATCAAGTAGTTGCGACGGCTCTACTGTATACCTGAATAACAATCAAGGTTTGAAGAAGCCGTTCATTGTTAAAAATATGCAAGAACAGGATAACGTTAGAGGAGAAAGCTTTTTCAATTCACCACTATACTGCAGGAATATAGAGTACCGGGGCACTACTTGCTATTTGTCTTCTGTATAAATGCAATTAGAATTGTCTGCATTCTTGGCAGAAGATGGAAGAAATATAGCAATTTAGAAGCCCCTATGAAAGGTGCATCTTGCCTTCACTCCTGCTTGTAATTTTCATGGACAAGGTACAGTATCAAAGCTTAACTGTGGCTGAAAAGGTGCTTGGTATATACAGTGGTACCTCGGTTCTCGAACTTATTCCGTTCCGGACTCCAGATCGAATCCTAAAAAGTTCGAGTTCTGATTGAATTTTTCCCATAAGAAATAATGGAAAACCAATTAATTGGTTCCCGGCCCCCCAAAATTGCACCTAAATATGTTTTTTTTTTTTTAAGCATTTAAACAGAAAATGAACAGGATAAAACAAGAAGAGCATTTTTTTCTTAATGGCTTCCAAAACGA
>JAODJU010000035.1:16068202-16084104 GCA_026776725.1 Gnathonemus echidnorhynchus | reverse complement strand
GGGCAACTTAGCTCCTGGGATCATTGGAACACGCAAACCCCTCCACCACGATAAGGTGTCGGCTCCAGGAGAGGTTATCTAGACCATGAATATCAAATACAGCCGTAACAGATAACGTAGGTTACATAGCCTACTTTAAGCTTAACCTAGGTAGGCTGCGTTTATCCTTGCTTTGTTGTTACCAGTTGCCTGTTGTTACCTATTTTTAGTTGTATTTTACAATGTCCCAACTTGTTAGTAAATAGGGTTGTATTCTATTACAAAGACTTGAATTTGATGTTGGATTGTGTAGAATGGTGTTGAATTGGGTTAAATCCTATTTGACTATTTGATATCAATATGTTCAAGTGTCCAATAACTGCACTCCATTGTCACACTTGAAAATATCACAGGTTAAATATGGAGTACCACAGGGATCAGTTCTCGGTCCTATATGGTTCTCTTTCTATATGCTGTCATTATGTAACATAATAAGAAAATGTAATTCCAAATATGCACTTCATCTCTTGTCACTTTCACTGATTGCTTTCATGAAGTTAAGACCTGGATCAATGAAAACTTTTTTGTCAATAAATGCAGAGAAAACCAAGGTTTTGTTGTTTGGAGGCAGGTTCGTGGATAGGTCTGCTATAATCTCCACACTCTGCTCTCAGAAGCCCAGCCTGTAACTTGAGTGTCACCTTAGATACACGTGGATGCAGTGTCGAAGGCGTGCTTCCTGCAGCTATGTAACATTGCCAAACTACGACGTTCCCTTACTCTTCAAGACCATGAGAAACTAATACATGCATTTGGATACAGTAGGATAGACTACTGTAATAATCTATTATCTGGGAGCACAAACTGCACAATGAACTCCTCGCAGTGTATTCAAAATTCTGCAGCCCAAAATTTCACCAGGAGCAGGACATTTGAACACATAACCCCTGTTCTTATTTTCCTGCACTGGATTCCTGTTAGGTTCAGGACCAACTTAAAAATTCTCAGCAGGTTTGCCAAGTCACACTTTCTGACTCTCACACTCATGCAAGAAATCTTACAGCAAATCTATATTAATCTATTATAAACTTAAAATTAGCTACATCAAAAGCGTTGGGGTAGTTTGCAAAGTCTACGGACTAGTTACAAGGTAATAAAACTGTTGCATACATGTAAATGCATATGCATGTATGTGCAGACTTGTCTCAAACTGAAAATCTCATGCCAGCCAGCTGACCAAAGTCTCAGTGGTCTAGCCCCTGCCTATATAACAGAGCTATTTCAAGTTTACAAGCCATATTGTCCACTAAGATCACAGAACGCAGGCTTCCTGGTCATTCCACATATAAATAATGTAACAGTTGGCAGTGAAGCTCTCTACTACAGGGCGCCTATATTGTGGAATGCTTTGCGACTAGTGTTCAAGATGCCGATTCGGTCTCAGTTTTTAAATCTCAACTGAAGACCTTTTACATATGAATAGTTTAGCTTACCCGCAACCAAACACATAACACACCGTAACTATGGCTGCTGGTGCTGCTGTATATGCCATTTTGATCTACTGTGCTCATCCCATAATGTCTCAATGCATGTTCTGACCCCCCATGCTCTCTGCCTCCTTCCCACATGTCCCGATGGTGCCGGGGGTGGGCACCATCTGTGCTGGAGTCCTGGTTCAGTGCCATGGAGGGGTGATATTGTGGATTTGACATACAAACTGTAATGTCGTGGGCGCAGCCTTCAATCTGCCACCCTACACAGGCTGACATGGAGAACTGACTCACTGATGGATTTTGACTTTGCCCTTGACCAGTTTACATGCTGCTTTTAGCAAGCAAACCCATTCTTTCTTTTTTTTTATAATGCTATCATGTCTGGGGGGGTTGGGCAACCAGCTGGCCTTGGACTCCCAGAGGTTTTTTTTCTCCTTACTTAAGAGTTTTTGCTTCCTCTTCTCCATTGTCATCTGGCTTTCTTTCTTTCTTTTCACTGTCTTCCCTCTTCCCTGTTGTTGAATTATTCTGTATAAATGCATCACAACACACCCATGTAAAGTGCCTTGGGGTGACTCTGTTGTGAAAGGCGCTATAAAAAAAAATGAGTTGAATTTAACTTAGATTGCTCAAAAGTTCAACCATTTAAAAAATTTCTTGGTTGTCTCCCACAATTTCTGGTGGTACTGCACTGCTTCATCTATATCCATAAGCTTTCAGAAAATACGTACATATGCGGACAAAATGAAAGCAGACTGTGGACTGAAGCCTCCGTCCATATGTGTGTTTAACACCGAGCATTAATGAGCCTTAAAGCTGCAGCTTGTATCAGCACTGGCTGCGTGGCTGGTCAGGGCTGCTGGGCATGATTGGTGCTGAGCTGGTTTGGGGGAAAAGATTAAGCTTTTGTGACAGTACATCGTGTCATGTGGGAGAAAACCATAAACTAATTTCTCAGACTTCCCTTAACATTCTCTATATTGAACTATTAGAAGGTTTAGTGATTCACAAAGCTGAACACAGCACAAGTTTACCATGACATTGTTTTCAAGGATCATGCATGACTATTGCTTACATTTGTTAATTTTTTATTTCTGTAGCAGACAGCTCTTGCATATATTACCTACACTGCAGAGCACAATTTGGATGCTAAGCTCCAAGACTGCTAGAAGTGAAGTGAAGCAATATTACATTTGTTACAAAAAAAATAAATTAAAATTACTGGCTTCTACATAATGTAATTTTGTTTTATCAGCTAGAGCTAAAATACTCCTATTGAAACAGATCACAAGTTGATCCGGGCATTTTACTCATGTTCTGTGTATATTGCACCAATAAGGTGAAAACTAGGTGAAAATGAGAATCTCTGAACTCACGAGAACAGTTTTTTACATTTCACCTAGGAAAACCTATCAACTCCCTCCACCACCCCAAGCTTGAAATTGTTGAAGCAAACCAAAATGAGCCATATCTGGTGCAAATCACAGGTAAAAAGCTCAGAAATATTTTTCATTAGATGTTTTTGTTAGATTTCCATTGATTTCCATATTCCATTCCGTATTTGATAGCATTACCGTTTAGGAAAAGGAATCATTTACATAAACTTGAAGGAGAGACTTCACTGTGAATGAACATGGCAAATAAATAAATGAGACAGGCATCACACAGAGGCGTGTAACAGTACCACCAAGGTTTGTGTGTTTACATCACAAATATGAATATGTAACGCAGTCATAAACAGACAACACAGCCAGTCCAGCAGATATGCAATCGGGAATAAATTAAAAATGAATGACCATTGGTTTGTGTAGATACAAAAAAAAATTACACTCTTTACTCAGATTCAAAAGACAAATCCGTTCATTGTACTCTGCCCCTGCTTACTCCTACCCCACATGAAAGCTTATTTCTCTCTCTCCCATTTCACACCAGTCAATAAAACACAAAACATACATAAATATACATTGTATAACTGCTATTAATATGTAACTAATTTTCCCATTTTTGGAGTACTGTGGCAAATCTATCTGACACTGCTAAAATTGTAATGTGCATTTACAGATGACGGCGGACCTCATTAAAGAATAAGGACACAAACATATGAGGCACTCAGTCAAGGTTTGCCGATTTTGAACATCCAGGAACATCGAGGCCTGTCGTGTGTCTGAGCTCCGGCAGACTCCCTGGGGGGACCCTCACCGAGAATGCGGCAGGACTGGGCAGAAGTGTCACACATGCAGAGAAGAGTGACACCAAATTTATGTGGAGTATGGGGAAAAATGCTGCAGAGGTTAGCAGAGTTCTGGCTGAAGGCAAGACGTAAACGGGTCAATGCCGTGAGCCGGAGTCCAGCAGGTCTTTTGCTTCATTAATCTTTGCTGCCAGGTATGGAGATCCACCTGCGAGAAGAACAGCGACTTTACCAGCAGAACATTTGCGTGCATCAACCGAACACTCTCACTTCTCTCCGTTCCGATGCCGTGCTCTCAGTGTTAACTATCTATGCCTACTCCGATTAGACAGACCGGCCAAAAACCTCTCGACCCACATTCAACTCAAGGAGGATGGCAAGCTCATGCAGGAAAATGCCAGATTATCTGGTCGCTCAGCAAGAGAATTTCAGTGCTGTGACTTATCTGCTTATCTCACAGCTTAACATCCATCCATGTTCCGACCCTTTATCTAGAACAGGACTGCAGGGGGTTCTGGAGAGCCCACAGCATAGAGCACATGGCGGGGATGCGCCATCGGAGTGATGCCGGTCCATTGCAGGGCCATTAAAAGCAATTTAGAGATGCCAAATAACATCACCAAAGGCATTCTTCAAAGTAATCAATTCAATCCTCTAATATGCTCTCACACTAAAAAGTATACGACCAAAGTACTTGTTGATCTGTAAATTAACCTGGTTTTATGAAAGAGTGCAGCTCTCACCTTTATCAGGGTGATTCAAAACCATGATCCTTCTGTGCGCTTCCCGTACCTTTGCTTTACTGCTGGTGGGACTGCAAGAGAAACGTGTGATTTTAGAGACACCTAGTGGCCACATAAAGAAAATCATAACCCTATATTCATATTTATACTTCAGTCAAATTCACTATATTATTTCCAGTTAACCTTATTAACCAATAGTTCTTTTTCAAAGATATTATGGTAAAACATTTTGGTACATGAAAAAGTGTGCCAAGCCAATTTTATAGGAATTTCATCAACAGTTGGGTTCATTTCAGTGTACAGATGTTCCTCTACTTACGAACGAGATACGTTCCGAATGGCCGTTCGTAACTTGAAATGTTTGTAAGTCGTTATTCGACAACATTATAAGGGTATACGCAAGTACAAAGAACTATGATGCTGGGAGTACGCAGGTTACGCTGCTGCGTGGTGGGAGTAGCGGCCAGAAGTCGTACTAGGCGGAACTGGCGTGCAGAAAAAAAAATTGATGTTGCGGACAGGAAACAGGAGCCCAAACAACACAATATGGACTTACAGTCCTCTTAGTTCGTATGTCTGAAAGTTTGTAAGTTGAAAGTTCGTAAGTACAGGAGCGTTTGTATTTTTAAACAGCATCTTTGTCAACACGGCTGCCCTAAAGCACTTAGCAACCAAAACAGTATTACACTGCCAAAATGTAAATAATAATAATAATAAAGACAATCAAGTTCTCAAGTGTGCAAGTGAAATTTAAGCTGACATGGTGGGTGTTTTCGGCCCTCTGTGGCCCCCAAAACCCTGCAGCAAACATTACGCAGCAGGCCGGTAGCAGAAATTAATTTTAAGGGAGGGGGGCCTCATGCCCAGTACAAGGCAACCATTCGCCCACGTAAGCGTCCATGATTCTGCCTCTCACACACAAGCTCTTCTTACCTGATCCCCAGGACGAGGCTGGCCTCTCGTTTCGTCATCTTTGGCTCAAAGCCCCCTTTGTAATATGCAGAAAATGCCTGTGGAACAAAGAACAGCAGTGACACAATATTCTCCGTATGGAATATGAGCAAAAGTAGTAACATGCTGTGTCACTTAAGTATGTGGACTCTGCTATTTCATGTGGCAAACTTAAACTGGGCCACAAGCCCATGCTGGTCTCCAGGCCAGCTGACTGGTCTGCTTCACTGGGATTTTCAAAAAGCTTTTCTGGTTTAACACTTGGGGACTGAGCCAAACAAGTGGGAGAATTCACTCCACACAGGCACAGTCCTACGTCATTTCATTTCATTTAGTTATGATTAATTTTACTTTTTAAATATTCAGTATATGGCACCAAAATGGGGGAAAAACACAACAAAAAATGCCATACCCACAAACCGCATCATCGTGTCTTATAAAAATGTTACAGTATATATTCAGGCTAACTGTACACCCCACAGAAACACTTAACTTATGCAGACATAGTTCACTTAATCAGTCACACATGACCTGTATGTCACAGCACTTATTAGCTAGTTTGCATTAGATTTGAAGTCTTTTTTTAAATATATGCTGTGGAGAGCAAAGTCTGTATTATATATGCAAGAAGATTGATGCATGAGAAAACAATAAATGGTAGATCTAAGCCTTTAAAATGAGTATGGTGGCGAGTGCTAAAGTATTAATAAAGGTCAAATTACTGAATGTTAATAAAAAGCTGTGCAGAACTAAGTCTCCATGACATTAAGTCAAAACATGGTTGTAATAAAATGAAAATCTAAAAAACAAGACAGCACAACATCAGTTCACATGGCTGAAGTTCCACAGCCCCATCTGAAGTTCATTACAGTAGACATGCACTCTGCCTCCCATTACTCTCCACGCAACGCTGAAGTTCCTCTCATCCAGAAGATCGCAGAAACACACATTCCATGTGACAGTAATCAACACTTGGCCTGAATGATCAAACTAGCTCTCACACCACCTCGATCTGCCGCCCAGGAACAGCACAAAGAAAAATAAAGGTGCCACAAGAGTAAAACTCAGAGAATTGGGGAACAAAAATTACAATGAACCTGACAGAGTTCCCTGTATGTCAGAAGTAGAATAGAAGTAATGAAATGCAAAAATAATGTAAAATTACAGCCAACAATTTATGAAGAACCAAATTTTGACTTTTACAAATGATGACAAGCTTACTCTATTTCAAGTTTAACAAATATGTTAATGAATACCTTCTGTAACAGTGTGCAGTAGCCTTAAATGTTTGAGTGCGTAGTGTAGGTATACTTTTAAATTTAGTCATGAACAAATTATTAGGATAATTACATAGATAAAGCCACGAGGAATTAATTCCATTTGAAAAGCTGTGGTGTGGGAATTCAGTGGGCTATGGGCTGACAAACTGGAAAACCACACATCTGTTAGTGGTAGACAACATGTAAATGCTGTTGATTAGAACTTCATCTCCATGCAAAACCACCTATGCATGTGGATCTATCATCTTTTTTATCACCTACTGAGGACTAGTCCTTATGTAAAGAAATAATAGAAAATACCAAAACTAAACGAAAACCATCATCTTCTTACCGAGGAAGGCATTTTCTTCACCGTCTCAGAGATGACTTGACCAAGAGGCTTCCATAACTGAAATGCATAGCGCCCTACAGCAGAAAAGGAAGGGAAAAAGCTGTTCAAACCATTCTCTGATCTCCAAGGCAGCTTATTCAGCCTGAAAAGGAATCAGAGGTTCGTCAAGCTTCTCTAAGGCATTATATGAGATACAAAATGAGCAGTATAAAGATACAGCCTGCAAGACGCAAGACACATGCTGGAAGGAATTTTCCCCATTTGCTTTTGAATTTTAAGAAAATGTTGCCTTATTCTGACAGAGCCTGTGCCCAGAAGAATTAATGGTTATCAGTTGAGTTATTAAAATGCAGACAATGAAAAAGAAAAGAAAAATGGACGGCAGGAACAGATTTTCTAGAGTCTTCTGGTCAGTGTCGTTACAGTACAGAAAACACGACGGGAAAAAAGAGGCATTTTCTCTCAATTACGAACACAGACTCATGAAAGTTTATGATAACCTGTCAAAAATGAGCCAAAGAGACACAGCAGCGAAACTACAATAAACTATATTTTATGCACAATATTGCATTATAGCGTATTTGAATTATAATTGTGCAGTACTGAAATTTGAAATAAATTAATTGTTCATTAATCGTAATCAAGGTAAAATGTTCAATTAATTGTGATATTGATTTGAGATCACATCACCCAGCCCTAGTACAGAGAGCTTTTTAATATCTTTTGCCCTTGTAGCTGCTAAATGCACTCATTTTTGGGACCAGTATTATTATCGGAAAATAAAACTGAAATGAAATCGGACACTAAATAATTCGTGAATGGACATAAAAATGAAACCTATAATTACAAAAAAATCTCGGACTTTAATCAGCAAAAAGCAATGCCACACCAAAATCTTTTTGTCTTCTTTATCCACAATATCTCCTTTTTAAAAAGATGTCTCTTCACTTCAGTGCTCATCGCTTCCATGATTTACCAAAACAGTAGCATGTGGCGTTCCACGCTAACCGAATTTAATAAGCATAAGGATCTGCCAAATTTATACAGATTTCTGACTTTTGGGCATAATAATATGTATCTCATTAATATTTTAGGCGTACTACTGATTTGCTTATGTGGGTGAAAATTATTTAAACTAAATAAGAACATGAGAAATGTACAAAGAAGAGGAGGCCAATCGGCCCATCAAGCTCATTTGGGGAGAACTCAACTAATAGCTGAGAGTTGTTAAAATCTTATCTAGCTCTGAGTTAAAGAAATGCTTTCTCAAATTCATTTTAAAATGCTCTCCCGCTAATTTCCACCTATGGCCACGAGTTCTTGCATTAGAACTAAATATGAATATAAAAAATAATGTCCGTATAGTGCCAAAAAGCCGACGTCCATTATCTAAAGCCCTGTAATTACATAGTTTGTTGTTTTCAAAATGGACTTAATTTAAATTAAACGGTCGGTTTGATTTTCTGGAGGGAGGTTAATCGTTTAGATCAATGACCAATCGGTAAAACAGATTAATCCATAGAGAGAGAGAGTCGTTATTGGCAGCGCTACACTGAGCCATTGCAGTTTATTTTGTGCATTTTAAACTGCGGATAACCACCCTCCACTTAAACGCCAAACCACTCTCTGATGGCCAGTTCAGTTTTCATGCCTTCCATCTGGCACTTTGATCAGTTTTAAAAGACATGCCACTAAGTGTCGCTATTGACGCTGAATGGAGAATATAGTCTGAAAATGATACATTTTGTAATTCTAAGTCACACAGACGAATGGCAGGAATGAGGACGTTTCTCTTACTTCTTTCTTTTGATCTTTAGGTTATTCATATCATGTATCAGTAATATGTCAATTATGAGTATGAACTGCCATAAATCATGGGCATCGCCGCTATTACATCTGAGGGGACGTGTCCCCCTCACATTTCATAATTATTCGTTTGGACCCCCTCCACAGTTAACATAAAATATTAGTTTTATGCCAGTGTCCCCCCCACATTCAAAATGCTTCTGACGCCCCTGCATAAAAGTATGTTAATGTCATTTTGTCGAGTGATTCGCTGTAGTTCTGGGTGTATCTAAGGGATGCCTTATATGACACTTCTTGAACTGCCAATAGCTGCTCAGGAGGATGTGTGGTTATTTAAGGTTTGAATGCACATATTGTGAATATCACTCTGAAGAAGGCACTATCCCCAAATGTGTCTGTGCAGAGATGTTTTGAAAATAAATATAAACCCGATCATGCAAAGTGCAGTCTTTTATTGTCTGTTATTTCGATGACTCAGTATTACAGTTAAGTACAGCGAAAAGTTAAAGAAATTTTTGTATCGTTTATAATTAGTGAATGAACCATTTTGAATGCAGACACTAAAACATGAGAAAATAATGGATGTCATGTGTATTAATATCAATGTTTGATTCTTTTCTACAAGTATCCAAGTGAAAAGAAGACAAAGACCAATATGGACAATCATTAAGGAGGTTTCCGATAGGCTGAAAATGATTTAGGCCTAGATTCGGTACTACGCAAATTCCACTTTAATTTGACGATACGGACTCCAATGTGAATTTGACATTCAACCTGCACGTCAGTCACTTTGGGCTGCCCTTCCCACTGAAAAAAGAGCCAAGCAACGTTGTAAAATCAACTAACCACTTGTGGACACCCGGGCACAAGATTTCATCATTTCAACGTGGATAATAGTCGTGGTTCAAGTTCCAGGGAGGGCCCTGATGTAGTACTACTGAACATTGTACTCAGCCTAAATCGATGCAGTAAAATATCCAGCTGAATTCTAAATATCGCCGACTTGATAAGCAGACAAAATACCTCTAATAATAGGAAGTACAGAAACAATTCAGGAAAGTTAGAAGTTTCTCACCTGCAAAAGCTGCAGCGGCAACACCAAGACCAACAGCAATCAAAACCTCACCCTATATATATAAAAAAGAAAATGTAGTTACATCTAGGTTATCCCTCAATTTAGGCATCTATCAACTGACAAAGCAGAAAACGCGAAACAATTTCGACGCCAAAAAAAGAAACACTGCAGCGAATGATCACTAAAACTGTACTATGCGACTTAGGCTTACATATGATTATTTAGCGAAAGCTAACGTTATAGTACCGATTCTAAGATACCCTGTATAATAAATTAATCGTTTCCCAAGGCGATTCAACGCAACTTAGCCGTAGTACCTACACACTTGTTATAATGATCAAGTACCTGGGCATTATCACGGCATTAGAGAACGACCCCAGAACTACCAAAACCCACTAAAAAGTCTGGTGAACCACTGTATGTCCGACTTGCTAATGTGAACACGCTACATGACGACGTTTAATGGGCTAAATTAATCCAACACTGACAAATGAACCAGTTTTATTATCATCTCAATGAGAACACAATGTACAGAGCAAATTAGGTTACTATCAAACGCAATATGAAACTACTGAAAGGTGTCCCACCAAATAAAGATTTTTTAAACTTCAGTACACTTACAACCCGTTTATCAACGTCTGCTTCACTCCGAACTGTAGATTTCGGAGTGTATTCAGCATATCTCATTAAATCACTTTCCAATGTCACGCCGGTTCGGTTCGCCATGCTTTCACGCAAGGGCACTTGCGTACGGTACGCCAAATGGGACAAACTATACCTACATAAATGCAACAACGCGCATTACATGTCCGCGTGTAAACTTGTTTTATTTTCCCACATTCGCCTTGTCCTCCAGCGTGCTACAATACATAGTTCGTTACAAGGACCAAAAATTATTCTACTTTCATTTTTGAGAGATCATAGGTAAATCATCCATCCATAAATACTTACATATGTACATAAATCCATGGATCTTTCAACCACTGCAGTTACATTTAGAGCATTGAAAATACACGGCATACAAGATTTTACATGTGGCAAATTCACAAACATAATAACAATGACACTTTCTTGATCACCATGGGGAAGATCTGTTTTTACCTGCCCTCTCTTGCTCTCCATGACACACACAGGTATAGGTGAAAACAAGCTTCATTCCAAGCTTGCCAGCTATACCTATGGGGCTGGAGGTTAAAAGCTCACAGATGTGACTATTCTGGTGAGGCCAGATTTGCACCAGGGACCTTCTGCTCACAATCACAGAGACTTGAACCACACACTGTCCCTATATGCTACTGGTGCATTGTCCCCTTTTCATGGGTATTCTTCAATTCATGCCCATGAAAATTCTTACACTATAAGGACCAAAGTATTGGGTCACACCTCTCAATCATTGAATCCATGTGTTTCATTCAGACCCATTGCCACAGGTGTATAAAATCAAGCATCTAGCCATGCAGTCAGGTTTACAAACATCTGTGAAAGAAAGAGTCGTTCTGAAGAGCTCAGTGAATTCAAGCATGCTACTGTCATTGGGTGCCACCTTTGCAGTTAGTCAGTTTGTGAAATTTCATTCCTGCTAGATATTATTGCAAAATGGAAGCATGTAGAACAACAGAAACTCAGTCCCAAGTGCAGATCACACAAAGTAACAGAGCAGGGTTGCCAAATGCTGAGGCGCACAGTGCATAAAGTCGCCACTGCACTGTTGACTCAATAACTGCAGAGTTCCAAACTTCCTCTGGCATTAACCCCAGCACACAAACTGTGTGCTGGGAGCTTCATGGATTGGGGTTCCATGGCCAAGCAATTGCACACAAGCCTCACATCACCAAGCGCAATGCCAAGCGTTGGATGAAGTGGTGTAAAGTGGTGTGGCACGCCGCCACTGGACTCTGTAGCAGTGGAAATGTGTTCTGTGGAGTGATGAATCGCACTTCTCTGTCTGGCAGTCTGATGGATGAGTCTGGGGTTGGCGGATACCAGGAGAACGTTACCTGCCTGACTGCATTGTGCCAACAGTGATGTTTAGTGGAGGAGGGATAATGGTATGGGGTTGTTTTTCATGGGTTGGGCTAGACCCCTTAGTCCCAGTGAAGGAAACTCTTAATGCTTCAGCATACCAAGATATTTTGGACAATTCTGTGCTTCCAACTTTACGGGGTCAGTTTGGAGAAGGCCCTTTTCTGTTACAGCATAACTGCGCCCCACTGGATGGATGGGTGAGTTTGGGGTGGAAGAACTTGACTGGTCTGCACAGAGCCCTGACCTCAACCCCATCAAACACCTTTGGGATGAACTAGAATGGAGATTGTGAGCCAGGCCTTCACATACAACATCAGTGCCTGACCTCACAAATGTTCTTCTGGATAAATGGGTAAAAATCTTGTGGAAAGCCTTTCTAGAAGAGTGGCAGCTGTTATAGCTGCACAGGGGGGCAACTCCATATTGATGCTTATGGCTTTAGAATGGCATGTCATAAACATTCCTGTATGTGTAATGGCCAAGTGACCCAATAATTTTGTCAATATGGTGTAGTACTGCCATAAAATGTATCTCGTTCCGTCTTCTTGGTCATTCATATTTGTAAACAGTTTAATATGATGTAACATTATGTATAACTGCATTGCCCTAATCTTGGCCAAATATTCACTTCATTTGCTTGATTGGTAGATTTGTATTTAAGGTTATCATTTGAACAATGCAGCAAACGTCAATTGCTTCAGTACATGGCCAGATGTATGAACTGGTCAAATTAAGTAGCATAATAATGAAATGTTATGACTTTTAGAGTTAGGTCAGATGAATACAGTTTGTATCATATATTCTCAAAAGTCCTAAAAATATTCTTAAAATAATAAATAGCCTCTAAAAAAAATGATTGCGAACCAAGCATTTATTGTCACTACAAACTACTTTGTTTTTGTGCAGAAAAGAAAGTCTCCAAGAAATGCTTCAGTTCAGTGGTAAAATCCTCTGCCCACCCAAGAGAAACAGATGAAATTTTACCAGTTATCAATTATTCAATAGAATCACCCCAGGCCTCCACCGCCACCCTCCCCTTCCCGCCGTCAAGAACCCCAGACCGCTGACACAATTCAAACAGCAGTGCCCACACAACATACCCAAAAGCCCAGCACAGACAGTTCACTGGTCATACTGGATATTATGTTTTGGTGAGGTTCCAGCATAACTGTGCCCCAATGGATGGATGTACGTGAATGAAGATAAAGTCCATTTAAACTGGGGCACCTTCTGAGAAGTTACCAAGCTAGCTAACAAATCTCACTTGGTAAAACGAGTCCTGGATCTGACAGGCCACGCAAGACTGAGAATCACATAACAATATGGGGCCCACCAAGGGAACAACAAGCAACAAAGGATTGTCAGGAAATCGATTTACAACATGCCATAAACACAATGGTTACAGAACCAGACACAGAACAATGAGCACACTACAAATCATCACAGAACGGTAAGCGAACCCTAAAATTAAACTAATAAATTAAACAAATAAGTAAAAAACAGTATTGTGCATCATGCATGTTGCAAGGCAAGCCAAGACGGCTGTCCCAAGACTTCTGAACAACTAACCCCAGTATGATACTTTCCCATCTACACTAGCTGGGATAATTGAACTAGCAAAAGGATAGTTGACTGCAAATATCAGTTTGAGGGAAACTTCTTTTGTTAAGCTGAATGAAGTCTTTGGATTATATGAATCATAAATATTACCTAAAACTATAATTATGTGGTTGCTGTGAAGCATTTTCAGACTTAATTTGTTTCTTCTATGTGTTTTTATAAGTTTGAGAAAGAAAAATGGCTTGTGTACTACTTGAATATGATTGCCGATACTCAAAATCAGACTAAATGAGATTCTGGTATTACAATCATACAGTCAGTATTACTAAGCTTTAATAAAAGCTTGTGGCAAATAAAGAGAACCCATTGGATTCAAATCTGTTTCCTTGCTTATTGTAGAGTGAAATACAGTAATATTACTAAATGAATCAAGATGAAGCAAACTGCAGAGGAGTACGTAACGACAGCATCCTAATCTCATTCCACAGTTTGCATGGCCCGCACTTTCCTCATATAATTGCTAACAGGATGTGAATTCAATAAGAACTAATATTATTTTAACCATTTTTCCAATAAAAACATAAACACAGAAGTGTAATGGCCACAGGATAAAACTGTAAAAAAAGAACTTTGTCAAAGTTTCAAAACACATAATAATGACAACTGTAATTGGATACATCAGTGACAGCAGCAATATCACTGTGGTATTATTTGCTCATGTTCTTTACCTATGTTATTTATTTATTTTTATCTCACTGTTTAGTCGCTATATCCATAAAATCCAATATTCATTACTTCCATTTTTACTAGCTTCTTCTTTAACTTTAACCTTTTCATTCCTTTATATCATTCCTTTATATTTTATTGTAGTACTACTTGAATATGACTGCCAATACTCAAAATCAGACTAATTTGACTAATTTATTTGTTTAGCATTTATTTTCTCTCATTTTTTTACTTAGAATTATTCCATCTTTCTATAGTTTCATTGACCTGTACTCATGGGCATAACTTTGGGTTGAGCATTGACCATTGGGGGGGGGGGGTTGAGGTTTCCCCCCATTTAAGGGGGTCCAGGGGATTGTATTACCTGGTTTTGATTATTGGGATAGTTACAACCCCCCAACCCCCATAATAAACATCCATGTCTGTTCTGTACTGTTGTTGCTTCTCTGTCTTTGGTTTTGTTTTAATCTCATATGTGAAGCACTTTGAGCTGCACTGCATGTACAAAAAGTGCTATATCAATATAGATTATTACAATGTTAACTGGGTCCATACATGACACAAGGCTTTCTGCCTGTCAAACCTTTCCTCTATGATAGGCTGATCTCTGAGTGGTTAGTTCTGACAGAACTGAGGTCACCGACTGAGATGTCCAGACCAGATGCTTGGGCAACACTTTAGTTCAAGGTCTTCTCCTAAACTATTAGTAAACTCTTGTTTGATAGGATATTAGTAAATAAAAAGATTTGCTTACAATAAGATTTAGAAATGTCTTACAAAGATATCTTATTCCTGTCTCAAATAGTTTTTACTAAAGGGTTTGTACTTCAACTTCAAGAATAAAGCGATGAATTAGTAAACCAAAATTAGTTATGCTGGAGCCTTAGTGTTACATCTAGGGAAGGATGGAAACAAAGGCAGGCATAGAGAAAACCAAAAGGGGCTTTATTTAGCCAAAAAGACCAAGCAAAGCATTAGGAAATGGACCACGAGGGGTCAAAACAGGGTAGGGAGAATCAGGAGAGAAGACAGGATGCAGAGCAAGTTGGGGAGCACAAGCAGGCCACAACATCAATGACAGGACTGGGGAGCTCAAGACAGGGAGGCACACATCACTGACGAGGGAGCAGACGAGAGGCACCTGGGGTGATCCACATGAGGGCTGTAACGAGAGGAAAGATTAAACAAGTAACAGGTGTGGCTCATTAGAGCCACACAACAGAGAGAAAAAGGGGGGAAGGGATGCAGGGCGTGACACTTAGTGGTCTGTTCCTTCGCTATTAATAAACTGTCATTTCATAGTGTATACTAGTAAATAAAGATTCACTTACAAATTTTGAAATTTGTTAGGAAGATATTTACTTGTCTCACAAAGAATTTACTATAAAGTTTGTAATTGGTTAATTATAACTTATTTCTGAGTATGCTTACAAACCCATCACTTTATATTTATAAGTGATTTGCAAGCTGTTTTGCAAATGCCAGGAGCAAGATATGATTATAACACGTTTCTACATTTGTTTGTGAATGAATCTCTGTGTCTATTAATATATTATCAAACAATTAATGATAGTTTATTAATAGTTAGACCTGAAAATAAAGTGTTACCGATGCCTGGGTTACTTTCAAGTGCTGAGCTGTATGACAGTAAGCAAGGACAAGATCAACTACAACCCCTGGCAAAAAATATGGAATCACTACTGTTGGAGGATGTTCAGTCAGTTGTTTTCCTATGTAGTTCA
>JAODJU010000035.1:16014269-16050431 GCA_026776725.1 Gnathonemus echidnorhynchus | reverse complement strand
GGGGGTGGCAATAAAACCCAGTCAATATCAAATATCAAAAAAAAAATTCCTTGGGAGCACAAAGGCCAAATAAACAGTTTTATATCCACGTCCTGAACTTTTGGGTGCCAATTGTGAGCATTCTTCAGAAACATGCATAGCTGCACATTTTTTAAGTAACCTACTTAACGCAGGAAATTAAATCAAAAAGAGAATATCTTGTGGCACAAATGTCTACTGAGTTTTATATATTCATGTGTAAGACTGAAGTTGGTGTTTATATAAACTTAAATTCCCTAAATGCTCATTGTGCTCATTGCATTTAGGGAATGGATGGATGGATGGATGGATAGAGTTATACATTAATACTGCAGTATTCCTGCAATCTGTTCACCCTTCTTATCTTGGTTTCAGTTGCAAAGCTCATGCATATCAGCACTTCCTACCTCCTCATGCAGCAAAGTGCTGCCCCAGTTTTAAATTACCAAAGATCTATACTTATAGATATGGAGTTTGTGGCATATGACCTTGTTCTATTTAAATAAAAATGCATGAGTGAGAATTCAAATAAATGGCAGCATTCTAGATCACCCCTCCATGAACCGCTACCTTACTGTGGTGGTGGAGTTTCTATGCCTCAATGATCCTAGGAGCTACAATATATGGACAAAAATACTGAGACTCACCTTTTAATCATTGATTTCAGATGTTTCATTCAGACCCATTGCCACTAGTGTATAAACTCAAGCACTTATCCATACAGTCAGGTTTACAAGCATTTGTGAAAGAATGGGTCATTCTGATGAGTTCAGTGTATTCAAGTGTGGCACTGTCATAGCCAGTTTGTAAAATTTCTTCCCTGCTGGATATTCCACAGTCAACTGTAAGTGTTATTATTCCAAAGTGGAAGCATTTAGGAACAACAGACACTCATCCATGAAGTGGCAGACCACGTAGAGTAACAGAGTGGAGTCAGGGTGTGCTGAGGCATAGTGCGTAAAATTCTCCAACGCTCTGTTGACTCAAACTTCCTGTGGTATTAACCTTAGCACAACAATTTTTGCACCAGAAGCTTCATGGGGTAGGGTTTCATGGCAGCTGCATGCCAGCCTCACATCACCAAGTGCAATGCCAAGCTTTGGATGGAGTGGTGTAAACGTTACCTGCCTGACTGCATTGTGCCAACAGTGAAGTTTAGTGGAGGAGGGATAATGGTATGGGGTTGTTTTTCAGGGGTTGGGCTAGACCCCTTAGTTCCAGTCAAGGGAACTCTTAATGCTTCAGCATACCAAGATATTTTGGACAATTCTGTGCTTCCAACTTTGTGGGGTCAGTTTGGAGAAGGCCCTTTTCTGTTCCAGGATAACTGGGCCTCAATGGATAGATGGGTGAGTTTGGTGTGGAAGAACTTGACTGGCCTGCACAGAGCCCTTGACCTCAACCTCATCAAACACCTTTGGGATGAACTGGAGATTGCGAGCCAGGCCTTCACATACAACATCAGTGCCTGACCTCACAAATGCTCTCTAGGGTGGATGAGCAAAAATTCCGACAGACACACTCCAAAATCTTGTGGAAAGCCTTCCCAGAAGAGTGGCAGCTGTTATAGCTGCAAAGGGGGGACTAACTCCATATTGATGGTTGTGGATTTGGAATAGGATGTCGTAAAAGTTCCTGTAGTTGTAATGGTCAGGTGTCCCAATACTTTTGTCCATATAGTGTGGTGTCAGAGGCAATTGCCTCTGGTAGGGTCCCCCAAGGCAAAATGGTCCTTGGTAAGCAGCCAGACTAAAAATGATTTGAACAACCTTTATGATGACAGCAAATAACATGGAACCAGAAACCTCATCTGAATTAGAGAAACTGGGACCCCGCCCTGGATCCAGGCCTGGAGCTGGGAGCTCGTCGGCTAGTAGTCGTGGTTGGGTCTCCACCCATGGGCCCTGGCCAGGCAAATCCTGAAAGATCTACATGACTTTAAGAACATGAAATATAATTTGTCTGGCGGGAAATGAGCCTGAGCTACTGTGGGAGATAGAGAGATACCATCTACAAAGAGTTGGGCTCATCTCAACGTACAGCACAGGCTCTGGAACCAAACTTCTAGAGAGGGGTTAGATTTTATTCCACTCTGGAGATGCTCTGGGTGAGAGGCATTGGGCAAGTGTGGGTCTACTCATAGCTCCAAGATTCAGTGCTAGCATGGTGGAATTCACCCTGGTGAATGAAAGGCTCACCTCCCCTACCCTTCAACTTCAAGTTATAGAACAGACTCTGACTGTTGTCTGTACCTATACACCAAACATCAGTTTAGAGCATCCTGCCTTTTTGATATTTTGAGTAGAGTGGTATAAGGAAGGGTGTGAATGGGAGGCATGGCCTGCCCAGTGCTCTGTGATTGGACTTCTGTGCTAATCTCGGTTTGTCCATTACAAACACCATGTCTGAGCACAGGGGTATTCATATGTGCACTTGGAACCAGAGCACCCTAGGCCGTAGATTGATGATCAATTTTATAGATCACAGCAGATCTGTCATTGCGTGTTTTGGATACTCAAGTGAAGAGAGGAGCTGAGCTGTCAATTAATCACCAGCTGGTGACGAGTTGGATCAGACGGAAGGGGAAGAATGCCGGACAGACCAGGTAGAACAAATATGCATAAACATATAGTCAGGGCATTATGGGAGTGTTTGGCAAAAGCCCTTGTCTGGGAATTCTTCAACTTGCACCTCCAGCAGAACTTCTCTTGCATACCGTGGGAGACTGTAGACACTGAGTCCAAATAAACCATGTTCCATGCTTCCATTTCTGTGGTGGATGTGTTGCTGAAGTTATAAAGTTGCTGGGGCATGTCGCAGTGGCAACTCCCAAACTTGATGAAAGATTCCCTCAATAAAGGCAGCATTCAGGCTGAAGAAGGAGGCCTTCTGAGCTTGGTTAGCTTGTGGGACTCTGGAGGCAGCTCACAGGTACTGGCAGGCTACGTGGTGTACAGCCCTAGCAATTGTAGAAGTAAAGACACGAGTATGGGAGGAGTGTGCGGAGGCCATCAAAATTACTTTTGGCCTGCCTTGAAGACATCCTAGCAAACCGTCAGGCAGCTCAGATGAGGGAAGCAGGGCTAGGTGATGATGTTTACAACAGCGATGCTGTTGACCTCAACTGGAGATTTATTTGGCGGTGGAAGGAGTACTTTGAGGATCTCCTGAATCCTGCTAAAATGGCCTCATGGAAGAAGTAGAGTTGGAAGACTCAGAGGAGGACTTGGCAATCACTGGGCCTGAGGTGACTGGGGTGGACAAAAAAAAACTCTTCAGTTTTAAGGCTCTGGTGATGGATGAGATTCTCTCTGCGTTTCTGAGGTCTGTCTTAGTTTACACGCCTCTTCAACATTGTGTGGACGTTGGGGACAGCGCCTCTGGATTGGCAGATTGGGGTGGTGGTCCCAATCTTTAAGAAAAGGGACTGGAGAGTTCCAACTTCTCAGCCTTCCTGGGAATGTCTATGTCAGGAAACTAGAGAGGAGGGTTCATCCATTGGTTGAACCTCATGTTCTGGATGATTGGATACTAGACAACATGATGACTGCTATGAATCTTCAAAACAAGGTTGAAATCCTCAGGCGACTATAATAGATCAACTTATAGTGACCGATTTCAATCATCAGACATTGGCTACATCTTTTTCTCTAGGTGAGCTGAAAGTCAAAGTTTGACGCTTATAGATTTCACTGAATTTCAGAATGAGGAATATAAAGCATGAGATTCAGATGTTTTTTTTCTTGTTGTTTATAACCCTTTACCCAATATAAAACCACAATTAAAATGCTAATTATTATTTTAGCTAGAAGTGTTTTTAAGGGAAAGTAATTGTATTCTAAGAGAAGTATTAAGGGCATCTATGTGATCCTTGAAGGAATGATTAAGTATAATGAATACAGCTGATTATCCCCCAATTGTCTGGCCCATTTGTATTTATATTTCACATTCTGTGAAGACTGAAGATATGTCAGTTGGAGACACTGGGATCTCGGAGGGATGAGCTCTCTCCATTTGCATGACTCATGTGGGTATTCCCATGGTGACTCTTACCAACCACAACATTTCCTGTTTTTTACATTTCTCTCAATGTTTTCTTTTCTTTTTTTTTTTTTTTTTACCCTGGATGATTCTCTGTCTGCATCTGAGATAGACACTCTGCAGTATCGGCCATTTTGGGCATGCATGCTTTTCCACTAAATTGTTATGACAATCATTGTACAAAAAGCAGAAAACTGGGAATATTTCTATGGTTCTAGTCAATGCTTTTCTGTCACAATATTTACTTATCAACTTGTACGGAAACGGGTGCCAAACTCCGTCACGGAAAGGGCCACCCATGAAGTTGCAGACCAGCTAAGGCTTATTTGTTTACTTAATAACAGTAAGACCCAAACTTTGCAGTTATCTGGTTGAAATCTTTATTATATGTAAATGACATTTACAAGTACAAACACTGAAGGAAGCATTATTCCTAAAAATTCTCTTTTTCAATGAAACTGCACGCAAACACCTCTTTGAGAAATAGAGAAGAAGGTATAGAAGAATGAGAAGGTATAGTAGAATGAGAAGATATAGAAGTAAATCAAATGTGTCCACTGTGCTGATGAGCTATTATTCATGTGTTTTTATCTGACTTTATCCACTGGATATTTCTTTAAATGAGAAATAGGCTGAATTTAGTCCCAGGAAATCAAAACCATCAGATTTTAACTAGAATGTTTGGCTGAATTTCATGCTAACTCTCTGCTGTCAAACTTGTCAGTGGGGGGAGGGGGGAAGGAAAGGTGTAGTGCAGATTTGCACAGGATGGTCCCTGCTTTCCATGGGGGCTGCAACAGTACACATATTCATTGTGAGCTATTTGGTTACATCATGTTTGGGATTTGGGGTGCACCATAACGCGAACGAATACATTTCTTGACATAGGCAGAACCTTAATTCACAAATAGATGTTCAACACGGAAAATATTATGCTAATTGACGCTGTGAATTGGTTACGGCTAAAGCTGGTTACAGTCAGTCATAATTGGCAGTTTGGGAACTTGGGATTTTGGTTTCCCAATAAATTCCACAAACACCACAGAGTCGTTGATAAGACCAAGACTGTCTCTGGCTGGCTCTGTTATACCGAATTTGGGTATGTTGCTGGAAACACATCCAACATGCTACATCATTTGAGATGGCATCAGTACGACTGCAGCAAGGCAGAACAAGCCTGTGCAAGTTAGCCTCCCTATGGCGTTTAAGGCATTATTGCCAGGAAATTCAGAATAGGCTGAAAAAATAACAACTACAGATATGCGACCGTACTTGGTGTACTTGAGAAAACAGGATTTAGCTCAGTATGCCTGTTATTATACAGTCTTATTTTTGAATGTTTATTTATTTTGCATATTTATTTTTACATTGTGTAAATAAAGGTCTCTTAGGTTTTGTTATTCAGGCACACTGACAGGCACATCACCTTTGGTTTACGATTCTTTGTCATTTCGTTTTTGTTTCCAGGTTTAGTAAAAAATAAATTCCAAACAAATTTAGTTTTCCCTTTTATGTATCTAAAATGATTTTAGAAGCACATTGAATGGAAAGTTCTGGGTTAGCAGCTTGGCATGCAGCTGTATGTTAATGCCACTGAGAAGATTACATGATAGACTCCTTTGTCATACACAATTTAACAGACAAACACAATCAATGGAGATTATACAGTTGAAATATTAATTTAAAAACTCAGCGGGGTAATACTAAGAAACCAAAATCAAGAAATGGATGGCGCCAATCTGCATCGTGCTGTCCATGGTACTGAAAGGAGTAAAAGGATTCATTTGATGTTTCAAAATTAACATTCTAATAACCTTCTATTACAGTTTTCTTGTAAGCTCAATTTAAATAAAATGACAATATCAGTTCTAAAATGCTGAAATAATATTTCTCTATTTTTACATGACCAATATGGTAAATAAATGGACTGCATTTATATAGCGCTTTTCTACTCCTACGAATACTCAAAGTGCTTTACAATACATGCCTCACGTTCACACATTGATACACACACCAGTGGAAAGGCTGACATGCAAGGTGCCATCCTGCACACCAGGAGCAATTTGGGAGTCAGTGTCTTGCTCAAGGACACTTTGATGAGATCAGGAAGAACCAGGGTTCAAACCTACAAACCTCCGGTTGCCAAACAATAGCATTACCTTCCGCGCCACCATCTTCCTGAACCACAGCCCCATCCACAGTGTTCCCTGTCTTCAGGCCCCACCAGATGGATGAATGATTTTATATGAAGTGTAACTATTAAGCACAATTAAAGAGCAAAATTTCAAAACTCAATTTATTTTTTGTTGCTTTTGAGATGAGACAAAAAGTCTGCTTTTCTCATCATATATTACAGTATTGCAGGGTTCCCCGATTGGGGTCCTGGAGGCCCAGAATCCAACAGTTTGCAGATTTCCTGGCTCAAATATGGATGCTATGTTGGATTCTGGTACAGTAAAATCCCGTTATAATGGAATATCGTCTATAACGGACGAGGCCTTTACGAACATGCAGAAAAAGCATCGGATATAGCGGACTCACATATAAAGGAATTTTGCTTATAATGGACAAACAATTTGGTCCCCAGGGCCGCTTTTAGCTGTAGTTTTGTTTGGCTATAACGGACGTGCAGGCTCCGCCGGTGATATCCAAAGCAGATACATAGTCGGGATTATTAATAGTCACGCATCTGGTCAAGTAAAGTTGGATTACTACATGTACAATATAATAATCTGTACCACAAGTGTGTCTGCTGGGCTGTGGCATGAGTAAATGCTGTCCTGTAGTTGTGTTCTGGGCATACAGCAACTCTGGATATAACAGACTTTGGATATAATGGACTGTTTTCCCTTGAAGTCCGTTATAACAGGATTTTACTGTACTTTGGGACCGGAATTGGGGAGGCCTGCAGTATTGTACACCAAAGTAAAAAGTGCAAAATCAGGGAGGCCTTGGGGGGAAAACAAAAGAGCTTTTATTTATACTTAAACAGGGGCTGGGAAACTAAACGGACCTCAGGGGAAGCAAGAGCGGGGAAGGGCACGCAGATGCATGTGGACTAGACTTCAGTGACAGGACTGGGGAGCACAAGACTGGGAGGTATTCTTATACAGGACTGACGAGGGAGCAGACGAGGGGCAGCTGGAGTGATCCACACGAGGGCTGAAACGAAAGGTAAGACAAAACAAGCAATGGGTGGGGCTCATTAGAGCCACACTGGGGAGAAAACATGGGGGCAGGAATGCGGAGCGTGACAGGGACACAATGTTTTTTTGCTGGATGATGATGGTTATGGTTAAACTGAAGATTTAAATTAGATCTCAAACGATCCCCTTTATGTAAAAATATAAATTCTAAAGTTTAACTTTTAGTGTGAGCAGAAGCATTATTTAATGGACATCATTAATCTAAGCTTAAATCCTCATGTCTCACTAATTGTCCTTGTTAGGTAAAAGGTACAACTAATTGTGTTTCCTTTGCCTTGCAAGTCAAAAGAAGGCAAGGCTGTATTCCACATTAAATATAACAGGCTGCTATTTTCAAGTTAAAGTAGATCCTAAAAACACAGAAATGGGCACATTTATAACACCCATATGTGTATATGAGTTCTATAACATACATTTTAGGCTTTTTAATACCCCAGTCATTTCTGATGGAGAGATGTTTGAAGAATGAAAACTTTGAATGCTTGCTAATTTATTTATTGTGTATTCGAGTGGCTTTGACAGACACCTTGTGCACACTTATTCTGCATTTTCTAGCTTCTCAGAAAAGAGTTTTAAGTTAAACCCCAGATGATGTAAGCCACTGAAAGTTAATTAAGAGAACTATTACGAGTAGCATATTCTGTGCAGTTCAGCAAACAGAACCAATGATTTTGATTTCAAAGTAAGTAAACTCACTGTTCTAATGTTAATTACATTTTAGATTTCTGCATGTCTATATTTTGTAGGTAGAATTAATGCATTAGTGGACTGTCGTGCCTTCTGGAGATTTCCTGCCCCCGGAAACCAGGCTGACTGCAGCCCTGCATTGAACTGAAGTATATATACTGCATGCTCTCTGCGAAATGTTAATAATCTGAAAAGGTACATGCAAGGTAATTAATGATGATGATATATTTCTCATTTGATAATTATGTTTTTGTGTAAGACTTGTAGATTGCAAAGTAAACTCTAAGTGCAAGCTAATAAATCTAGTGGTTTTGTGAATGATGTGAGCTAAAGAGCATATTACTGCATTTTGCAACAATGTGCCATTTTGAGCAACCATATTCAGTTCTGTTTTAACTGCTGATTTGAAGTCTTTCCAGAAATGTCCTCAAGTAACTGAAATATTTTGAAAGCATAACATCATGCACGTTTCCGCTTTTAGCAGAAATACTCATTTATGAACACTAAAACTCATGACATAATTTGCCAAGAGCCAAAATATTCAGCCGTTTGGCAGCGATTCTACTGACAGGGTTATTTTAAACTCAGAAATTAGAATCTTCTGTGGTGACTGTAAAATTTTAGAGTGGAGATTTAATGATCATTCTTGAAAAGACACCAACAGCAGAGAAGCTGAGCCACTGGACTTTTTTTCCTTCTTTATTTCAGAGTTCCACCCTGCAGCTTTTTTGACACTGACAGCACTAAATTCCTAATAAAAAAGATAAATAAATCACATTAATCCTGTTAGCTGCAGAATTGTGCCTGGCAAGCGCAGCCAGCAGTCTTAAGCATTACAAATGGGCAAAAACATAAAAGCCCTTGGTTTATTGACAGGTTTTCTTTGGCATAAGGTCTTTATAAAATTCTTGGTTTAAGAGAGACCAAAGTAAGAAAATCATTTACTATTCTCATTATTTTTTTACTCAAAAAAAAGAGAAAACTGCTTCGTATTTTATGTACTTTTCCTGACAAACACATTTTAAAAAGTGCAACAGGTCAGACGACAGAGAGAAAGTTAAAAAAGTACAGTATGTAACGTGTTCTTAAAAATGCCAGAATGGAGAATAAGCCAGGTTATACAGGCTCTGAGGCAAACAAACGGCCTGATTTAGTTTGCCACTCAGTAAAAAACAGCCGGTAGAGCTTAGTCAGCAAGGGAAAAATGTGTTAGCATGCAAGCTGCTTAGCAACCAAACTGTATACAACAGAGCACCCAACTGCTGTGTAAATCGAACCTGGGACCCATTTCCCCTCACCACAAATTCACATAAAAAGAGGCATTATGACTTTGCTAACTGTGTCAACGTGTGGTTCTAATTTTTGCCGAACACTCCTGACTAAAACAGCATACCTTCCTGTTATTTGGCTCTCTTAATTGTTATTAAGTCATAAGAACAATTAAAACAGACAAAACAAAGACATTATACACTATGAAACATATGACTGAACTGCAGTAATAACTGCAAAGTTAAAACTGTATACGTATTAAAACTGCATACTTGTTAAAACTGCATGCATGTTAAAACTGCATATTTGTTAAAACTGCATGCATGTTAAAACTGCATACTTGTTAAAACTGCATATTTGTTAAAACTGCATGCATGTTAAAACCGCATTTCCTCCAGCTCTTGCTCCCCTTATGGTGACTTATTTGTATATTGCGAGGCAGGCTTTAACAGTTCCTCCATCTGTTAAATTCAGTTAAATTACATTCAAGTTGTTCCCCTTTCTTGTGTTTTACTGCTTCCAGGAAAAGGCTACATTTGGATATGTGGTACAGTAACTTAAGTCCCTTATTGAAGTGAGATAGGACAGTCGATACGGACATTCTTGCTAGAATCACTAGTCTAGGGAAACACTGACAGTTTACAAATTTCCTGTGAACCGCATGGTTCATGGATTCTCATGCCAGGATTATTTCACACTATGAAACGACTTCCACGTTGGCCTCTTTGTTTATTGTGTGGTGATGTATAGGAAGTATGGGAACCCATAAATAACCTGGAGCAGAAGCTAAACTTACATCTAATAAGCAAGTAAACATCTACAGCTGCAATACAAGATTCCAGTACAGATAATGACCAGATTCTTGAAAGGCAAATTCTTTGCAGAGAATTCAGGTAATGTGCATCACTGAATACAAAGGTGTTTTTTTTACATTTTTACAATAAATGTGGCTGTACAAGAACAATATAATTATTTAAATACAGTTACACTATGTTCAGTGAACGTTATGTACAATATACATTGTGTAATCCTGTAATGGATCTACACTATTGCGCTACGGCAGTGTTTCCCAGTCCGATACTCTGGGACCCACAGACAGTCCACATTTGGAGCGGGGAGGGGAGCAAAAACGTGAACTGTCTGGCAGGGAACTGGGAAAGAGCAAAAACGTGGACCGGCAATGGGTCCCCGAGGACCGGATTGGGAAACATTGCCCTAGGGTACAAAAGACATGTGCCAGGCAACTCTTAGGATTCTTTTGGTACCTGTACTCTCTATCTCTGAGTCTACAGAAGGGGCCTCATCTCTAGAGCACATGCTGTGTGGCCCCTATTTCAAAGACAGGATTTCTGGCTTAAGGGGTTAAGGATTCATGACCAGCTTTTGTTTGCACAATATTCTGTTTGAGTACAGTGTGCTATCTTCGTGCTTTATCTTTATTTTGCATTATATGTCTCTATCTGAACACTTTCTGAAAATAATTTCCCCTTGGGATCAATGACATATGTTTTGTCTTATCTTATTTCAATGAGCCCATAAGTAAAAAAATGAGAATCTTAATTATATTCTATAAGAAAGACCTCTGATGAAAGCCATGTGTGGTATAAGTGAAGTAAATGAACTTAAGTATTAAAACACAGATCATGTGTTTTTTTTTTACGACTACTTGTTTAATGAATACATCACAATTTTGCTACACTGAGAGTAAGAATGTATGAATGGAAAGTTAATATTCATCAGATGTAAAATTTAAAAGTGTGCAATAAATATGTCATTGCAATTACTGTTTTAGGCAGTTTCGAACAGGAAAACCATTTGGAGAAAGAAATATCTGGGCTGCAAGCATTTTGATATTCAAATATATATGTGAACACGAATCGGGCTTTACAGAATAAAGAAGCAGTTTACAATAAGAAACTGTGTCATACTGGTAAGCATGGTAAGCATCTCCTTCCCTCTACTTTTTCAGAATTTATCAGTACAATCTGGTTGAATCACCATCTGCAAAAGGCTTTAGTCAAATATCCCATGCAGCTAAGCTGTTTTCAATATATTACATTTTGAGCTGAGTCTGTTTCCACTCAGCCTACCCTATGGCTTAGATATCTGCATTCAGTTAAGACTCACTGGGGCCAAAATCGAACATAACTATAGTTGTTTGTTTCCCAAACTTGTTACATTTGTTTAAATGGCAAAGCTAATCTAAGCTTGTGTGACACATTTTGTTTTTGTGTGTGCTGCATTAATGTATTCATTCATAATAATTCACAAGTGGTACCACGACAAAATATATTATCATCCGATCCCTGTGGACCTGAAACAGGACCTAGACTTATGAAGTATGGATTCCATTTGTTTAGTCAAATTTCATTTTTCATTAAACAAAACAAAATTAGTACAAAATTATTTATTTTGTAATGCAAAGTAGATAACAGCCAGTAAAAATATTTGTATAAATAACAGATAATAAAACGTGTATTAAGTATTTGATATAACTTAAAACTTATCCTAATGAATACATCTTTCTGCTATAGCCAGGCCCTTTTGCACAGAGCATTGTCTTACGTCTTCATTATACATCAGATTCATAAACAAGCATGTGACTTCGATGTTCATTAACCACTCCATAGTTTTATAAACAGGAGCATCTTTGTTATATTAAAAGCCTGTGTTTTTATACGGTGAAACCACACAATAGACACATTATACAGATTCATGTCTCAATAGACCACTCGACAAATGAACCACAACTATGAAATGTAAAATAAATAAAAACAAATTTAGTGCATATTCTCACCTCATTACATAGACTGGAAATGAGAAGAAAAAATGTTTTAGTTAAAGGTGTACCAAATTCAATCTGGTGTCACCTCTTATGTTGGTCCAAAAAACACGTTTACATAATTAGTCAATAGCTAACAGTCCAGCTGTCTTTGGTTGCTAATCATGCTTTTTGCTCACTGGCATATTCAACTTGCACTTTATCTGAAGCATATTGCTTTCAGAACCTATAGTACATGAGTACATGAGAAACACTAGACAGAGGGGATTTAAGATGAAAGTTACATTTTTGAACCCTGGGGATAAATACCAACTTCGCACGAAGGCCAAACTCAGATGCGTCTCCAAACTGTCAGCTCTTGGCCAAAATTAGTCATATTATATAGGAAGACAAGGGATCGATATCACGTCATTATAAAATGTTTTACCAATATGTTTAAGAAGTTCAATATGTGTGAGATTTTTTTTTTTTAAATCCAGAAACACACTTAGGAACTATACAAAAAAATTATAATCAGGAAAATGGAACAGAGCCCTAGGTTACCAGGAACAGCCCTGGATCCATGCTGAGCTTAGAAATAAAAGTCTGACACAATTGATTACACACTGAATACGCCTTCAAAGAACAAAAGTTATTCTGACACATGGCAAATCTGAATGAGCTGTTTGCAGCCACAAGTGTGTGCTTGTATCTGTAACAGTGGGTCAGAGTGTGTTCATTCAAATGGAATCCACAATACATTTATACCTTCTATATTATTTTACATTACCAATTTTGTTTTTCGATCATTCAATACTCCTGATGGTTTAGAGTGAAACAAAACAAAAAGAGTATTTGTTTAAGAGCCTGTATATGCGAAATTATTAAACAATGGACAGAAGCAGTTGGAGTTGTTTTATTACAAACGTATTACAGTTTGAACTGCTATTGGATACCATGAAACCATACTGGGATCTGTTAAGTTAATACTGATTTTTACAATTATATAAAACATAAGGTTACTAATTCAGCTGTGGGTTAATGAGAAGAATGAATGAATTGGGGGTACTACTCATTAAGTTATGCACATAATATAATTTAAATATTTTAAATACCACAATAAAACCATGTACTCAAGGAAGTGCTCAGTAAGCAATGAAGTGCTCAGTGGTTGTTGATTGTTCCAAAATTGTTCATAAGACAGGATTCTGTACATTCAGTTCAGTAGCAGAGAATTGGATTCAGTTTCTTTTCTTCCAACCTCACATCGTCCTCAAAGATAAAACAGTTTTGCAAAAATGAATTTTTTGTACCCACTAGAAAGCTTAGGTCAAATGACAAGTGCACCTCCGGCAGAGAGCACTGCATTCTTATCACTGCAGAGGACATGGTGGAATGCAGGAGGGCTAAGCAGCTATTGCAAGTGCAGGGCTAACAGCCAACAGGTTGGTGAAGCTGCGTTTTAGCAGGCAGCTGAGATTCTGGGCAAATCAGTCTATCCTCTAACAATAGCAAGTCCAATGTCTCCCCACCTGGTGGCTCGTGATCGCATTCGGCAAAATCACCCAATTGCACTCAGGGAGAGCACCCAGCCTCAGCCAATCAGGAGGCCACATCACTTGCTGATCTTGAAAGCACCAAAGTAGCCCCCCTCTGGCTCCGGATCCAACATCCATAAATTAGACACGCTGACAAAGAGTCCGTCCCCTTGCTTCAGTACGACGAGGCCTCCTTGCTGTTCACAGTACATATTATAGCCCACCATTCTCCAGCGCTTGGTGCTACCACTCTTCATGAGCACCGTGGGCTTAGCTGGAAACTGGGTGTGCCTCTCTAGGTAGATATACTGGATGAGCTGAGTACTACCGTCCTGTAGAAATTCCCCCTCGGACGCTGCCTCCATGTCATAGTAGCGGAAGCATGTCTTGGTGTAGACATAGTACAATCCACCTTCCTGGATTAAGAGCTTTCCATTGTGGTACCTAACTTTTTCTAGATGCCCTTGTGCTTCATTCCACTGGACCATTGCAGGCAGAATTTCACCCTCTACAAATCAGAGTGAGAAAAAGACTAAGTCTTCAGAACATTAACCAGGGAAATGGATCAGAGAAATGAATAACGGATTCAGTGAACGCAGTCTTTCATATACACACATTGTGAAATATATAGACAGCAGTTGATCTGCAACCCCTGAAAACTGAGTGAGACATGAAGTTTGTGTAGAATTCCCAGGAAGGATCAGCATTAGAGAATGACAGGGCCACATGGTTCAGTAGAAGTGAGCCATCTGGGACTGGATTTTCTTCTCTTGAGGAAGGCCTGCACAGCCTACACAGACCGACCATATGAAATCACACCATATCCTCCCGAAGACTGAGCCTTAAATGCTCTATTAACCACATATATTCTGCAGCACTGGGATGATGAACTTACTTTGGACATAGTCGATAGGCACCCTAATGGGAAGGTGTGCAGCCGCTGTGAGTCCTCTCTGGCTTTTTGTGGTTCTTGGTCGTTCTTTTTTCTGGGGATCTTTGAGTGCATTGGCAAGAACTGGTGCAGTTTCAACTTCCTGTGAACATAAGTACTCAGATTATGCATTGGGCTCATAGCAAATGCACAGAGATTATCATTAACATGCAGAGAGCAGACTGCTGGCAAATGAAACATTTTAACTGATTATTCCAAGAAATAAAACCAAAGTCTGGAAAATATACTAGTCAATATACAGTACTGTGCAAACGTCTTAGTTCTAGGCTGTTTCATTGTTAATATATCTAAGCACTGCTATGCTGTCGGTCCAAAAGATTTTCTGGTGGAATTTCTGGTGTAACATTCTGTTTAGCTTCACTGCAACTAGCACAGCAGTCAACACAAATCTGGGAACAGTAACCCGCTTGAGTGAGGTCACTCTAGATTCACCCTTGATAAACAAACAGTGTTTCAGTTTTTAGCAACAGGTAGGATTCTGTACTTTACACAGACTCTGAACTGTCTGAAAAATGAAACTGCGCAAAGACAAGACAAGTCTTCAGGTTTCAGGCACCTGTTCATGTGAAACTGAGAGATGAGCAGCATCTTTAAGCCACATCTTCTGTTTGTCAGAATTATTCTCACCTATGGTGTCACCTCATTTATACTGTTCTTTACACAGCTCTTTCAGAAGAAGTTTAGCAGGCAAGAAGACTGGTGCCAAGAAGTATCTCTTTCAGTACACTACTGTACAGAAAAGACTCCATGTCTGATATCATCGCTACTGCCCCCTGAAGGAATTTTAAGAGAACACACACTAGCATGGTCAGATTGGGTCTTTGCAATAACTCTTCACTCAAAGGCTTATCCTGATACGAGACAGGAAGTGGAAGACCACTCATATTTTTCTCTTCTTGGAGTGATACACCCCGTGGTATGTAAAGCACCCTGCCATGATCATGATTTAACTGGTCTTTGGGAACTTTGACTGCATAACCCTTTTCCTTTATACTTTCCATGAAGACCTTGTAGTCTTCAAAAAAGTTTTTTGTAAAAGACCAGCGGCTCTCTGTTCTTCCACGCAATGGTTATTAGGCATTTGACGATTTCCTTTTCTGAGTGGTAATCTAATGCTACAGTCATGTCATAAAGAAAGCATGCCCTCTTTCAATTCTAAGATTTTACCAGGACATAATAAAAAAATAATCTGGTCCTTAGCAGTTCTTAAAATTGGGTAAATACAACCTCAGATGACGAACAACACATAATACATTACACTATGTCATCATTTATTTAATAAAAACTAAACCAAAATGCAGAAGCAATGTGTGAAAAATGAAGTACACCCTTACTGCTTCCATAGTGCTGCTAATCAAATGCACTTGATTAATTGATCATCAGTAAGTGTGACCATCTCTATAAAAGCAGAGGTTTTGGCAGTTTGCTGGTTTGGAGAATTCAAGTGTGTGGTAACAATGCCAAGGAGGAAACACATCAGCAATGACCTTAGAGAAGCAATTGTTGCTACCCATCAATCTGGGATGGGTTATGAGGCCATTTTCAAACAATTCTATCATTCTGCAATAAGAAAGAACATTCAAGACAGTAGCCAGTCTTCCCAGGAGGGGGCGTCCCAGCAAATTCACCCTGAATGTAGACTGTGCGATACTCAGAGAAATTGTAACAAATCCAACAGCTACAGGAAACCCAAAAGCTACCATTGGATACCCACTGATAATAACGGAGTTTTAAATTATTCTGGGAGGGCGGAAACATACACTGTTTGAAATCACATGATCCAATTAACCACAGTCAGTAAAATGAATAGTGAGGGATTTTGAAAATGTCTCAGTTTAACTACTTTGTAAATAGTCTGTAGGGTTTGCAAACTACCCCAACGCTATTGATGTAGCTCATATTAGGTTCATAATGGAATAATAAAGATTTGCTGTAAGATTTCTTGCGCGAGCACAAGTCTGAAAGCATGAATGTCACGCGAGATATGAGAGAGCTGGCAACCCAGGAAAACCCATCATCTAAAATTAAGTCAACTATTTATTAATTAAAACAATGCGGTAAATTGATTCACTGCATGTAAAAAATCTCTAAAAGTTTTAGTGTATAATAACCGCAAGCATGGGATGTTTTTGGAAAGAAAGCATGTTGATAACTCTGCTATTTCAAAAGCTAGCAGTGGTGCTATTGAACAGCATCTTAGAAGAACCACAAAGCTAAAGGTGCAAAGGCAAGAGCATAAGGGAACTATGACCAAACTCTGTCATTTGTGTATTAGATCTTTTGAGACACTGCATGCCGGTGGATTTTTTGCATCAGCATACAATGTGGGTGTCGGTGCTCAGGCTTTTACCCAACTGATGTAGTAGTCTAATTTTAATTCGGGTTGGGTTTCGGAACTTATTTGACGCGGGTCTGGCAGGTGCAGATTTAAATTAGTTCTGCTGCCGGTTAATGGGTAGGATGCGGATTTAAAGCACTTTGGGTACAGGGCTGGCGGGGGACCAAAATAGGACTCTACTTCAGCAAGAAATTGGTCTTTCATCTTGTAGGGTAGTTTGGACGCCAGTGTCCGGATATTGGTAGCATTATCCATCTCTGCTAAATATTCTATTCCACCATAGTGTTTCCACACCCAGTCAAGAACATTGATGCATTCAGCACTTTGGTATCATCAGACTTTATCTATTGCCATCTATCTGGCTTTTTTATATACGTGCTGGTAATACGTAATTTATCCCCACAATGTTTATTCAGTAAACACTTTGCTTGCATGTTTGCACGACTGCGAACTGGCTCTTGGGGCTTACCAGACATGAATCGTTCTATAAAGTAAAACCTGGCTAGATCGTGTCTATCCTTTGTTCTATGATGTGTTCAAATACTCGCTTGAATGTTTTGTATTGCAGTGCATCACCCCTGGACACTGGGATGTCCTTTGTTGGTAGCAGAGTATGTTGTTGTTGTTTCAAAATTCTGTGATGAGGTTTTGCTTTCTCAAGCGATCAGAATGAACCACTTTGAGGCAGCCAGCGTTAATCTCCAGAGCAGCGCGACACATTTTCAGGCAAATCCAATTAACAAATTTCTTGACTAATGTAGTGGCACTTGTTGGAGTCACACACTCTTGATAACGCAAACTGCAGGACAAAGCAATATTCTATTAAATGGTTTACTTAGAAACTTACATTGCTAAGCACACAGTCAATAAATTGTATTGCTTCTATGATAACTTACTTTCAACTGAACCAACAAGACCATGATGTCATATCAATATGCTCTCATTCCAAATGCAGATGTTATATATTTATGCATTTCTAATCAAGACAAATTTGAACTTAAAAATGATTATGAAATTGTCATTAACAATTTTAACCGTTTTAATCGTGGCTCTTACACTTCCTAAAGTCTTAAGTATGACAACAAAACTCACCTTTAACGGCTTCTGTTGGACAGTAATATAGCCTACCTAGAAAAAAAGAACATAAAGTACTGAACGAAAGAAAACATTCACGTATGACACTGATACAGAAATGTGGGAACGCATCGAAGCATAAATGTATGTGAAGACCATCTCCATCCACTGCTGAACTGCACGCTCTAACCTAAGCATTTACATAATATCTGGAAGTGAAAAGACAGGTGTATGTATTCTGAGCACCTAATCTTTCATAACCAGGGAGCAAGCATACAAATGCACACTGCTTACTTCTCAGCCTAAGGGCTAGCGCTAAAATGCTAGCTGTGTCGCCTGTATATGAAGCACACACATTGCCTCCTGATATACAACTGGTCACAGACGCATCGATTTCCAGGCTCATTTTTTTCTGCTGGGCCTGGGGACTGGCAGATTCACGGCATATTAGTGAAGCACTTCAGCTGTAAATGAGTGTTGCTTTTTTACATAAACATGCTGAACACTTGTTACTCTACAGCTTGTGCCTGCAGCACTGTGACTCGTTGCCAAAAGTAAACCACTTACAGATCAGGGCACCATCAGAAAGAACATCTCCTTTACATAATCCCCCCACACACTACAAACAACTAAACACCATCTTCCCCTTCACCGGAGCCTGCCAACTGGGCTGATGGCCAACACTGAGAATGCTCAAAAACACAATGTTTTGTTTATGCCAAAAAAAAAGTCCCATTCCTTACAAGGAGGGGTGATTTCGATTACATGTACATGCCACTAAGTGTCTCTGGAGCATCTGAAATGTTTTAAGCATATTATTTAAATCTGGTCACCTCCAAAAAATGTGAGCAAGATCGAAGACAATCAGCTTACACCACAAACAATGATATAGAATGCAAATATTTACTTAGGTAACATTCCAAATAGTTAGTTAACAAACTGCAGGAAATTAAGCCATAGATTTTGCATTAAGAAGACTGAAGGAAAATGAATATTCCTGCAGTCTGTGCATCTCTACCAAGGCAGCCAAATATGTAGAAACAAGAGTCCAAAACACTCAGTGCAAGTCCATTTAAATGACTTTAAAAGTTTCCAAAAGTGTTTTCTGGATGTATTAGACAGTTGAGAAAAGTCGAGGCCATGTTTTTGTAACACCGTCATTTTAACACAGTCTCATGCCCCTCAGAACATGTTCCTTGGTAGAATAAGAATATTTTTCTCTTTTCCAACGAAATGTAAACAAGCATCTCTTTTCCTTCCTTCCCTTCATAAACACTTAGCTCAGGATGCCAGTCATTCAAAGCTACTGTACTGAACACTATGAGAACAACAATTTAAAAAAATAACTTTATCCAGATGTGTTATCATCACCTTCCATTACGTGTGTGTGCTGTAAATATCACTGCAAATTTTTACTATAAATAATACAAGCTGAGGAACCAAGCCATGGGGTACCGGCCGCTTGACTCTCCTGTAATATCTATTACACTGTTAAACATGTCCGTTTCGATTACGGTAGGTTGATATGAAAGCAGAAACAGAAATGGGTATAGAAGATACCGTGCATCGAGCACATGAATGGTAAAGCAGAAAGGCAGACTATGCAGAAAAAGATTTAAAGTGTGTATCCTCCGCGCAATGTGCCTGCAGGAATTGCAACCATTTAGGTAAACGTGAGTATCTAAAAAACCACCGAAAGATCGGGGGGGAAAAGTTAAGATGCATGGAACTGAACAGCCGCAGAGACACAAACAGAAAAATCTACAAGACATGTCACTTAAGAGCTTAGAGCTCAGCAAATGCATTCATGCAGTCTTACAAAAAGTAAACGCGATCTGATCATCTATTTTCTAGATCTGACCCACAAGCATGTATGTTTTCCAATTAATTATATGTGCAATAAGATTCTGTAAAAATTCACACTCAGAAAGTGGTAATGTGTTCATTTCACAGCAGTAATTTAAAGATTACTGGAACTCTAATGTATAATCCAGAGTGCTTACCTCGTTAAGGTAACCTGTTAAGTGCAACAAGACTACTACACTAGTGGTGACCTGAAGCAATCCCATAACAATCAAAGTTCCGAGAATAATCGGTCTGCAGGTTGGCTCCGTACTGTGGACCGGCTGAAATCGCGCCGAACCGGTCTCCATTTCATCAGAGTAACCGCGACGGTCATTAACTGGCATGCGTGCAGGGCTTTAATATTGCTGTGAGCGGAGGAACCAAAGTATCGGTCAATGATTCATATAAACAGGGGGAGGGCCGTTTCAACGTTTTTTCTTCGAGAAGAGAGAGAGAACCAATGGCGTTATAGTGATCTTCACTTCTTTGTTATAAACTGAAATACTGCTGTGCTTAAGTCGCGTCACAGCGAAGTCGCTTCCTTTGGGTGCTTGAGCTTGCAGTGCAAAGTCTGAGATCCCTGTGTAATGGTTCCCGATGCTGAAGCTCTATATGCTGTAGAAATACTGGGAATGAAATCACGACATTTTCCCAGTACCGCATTCCTTGCTGGCTGTACTGTAAACATAGTTTACAATCTTGTGCAAAGAAACCTCTAACAAATAATAATTTAAGAAACAATGCGCTGTTTATTCATTTTTATTTTACTTTAATACAAATCTATTTTTTATTACATATTTTATTAGTTCTCATTAATATCACTATGCGCTGCCCCCTCCCCATTAAGCTATTAATACGAATTATGCTAATATGCGGGTGTTCCCAGGGTTGGGAATTTGAATCCCGCCCACTCGTTGTGTTTGTATGTTGTCCCTTTGTTGTGTGGGTTTCCTCTGGGTATTCTGGTTTTCCCCCCACAGTCCAAATACCCAAGGGTGAAATCACTCTGCCTGTTGCGTGTTTCAGGCGCGACACAACCCACATGCAGCAGTGTTGGGACAGATGTGGACTTTATCGGGCAAACATACAAAACGACATATGTCTGAGCTGGGGAACACAGTGAGGGTATACAGGCACATATATACACAGTACAGTAGTCACTGACAAGAGACAGGTGTATGATGTTAACACGTGGAGAACATCAGCAATGGGATACAGCTGGAGAGAATTAGGAGGGTTAGAGTTGAGGAGGAGACGGGACAGATCATTGACAGTATCTCGCCCCAAAAAGGCATGCACTTTGGCCATGGGAGGAACTGCCATGACTGGTTCAGAATGCATGAGACCGGAGAACCAGGGAGCCATACACAGAAGCAGGAAACAACAAGAGTAGAGGAATCAGAGACAAAACAGACGTGGCACACAGGACTGGGGAATCAAGACAGGAACATACAAAACAAAGTAGACCCAGCAAAGATGGGGGTGGGAACAAAACAAACCAGAGAAAGACAAGATCAAGGGAATCAAGCCCAAAAGGTGGGGCACAAGAAGGCGGACCTGGGTCACAAGGGGAAGACCAGGGTGACAGAACCTCAGATGGGACAGATACTAGGGAACTGAAATAGGAATAGGGACCATGGGAAAAGAGACAGACAAACCACATACGCTACACCAACACTCAAATAATCACAACAACCAAGGCCAGTAGGTAAACATGAGGGAATAAAACGGGGGACCCACACAGGATGGCACACAGACAGGGCACCAGGGCAGAGGGCACCAGGGAACACCAACTGGGAGAAGGGACAGAGACAAGGATGGATATAATGGGTGCGGACTAGGATTGTACCGGGGCACAGAAGCGTGGGGAAAACAGGAAGCTTTGGGGCCCCAGGGGAAGGCTAGGGAGCATCGGTTGCCAGGGTCCCCACCAGTCCAGATGATTCAGTATTCGGGCGAGCAAGGAGAGCAGCCAGGGACTCAGAGGTAGAGGACCTGCAGGTTGGGCCCACCCAGCGACTGCTGGTGGTCTAGGGAAAGGGGCAGAGCTGGATGGGTGAGGACCTGAATGCCAAAGACAACACTTATGACGACTGGCTACCCAGTCACACAGGGATCAGAACTGAGAGAGATGCCCGGGGGGGTCCCCACTCCAAATCCTCTGGTGGGGTCTCCTCCGGTCTCTATTCCTTCAGACTCAGCAGAGGCATCCAGCACAGGAAACTCAGGAGAGTGCGAGACCATGCTTACTGCAGGACCCACAAAGAAGGCGAGCTTATGACAGGGAACCAGAAAACCAGGATCTGGACAGACCATGACCCATGGAGCATGCTGGAAGTCAGCTGTCTGTGGTGCCGCAGATAGGATTTCAGCAGCTGGTGAAGCGGTCTGGACTTGCTGAAAATAAAATTTTATGTAAAATATTAACTTGCAGTTAGGCACTTGAATAATTCACATAAACGATGCAATGTTACATTATTTTTATTCTGTGACGAACGAAAGATCGATCTGCTAGCCAGATTAAAAGTAAATAAGTCACAGGTTGTATATATAAAATATTGTGGCATTCAAGTGGCAAAGAGATCATGAGGCGGGCTGCAAAGTTTAGCAGACCCTTTTATTGCATGATCCTTAAAAGGACAAGGTTAAATAGCGAGTTAGAATAAAGAATAAACTCACTTGCACACAGATGGGAAGCCTTTAAGGTGACAAAAGTGGATACAGGCAATCAAGAACAATTCAGTTCGAAAAAAAAAAGGATAACTTTACTTTCACCTCCACATTTCTGTTCGATTCTTTTTTAAAACCAGTGGAAACGCAGGCTGGTTCTCAAAAGGAACCAAGCCAGAACCAGCCCAGCACCGGCTCCGTGTTGGTGGAAACAAGGTATTTGGCTGACCGTTCTGGGCATGGGAGAGCTGGACAGAGTGATCCTCTAACCTGGGGAAAAGGTCTCACTTCATCTGAAGAGGCGGCCTCACCTGAGCTGGACATGGGCAGAGCAGCTTCTCCTAGGTGCCCAAACAGGGCGACGACCTCTGGCTGCACTGGGTCAAGTGAGGCAGGGTCGGGTTGGACAGGGTCAGGCAAGGTGGGAGACATGGACTCAGTCTGCCTCTTCTGCTCTCTCTTCTTATAACCAGACCCAGGAGCAGCAAACAGCAGGCAGGCTGAGCTGTGGAGAGCCAGCGGGTTGAACTGCAGAGCAACTGGTGGACGACTGGTGATGACCTCAGTAATGCTTCGTCAGTCAGATGATGCCTGGCACTGGCATCTTGCTCTTCTCCTTCTGCTCTTTCTCTGAGCCCCAGTAGAGGTTCACTCTGTAGGAGTGTAAGACACACAGGCTGGGCTCCCCACCTCTGGAGCGGTCCAGAACTGGACTTTCTTAGCAGTTTCTCATTGTCCAAACTCCGGGGGCAGCAGTTTGGTCAGGAGGTCCTTAAGGTTTTCAGGATCAATGATCCGAAGACCCAGCCTTTCTGCCACCGAACCAGACTGATTGTTGCTCCAGGCAGAGGAGTCCCAGGTATCCTCCACATCATCAAGGTCACGGTCACTCAAGGGATCGGTGAGCGAGGAAGCTAGGGATGGAAATCCTCAGAAGAACCAGGGTGTGGGCTCCAAGGAGCAGACAGACAAGTAAAGCTGAGGCGGCTCATGGGAAAAATTGCTGGGTCATTCTGTCGTGTGTGTCAGGCAAGACACGACCCAGATGCAACATCCTTGGACTTCATTGGGCAAACACCCCCAACTACACATGGGACAAGAGTGACTGAGCTGATCACCAACAACAGACGGGTGTATGAGATTAACACTTTAAGGCAGAGAACAATCAGGAGAACATCAATAATGGGATACAGCTGGGGAGAATAAGGAGGGTTATAGAGGGCCAGCAGCGACCTCTGCTGGCCCGATTGGAAGGAGGCGGGATCGACAATGACGCTACCAACCAAGGAATTGGAACAGGCCAAGTTTTAAGGCACAGAGCCACACATTAGTTATGAGATGATTGAATGGATTTTAATACAAGTAAAACAGGTGAATGAAATAACAAATAACCAAATGTCTCAGACTGCAGGTCTCAAAGTGAAAGTTATTTGCTAAAAAAAATAAAAACACTGTTATTTAAGTGACAATTTTATTCAAAGAGACATATAACTAACACAAATATGTCCCTAGCAAGACTCACCTGTGTTTGTGGCAAAATGTTTTGACTGGAAAAAAAAAAACTATATTTTTATATGCCATGTCCGTGGTAAAAAATTGCATTTTGAACAAAATGTCCTTCAGAATTCACTATGGTATTCACTCCTGCCCTGGGATAATTGTGGTTAAGGACCCATCAGTGAAATCACTGTTCTGACCCAATTTCTATCTTTCTGTCAGTCCTTGTAATTTAGCTGTTTGTTTGGAACAGCAAAATATATAACAGAGGATACTCTCTGAAAAAAATCTAGTAACATCTCTTTAAAAATGATGGTTATTTTAAGCAGGGAAAATGAAGACGTGATAACAGAGAATGTGATTTTCACATTTTTTGTGAGTAAATTAGTGTTAAGGGAGTTCCTGGGAAGACCCTGGTCTTCTGAATCTCTTCTGTGTCCAAAAACCTATAATTTAATACATGATTTTTTTTTGTAGACTGACTGCTATTTGGTCATTTATAGACTATACTTCATTTTAATGGCTTTTGCTTTCAACAGGCTCACAGAATTAAGCTTATGCTTAAATATATGGTTTTTCTACTTGATCACCCATAACATTCCCTAAGAGGGGGACTGTGCTGGCCAGATAGGTAAACTCATGCCTTCCTGAAGATCGATGGTCGTGATCGAGGGCTATAAATGACCTCTGAAGTGGTAGTGGGGTTTAACTGGGAACCAGCATCAATGTGAAATATCAATACGAAATGTCATGAGTAGTTTATATTTTTTTAATATTATTTAGACTGGCATTCCATGTGCAGCTCCATGACTTATAGCAGTGTAGCATTTTAAATAAGAAGCCAATGTTGCATGGTAGATAGTTAACCTTTATACATTCAATAACAATTACTGCAGTTTCTGATGTGCACATAATGAAAACTTGGAATGTCTTCATGATAAATGGTATTCAACATGACATCTAACAGTATGAAATACAGGACAAAGACATTTAAAATAAATTTACAGCCATTACTTTCTAGGACACCAAAGGGAGTATATCCATTATCCTGCATGCGTCCGCTATGAACAAACTTCCTGTTTCTAACACATGCAATAACGGCAGAATACGAGTTCACAAATAAAAACATACAAAACAGCAGAAAACAGCATATCTTCTGCTTTTAGTTACTTTTTAAATGTTTTCAGTTTGTCTATAACAACAGCTGTAATTTTGAATCTTCTTCTGAATGGCCATTTTCATGGAACGCTCCACAAAAGATGGCAAAGCCTATCACTACAGAGAAAGACCCACTGTGGCTGAAACTTCTGATATTTCAAACTGCCTAAGATACTTTGTTGTTTGTTGTGGTACAGTATCTAAGGGGCAGCATAATTCACAAGCATTGAACCCACACATTATGATTACTTGGGTTAGCATCTGCAGATTTTCTTCCAAATCCTGCAGTAATTATGTATGTCAATGGACTGTGGCTGGGAACCGTGGCCCAAATATTCTGTGTGGCACCACTTTGCAAACATCACTCTGGTCCACTGTCTGATCTCTTCAGACTGGCTGCAGTGTGTGTGTATCCATCACTGTTTCAGAGGTAAATCATGGAAGCCACAGCAGTCTCTCTTTCAGTCCTCAATCTGCCTGAGTGAGGACAATAGGCCACAATTACAATGTCTCATAAACTGTTTCATCTGTGTCAAATCACTTTTAAAATACATTTTTGATAGATAACATATCGGTTTTGTTGGAGTTATGGTCCTGGCAAGAATCTGTTTACATAATTCAATAGTCATTTCAATAAAAAAAAATTATAAGAATTAATTGTACATATACTAAATGTCTAAGGAAATACATTTTAGGGCAAAGGATTTTTAGTTTCAGAAAGAAATACTTTCATGGATGTTTACTTTTATGAAACTGGACTAGTTGAAACTGTGGGAGAGCTAATGGGGTCAGACCTGTTGGGGGATGGGGGCTGGAGTGGTGCTGAGGTGTCACCTGCTGCATGGGGGCGCTTGGGTCCCAGTTTGAGGCGACCCATCCGGGTGGGTGAGTGAAACGTCTTGTCTCTCCGGCAAGATGCCCATCTTCCTCTGCTGTCAAGGGAGCTTTGTAAACTCCGTGTTTCGGTGGCAGCGCTCTCTGAGGTACGCAGACCGGGCAGTGGTCGGATCGCTGTAGGTGGGTATACCTACATTTGGTCTGGTTGGTCTGACGGCTGCTAAATTCAGGGAGTAGCTGTTGTTGTAGCGGATCGGCTCGTTCCAGTGGTGTCTGATGTCACTCCTTTCAATGAGTGTATTATAAGGCTCAGGCTAAGGCAGTCCTTGGGTGTCTTGTCTGTGCTTTGACCGCAGTGAGTGATCTCTCGTTGAGGGAGACATTTTACTCGCAGCTTCACTCGGTGATTGATGGGTGCCCATGAGGTGACACTCCTCTGGTCATGGGTGACTTCGGTGTGACCACTGGCACTGACAGGGCTGGCTATGAGGATTGTGTCGGTCCCCATGGATCTGGAGACCGGGGTGAAAGTGGTTCCATAATCCTTGACTTTGCAAAAGGTCAGGGGCTGCGGGTCGCTAAATTCCTGGTTCCGACACCCTGAGCCGCATCGTTGGACTTGGTGCTCCAATACTGGTGGTGCCATGAAGAAGATTGATCACATCCTCGTGGGCAAACGCTGGAGGCTCCTGCAGAACTGCAGGGTCTACAGAAGTGCCCAGTTTGTGAATTCTGACCACAGACTTGTTGTTGCTACTCTGAAGATTCAGCTTAGATCCAGTAGGCTACCACCTACTAGGAGAACGAGGCTGGACTTCAGTCAGACTCCAAGATCAAGCTGTTTCTGATGAGTTTGCACACAGTTTGTGTAAGGAGCTTGCAGACTTGGGTGCGACTGCTGACTTTAATGTGAAGTGGGAGACCCTCCGTGATAAGACCGTGAAGGTTCCCCAGGGCTGTGTTGGTGTTGCCAGTGTTCCCAGAAGGAGGTGTTTCACCTCGCAGGGCCCCCTGGATATTATCGAGAGGAGTCGCAGAGCAAGACTTGGTGGCAACTCCAGTCTGAACCGGAGAAGGACGGCTGTGAGGGCTCTGAGGGCAAAAAAGGAGGCGTTTGTTAGACAAATCTATGAGCAGGTGGCACACCATCTGTGGTCTAGTGACCCACGTCCTGCTTACAGAGGAATCGAAACATTACGCAGATCTGAATCTGTTCCTTGAAGACTTGCAGTCAGGGCGGGCGATGGGACGGACCTTACCGATGACACTGCAGTTGTGACCTGCTGGGCCAGATACTTTTGAGCAGTTCTTTAAAGCTGACCCTCCAGTTAGGATGTTGGACATCTCTGGGTCCACAGTTCTCAAAGCTGATCCTCCAATCAGCTGTGAACCACCCAATCTCACTGAGATTGCATGGGTGGTGAGTCAGCTGGGGGCAGGGAAGGCTGCAGGAATCTGTGGTATCTGACTTGAACTTCTCCACGCTGGTGGTAAGGCTGTCCTCCTGCCATTGTAGACATTGTAGACTTACATGGATTGTCATTAAGCAAATTTCAGGGTCAACAGGATACATACTAATCGTATTTTATATTCACAATTAACAATGATATCAGTTAATCTAGCTATCAAAGTTATTAAAATTAGTGATGTAAAGTAATCCACACAAACAAGCATCATGAATACAAATGTTAACTAGTACAAATGTAAATACTAGTCAAATAGATGACATCAGAAAACATCTTTTTATTGGTCAGTTAGATGTCAAATGATATTAATAGACAGAGGAAAACGGGCGTATTGCATCATAAACAATGTGGTTTTCATTGGACAGCAAGTAAATCTTTATTCTGTTCTCTTTTTTATACTATGAGATGAACATGGATGTGTCGGCAAACGCTGATGACCTTGGAGTGGAGCTCTTAGAGTCAAAAGCATTATTTTCCAGAGCTCTGATGAAGCAGCGGTGGGCCACTGCCGCAGAACCACACACAGAAGGGATCTTCTGCAACCAGCACTCCACCAGCATATGAGGAGGTCCATGCAAACATCTGTTTCTAGCATTTCCTCTCTCTTCAGGGAGTCAGTGACAGAGACACTACAGGTAAGACTGGATTACGACGTTTTTGTTTCATTTATCATTTTTGATTTTCTGATACTGATCACAGAAATATCTTCAAAATTTTCACGTTACATAAGGTTTTTGAGAAACATTTTTGTTATCATTATTGTGAAATGTTTAAAATGCAAGCATTTTGCACAACACTGGTCAAAAATTTTTTTCCTGGAACAGCTAAGGGGTGTCTTTTATGGACTTTTTAATGTTGATTTAAGAAATGCGCTCAGAATTTTGACCTTTTTTCAGTGATGTCATTTTTAGGCTATAACGATAGTACAAAACTGCTTATTATGAAAATATGGGCATATTTAAGAGTAATTTAGGAAAAGTGATTTTATTTCTATTTTGAACATTTTTAAGACTTTACAGAAGGGTGCAAAATGCTGTAAGTCTGTACTGCCAGAATTGACAGTCTGTAACATGTCTGGACATGTTGAGACCAGTTCCTGCTGTATCTCTGAAATGGAAAAGCCATATCAAGGCAAATGGAGTCCCAGATTGCTTACCAACTTCTGCTGCGCCCTTCAGAGCAACGTTCTGGAGGCCAAGTACAGAAGAAAATCATAAGCTTCGACCAATAAGATGAGTCACTTCCATTGCATATACTGTAAACATACAAATAGCACAAGGTTATATATATATATATATATATATATATATACACACACACACACACACACACACACTCACACACAGACACACATCCAGGTATACACATCTGGTCCACACAATGTGATAAAAAACTGTTTTGACATTGTGAGAACCATTTTTTTGGAAATTCAAATTTATAAAAATCTGTGAATGCAATCAAAAACCTAAAATAGCCAAAAATCTCATTTTTAGTTTGCATACTTATGGTTAAGGTTAGGGCTGGGTAGGGGTTAAGGTCGTCATGTTGGGATTAGAGTTTTCCCCATAGAAATGAATGGAGAGTCCCCACAAATATGTAATTGCAAACCTGTGTGTGTGTATGTGTGTGTGTCTATTATTGGCGTTACTCGAATTAAGACTATCAGCCATTACTTTGTATACTGTTACACTGTATGTTATTTGTACACAATTCTAGACAAACCGATTAGTCTTTGAACATTCATGATACAGTGAATAAAGCTGATTCTGACTGAGATCTAATGATGTAAAAGTCAATTAAGAATTCAAAATACAGGAGCAGTGGATTAAAAGTCATACCAATAGATATAATCAAAACGTATGACACTATTAAAATATGATCATGTTAGCTAGTGTAGATTTTACAAAGGACATTTCCAAATGACATTTGCATATCTGCAAAGTTCCACTCTCCACCCAATTATATTAAAAACTGTATAAATTTTACAAAACATTTACTTGCCTGCTGTGTGGCACTATGTATTATTCTATGCAAAAGCTACATGACAATGATAGTGTCTGTAGATATGTAGTGTTGTTTACCTGCATTTAACCTACAGTACACTCCCCCACTAAGGCTTTATTTGCTCATAAAGGCCTAGCTGGTGTTTGGCTTGAGAAATGCACCATGCATGACTGAGGGTTCAGGGTCGACTTTCTGTCCAGCCAGACCTCTTTTCCACACCCAGCTTGCCATCTCTTCACAAATTCTGCCAGCGGGCTAAGCCCAGTGCCCCTCCTGAAGCTGTCCCAGATCACAACCTTTACCATCTAAATCAGTTCCACATCCATTGCGGTCCCGGTATACACACACTCCCGGGACCTGTTTCCCACAGTCCTCACAGTCTGGCAGTCGACTGTAGAACCATTATGAGTCAATAGGACAATCTTGAAGACCAGGGGAATTAACCCACGCCAGTGTGGCGCCATGCATAGACACTGAAATTCCCGTACAGCACACTCAGCAAACTGTATGTTCACTGTTAATTTCAATCAGTTGACATAATACATCATCTTCATATCCTCCATGATCACCACAGACTCCTCTTTGTCACTGGTTTCAAGAAAAGGGCAAAAATCATAGCACTGAGACAAGCCCAGAAAATGAATGAAACCCAGTGTCATGAACAGGGGATCCATGTCTCTTATACTGACATACTTTTCAAGATCTTTCTTCAGATAATGGGTATGTCCAGGGAAGCAATGACACACACTAAACTCGATTCCACCCTCCACGCAATAATGTTAAGGGAGTTTATTTATGCATAATTAATTCCTGCTTGTACTTTCTTTTTAATGAATTTTATTTTATCCTCTTTTATATAGTAATATCCATGTCTAGATCTATGCTGTGCTATTTTCCTGATGTTTTCCAGCTTTCGTTGGATAGTTATAAACTGAGAACTAAGGATGCAATTTTAATTACATTTTTTTTTTCTGGGACACGATCCAGAAAGCAAAAGAGTAACTATATCCTCCTATCCATCACTGCTGCAGCACAGAGAGATGAAGTGAGAACTTAACCAAATGCTGTCCTACTGAATGAACAGCCCACTCAAGTTGTACATCCACTGCCATATGGTCGCGCACTGTTCCAATTCCATTGGTGAAACCACCGAATTGGAAGCAACAAAGGATTGTTTTGTTCCAAGTTGCCTTTCAGAGGTAAGAATCGTAAATGCTTCCCCAGTCATAGAGTTTGTCAGAAGCTCTGACATCATACATTTGGTCTTAGTAATGGGCCAGCTCATCTTATGGGGGGGGGGGGGGGGGGGGGGGTCTGGTCGCCTTACTCCTCTCATCATCAAAAAATGCTCCATCCAGGTTTTTCTACTAATGCCAATATAAGAAAGGAAATTCTTATATGTTTTTCTGTAAAGTACACTGTTCACCATTCATAGTTTACACATGATACATCTAAGTTAGTAAACCATAGTAATTTGGTAATAAAATATTAGTAGCTTGTTTTATTGTCCACTCTTGGTTAATAATTGAGAGCAAATTTCTAAGTCACACAGTCCATTGTTTTTAAGATGAATCTGGCGATGACCTAAAGTCAGCCTTCCTCATCATATGTTACAGTACTGGGAACAAAAACTCACTTAGCCATGTAATTCAATGAAGAACTTGCATTAAATTTTGTAGAATTTGGTTGTCTCACACCAAAAGCAACGAAAAATGGACTGAGTGAGTTTTGGAAACTTGCACATCAATTAACAGGGTTATTGGGGGTCTTTTTTCACACCTTGCTACAAATTTTCAAATAGGTTGAGACCCAGACTATGACTTTGTCATTGCAAAACACAAATCCTCGTCATCCTCTTAATGTACTTAGTAGCCGCAATACTTAAGTGTCATTGTCATGCTACAGTTTTATTTCAAGTGTAATATTGATTTTCAAGTGAGGGTGTCTCTTTGGAGAAACCTTGGGTTTCAAACTCACGGTTGCTGGAGGAGCCCCGAATGAGGCACATTACCTGCATTGTGAGGGAGCGTCAGTTACGGCACTACGGCCATGTGACGCGTTTCCCTGAGGGTGATCTGGTTCTCAGGATCCTCACTGCTGAGGACCCGAGTGGCTGGACCAGGCAGAGGGGACGCCCAGGTGACACCTGGCTGCAGCAGATGGATGGTCATTTCTGGAGGGGAGACTGGACCATGTATCTGTCTGGGGGGTCACCAGCCGGGATCCCGAGGAGTTTCGGCATGTGGTGGGTGCGGCAGCAGTGCATCCTCCCCCGCCCTCATTGATGATGAACTGTCCCAATACATAAACAGCAAAGGTCCTGAAACGGTTACACTACCAAGTTTTATAGTTCAGCCCTTTTAGCGAAGAAAACTATACAAGAACATGCAGGTGCTGATTAGTAAACTTTAAGAAGTAAAGATTCCTCCTTATGACTGTCATTATTCTTCAGTCTTAAGTAAGTAAGTAAGCATTCTTCAGCTTACACCGTATTTTAAAGAAAGTCTATATCAAGGTTTAATTACAATATACTTAAATTTAGCTCATTTGTACGCTATTTGTTTCACAGTAGAAAAATGTTCTGTAGTAGTTTCATAGCATAATGCAGACCGATGCTATAAACTTTCTAGTGATATCAAACATAAATGTACAAAAATGTGCGAAATGGTTTTAATGATCATGGATATTCATTATTTCGTGTCCCTGGTCATACAACATGGATGCTACAAGGACACTGAATGATTATCAAATATACAGACTGGACCCAATACAAAATCAGAAAACTCTTGGAAACTGAGGTATAATATTCTCAGGGCATTTTGGAAAGTATTACTCAAGTTCGGTCAATGCATTCATCTATATCACTTCTGTCTTCACTTGGCATGTAACAGAAATGGACAAGAAATAATGTAATTAAACTGCAGCCATTAAATATTTGGCAGAAATGTTTGACACAAAAATCAGCTAAAACATTGCGCAAAATATAAGCCACTTTGTACTTGGCTTTAAAAAGTTTCCCAGTCCATAATAGAGTAATTCTCCTTCTCAAATAACAAGGCCAAACATCTTGCTGCAATCACTGTAGAATCATAGTGAAGATGTCAAACTGAGATTATGACTTGAAACATGCTGCTCTCTGGATGAAAGGAACCTATGAATAACAGTCATTTTGGAAACATCATTTATCATTTTGGCTGAACGAACGTCTCCTAAGTACAGCATGTTCCTCAGACAGTACTGTGTCTTTTATTCTGTTGTTAGTTGATTTAATCTATCAGTCTCAATATTTTAGACATTTATTTGATATAAATCATGAGAATAAAAAATATTTTCAGTTAATATAAAGTATAAAATATAGTGCTGTTGCAAATTAGGGTGACACTTCTGTTTGTTATGAAACACTTTCTCTAAGTCACTTTAGTGAAGGTTGTATACCAGCAGTTCTGAAAATCTGCCAGTTTCACAAACTATTCTTATCGGTGACATTCTCTAAGGATTATTTTATGGAGGGTTATTGGCCAGGACTTGACAACACAAATGTAAATGACTTATGTGGTGAGACTTATTGTGAAGCTTTGGCATCCTATCTAATCCCCACGTCTGCATTCAGTACCACTCTGCTCAGATCCACTTTCTTTTCTCAGGATTTCATTTTTTCTCTGCTCTAAATTTCAGGGTGTAAAATCAATATGATATAGCATCTTCAAAAAATAAAGACGTTCCCTTTGATGAACTATATCCCATTCGGGATGCTGCTTATTAAGTCTAGTGTGGATAATAAAACCAAGTACTTTTCTAACTCTCAAAACATTTGAAGTGACTAGCGCCAAATAAAGCAGAATAAAGACAGCCATTGCATGCAACGTGAGTCATGTGTCAATGGATTTAAAAACAGAAGCCTGACAACCAGTGAGTGTGTACTGAATAAAGATTCTAATTTGATACTATTAGCCTTCAATAAGATAAAACAAATACTGCAAATTATGATATTCTTATCCTATTTATGCCTCCATCTGGCAAAACAAAATTAACCAAGTAACAATGCTTCCTTGCCTTTCCCCTCCATTAGCTTCCAAGTCAGACCAGCCTCAGCCATGCCCAGCCTCAGCCATGCCCAGCCTCAGCCAACCTACAATGACTGCGAGGCATCTTTATTTAAGCCTTAAGCCTTTACGACAGTCAGTCTTTGCAAAGTATAGAGCAGGGGTCTCCAACTCCGGTCCTGGAGAGCTACTATCCAGTAGGTTTTCTGTCCCACTTGGCTTCTGATGAGCAACACCTGTTCCTGGTATTTGCCTGAGAACAGGTGTAGCTCATCAGAAGCCAGGTAGGATAGAAAACCTACTGGATAGTAGCTCTCCAGGACCAGAGTTGGAGTCCCCTGGTATAGAGTGTTTGCATCATACTTTTGGATGATTATTATATTGTTACTGTGTATACCCTGTGTTTTAGACTTCCTGGATTCCCAGTTCCTACCTTTCTGCCTCTTTGTTACTGACCTGCATTGTGTCCTTCAGCTCACCTGCTGCTTCTCTGGTTCTGACCCAGCCCGTGTCTGACAGATGCTCATTCAACAACCATCTGCCCTGCACTTGTATCCTCTCCTTGTATTCAGTACAGCTTTGATTTTAGCTGTGAATTCTGGGATTGAACATCAAAATTGAAGCTCTTGTGTTGTTTACAACCAGAAACAAATATTTTAGGTCGTATTTTTACTCATATTAATCTCCTATTGGGGTATGAAGATACTACATGCGTCAATTTGACCAAAGAAATTCTTCATAGCATGGATTCAAGAAGGTGTTGGAAACAGTCTTTAGAGGTTCTGGTCCATGTTGACATGACTGCATCACATAATTGCTGGAGATTTGTCGGTTGCATATTCATGCTGTGAATCTCCCTCACCACATCCCAAAGGTGCTTCATTGGATTCAGATTTGGTGACTGGGGAGGCCACTGAAGTACACTACACCCATTGTCATGTTCATGGAACCAGACTTTGCTGTCAGCTGGACCCAGTCTGACCATGCTACTCTGACTTCAATTCATTTCCGCCTCCATAACCGCCACTCACAGCATATTCTTTGTTTTTTGTACCATTCTCAAGACTGTAGTGTATGAAAATCCCAGGAGATCAGCAGTTTCTGAAATACCATCTCCCCCCCCCCCCAGCACCATGCCATAGTGAAAGTCACTATGAATTTTCCCCCCACTCTGATGTTATCTGACCGTTGACTGTGGGCCATGTCTGCATCATTTTATGAACTGAGCTGTCGCCGCATGATTGGCTGATTAGATATTTGCATGAACGAGGAGGTGCACTGGTGTTCCTAACAAAGTAGCCGGTGCATGTATTTGTTGTATAAAATGATGGAATTTGAATTTTGTTGCTATAAGTAGAAGATTATATTAAGAAATTTTGAAACATTGTGGACATCAATAGGGCAGGAAAGCGATGTTCAGTGTGTGTGTGTGTGTGTGTGTGTGTGTTATTTATTTTGTATGTGTATTTGCAGTTATAGCTGTGTTGATTATTGAAGGCAGAAACCTTCATGCAAACTGTGTTAGTGAACACAGCTTCGCTCTTTATGCTCTCAGCTATTTTATAAATATCAGCATTGTAGCTTTTTCCATTGTGCAAAGAATTCTTAATGTTTTGTTCTTTCATTTGTGTTAACATGAAAGCTGCCTCCTGACTATTGCAAAAGGTAATGTATTATTTGCCATTTCGCAAATATTTTATTCTCCATTACCCTAACCTAACCCTAACCTAACCTAACCTAACCTAAATCTCCATTTATGCCGGCAAAGTTGCACAAGCAGACCCTCTAATATTTTAATCATATAGCTTTTGTTGCCGTAGTAATGACAGAAACACACATGCCCAAGAAAGCTGATCTTTATTTGTGCAGAATTTTATTATCATAGTAGCACAGATTCACAACATGACAGTGAAATGTATTTGTCAAATGGATCAAGAGTATGCCCATCAGCATCTGCAGTGCCAACTGAAAATGAAAACTTATGTACCATACATATACAATTAAAATAAATATTGTATATGTATGGAAAATAATTTTGAAAAATTGTGATGTGTCTGAAATTCTTCATCTTTCCATCGCAATTGTAATTTTTCATGAATCATTACAAAATACATTCCATTGATTATGGCTACATTTATCACTTATTCATGCTCAGACATTCAGAAGGTCTTTCTTATCTCTCAAATGAAAAAACACAGTGGTGGTGGTTGATGTGACTCCCCAATGCTTCAGTAAAGCGCTTTGGGTGTCTTCAGAAGTGTTATATAAATACAACTTTCGCTCAATCGATCAATAACGCTAAGTATGCACAATGACAGAAGAGAGCCATCTAGTGGCAGAGAGGAAAACAGTGTATTAACTAGAAATGCTTCAAATTATTTCAGCATGTGGGAAATCTCATAAAATTAGTAAAAATAATATAAAAAAAAAACACACAACAACATTCCCTCCTTTTTGATCCCCCAATCACAAATATCCCTGGTCCTTACAACCCACCCACCTTTACATCTGGAAACTCGGATTATCCTTAAGGATGATGCTATTGTTAAAAATCAAATATAATGTAACCTTTCTAGTTATGCTTTTAAACCCAGATTCCCCCCCAAAAAAAAAAAAAAAATTTTTTTAACGAAATATGGTGAACCAAGTCTTCTAATACAGATTCATAAGATCATAAGAATATAAGAAATTTACAAACGAGAGGAGGTCATTCGGCCCATCAAGCTCGTTTGGGGAGAACTTAACTAATAGCTCAGAG
>JAODJU010000035.1:15990539-16014169 GCA_026776725.1 Gnathonemus echidnorhynchus | reverse complement strand
TTGTTAAAATCTTATCTAGCTCTGATTTAAAGGAACCCAGGGTTTTAGCTTCCGCTACACTAGCAGGAAGACTATTCATATTCCATGCCAGTCATATAGTCATGCATGCTTGTTGATAGATTGTTGCAGTGGCACCACTGACATTACCTCCAGATGCTATTTGTGCTGTAATTTAAGCTACAATTGTTAGTCAACCGGGTTCACAGAAGCGGGATAAGTAGCCCGGGATACCAGCCCTTGTGCGCCGTGTGCTGGTGTCAGAGATGTTGTTGCCCATGGTGACTGATGTCACTTGGTCAGGATGGGATGGTCTTGGAGGTGACCACTTGGCTCAGGGAAATGTTTAACATATTTGTGACATCATCAGCTTCCTGGTTTGCACATTCCCAGAGCTCCTGACCAGGTACGTTGTCATGTCGGGCATCATAATATTATACCAGGTAACTGTGAAGCCTAGCAAACTTATTAGAGTTTCACAAAGCTGATAAGTGATTGAAAATACTGTTTGTATTTCTGTGGGGTGGTGCATTAGGGTATTGGTTAACTCAGGGACAGGCCTGCTCGACTTTCACCGACAAGGCCTATGTTTACGGCACAGCTGGGGTGGTGCATTAGGGTATTGGTTAACTTAGGGACAGGCCTGCTCGACTTTCATCGACAAGGCCTATGTTTACGGCACAGCCATCTGCAGGGAGGGGAGGGAGACTGGAGCCAGGTACCCTGATAGCCCCTGAACCCTTAAATGATATGCTGGAGCTCAGTTAATGAGTTCACAGATGGACTCTTAATTTGAACACGAAGAATTTCTCAAATTCCAGGTAAAGGTGCAGCTGTATCAGGTATCACTGCGAGCCTAAGCGACTATCCTTAACTTAAATTACTGACTCTGGACATTTGTTATAAAATAATCTTTAGGGTCCCAAATGAAACTTTTGAAAAGATTTTAATGAGCCAACCTTAGTAGGTAAATAATGTATTATTAAGGATCTTCTGTAAAAACACAAAACAACATTCCCTCTACTGAATTACAAGCCTGTTTAAAAGCAGGTGAGAGTGTGGTGATTGTAACAGCTTGGACTGTTTAAGATGCATCGTGGGTAGCTTTTTACTATAGTTTAAACTGTTTGGGTATTTAAAACAGTATTTTTTAGCAGACAGTATTTCTTAGAAGGCAGAAATGCTCCCTGGAAAATGATGAGAAATAACTCTTCTGAACAACATTCAAACAACACAAAAAACTGGTGATATCTGCCACAGAAGCGGAGATGGGTGTGGCGATGAACCCAGCCTGAGCATAAATGATATATTAACTATTTCTCCTAACATGACTCATGAAGATCATTCAATAGTGGGTATAACTGACACAAGAGTTACATTTTATTTATATGTATATTTCTTCCTAAAATAAATAGTTAAATGTTTAGATCCAAAGTAGCTGTCTAGTCTCTGGTCTTTCTAAGGCTTTAAAGAACAGCTTTTTTGTGTGTGTGATATTAAGAGCTATACACCACAGAAAATCAGTAGTTATGTATCAGCATGATATATTGTGTAAGGATTAAAGTGCAGTGCAAATTTATGATGATTCAAATATTGGAAATAAAATATTAATAGTAAAGTAGCTCAAATTATTATTAAGCTGCGTAATTTCTTATTTTTTCCTAACTGTAATTGCATTGTTCAGACAGTATAAGGCAGCAGATGGGACCTGCCCTCTTACTTATGAAAGCTGCAGAAGTAACACTGTGGAATGGTGAAATGGAGAAAAGGCCTATTTGTTATTAACTTTTAATAAAGTAAATCTAAAATAAAAGGAATATTTTAGTTAACAAGCCACTATATTTTACTCCAACCATTAAAAATGTTTGTAAAAAAATATTGTGGCTTATTAAGAAAATTAAACAAAACTTTCTTTTTTATTTAACAAATGGAATATTTAAGTTGATAAAGAATGGGAAAATAAGTGTTGCATGTTTTGTTTTGGTATGTGTGTGTGTGTGTGTGCGCGTATAATTTTTTTAAATATATCATGAGAAGATTGAATTGCCAACTCAATATTGTAAATCAAACTGAATCATGAATTGGGTGTTAAATGCCTATTGGAAAGGTCTAACAACAAATTATGGTTTTTATTGACTGATGGACAATTAAGACAGTTATAGTACAGCACTCTGTCAGAGCCCTTTGGAAATGTACTGCGGACATGGATGTATCTAAATGTATTTGTCATTACAGCTTTTTACTAAATTGATCAGTCTTCCATCCCCATGAACCAAGAGATCCTATTTTATATTAAATAATTCATGGTGTTAAAGATCTGTACAGCAATAAAAATTAATCATTTCTTCCAAAACAGTTTGATTACTGTGTGAAGTCTGCTAGTTCATTCTGTTTTCACCCTGCATAGATTGCCCTCATTCATGACCGCACTTGGTCTCGTGCCTCCCGACACCGGAACTGTAAATACTGGAAGTGTTAAAGCCACTCTGGGACAAACAGAGCAAGCGCGGGAGCGCTGGCGCGAGGGTGCGAGGAAGAGCATTCTAGGACTTATTTTAAAAATAGTTTAAGATTTCAGTACATGACAGGGCTCCATGTCAGCAGGGTAGACAATGCTCCTATAGAGAAATAGTGCGTACATTTTTTATTTGTACATTTTTTAAAATTACACCTATGCTGCAGTAGAGTTATTATTTATGTGCACATCCTAATTTCTGACTTATAATAAACATTTTAATATACAGCGAAATATTTCTTAAATTGCAGTGTTTATTGCATTTTCGCATTAATGGCTCTTAAAATAATGATTTAATATACATTTCTTTAGTTCCTATTAAGTTCCTATTTAGTTCCCCCAAAAGCCCCTTTTTTAGGTTGCTGATGAATAATATAAATATTACCATCAACAGCAATACTTTCATGATTTTCCTTGCCAAAAGTGTCATTCATTTGATGGTTCAAGGTCTGTTATAATACGTAGGGTGCATTTGTTGACATGCCACTTTAAGCCTAGCTGTACTGCGGCTAAAGTAAGGTTCTAAATCATAAAGATAAGGACATTAAATCCGTCACTGCTGTTTAGTTCTTTTGGATTGCATACATCTGGAGAGCCATCTAGTGTCACGTAGAAAACCTGCATCCTTTATCCTTCAGGTAGCAGTATTTTTTTTGGTATCTCTTCGAAAGGATGCATGCAAAACACCTGATACGACGTCAAGTCAAATTTCATTTTGTCCTGCTTTTAAAGTGAAACTAGATTTTAGGGAACATGCAGAATGCGTTGCCAAATTTAATAAATTGCAGATATATGTAGGCTACTACGTAGTGTTCAAATCTCTGTTGTAGTTTGTGATGAAAACAAGAAAAATCAGAGCTGACTAATGTATACATGCAGTATTTTTAACAGTACAATTCATAAATGTATTTATAGGCATATATAGCAGCGCCGACGCGCGAATTTCCGAAACGTAGGATGGAAGGGCAAAAAATCCAACTTCACAAACATATAGGAGGGATTAGGCCTAACAAGAAAAATTGACACAGCATAACAAAAAAATAAATAGAGAAAACAAAAAGACATCACATCCAATAATTTTCACCTAATTCTAAATGACCGTCTAACGTTGACTAAAACGTCTGATGTTTTGCTGACTCTCTTGGTATCATTTATATTGGCGTAGAATCTGCAAAGATGTCAGCTAGGCAGAGGAAGGCTCGTTAATAGGAGGTGCTGCCAGATCGGCTGCTTTCGCCTACAGGCGAATCACAGAGTTTGGTCATTGCTGACGTGGCCAGCAAAATATCTCCTTCTGTGCTACTTTGTTTCTCTATAGCGTCCCAGCGCGAATATGATCTTAACCACCTGACAGAGGTATCAACGCTACAAAACGGTGTCGGGTTTCCCAAAAGCGTCGCAGCGCAGCACCGTCGGCTGATCAGGTTGCGCTTCCTTTGGAAATATTAATGAGCCTCGATACTTTTCGGAAAATCCCCGACGGCATCTTTATATCCCATAAAATGTGGAAGTGGGTAGTAGCTTAATTCAACCATAAAGATACGTGAATAACTTTTTATAATAAGGGATGGAAATTTAAGATGATAGCAGTGTTATCTTCTATCTGTTCTATCTGTTTAAAATGTAAAGTTCTTTGTATAGTAAACATAAATAGGCCTACTATATAATGAATGAGACAATTTCCCTTGCTCTCTATGTTAGCAAAACATTACGTGCATCCCAGGTACCGGTGCCCCAACAGTCAGTCTTCGGTACAGTAGGAGACACTGATAACGCACAAAGAATCACTAACTGCAAAACATTTGGATCCGTTAATTCTTCTGAAAGCAAAAATCATTATAGGACAAATTACAAAACCCTCAAGTATATTTTTCTGTACAGTTAAGCAGCTGGCTGGCTTGTTCTGCTTTTTAATAATACTAATAAAAATTAATGTTCCGAGATTCTATTTTCTTTGTATTCCATTAACAGTGGGTTCCCGTGGTCATATTTGTGAAATTTTCTTCAGTGATGTTTAGAAAACAGTTTGAATTTAGGTTTACACAATAATCACATTGAATAATTGATAAACTGAACTAAATTGTGATAGAAGATTTCTGTTACACTTAATCTTTCCCTAAATAATTGTAATCAAATTGAATCATCCTGGGGCCAAAGATTTATACCTCAAATTATCATTTCATATGCTGATACAAATCATTTTACTGTTGTTTAAATAAATACATTCCATATATTCATGTAGTACACTGCAAAAGGGATATTTACAGTTTAATTATTGTACAGTCCAATGAATTATGTCAGCATTTACAGGTACAGTTTTAATTTTTAAAGAAACATTCACACGTAATGAAGAATGGGGTTCTATAGCAGAATCCCAAAGAGATATTTATACTTACCAAAGGGTCACCAAACAATTTGTTTCGAATTGTTTTGGATTTCCAATGAAAATTGCTACAATGTTTATATTATATACCCTTGATATACATTTTTTTTTCTTTTTACATTAAGCAATCATACCATTGCGTTGTGGTCCTTGCATTGAGATTCCTTTATAACCTGGCCCTTCCTTCATGTAATTTTCCATTTTACGCAAGGACTTTATATACTTTCAGCCTAAGTAGTAGAGTTCATAAAGTAAGGCCTGAAATCAACTATATTAAATTACATAAGATTATTAGACTGAATTCATGGTGACACCAAAGCATTCATGTTAAGGTATTTTACCTAACAGTCTATAACTCAAAATTGGTAGTGTTCCATTACAAGGCTATAAAGTAACTTAAAAAGTAAATCAAATATCAAATACTGGCTAATAAATGTAATGTTTTTCCTTCTAGTAAATCTTGACTCCTATTTTGATGTGTTTCAACTTACTCATTTCAATATGAACAAATATGAAATATATTTGCATATATAGTTTGCAAAATGCAATCCCACAGAAACTCCCTGAACACATTACAAAAAACTGCTGTTCCTTTCTTGAAAATAGTATCAAACAGACCAAGCACCCGTTCCTTGAAGTGTAGAGGACCACAGTTAGTATTAATAAGCATGTATCAGCTGACTGAGTTGGGGAGATAAGATCTTTGTGGGATAGCTCAGCATGTGCACTGGTTCTCCAGTTGCTCCTGTTCTTCTGTGAGATGCACCGTGCTTCCTTCACTGGGCTGTTTCAGTCGTAGTGGTTTGTTGTTCTTTAGCCTGTAGGCGAGTGTTAAGAAGATGGCATCCACGTGCTGCTTCTCAGCTGGGTCCTTTGCAGAGGTTTCAAAAAGAGGGAAGTTGTATACATCTGCCATGCGCTGGGCCAGTGAGGTGGGAACCTCTCGCCTGTCCTGTAGGTCACACTTGTTTCCCACCAGGATCTGGGGAACAGCGGGAGAGACACACTGGCGTGCACACTCCTCGATCCATTCTGGCATGTTCTCCAGGGTGGACAGCTTGGTGACGTCATAGACGAAGATCACGGCGTGGACGTTGCGGTAATAGTGCTCCACCATACTTTTTCTGAAGCGCTCCTGCCCTGCTGTGTCCCAGATCTGTAACTGAAAAAGGGGAATTTGCTTTGCTTAAAAAAAAAAATAAAAATCATTTTTGATAACTTACTGTTGGTATCATAGGGGAGAAGAATAACGGGTTTTACAGGTTTCTTAATACTAAACTCCCAAAACATCATTTAAACTAAGTAAAATGGATCAGAACAAATGAAAAATATAACATTTAAGTACTATAATTTAAAGTTTTTCAGCTAAATGTAAGGACCTTATATTGTAGTATAATGTGAAGTCTGCTGTGCTCAGGCTCCATATGGTTAACCGTGACTTTAAGGAGAAGCAAATACTCGTATTCACTTTGACTTATCTACAGTACTACTATACTTTACAACAGTACTATACTAAGGCCCCCTGATAAGGCCTTTATCATTATTTGACATAATTCCTAGTACAAAAAATAAGCCATCTATATTACATAATTAATAAAGTGCATACACAAAATGATTTTCTACTTTTCTTAAAAAACAGAAATTCATGACGATTTCGCACTCGGTGATTATACCTGCATGTATAATAATATATTTTTAGGTTATTTGTAACAGGGGTATTCAGGAATCACATTTAATTAATGCGCATCGGCACATTATTATTATTATTATTATTATTATTATTATTATTATTATTAAGGAAACCAAAAGAATATTAACGGAATTAAGGAAATCAAAGGAGTATTGACGGAATTCAGCCTATTACCTTGATGCATTCTCCATCTAAGTCCACAGTCCTTTCCCTGAAATCAACTCCTATTGTTGCTTCGGGGTTTTTAAGAAATCTACCACCGCAAAATCTGTAAGTGAGACACGTCTTGCCTACATTGGAATCTCCGATCACGATTATTTTAAATATCTGGATCTGGAGGCTGTCATCGCCCGTAAAACACTCCTTTGTCGGACTCTTCCTGCTGTACACTGTAACAAAGCCATCGTGACTGCTGTCATTTGCCATCGTGACTGTTGTCATTTGCCATCGCTCGATCGGGGAGCTTCTCGGAGCATCGCGATACTATAGCGGAAGGACCTGCTGGCGTTTTGCTGATGCTTCATTTATACCGCCTGGCTTCCCGTGCGGGTTCGGCTGGTCAACGTCATGGACGTAGTATGAAACGTGGATAGGCCTACGTATTACTTCAAATGAATCCTTTCCCTTATTAATTTTTAAAATGCTTGAGCACCCGCACAATAAAATACCGCTTCAATGCATCTTACCGACCGTGCATTTCTATTCTCCCAGCTTGTGTATGTTTCATAATCGCATTTGAGCGTCGTAAAGGCACGGATTCAGTCAGGCAAGGTTTCACCTGGATTAAATGAGTTTCAGTAAAACTGAAATGGATTTATAGGTCTGGTTTCAAAGTGAACTGTTTACTAGTAGGTAGTGACAGTTCATTTCTGTTAGAGTTCAGCCGTTGTCCCAGAGCTGTTTAATAGGATGATATACTGTGAAATAGCAGTTGTGTTGACGTGCACAAATGGGTTAAATAAAAACAGGAATGTTCTTGAATAAAATATTCCGTAAACATATGGTTGGTTATCAAAATTTAATCTTCTGTAGATTCTTACTGCATATCCCAGAAGGCGTTTCTCCCACCTACACACCAATGACGTAGATACGGCTTCCGGGTTATTTACTTTAAGGTTATTTGTCAGGCGTGATGCCATGCTGGGCTTCATTCATGTAGTTATGTATTCATACATTTGTAAACGTGCAAAGTCCTCATCATAACTGAGAAGTGAAGAGGAAATAGGGATTGTAAACAATGTACAGACGGTTGCTGCGGTGTGGCAGATGTTCCTGTAGGATCTTTCACCACATGCAGAAAGGTGCTCAGAAGGTACCGTCATGTAAGCCGCCGATGTCCTTTATGATTTGGCGCAATGCTTTGCGGAAATACTGCATAAACGGCCACGGCGATCTACTGAAGAACCAGCCTGTTCAACAGTATTTACAAAGTCTGACTAAGGAATATCGTCACATCACACAGAAGTTACAAAATGGACAGTGTAATGAGTACGAAAGAAAGGCGTTGAACAAAAGACAGGTTGAACTCCTACCGATAGAAACAGCTTTTCAAAATATGGAAAGCGCAATGAATGACCTAAAGGAGCTGGAAGCGCTTTTGCAGAGTAAGTACCGTGCACTTTTTAAAGCTGTCGTTTAATATTTAGCTCTGCGTATAGATTGATTGTATATTCGTTTTATGGAGTGTTCTTATTAACTGCCCCTTCTCACCTCGTCTCGTTTATACAGGCAGCGTAGAAGAGAAAGACCGGCGCATGTTGGAGCTTCTGAAAGACGAACATGCTGAGATGTCAAAGCGGCTTCAGGCACTTAAAGCAGAAGTAGGGATACGCACCGTTTCTTTGAAGTTACATAACCTCTCCTCCGCTGCAAAATGGTTTAAAAATAGTCACAATTGCTGCTAAATATTGTATGTATCAAAGAAGTTTTGGAAATACGCGCGCACACACACACAATTAATTACATTTAATTGCCTACTAACAAACCTTTCTGCATACTATAAATTCCGTTAATATAAATATAATAAAAGTAAAACTGCATTGATTTATGATCATATAAACATTTCTTCACTTGTTCAGCTGATCCAGACAATGATACCTTGCGACAGACACGACAGCAGCAGTGATGTCATTTTGGAAGTGGTGTCAGGAAGAACGACAGGAGGTAGGTGATGCGTGACACATGATCGCGTGCAGCCCCTCCGGTTACTAGTGGCTTTTCTTCAGCTGTATGATCTCCTTCTGGTTCATAGTTCATGGGTATTAGGAGAAACTGCATTAAGGGTATAATCTGCCCTAAAGCTTATTTAATGTCACAAAATAAAAAGAATCATATGAACTATATATTTGTGTTATTTTTTCTTAACTTTCTGCATTGTCCTATGCAGGTGACATCTGCCAACAGTTCACAGAGGAAGTGTTTGATATGTATAGTAGATTTTCAAGTTACAAAAACTGGGATTTTGAAGTCTACAATTACACTCCTGCTGATTACGGTACGTTTTTTTTTTTTTACTTTCCGAACTGACCAGAGTTATATAATTAGCAGTAAATGTGCGTGATGACACAGACCAGTGACTGGTTTATTTACTCAGGAGGACTGCATCATGCAGCAGCTAGAGTCTCTGGGGAGAATGCCTACAAGTTCCTGAAGTTCGAAGGTGGAACTCACCGAGTGCAGAGAATTCCTCAGGTTGGCCTGTCTTCCAGAATGCAAAGGATCCACACGGGGACAACCACAGTCATTGTCCTCCCCCAGCCAAGCAAGGTGATGTGCGCTGTACTGTAATTCGTTGCCTTTTTCTTGTTCTAACAGTATTAGGGATTGAATAATTTAGGATCTTATTTCATCTAACTAGATAGATCTGGACATAGACCCCAAGGAGCTTCAGGTTGACACTTTTCGATCTAGTGGAGCAGGTGGACAGAGTGTCAATACAACAGACAGCGCTGTCAGAATAGTCCATATTCCAACAGGCAAGAGCTTCCCAGTCTAGTTCCTCTAGTTACAGCCGATGGATCAGTGGTATCTCATGAAGGTCCGGATCCTTCTGCCTGTGACAGGGATAAAGGTGGAGTGCCAAGAGTCTCGGTCCCAGCTGCAGAATCGTGACACTGCCATGCGGCTGTTAAGGGCCAAGATCTACCAGTGGATAACAGACCAAGAGCAAGAGAAAAGCGACGCCACACGCAAGCACCAGGTAGCCTGTTTGCCTGGTTTATATCCTGATCATCTTCTGTTGTTTCTAGTCTCATGTTAAATAAGTTCTTCTCCCAAACGTAACTCTCATTTGTGTCCCACCACTCAGGTAGGAACCCGTTCTCAGTCGGAGAGAATCCGTACCTACAACTTCACCCAGGACCGTGTGACGGATCATAGGATAGGACACGTGACACGTGACATCAAGGTTAGTCTTCGTGGGCCATGTCTCAGAGTACAATGTGTCTTTGTCTCTTTAACATCACCATTCCATTCTGGTTTGTTTGTCTTTTTTTTGCTGTTAATATCTATGATTCATATTCAGTGCTCACAGAAAGTCTTGGGACACTTGATCACATTAGAAACAAGCAGTATTTTTAAGTGAAACATTCATTTCAAGTAGTAATAAATTGAAACCTAAATTATAGTTCAAAAACAGCTGTTCTGAGTTAAGTTCATTGATAAGCAGTCTCATTGGGTGCCTTTTAATTAGTAACACCTTTACATAATATAAAACATCAAATATTTGTCTTTTGTATCCCTTTGGGAACCAGTGACCACAATTGCAATTACAATTGGCAACAGAACTGAATGAGTCGGTCAAAAAAAAATTGACACTTAATAAAAAGAAAATGTGTGTTTGTCAATGGACTTTTGTTTTGAAACCAATAATTCTAACATTTGTACAGAAATAAGCAAGCGTCCCAAGACTTTTCGGCAGCATTGTAGTTCTCTTGTTCTCTAATTGACAAGCTATAAACAAATCTCTTAAGTTAGGTAGCATGCTCGCTAAACAGAAATTCAGTAATGTTTCTGGCGACTAAAATAGGAATGTGTGATCTCCTTATGTCATGTCGTGAAGCTCTAGAATTTACACTGTTTGCATGAACCAGACCTGTGTTTTGATCAGGGCTTCCTGCGAGGGGGAGAGCTCCTGGACCAGCTGATCACAGAGCTGATAAATCATGCTGAAAGGACAGCTCTATTGGAGTTAGCACAAAACACCAACTCAGAATAATTGCTGTGATCCTGGACTTGCAAAGACTGTGAAAGCCAAGGAAGTAAACAGTACTGTAATGTAAGCAATGTTGCTATTGGTTATGTGTGTCTAGAAGTAATGCGTGCTTTGCACACAAATCACTAGCTCCTAAGAAATATAGTGAAACAGTTTGACATTTTCTTTAATGGATGGAAAATTTACCATAGAAAAATTTGCTGCAAACAGTATTTGTAAATATGCAAATTGGTCAGATGTTTATACTCAGCATGTGGTGAAATGTTCAAATGATTTAAACATATATATTCAATTGATGTTTGTGTGTATTTGTCAGTAATCCTCAATGCAAAGTTGTGCATTTCAGATGCAAATCAAGCACCTAGGCATGCAGTCAGATTTATAAACATTTGTGAAAGAATGGGTCGTCCTGAAGAGCTCAGTGAATTCAAGCGTGGTGCTGTCATAGGATGCCACCTTTGCAGTAAGTCAGTTCGTGAAAATTAATCCCTGTTAGATATTCCCTGGTCAATTGTAAGAGGTATTATTGCAAAGTTTAAGCGTTTAGGAAAAACAGAAACAGAAATTCAGCCATGAAGTGTCAGAGTACACAAAGTAACAAGGGGGTTAGAGTGCTGAGGTGTATAGTGTGTAACAGTCAGCAACACTCTGTCGACTCACGCTTCTCTGTCTGGCAGTCTGATGGACGAATCTGGGTTTGGCAGATGCCAGAAGGACATTACCTGTCTGACTGCATTGTGCCACCTGTAAAGTTTGGTGGAGGAGGGATAATGGTATGGGGTTGTTTTTCAGGGTTTGGGCTAGACCCCTTAGTTCCAGTGAAGGAAACTCTTAATGCTTCAGCATACCAAGACATTTTGGATAATTCTATGCTTCCAGCCTTGTGGATACAGTTTGGGGAAGGCCCTTTTCTGTTACAGCATGACTGTGCCCTAGTGCACAAAGCATGGACCCTAAAGACATGGTTGGGTGAGTTTGGTGTGGAAGAACTTGACCGACCCACACCGAACCCCCATCGAACACCTTTGGGATGAACTAGAATGGAGATTGTGAGCCAGGCCTTCACACCCAACATCAGAGCCTGATCTCACATATGCTTCTGGATAAATGGGCAAAAATTCCCACAGACACACTCAAAAGTCTTGTGGAAAGTCTTCCCAGAAGAATGGCAGCTGTTATAGCTGCAAAGGGGGGACCGACTCCATATCAATACCTATGGCTTTAGAATGTGATGTCATGAAAGTTCCTGTTGGTGTAATGGCCATGTGTCCCAATACTTTTATTCATATAATGCATTAACCTAGTACCCTCAGGCCTTCTTCCAGTGCTTTAGTTGCCCCTTATCCTCTTTGGTCTGTTTCTCTCACCGCTTCCCTAAGCAGACACTGAGCTTTAACAGTCCACAGGCGAAGCACATGCCATGACCTTACCATACCATACCATGGCATGGCTACAGACATAAACTGAAACCGCAGTGTTTAAAAAAAAAAAAAAAAATCCAATTGAAGGTGACGACATTAGTCATATTAGGCGTGGCCTCTTATCACAACCTTCACACTGACAGTTTAGGTCTATCTCTGACCAGCAGTTTCTTCTTTAGTCCTGGTCTGCGTGATCTTTCTTAACAGCAGTTCTAATATATAATATAGACCTTACTGTATCATCGATTCTACTTATTCCATTAAATACTAAGAAATGGAGAAAGTTAACATTTAGTTAAGCTGATGTTTACAAATTCTCTACTGACGATATAAATTAGTTTTGAATAGAAACACCTTTCAGTAACAAGTCGCAAAATGCAGATTAATGTTTTAAATTGGACCACTGAATCATAATTTAGTGAAATTAGTTAGGTGATGTGTTTAATTACAGGTAAAAATGCTGACATTCTGATGCAAAACTCGGTTGTGCAACCACCATAATTTATTTTTTTGCCAGTATTTTTGATAGACTGACACCAGATAGACTCGTGCATCTCAGCAAAGTATCTGCACCTTTCATGCAATGCAGCTCGTGTTTGTGGATTATTTTCCCTTCTCACCATCATATTGCTACGTATATTTTCACTGCAGAAGAAAACATTACGCATGTCAGAATGGGAAACAGATGCTTAATTCAAAGCAGTGGCGAGGACAACACAGACATAAAACAAATAATCTAAAATATAAAATATTAATGGTTAAAATCCTCTGTATTTAGTTCTTGCAATTCTATAACAATGGTATGTGTTTAAGAAAAAACAGTACAAAAACAAAAGCATTAAGCACACATAGAACAGTCTGACAAAAGCTTCACTGGGAATTCAGCATCTGTCCCAGTCAGACCATCTGCTGACGTCAGAATTCCAAAAAAACAGACCTTCCACCCTGATGCAAGTGTCCGTCAACAATCTGCAAGCAGGATTCACGTGTCCACGGGTAAAATCCAGCGACCGCTGTCAATCATCTTTGCCCCTCTGCCTGAGGCTCCTGGATTTGCCATTGTCCAACTTTCTCTTCTTAAAGACTGCCCCCTGGTCACCTTCATCCCCCAGCGACGTGATGGTGCGCTCCCTGAACTTCACCTTAGGCTCAGGGGGTAGGTCAGTTCCTGTGGCTGCACCCACACCTTCTACCTGGGGCAGCTGCAGGTCCACCTGCTCACTGTAGGGTGGTAAATGGGTTAGATATCACACAGATGTCACGCGCCATCCTGACAGGGAACCAAAACATTTTATCCAAGTTTTCTCAGCTGTCCCTCTGTAGTCATGTGTACCATATCCAAATACATGACATATGTGTAAGAAGTTTTTAAAAAGCTGGATGAACTTACTATGGGTCGGGTTCCTCCTGGATCTGCTCCCATTCACCATACGGGTTTGTCTTCCGTGGTCTTTTAGCTGGGATCTCCTCTACTACAGGAGCACTGCCATTATCATCATTTTTACCATTATCACCATCACCACCATCATCATCATCATCATCGTCATCCTCTTCCTCCTCCTTCTCCTCGTGAATGGCTCCACCATCATCCTCTTTTCCATCTTCAGTCTCTTCTCCCTCGACTCCAGACGGCTCAGATTTCTCTTCCTTTTTCTTCTAGTAAAAACATGTGTTAAACTGAAATGATTATTCTCCAAGCAGTAATTTGCACATCAGTCAGTATCTCACTAGCCATGTCTCACCCTGAAGCTTATTTTGGAGACGCCTGGCTCTTTGGGGGTCTCAAGTTCCACTCCACTGGGAGGCTGCTCTGAGCTGCTCTCCTCCCCTGATAGAGGCTCTGCCTGAGGAGCTGACAGGTCCTCCAGTGCCTCGCTGGTTTCACCACTGCTGCCACCATCCTGTGGTGGGTCATCTCCAGGCTTCCCCCAGCTGGATTCTGGAAGTGAGAGAGAATGACAGTTAAAGACTGGAAACTCCTGCCTGGTTTCTGCCTAATTATAGTACAAAGCATGGAACCTTACCGCCAGTTAAAGTGTTATAATAGTAGGTGTATCCTTCTGGACTCAGTGCCTCTACCCATGGTGAGTCTGAAGACGTCTAAAATGAGCATGAACAGTTCAATATATGGAACAATCAATCGTATGCGAGTGGAACTAATGTTGGCCTTAAAAAAAACATCACTGTAAGCACAGTTTTGGAATGACAGTACCTGTGTCTCAGTCTTAGTTTTCACTTGAGTTCTTCTTGAAGTCTTCTTTCCCCCAGTGAACCCTTCTGGTTTTTCCCACTGGGACTCTGAAAAAATATAAATCCGCATTAATGAGGAACACCAGTGACAAGTGGTCAGAGAACACTTGTGTGAATTGGGTTCCTACCACCGGTTAGGCTGTTGTAGTAGTATGTATGTCCATCATCAGTGACACCCTCGCTCCAGATGCGTGGCTGCTTACTGCTGACGGCCGGTGGCTCCACTACTGCTTTCTTACTCTGAGGCCTGGCAACACCTGCACAAGTGCACAATATACTTAGTGACTGAGTAGATAAACATATCAACATACATATTTTGGTTCTGTGAATATAAAGGACGGAGACAATACAAGGTCTCAATAAATATGTACAAACTTGCAATTTTCCCAGCAAATCATTCAGATGACAACCTTCCACTGTTTGGCCATATTTTACACACACACACACACACACACACACACACACACACACACACACACACACACACACACACACACACACACACACACACCACAGTGACTGCACACAGCATTCAGTTCACTGACAAATTAAAAAGATACATTTTAAATGTTCAGGACATTTATCACGATCATTACTGATCCAGAGTCATGACAGCAACACAAACTCAGACCACTCAAATATTTAAAAAAAAAAAAAAAAAAAAAAAAAAAATCAGCAAAAATTGTTAAGCATACATATACGACTCGGTCCAATCTACACCATTATTCTGTGTTTTGTGCCTTGCTGTGTTCCTATTTTAATACATAAATAAATAACATGCATCCTTTGACGAACAGCATATTTCTGTGGCCCACCTGTGCCAGATTCAGCTTCCAGCCGTTTCAGGTCCTCCTGAAACGCCTTTAAAGCAGCTTCCTCCATAGCTGCAAACTCCTTGGACATGCGGTCCTCCTGTTTAGCCTTTTCAATGCTCTTCTTCTTAATCTTAAAAACAGAGTGTCAAAGCCGCCAGCCACCAATTAGTTAGGGGCAAGGGTGGGCATGTTTTCACATCTTGACATCTGCACTTTATCTCAGAGAAAAGCCTTGCCAAGCTGCTGTAGGTTTAAACCCCCAATACCGCACGAGCGCCCCCTACAGCCCACTAGAAAGTAATTCGAAGGACTCCCTTTGCATTTTTACCCACAATAACTTTCGAGTTTCACGCAATCAAATCAAAATCATAGTAATACACCTTTATTACTGTATTGTGTATTCAAATTATAACCGTACCTCTTCAATTTTGGCGGCCACATTTTCTTTATGATTCTTTCCTCTTTCGTGGAACTCTATACTCTGAAGAGGAAACACCAAACTGCTCACAAAAACAGATCCTTGGCTGGAGTACAAACGCAGACGAGAAACACAGCTAGGGAAAAACGATCAAACAAATGCGAATAGTATTTGGCCATCATGTATAATAGTGTTGATTCAATAAAGTGAATTAACTACAAGAAAGATAACACGCGTCTTGAACCCTTACCGGCTTGTTATCTGCTATCCAGCACTTACAATACTGGCAGAATTTCTTTGGTTGAGATTTCCAGTAGTCAGCCCTAAAGTAAAATAATATACGCAGACAGATCGATGCATGCGCGCACACAAACAATAAATACAATAAGGACAATCAAACCCCCAAATGATATAATTCCCTGTGTTAATATTAAAGTGTCAGTGAACGAGTTACTACAAACTATAAAGCACAGCTTGCTATACGTAGCATTAGGTTTACATTTATTGCTAACTAGCCCACATGGAACACCCAAGATTGCGCGTTTAATACATCGTAGGCGTCACAAATGCCAATGAAGAATGCAATATATAGCTTGTATATACATAAACTTACATTATAACCACAAAAAAAGTTGGTAAATAATTTGACTACCATTCAAATCACATTGCTAACTTAAGCTATCATGGAGTATTCGCCGAATGGAAACATGTACGGGTACCGGAGAAGGCCAAAATACCTTTCGGCAAACGTTTTTTTTTCCCAGACAAGTTATTTAAATTGTGTAATCTTTAATGGCCAAGATACGTGCATGAAATATATATATAAGAAAATGCAATAATGTAATGTATGCGTCGGTCATCTTAATAACGGACACAACAGCTCTTTTAAGATGGAAGTTTCGACTTCAGTGACAAACTACTGCTAGCGTAGCAGCGGCACAGACTGGGAAGTTAACAATTTACTTCTATCTCACGCACATACCTGTCTGTATGAAGTAAAATGTAATAATTATAACAATCATGAATTTATAATTGTGCATATAAATAACTGTATTAAATCTTTAAAACCAATTTAAATCCACACTATAAAAGTGCGATGCGTGTGTGCGTGCACTGAATGTACTCTGAGTGAGTTCGTATTTGTGCAAAGATGAGTATAGATGTGAACGGATTACATGGTCATTGGAATAGTATTGTTTGCCCACAGGCTGTACTACACTGCAGATAGCACGGGCGCCATGGGGCGGCGGAAACGTGCGTGACGTGTTGGTGAGAAAAGCAATGGAGTCCGGCTGCAGGGATCCGTAGGTCCAGGATTCACATCTCTGTTGGAGGAACCAGACTGAGAATCACGTCCCATGATTTGCGATCGGAAACTGTATCCAAGTCCCGAGCTCCGCAGATTTACGCGTTTATGTCACTTTAATTTATCTAAATAACTACAACAATCGTATATACTTACTTACGCAGGTGGACCAGTTCTCAAAACCAAAGCAACGTGATTAATTCAAAGAACAATAAAATATAAAAACAACAAAATTACTTAGACAAAACTAAACGAAAAATATAATGCATTTTGGAGGCCATATTTGTGATCGTTCTAATTATCAGTTTATTTATCAGCCCTTTCAGTTACTATTATTCTGTAAATAAATCAAATCAGTTGTTTGTAATTTAGTCTTTTGTAATTTCATAAATTCAGCTTTATTAAAGTGTTAATAAAATGTTTCTTTTTCTTTTTTTTTTACAGCCAGACATTCTTGGTTTAGTCGTATTTAAAACGAGTAAAATAATTTCATTAGTTACAGGAATGTTTTTATAAACAATTTCAAATATTATGCCCCAAACAGACTTTTTGGTTAAAATATTTTGCATTACAAATCTGACAAGAAAACTGTAATGGAGTGGGCAGTATCACTGAAATACATACTGTTTACACATTCCTATTTCAACTATTTCTGTTGACTGAGTACCACAGATTCTCCCACTCAAGAACCACACGTCAAAATCGTGTCCCTGCTACATCATCAGTCCTTCTGCATTTCAAGAAGTCTTTGAGACACGCCGAGCTGTCCTGGCCCACTGGGTACCAAACACGCTTTTGGCGTTTCACATCTCCAGCTTCATTGCCCCGAGTTAGAAACATCCATCTCTCCAACGTCCCTCCCAGGGGCCACTCAGTGTAGAAAGGCTCTTTGCTGGAGCGAGTAAACTGATGGCAGGTAAACAAGAAAAGAGTGGAAAGGGTGCTTCAAAATCCAGATATATGTCAAGGTAAATCATAGAAGCCTTCCATATCTTTCCTAGGAAATAATAGTAGATGCAGTCTAATACAAAATTCCATGTTGTCTGCTAATATTTATAACTTTTCCTGCCTGTTATGTTTATTTATTTATAATTTGACGTAATGGTGATACAGTAAAGTATGGTTTTGCAGGTACCTGTGGACTGGCTGATTGATGTTACTATGCAGAACGGCACCAATTCCAATGACAGAGGCAGGCCTGGGTACGATGCCTTGACCCACTGTGGATGGGCCACTGGACTTGCTGGGAAGGCGAATGCCGATACTGAGGGCAGGGTGTGCGCTGTTGGTGGAGCATGGGATGCTGGGAGCTTGCATGGTGGGGCTAACGTACGCCATGGCTTTGAGGGCATGCCAGGGAGGCGACGGGAAATTCCGCGCACTGCGGACGTGCGGCTGCAGCTGACCAGGGGAAGGAACTGACCAAGAGGCAAGGAGTCATTTTTTTCTTATAAAATTATTCATACAGATTTGCTATTAATACAATTATATACTGTCAGAAAAAGCGTACAGTCCTGGTACAGTTTTGTACCCCAAGGTACAAACAACATTGATGTATCCTCCAGTGGTACAAAGATGTTCCTAAAAGGTACATTTACCTACAGCAAGGGTACAATTGGCAGGCCCTTGTGGGGACAGCCCAAGTGCCAAGTAATCGTACCCTCAAAGGCAAAAACTGGTACTTTTTCCTGACAGTGTAGTAACAGTCTGGTTGCATTGATGTTTTCAAGCAGTACTGTGGTGCTTGAGAATGCTGTTGGCCTGTGCTTTTGGTTCCCTGACATGCACTGAACACCACCGAAAGTTTACACACTGGGATGTCAACTCAAAGTGAGTTAAAATTATGCCAGCATATGCCATCTGGTGCGAAAAGCCATTGCTAGTCAAGGGTGATTTGCATACTTGAAGACTGCAGCCTTGTTCGAGCCCTGGAGCAGTCAAAGCTTTGGCTGGTGCGAATGGATGACTCTGAGCCGGCAGGGCTTGTCATGCTGGGAACACTGGGAGCACGCACAAGGTTAGGCATGCTTCTCCGTAACTTACCTACAAGAAAAACAATGTCATGTAGTCACTTAGAACCCGGGAGATACAGAAATTTATATTTTAAATTTAAATGTTAATGTGATAACATTTAGAAGAGGCTGGATTTATACAAATTTAACATCAATCTTAAGTACTCGCATAGCTCAATTGCTATAAAACGGAAAGGTACTTTAGTAGTGAAGTTTAGAACATTTCAAAGAGTAATGTTTATGTTTAGATTAAACCTGAAAGTCTACTGAAAATACAAATGATCTGATGATAATGAAAACCAGTTATTTTGGTCTGTTGGCATTATTTTCCATTTATTTATGATGTGTCAAGATATTTTCCAGTCAGACACAAGACTTTCCCTGTAATAAAACCACCTCACCGATGCAGGGCCTTTGGCTATGAGCGTGTGGTGTGTAGCTGAACCTGACAGGACTGCAGTGCTGCGGTGGGTAACTGGACCTGACAGGACTGCAGTGCTGCGGTGGGTAACTGGACCTGACAGGACTACAGTGCTGTGGTGGGCAGCGGCCTCCAAAGCACTGCGCAGCCAGCAGGCTACGACGGCTTTTCCTTTTGCTGTGGGATGGAGGCAAGCTGCACTGCTGGCTTTCTGGTTGATCGTGCTCCTTCTCTTCCTCCCCATTCAGCTCACTGCGGGCTGCCCGCTGCCCAAACTGGATGAAACTGGAGCTGCGGCTGGTGGCCAAAGCCGAGGCGGAGGCGTAGTCCTGACGGAGGCCTGGAGGAAGGAAGGAATAAACACACAGGGACTCATATAAATGCGTAAACAAACCCGCACAGATACAGATAAACACGAAACACACACAAAATGAGACCAGTCTCAATGAGCACTGCTTCAGCAAAGTATTCACTTTAACTTCCTACTACAAACCCCCACACTTCCATTACACAATTTCTACTTTTGCCAGAGAACAGAAAACAGAACATAATCATTTATTACTTCTAAACTTCACTTATTGGTTGCCTTTAACTTAGAAGTACTGGTGGACTGTGAAATACTTGGTCTTACCAAACTAGTTCTAATAGTGAAACCCACCCCTGACCTTAACCCCCAGTCCCAATCCCACGGGAAGCACTTACTCTCCTCCTGCATCCGTGCCATGATCTGCACGTCTGTCAAGTCCTGCAGCTTGTAGCCCATGGAAATAGAATCATCTTCCAGCTGGGAAGAGCTGACGGGGGGCTTCAAGGTCAGCGGAGGGTGTCTGAACCCATCACCTTCAACAACAAGGAGGAGCTAGACATGGGGGGGGGGTGGCAACCCTGGGAGCCACTTCTAGGGGGCCCCTACTGATTTAAACTTTTTTATATCGGTAACTAAACACTTAGAGCAAATGCTCACTTCTAACTATTTATATAGCTGTACAATTTTGGTTAAAATATAAGAATCTATAATAATATATGTTAAATTTGGCCGATCCATCTATCAGTACCCCCCTCTCCCCAATCAGCAAATTATACCAACAGCCCTCCCACCCACCCTGATTGGTAAGTTTTACCTCTGGCTCCCTGTGCTTTTATTAGTATATTATTGATGTTTTATCATTTTTAATTCCTTCTGGTTTTTCTTTTGGCTCAAAAAATAGCTCAAATGGCACTTAGGGGCCCCCCCGAGAAGTTAGTCCACCCCTGGAAATTACATACTGATTTCTATAACAGGAGCAACAAACTTCAAGCAACGAATGCAAAAACACTGCAGACCTATTTTTGTTTTACTTTGTGATTAGATAAATCTATCTCAAGCTGAGCCTATTTGAGCCTGACTGGTACTTGGATGGGAGACCAGCTAGGAAAGCTGGGTTGCCTCTCAAAGGGGTGTTGGAGTGGGCAGCAGGGTTGCCTGTCCTGCGGTCTGTGGGGAACTCAGTGCAATGACAGGGACACTGCACTGTAAAAATGGCACTGCCTTTTGGATGGGACATAAACCCGAGATCCTGACCCTGAGGTCATAACAGATCCCTGGGGCATCTTTTGAAAAAGTTAGGGTGGTACCCTGAACTGCCTAAAAATCTCCCACTGTAGCCCTTTCAAATCAGGCCTCCTAATCATCCTCTATATCTAATAGGTGACTTCTCTCCTAACTACTGTGTGGTGAGCGTACTGGCAGAATGGCTGCCATTGCATCATGCAGGTGGGGGTTACACAGTGGTGGCCCCCCACTGGTTCTGTAAAGCATTTTGGGTATCTTGAAAAGCACTATATAAATGTAACATTCATACAGGCTTACTGTGACTGGATGAGTGGGGAAAGAATGAAGGGGATCTCTCAGCTTGACCAAAGCAGCCCTTCCCACTGGATGTCTGAGTCACAGGAGGTAAATGTTGACTGGATGTGCATAATGAGGCTAGACAAACGGAGAAATCAGAAAATGATCATACTACAGTTTCTCACACTCCTTGTAGCTTTTACTCCAGCACATTGTAAAACTCATCGACATGTTTGTTCAGCTATTGATCTGAGACAGAATTTCTCAGCTGTAAAGTAGCTAAACTGCCCACTGAAGTAGTGTTAGTTTCACTATTTATGTAATCTGCCTTAGAAAATGACCTCAAGAAACAGAAAAAGGGAACGTATTGTGGCACAGGTTCTCTACTACACAAACCAAACCAACTGATGATCAGTTAATTTCAGGTTTTGAATAAAAATGAAATAATATATGGTTTAACATTTCTGAAAAGCTCAAAACCTTCTGTGTTGAGCAATGCACTATAAACTTTTGTCAACTTTTCAACACAGTATTTCAAATTTCTGCTGAAATGTACTCCGCATATAAACAGAAAGTTTAATTGCTTGTGTCATCTAATACAGTACTGTTTTCATATGCTGGTTAGATTACGGCACGGGTATGGATGGAGGATTCAGGCCAATGAGAGGAGCGTGTTCAGCAGCGCATTACCTGCTCGCTCTCTGGGTGTAGGTTTAACAGAAGGCCGGGCAGAAGTGCTAGGGGGGGGGTCTACAGTCACCGGGGCATGGGGGAGGGCAGGCCTCAAGGAAATGTCTCTCCCTGGGTGGGCTGAAGAAGGGAGGAGTAGAAAGGGAGAGAGGAGGTTATACTCAATGTTCTACCAGATACATTTCAAAGGGAAGATGTATGTTGAGGGTAAATTCCAAATTCCTCAAGTGATCCATACCCGTCTCTCTTAGACAGGCCACATCTGTCACACATTCATTCACATCTCACACTCAAGTCGACAAAGAAGCTGCCATTCAGGCTTCACAGCACAACAGAGACTATGGTATTAACACAAGTAACAACAAGATCTATTACAGAAATGCCATCAAACAAACAAACAAAAAAAACAGCTTCAACAGCTTCAGAGGGCTTTGTTTAATGTCTCATGGCGATGCACTTGACAGACCACCTTAACACCAGGGCAACACTAAGTCTTACAAAATAGTTGTTTAGATACAGTACTCTGCAGAAGTCTTAAGCAATCAAATAAAATGATGTTTAATGATATTCACGTTGGTGAAAATCTACGATGCTATGTGTGTCAAAGCGTGTCAGCTCAGCCATTTCAAAACCTCTCCTAAAGTATTTGCAGCAACCGTCCAACACACCCTCGTATTTGTTGACTCGGCCGCCACCCCAGCATGTTCGGCTAGCCAATACCTCATTGAGTTAACAAGCTAAGTTAATTAATTAGTTGAGCTGGTGGAAAAATATAACAAACGCACGGAATGGCTGAGGTGCCCCAGGGGAGGGATTTGGCAACCAAAGCGATGTTTGTCTAGACATCCAACAAGATGTCTTATATTGTGTTACTGCTAATTTATTATACTGTAATGCTAAATTTTTATTTTGTAATGTTGCATGTACATAACTGTTTTTCTCTGAGCAACTATACACTTGCTACCTAGATAAACAGCCTTACACATTTTCTTTGACTGAATAAGATGTTTACACAGTACTGTAAATCACAGCGGTGGTGTCTGCTGTATTCTGGGATAGCATGTTTCAGAAGAACTAAACAGCTGAACACATGGAAACAGGCACAATGAGCACAATGACTTTTTTTTAAAGATCAAATTCCCACGTAGTCCCATGTACATTATAAGACATGCTGCCACTAACATTTTAATCAAAATGTGTTAAGGGCTTAAATACAGAGAACAAAAGCTGAGTTCTTCTCAGAAATTTGTAAACACATGCAGCGCCGGTTCTCGGTCCTACCACTACAGCACAGAACCGGCATTCACTGGGAGCCACAAAACACTCTTCTTTTCAAACAACAGGCACAAAGCTGAATTCATGACCTAACTGAGCACAGCCCTGATCTCCAACACCACTGAATCCAGCCTTTCAACAAGAGACACTTCAACAAAACACACACTTTGCATCAGACAGATTTCAGATTATTCATCCAGAGACTTAAAATTTTCCTAAAAAGAGTACTTCTTTCCAAAACACAATATATAAATCTTAGGAAGCCATCTAGATAGCTGTAATTTAAAATAAGTATGCATATCTCCACATGTCCATCTCACATAAGAACATAAGAAATTTACAAACAAGAGGAGGCCATTCGGCCCATCAAGCTCGTTTGGGGAGAACTTAACTAAT
>JAODJU010000035.1:15975945-15990439 GCA_026776725.1 Gnathonemus echidnorhynchus | reverse complement strand
CACTAGCAGGAAGACTATTCCATACTCTAACTACACACTGTGTAAAGAAGTGCTTCCTCAAATTTGTTTTAAAATGTGGGAATGGCCTAAGTGAAAAAAATTATTAAACTACTTAAGCCATATTCTTATATAACAAGTCAATATTTCAGCAACTTACAACATTACAGATATCTAAGGATTCTGTGGGGTACAGTCTGTGCATAAGGCATCTAAATAAAACAAAAGGATGTGAAGTGGTAAGACATCTCATGGACATACTGCAAGGGCTACAATCCCAACACTGGTGTCCCAACATTGTCACAGAGTTTCATTCCATTATGTGATGAAAATTTGTTACATTTTGTTGAGTTATTACATAATGCAGCATTATTACATAATGTGTTGTTACACACGACCATATTCCATTGTTGGCTGAACATAACGTGAAGTAGATGTATGTTCTAATAATGGGGAAGAAGGAATGGTTGTGGAAATAGTAGAATGCTGTTGGGGGTAGATGAATGGGGGAAGAAAATGTATAGTAAACAAGTGGCTGTTAACCGTAACTAGACCATACTAAATTGGTTCTAGTGTACAAGGATGTAGAGGGATTGGCAGTAGATGGTCAAAGAGAATGACGTGTGTGGGGTCTGTAAAGTCAGCTGAAGGAGTGGCGTCCTCCAGGCACCTTGGGAAAAGGACAGCTGGGCAGCTTGGACATCGGGCCTGGGACAGTCTAACACCTGCCTGCACCACTGCAGGGGGCTAAGGGCAAATTGTGTCCGGGGCTTGGCCTTTGGCGATGCATATAGCCTAGAGGGAGACAAGAAAGAAGTCACCATCAGGAACCCATTTACATCTGCCCTTGAGGTTTACGTCCTGGGGCTGTAATGGTACACGTGTCTGTCATGTACCGTTCGGTACATCATTTTCGGTTCAGTACAGATGATGAAATGGTTGAATATTTTATTGACATGGGCGAAGCCTAAGTTTAGCTGTTCAACGTGGGAAAAAAAATGTTAATTGTGGTTGGGAGCTGGTTACAACTAGTGCTGGAGAGAGCTCAGAACCTCCCATGTCACTGACATCAGTAGTTTGTGAACATTTTGACTTCTCAGTAAATTACACCAACACCACAGAGAGATTAGTTAATAAGACCAGGACTGTCTGTTGGCTCTGTTATACCGTATGTGGTTATGTTGCTGGAAACACATCCCACGCACTCATTTGAGGTGACATCATCCAAGTGCATCGGACCGGAACAAGTCAGTCTCCCATGGCATTTGAGGTGCTTGTGCCAGGAAAATCCGACTGGGCTAAAAAAAAAAAAAACTAGCTAAGGCTATAGGAGTGTTTATCACTACAGATATGTAACCAAACATGGCAGTAGAGAACATGGGATGTACCCAATTATTAGTGGTATGACGTAATATTTTTGATATTTAAATTTATTTAACATTTATTTTTACAATGTGCAAATTAGCACCTCAGGATTTGTGTTCAAACATATCTGCAAATACACTGGCTTTGGTTTACATCTGTCCTAATTGTTTTTTGTTTAAGGTTTTAATAATTTTAATTTCAAAATAATTTTTTTTTCCCTTGCTGTACTGAATTTGCCTGGAGCCATCAACTCAACACTAAGGTTTTTATCAAGCCACAAATTTTGAGTACAATTACACCCTCACTGTGTCCTGTACCAGAATTTTAGGGATTTGGATACACCTGCATAAACTCTTATGCATGTTCTAATCCAATGAGACATTATAAGTCTATTGAAATGTAACATTATTCCTTAAAGCAGCCTCAGTCAGCGTTAAATCGTAATACTGAAGATATACCAAGACTCTGCTATACCCAGCTCAGATATGTTGCTGGAATCACATCCAACACGCTAACTCATTTGAGACGACACCATCAGAGTGAATAGGACCAGATATACATTATTTCTAAATGCGGTTTCCTGGAGGTGAATATGGCATCAGACAGCGAAAGAAAACACACCAGTGGCTATGCTGAGTCTATGAAGCTAGGAAATCTACCTACACCTGAAAGAGGATGTCAGGACAGGATGGAACATTTGCGCTAAAACACTCATGAAATGACAGTCAACAAAAATCTTACAAACACAAGTGCCTGCCATACACTGCTTGATACTCTCACTTGACCAAACCTAGAAATTTCCTGCAAGAATCACATGGGTATTTCTGTTTAGCTGGCAACAAATTTCTGGTATACTTCCTGTAACACTGTACCAAAAAACACAAATTGAAAATGTTTGGAGCATACCTCTACCAGCTTAATTTAATAAATTATATGCAGAATACTTAAACCCACCAAGGAACTATACTTATGTATTTTACAACACTTCATATGCATTGACAAACAAATGACGTGTGATTAACGTGAATACGTAATGTTACTTTGCTGACGTAAATTCTAGCCTTTATTTTCTCTGGTGCATATTACTAAAATGCACAAATAAAGCAAAAGGAACAGATAAAACTACTGAATAAATGAAACTGAATGCAAATACTGTGCCGTGTTTTTATACAGACCTGGAATCCACTTCCAAATGTCAGCCATGTTTAACCTCTCTTGGAAGACAGCTGGGTCACATCGACAGCTTGATGTGAAAATTAGCAATAAAACACTAAAAACACCAGGAAAAAAGTCCAATCGACTGAAACTGCTACGGCTGGATATGTTGGACACCAAACAAACAGACCAACTCGTTATTCAAATAATTCGAAGTTTGGAAAAAGATTAAAGCATTTCTTGCTAAATTAAAGCATTATTTATAAAGTTAATTATTTAAAAATATTAAACTGCTACAACTTCCTTAATCACTATAAATGCATACAGGTAGACAGTGGGAAATGCTCTTATAACTTTTGGAATATTTTATAGCACATCCATGTAATGTCTATTAAATACTTAATGCACTGCAGTCCTAACTCATCCCCTATTCTAAAAGAATAACCGATGTGGCTATTTTGTCGAATTTTTCCATATCGTTGTTACTTTCTAATGTTCTTTTAGGCCTATTGATATTTTTACTGTATAATTAGTTGAAGCAATTAACTTTTTAGCAATGCGTTTAATGGGTTAATAGAGTGGAGATTGTTTCGGAATGATGAAACTACAGTACCAGGTGTCTTCCGATTCTGCATCGCAGGAAAGTATGAAGTCTAGGTCTAACAGCTGAACCTCATCCAGGACCGAGAGGCCATTACACACGTCCTGGGTCTCAGCACCGGCCGGGCAGCGCGGACGGAAATAAGCGTGAGGATCGTCGGCGGCTGGCGAGCGTGAGAGTATCGGTGTCACACTCGGAATGCCATAGATTCCCGATAAAACCGGGCTGGAAAGGGATTCTGCGGGACTCCCCAGCAGAGAGCCGTGTGTGCTCGCCCGGGTCCTCAGCTGCTCGTTTTGCACCTCCAGTTTCCTAACCAGTTCTTGCAGCTTTTTCACTTCCAGCTCAGCATTCAGGGCATTATTGTTACCGCTGACGTCCGCCGTCATCTGGGGTCTCAGCACTGCCGCTTCCATCGATTATAACGCAGACAAACAGGCGCAGAAATAGTGGAGAAAGTGTCGCTCAAAGCGCCGGTTCCGTCAGCTAGACCACACTCAGCAGCTCCCGGGTTAAGAGCCATGTCCCCCCTCCCTGCACGGCGACACTCGGTACCATGAAAACGGCAGCATTTCCCCCCATCAGCAGTCGGGGGTCATGGATTTATAACACTGGGACACTGTATGCTGCCCTTCCACATTTTATTGCGTGCTGTCGTCTGTCCTTATATTGTACATATGAATGAAAACTTATCCCAGAAAACTCAAGAAGCCACCGCTATTAGATATGTTATTCAGTATTTTTCTTTTAAACTGGCCCTGTAACAAGTCTGTTTTCATCACACCATAACTTAACACAGCTTAGTCTCCATAATATATGTTAAGGTTATAAGACAGAATGGAATAAAATAATTTGCACAAAGAATTGGTTGAGCGTTACTAAGAAGAAAAATAAATAAATGTTAATGATAGGCTTTAGGTTAATATATGCTTTTAATATAGTTTGCTATAAATATGTATATATGTATATGTCAGACTATAGTAAATGACTTGTCCTTTGGTAGAGACAGAGGTCCATAAAGGGGTGTGAATCTGATGGTAAGATGAGGTTATTCCTGTAAAATGAGAAATAACTCTTAAGGTTGGAGCTTTGTGGTTGTTGGTACATATGTACTGCGGCTGTCTGTCTTCGTCTTTATTTTCATCTGCTTCGTTAATTTGAACCACGCCATTGTTCTGTAAAATAAGAAAAGTTTTATTAATAACAGCAATAATTTATTTTCCGTGACAAGGTCTATGGAAAAAAAAAAACACGTCGAAAAAATATTTTAAAATCTGTTCTGAAAGACTTATGCTTGAAAAACATATGGCTTCTCACAGCAGTTGGACTTGAAAAATTAAACGCTTGCACAGAACAATTATTGTTCCTTTGTGTGCATGTCATTGTGTAAAACTGATGGCAAAACCATAACTTTAGTTCAGAACAATATGAACTGTTTAAAGGTGTGATATTTGGTTAATGAAGGCCCTATAAATCCAGTGTCGATGGGAAAAACATGTTGACGTTTAATTACTTAGCCATTTTTTTGATCCTTGGCAAATTACAATTTTTTTCATTGACAAGACTCGATATTTAGCTGCAGTAAGGCAGTTTAGGTAACCTGTTGGAAGGTGTTAGAGCAGGACCCCCCCCTGGGAAACATACCAGCAGTTCTTAGCTTTATAATCGGTGTCTTTACCCACAATGCATTGCCGCTCACATGTGACCAGCAGAACCGTGAGAGCGGAGAGCTTACCCCGGGTTATGCTGAAGCAGTGCCCACAGTACACCATGTGGCGATGCACCCACATGCTCTCCCCAGCCTTTAGGTGCCCCAGAGAGCCATTGCACAGGTCACACTTGGAGAGATGCACGCAGCAGGATTCTTGATAAATCATTTTGATGACTTACAACATTAAGCGCACCACAGAACACATACGGACTGGCTGCAATGGAGTTTTCTAATTTTTCCATCAATCAATTGACAAATAACATTATTTCAATATTATATGACTTATTGTACATCTGGGCACAATTAAATTATATAATTGCTTAAATATGGTTGGATTGATGCAGTTAACATAAACAAAAGTGATTAAATGGAGCCTTTTCAAATAGCTTGCTTTGTGATTTCAGATATTCCTCATCTGTATTCAGTACATTTTCTGTACATCTTAATTTACCCTTTTTGATTTGATTTTCACTTTTTGTGACTTTATTCAATCTGGAACCATAAAAGCATTTTTTTTTAATCTTGTACCTTAAAGCAAGAGGCATGACAGCTGATCCCCACATCATCCAGGACCATCCTGGGCTCCTGACTCAAAGGCTTATGGCAGTGGGTGCAGAGGTTTTTTTCATAGATTGTCCTTCAGAGAAATGGAGATGTGCCAATGTAAAATACACAAAGGGCAACTGCACGAGGGGCAACTACCCCTAAGGGTACAGGATAACATTACCTCAGCTTTTATCTTACATTTTAAGATGAGCGATATGGTCATGTGTGGTCTATATAAATATGATACATGTAAATTATAGAGAAATTTGACTAACCTGTTGAATGGTGAATAAGACATTACTGATTTTGGCAGGAGGGTGTCAGCAAGACAGTCTATGGGGCTTCTGAAAAGAAAGGGAAACAAATCATTTGCATGCAAAGGCTGAGGTGTCAGTGAATTCAGAATAAATGACAAGGGAGCTACTTTTCCAGGCATGACAGCTGTAGTAGATTCCAAGGAAAGCAGAGGAATTCCATGTAGTGACAGTGGAAGTATGCATCTTAGAGGGCCTAATTCACTGTATTCATTTCTCTAAAGCATATCACTGGCTCACCAGAGGACACTGCTGCCTTTGAGGAACCAAATAACAAAACCATAGTCCGTCTATAAAGGTGGCATGTCTGATTCTCTTAGCTTCATCCCCATCCTGAACTCCTTACCAGCCATTCATGTCATTGATATGTTGTTCCTGTTATTAATGTTGCTCATTTGTCTTTATTTGCATTATTTATGCCAGGGGTGGGCAATCTTATCCACAAAGGGCCAGTGTGTATGCAGGTTTTCGCTGCAACTCCCTAATTAGGTCACTAATTAGAGGACTGATTGGCTGAAGAGTCCTCAGAATATCCCATAAACCTGCATACACACCGGCCCTTTGCGTATAAGATTGCCCACCCCTGATTTATGCAATATTTATGCATTATTTAAATAGTGTAATAATTGTTTTTTTTGGTTTTTTTTTACACAATACATTAGCTTTACAGTTTGAACATGCAGACCTCGCCTCGGCATTCATAGGGGAACTCAGTGATACCCCAGCCTTGCAGTCGTCTCTAAGGGACACAAAAAAAAGTTTCAGTGAAAGGCAGAAACCTTATTTATATCTGTGTTCACGAATCGCGGTAGAAGGAATCCTTAGAAATATGAAACACTGAACCTTACTATTGAAATAGAAATCATACTACACAAGCAATTTAATGCAATGCTGCTGTCTTTAAGGGAAACGCTCTGTAATGCTGGTTTCTTTAAGGGAAACGCAGTGCCTCTGTAAAATGCCATCTTAACTAAAACATACAGCCATGTCAAACTGACATACCCATCTCCTTTTCATTATACAGCTCAACTAACTCACTAACTCAACAAACACATTAGATCTCTATGTAGCATGCATTTCACTGTAAAAAAATTAATTTGAAAAACCACAACAATGGAAATTTCCTGGAAGCTGGGGCACCAGAAAACAGTCAATTACTGTCAGATGAAAAAACATGTAAAATGTAAAAAAAAAAAGAAAAAGTAATAATTGTTATTTTTGCATTCCCTAGAGGTTAAGGGCCACAGACATGTGACCATTCTGTTATGGTTGGGGTTCAAACCAGTGACTTTCCACTCATAAGTACAGAAACTTCATTCAATCTATCCAGCCACCTACCCACCCACACCAAAAAAGATGTATTGTTAGATGTAATTAATTTTATTAACACAATTGGTTACACTGAATTAATTTATCTAAGAACAGATTAAACATGATAACTATGGTTGTTTTTATACATTTTACATGTTTTTTTCATCTGGCAGTAATTGTCCATTTTTAACAGACATTTTCTGCTGCCCCAGGAAATTTCCATTTTTTACAGTTTTTTTTTTTATAGTATGCATCAATCTACTTTTGGTATTTATCACTATCTAATTATTGCAAATTAGTCTGTTTTTAGTATATATCTCAATCTAACACATCAGTCTGCTTTTATTATACAGCTCTACCTAAGTAATACTTAAATAACACCCCTTTTTGTCATACAGCTGCATTTAGCTAACACTAATGCATGGATTTGGTCACTGATCAAATTATAGACAAGAGGAGTGTGTGTAGCAACAACCCACCGGAGAGACTCCAGCGCCTTCGACTCCGTCCTGGTTGCGCTGTCGTCTGTCAGATAAGTGACCTTTGTAGTTTTCACTGAAATCAAAATGGCACCATGAAAAAGCTCTTTGTTAAAAAATGCCTCCTGCACTTCTAAAACTGCTCTGCCAAAAGGTGTAACTATAACTTCAAATCATTTTTATTTGTGAGCAGAATAACAATGAAACTCTCTCTTCCACATTTTGTGATGAAGCGAGTTATAGATATGAGAATCCCAGTGTGAAATCACCTGCTACTTCAATCAATTACAGGCAGCCCAGGAAGCAAGGTTTACAAATCACAGGGTATCCCAGTTTATGGACTTTGTTATTATTATGAATACGGGACAAAAGTATATATATTTGTAAAAGAAATATCCTACCAGGTTTCGGAGAGTATGGCTTGGCATAGTAGTAAGACATTTTGGATGTTAGGGTGGGATCAGCCTCTGAAAAATGCATTTTATTGCAGTATATATACAGAAAGCAACTGAATTTTCCTCTTTTTAATATAAGAAGTAATCATGACATAAATGAATCTTTTGCTGCTTTATATATTGATCGATAGAAAACACTATCTTTATGATGGTTTTTGCAGAGAAAAGTTCTAGAGATGATTAATATATCTGTACGTGTTCCTACAAACATTCACATCTAGCGGACACTTTTGTTCAAAGCAATGTACAATAAGGCAAATGGGACACGGAGTGAACTAGGCATAAGAGCAGCTAGACTGAGCTTCCAGTGAGTGCCAGTTCATGTAAAACGCCTGTGTTTACAGATGGTACCATGTCTGGAATGTAAGTGCTTCAGAAAACAAGGGCAGCAATACCTTAACTGTACTCGAGCAGAAAACTGATGCTATGTTCCACCGCCATACAGACAATCTCTCTACCGACAGTCCACACAAACTGTGCATACTTTCGTAAGGCGTGCTTCACGTTTATCTCTACATTCCACAACCCTTTGTGTCTACTTTCTCTTGCTCATTTACATTTTTTAAATAGTCTAATTTCAAAAAGAATGCATACAAAGTTATTTTCCATATGCTCAGATTAATTCTTAAAACTCTTAAAAATATTTTGGCAATAGTGTAGTAACAAAATTGTAGTACAACCATTTTAATAATAAAAAACAGACATTATTTATACTAAATAAGTATATTTCCATAAAAAACTTTGTAGGGAACCAAATTTGTAGCTAAGTAATGTATATTGTATTAAATGCTGTCACTACTGTTACACTAAATGACTGTTAACATGAACTTTGAACCAGCATAATTATACTTTCAATGAATGTTGATTTAAGAAGTAAATTTACCTGGAATGGAAAGCCGTCAGAGAATGTCGTGGAATGGTAAGGTTCACATCTAAGTGCATCTACTTCTGTCCTCCAAGGAGGGGATGAGCCGGCAGAGGGAGGACCCAGAACGGCATGCTCACTTCCTTGAAGCTCAGCCAATCTCCCCACAATACCCAGTGGTTTGTCACCAAAGAGCGATAATTAGCGTGATTTTTTTCATAGGGGTTTCACAGGACAAAAGCCAATTATAATTTAAAAACACGTCAAATACCTAAAACTGCTTCATCTGACAAGTGTATATTTATTATACTTTATTAAATAATAAATAATAAAGTACTAATAAATGTTTTTTAATGGTACTTTTTATTTAAAAAAAATCAACGTCATAAAATAAGACGGATCGAAATACTGTAAATAAAATCACTGCTGGAATTAAATGATCAGAAATCAAACATAATTAATTCTTAGTTCAAATGGAACAAAACCCAACATCTTCTGCTTCAGTCCATCTCGAGCCATTTCAGCCATATCTTTCGTCTGAAATAAAACAAAGATCAAAAATATGGAAGAGAGTTTCATTGTCAGTCTGCTCACAAACAAAAATTGTTTTTTAATATTCAAAATTCTAGCTTTAAAAAAATGTAAAAAAAAAAACTGTAACAAAGAATTTATCTTGTACCTTAGTGAAGAAAAAAACAGTCATTCTTGAAGGGTGTGGTGCAAAAGAATATTTTGTGTTTAGCATGAATTTTATTCCTACAATGGAATTTTAAAAATCTAATTTCTGATTTTGCATATTCTAAATGTAAAATGTAAAAGGAAAAACTGTTTATTACCATATACTTTAATATATTTATTGTTATTCTGACATTTGTGTTCCTGTGTGTGTTCTGTGATCTATCCCGACAAACAGATGAGGCGTCAACAATTATCAAATATTTTGAATCTGACCTGACTGGCATGTCAAGCATTCATGATGAAACTCTGACTTTGGGTACTGGCATGTGCAGCGCTGTGTACTGTGAGGTCACCGACAATGCAGACCCGCCCATCTTTGTCTTCACATGGTGCTCCCATGTTTTCAGCACCTTCTTGAAACTGGATCTACGTCCCCTGCTTTTCTATGATAGCCTCAGCTGCTGCTGACAAACATGCCTTAGGATTGTTTGCAGGTAAATGGCTCACTCACCTACTTAACCCCTTTCTCCACATACAATCTCATCTTTTCTTTTGCCATACACAGCATACACTGCTTTTTTAGCCAGGGTTGTACAAAATTCATAGTTTATGAATTATGCCCTATTCCATTAACTGGAATTTGAATTGAATTAGCCACACATCAAAAACAGTTTAAACCATTCGTTCGATAAAGACATGGTGATACTAAAGATTACAAGCGAGAAGCCATTCCTGGAGAAATACGAATTCCAAAAGATTCACTTTTTTGTGAAACTTGTATTATGTAGGGTGACAGGGGTCTGTAAGTGACTATAGAGACATTTCAGACCTAAACTACTCTTTCATCTTTAAACAGGATGGTTTTATGAATACAGGCAAAATTGGAATGATCACATCAGAATTTATAGAGTCCTTTGATTGCTAGTTTGGTGTCTGTATGTATATAGTGTTCATCCAAGCTTATCTTGTATAGAATGTGAGTGGTCTTGATATAATTAAGCTTAGCTTTTTTTGTACGAATAGTAAATTAAATCCCCGATTTTCTTAAGAAGGCAGCCAGCTTGTCATGTACTTCATTCAGCTAGCTGCTTGTAATGTCAACTGCCTCCCACACCATAGGTTGCTATGATGAAATTAACTCTCTATGTTGTTGTGCGATACTTTTTAAACCAGCTTAAGAGAGCTAATATCAAGCATGCTGTGAGTGAAATGCCCGTGATCCTGTCAACCAGCCCTTTCACGTCTCCCTTTGTTACAAACCTCTCTTCTGCTTTAAATATAGGGAAGGGAAGTGCATCCTGCAGGTACTGTATGAGCTCCCTGAACTTGGTAAACATTAAGTAGGCCGTCATTGTTTTCATGCTAATTTGCCATTTTGAATTTAATACTTTAGCAGTATCAAGTATTGTTAAGCAGTATCATGTAGTGTTGTCCTGAAATGTTGTGGAAAGTCTCTCTGAAACTGTGGCATAGTAATATGTGAGCTGATTTGTCAATAAACAGCCTTAGTCCTACATTGTACAAAGCCACAACATGCTGACAAAAGAGAAGACCCTGTGACTGATGTTACCAAGATGACCTCTGACCTCTCAGTTGCCAATACCAACAGCATTAAAATGTTATAATTTAAAAGTACTGTACTCTGTAAAACTGTATTCTAATTTTACCTTACCGGTCAATTTTTTAAGGCTAGTGAATTTTATCAAAAAAGGAATTTAATAATTATTCCAAATGTATACATTTGAAGAAATACTCTGATTTCTCATATTCTAATAAAATACATTTTGGTCACAAAATTACTTTTGTTACAAATTAGTGATCACCACCAACCTCACTGTTACATAATAACCAATCACACAAAATGAACCGATTTTCATTAAGAACATTCAATACTTTCCAAAGTCAGGCTTCCATAACGGCCGCACCCCCCATTATAAAAACAGTGCTACTGAAAATCTTGTCCAAGAAGGTCGTCATGGCAGAGGGATCTCTTCGTAGGTTATGTGGATGTAGGGTGGCTTCATTGGAAGGTACCAGTACTCAAAGTTATAGAACAAGTAGAATGTCTTTTCCAGCAGAACCTTTTCGACAAGCTCAAAGAAACTGAGGATGAATTCCTTGAGTGACTGGTGTGGACGAAAGGAATAGTAGAACTCTCTGATATCTGCAGCCAGTCCTTCCCTGGAGGAATTGCCAAAAATTGTACTGTCATTTCCGAGAAAGGTCGGCTCCCCGCTGTACAGAAAAATCTTGGTGTAATTGGTCTGGGTGGCGCTAGACAGTTTCACACCCATCTGGGCAAGTTTCCTGTAGGTGCGGTGCACAAACTGAGAGCAATCATAGGACTCAAACCACACAGTGGAGTTGGGACTGGGCTCAGCCTGGACAGTCCACGTCTCGTAAAATATCCCTGTATTATTGTCTTTCTTGACCCATTCAGCCATATCATTGAACTGTCCACCTAAAAAAATTAAAAAGCCAATAGGAAAGTATGACTTTACAGTTGTACATGATTGTTTATGTAAAATATTTTTTATAACCCATAAACCACAACTACAATTCATAGTACAGTGCAAAGTCTCAAGTAGACAACAAAAATTATGATCTTCCTGTTGGTTTAAAACTATATTACACATGGAAAAAAGTGTGTGTCACCCCAGTATTTGCAGCAGCCATCCAATCCAATACCCCCCATGAATTTTTTTTCGGCTCGGCCACTAATGCTCATTTTATATCTAATGATTGCATTGATTTTTAAATCTAAATTTAATTAACTGAGTGTACTGGGTGTGAAATTTTACAAATGCATTGAATGACTGGATTGTCTCCCTAGAAGGAAGAAACCTTGGGAGGAACCAGACTCAAAGGGGGAGCCCATCCTCCAGGGGCCAGCAGGGAAAGTTCCAAATGTCCCAAATGTTTTTGACTGCAAGTTTAGATAGGTACCAATGGCAAATAGTTGAATCAAATAAGAGTGCCGAATACAGCAAGATCATCTTACGACTCGCTCTTCTGGTTTCACACAACCACCACCGCACCTACCTGACATTTGTCCCACTTTCTCCAGCGTCCCATTCTGAGTCCAGTGCAGGTCGTCAATGCCCTCAAAGAAGCAGGCGGCTCCTTGGTTACACCAGAAGGGGGCGCTAAGCTCCGGTCTTATGTGTGGGAAAGTACAGTTCCCCAGCTGAAACAGTTCGTACCACTCCATCGTGTAGTTTTTCTCCGTGTCACGGCTTCTGAAGCCAATCGCATCGTGCATAATACTCTGAAACGAAAGTGCGCAGGTAATACTTACATAAAACCCCCAAAACAGCAAAACAAAAAACACAACGCGTGATAAGAACTTACAAATTTTCCTAAGAGGTCCCCATATTTAAACTCCCACACTGGAGCTTGAAGTCGGAATATGTCGATTATATCCGAATCCCTCATAGGGGGAATACGGCCATCCCGGTCTCCAGTTGGGCAAAACGGGTACAAAGCCTGGCAGTAAGGATCGACTACTGGACGGTGATCAAATCGCCTTGGCAAGAAAACAAACAGCCTTTACATGTTATACTCAAGTACAGCAGTGAATTTCCCCATGACAGTAACAGATGCGTAGCTTGTATGAAGAACAAACAGAAACCTTTCAGTAATGTCATACTGAGGGGAAACACAGCTAGTGCCGATGATGAGTTATTTACCAGATTTGCATGGAAGTTAGCCAAATAACTCTGCTTTTCTGTGCTGGGGCTTCCTCTGGAGTCCCCAGAGTTAGTTATGGAGAGTAGGTCGTTACTCAAGCTGCTCAACGTTATGGACAAAACTACGCGCTCCCTATATAACCTACCGGCCGGACAACAGGGAGTTTTCAGGCTGCAATAAGGATCGTTACAGGAGGTCATTCCTGTCCATGACAATAACCTCTCTGTGCAGGAGGATGACTCTCCTCCTCTGAGGCAATACATAATGCACAATGCACATTTACATTTGATTTCCGCACTAAAGGCACTTTTGCATATTTGTACATTTTGCACATTTGTAGGCTACATATACATTTTTGTAATTTGGTATTGTGTCTCCGCTTATGCCTACCTCGTGTCTCTGTTTTTGTCATTTATATAAAAAAAATCACATTTGGGGATAAATAAAGTAATCTGAATCTCAAATAAAAGGGAATCTACTAAAATGATCATTTCCCCGTTGCCTCTGCTTGCCGCTCGCATGTCTACCTGTAAGGCACAGGCCATGTATGCTCTCCCGCTGTACGCCCGCCATATGCAAAGTTCAGCGATGTAATCAAAATGGTTAAAGACCAGATAAACATCCTGCCTTCCATCCGCAGATCCAAATTAACGCCAGCGGACACGGAGTCCCAGTTACCCGGCCCGGCCGCCGAACTTCGCCCTGTGCCGGCTGGTGGGGGGTGTCACTGTTAGCAGAAGCCTACAGCAGCCCAGAGACCCAACAAAACACTACGCAAGCTCAGTCCCAAAAGCAAAATAGCACTTTGTAGCGCTCCAGCAATACAGTTTACATTCACTTCCTCATTCGGGACGGCTGAACCTTTCATGTGATCATCATGTGACTCAAATTCCCTGCAGTCATGTGACAGACGGGCAGCAAATCACATTGCTTTATGTGTGTGCTCGCGCGCGTGTGTGTGTGTGTGAGAGAGAGGGATTTATATAATGAAATAAACCTCCTTCTTATTATTATTTATTATTGTCAGAAAAGAGCCATTAATACAGTCTGCAGTGAATGAAACTCTCGGTAAGAAGGTTGTAGTAAAGGGTTTGTAGCATAACCGCGTTTTTGCACAGAGGACTTTTGTTTGAATATAGATATTTTATTCATCCCCATGGGAAATTGTATTACTTTAACATATATCATTTTGCCTTCGGTGAGATACATAGTGCAGCGTCATCCAGCACACAACACCCCTGGAGCAATTGCAGTTAAGGCCACTTAAAATTAATAAATTGTTTTACATGACTCAAACTTCTAAAATATTGGTGAGTCGGGGATTTTA
>JAODJU010000035.1:15945047-15975845 GCA_026776725.1 Gnathonemus echidnorhynchus | reverse complement strand
TAAAAAAAATCAAGGCGGCACCAAAAAATTGAGGCGGGCGGCTATGTAAAACAATTTATTAATTTTAAGTGGCCTAAGGGCAAGGTTGCCACCTTATAGTACGGGATCGTCCTGTATACTGTATACAATCCCGTATTATAAGGGACGGGTGCCAATCCTAGTTACGGGCTTTGCTCAAGGGCCCCGTCAGCGGTGGAAGCATTTCACTCGCTATGGGGTTCGAATCAGCGACCTTCCAATCACAGGCCTGGGCCACACTTCGCCCCGTAGTTTTGTCTGCGTAAAACGCTGGTTCATTTCTTCCAAAACTGCCATTCCAGCACAACTATGATATTTGTGGGAGTCAGTGGTTGTTCAGCAACCTGGTCAAAGGTGATTTTACATGCCTCGTCATCAAGGTGGAAGGTAGATTGATTTATGCAAACTTTTAGACTGGCAGTGCCAGAATTTCCCCCTGGCACCAATACATTCCATCTTAATGCTATAGTGATACTTTTATTAGTCTTCATTGATCTACGTTTCTATAGCTACACTGACACTCACCAGATAAGACCTACTGTGTGCTACGATGCATAGAAACTACATTGTAGATACTAAAGAAATCTCACACAATTACTGAATTTTGCTACTCATTATCACCTCTTCCTTATAGACCAAGGTAAGCCCATTCAGACTACTGATCAGTGTTCAGTTGTGTGTACAGTCAAATCGCCAAATTACCTTTTTACAGCATCTACTTCATTTACTACTTAATATTTGTACAAAGGCTACATTTAAGACTGGATATTAAGCTTGTCCACTTGTCTGAGCCAAGTAATATAGATGAAGGGCAAGTACAAGAAACTGATATATGCATATATACTGTACATACAAATATAATTTATATTATCTATATTATAATATAATAATATTACATGCCAGACTGCATTTAATGAATTAGCCCAGTTGGCTAGTAGCAAATATTAATTTATTCCACCCCTGGGTGTAATCCATATATTGTTTACATAGCTCGGCTAGTGTTCTAAAGATGTAGTACATGGGTGGTCATGAACAAACTGGTGATAGATTTGCCAAGTTACAAGTTACCAAGTAATTTAACTTAGTAACTTTAACTAAGTTAATGTCCATACATATGCCAAAATGTCTGTTCTTATATTACACTGTGTCTTCTTTCTTACATCATCTGTTCTTAAATGATCATTTTGATGGGATCTCAATTAGTGTCTAAACTGTAATTAATCAAATTCTCACACCTACAATATCGTAGCATTAAAACTTCGCGTTGAATTTCACGTTTCGGTCCGCTAGATGTCGCACCCCATGGTCCACATCGCAGGGCGGCTCGACGGATATTCTTCTGCTGATAGCTACTATGGGGTTGCTGGACTTTTAGTCGATGGTGCGCAGAAATTTAGGGTTTTCCTTTAATGTGCCCGTCGCCATTGTTCACTACCTACGGTAACAAATGTGAGACATGTATACACAAACAGGCACGCAAATACGGCTTTTCGTCTTGATAAAGAAAAGTCAACGAAATGACCTGTCTGAATGCTTAGCTGTTCTGTTCCCTTATATATATATATATATATATATATATATATATATACACACACACACACACACACACAAATAAAAATATATTTCAAAAAGATGCTGATGAAATACATAAACTTCCCTGTTTAGTCAGGAGCTGATCTGCAGCTCTTCACATGTGACATGTAAGCAATGAGTTAACAGTTACAACTTGCATCAGACCGTATTTTACTCCTCCTATCTCATTCCGTTCGGTCGACATAAAGAAAACCACAAACGCTACTCAGATTACATTGGATTGTCCTAGTTGCCTGAAAGGCGAAAGCAGACATGGCTTCGGCGGATCTTTCACGCCGAGTTTCCAGTGCTGAAGACAATAATTCTCACTTTTCTGAAATAATAGAACTAAATGTTGGGGGACAGGTCTACGTAACCAGACATGCAACTTTAATTTCTGTGCCAGACTCTGTCCTCTGGAACATGTTTAGCCAACAAAAGCCCAAAGAACTACCACGGGACAGCAAAGGGCGGTACTTTATAGACAGAGATGGCTTTTTGTTCCGATACATTTTGGACTACCTGAGGGATCTGAACCTTGTCTTGCCTGATTGCTTTCCAGAGAAATGCAGGCTGCAAAGGGAAGCCGAATTCTTCCAACTGCACGAACTCTCCAAGTGTCTAAGTACAAAGATGAGTAAAGACAGCTCAGTGAGCGAGGACATCTGTCAAGGCAATCCGGACGAAGGTGCGCTGCTCGGCGCGGTCAGGGAGTCCGCCGCCAGCCAGCGGAGATCCGGCTACATTACCATCGGATACAGGGGCACCTACACCATCGGGAGGGATATCCAAACCGACGCCAAATTCAGAAGGGTGGCCAGGATCACCGTGTGCGGGAAAACGTCCCTGGCAAAAGAAGTGTTCGGGGACACCCTGAACGACAGCAGGGACCCGGACCGGCCCCCGGAGCGGTACACGTCCCGTTACTACCTGAAGTTTAATTTTCTGGAGCAGGCGTTTGATAAACTGAGCGAGGCCGGATTTCACATGGTGGCCTGCAGCTCCACGGGCACCTGTGCGTATGTCAGCAGCGACCCGAGCGAGGACAAGATCTGGGCGAGTTACACGGAGTACGTGTTCAGCCGAGGGGGGCGACGCTGAGCGGCCGGTGTGGGCAAGGGCGGCTGCGGGCGACACCCGGCGAGCAGCATTTACCCATGTAAAAAGCTGGCATGCCACAAAATCCAGTAACGCTGTTTTTCATTTATCAGATCATTTCATTCATCGGATGTTGAGTGTTACAAATAATGATATTGAAAATATAAACATACTACGCAACTTCTTTATTTTGCAATTGTAATAGAGCTTTGTTGATTTATCACCTTCATGGGAGGACACTTTTGGTCCGTTCAGACTTGTCTTGTTTTGTAATTTAATCACGAGTTTTAAATGTACGGTTAAATTACGGATACTTGCACCACAAAACTGTAAAAGTGGAATAAATTGTATTTGGATAGCGTCACTGTCTGCGATTAAGTTTTGCGTGTTGAACGAACTTAGAAAGCTAAACTGACCTGAGTTTTTCTGACATCTTTGGACTTTCCTCATAATATTGAGCATATAAAATGCCTTTGACTAGTTAACTTTACAGTTTTATGTTGCCAGTTTATGACGTTATCCGCTGACGCCAAAGGCTCGCATTATGAAGCCAGTGCCATATATTTTCAGAAATAAGTACATATTTGTCAATATATAACTGAACGAAACGTCATGCTGCTTTCATTGGTAATGTTCTTTTTGAGGCATACATTTGAGTATAGGGACTATTTTGTATTAATAAATACAACTGTGTGTGTGTTGTATTACATATTTAGCAGAAAAAAATAAAGCAAATATCTTTTGCACATTTTTTGCGTTACGTTCGTGCATTACGGACATGTGTGATCACGCTGTTTCCAGGCTTCAGGCGTAGGAGGTTTTACATTACAGTCATAACGTCGACAATCAGCAGAACATCAGTTTTCTGACTGCTGTTGATATGACCTAATATTTCCCCCTGCTGTGATCAAAGCAATTTTGCAATTACCAGCATTGCAGCTGTTGTGCAGCATATCCGGCGGGTGTCCGGCTATGAGGAACCAACGAGATAAACCGTCTGAATAGAATTTTTGGATTAGATATTGTCAGTTAAATATTAGGCAAGTATAAGTATACAGGATAACATACAACAACGGATATCCAAGTCAGCCTGCAGAGACAGAGAACATTTATTATAAATAAATATTAGACGCAGCAACGCCGGTATTTAATGCACGTTAACTTCCATGCAGGGAAGAATTTATAAAGGATTCTTAACATCGACCCCAGTAAGAAATCACTGGCTCGTGAAACACAAGGTAATACCTTTGTGTAAAGAAGCTGTTGGTATCACTTCCTTATTCCAGCAATGTACTTGCCCCATACTGGGAATCATGCAAGTTTATTTTTAGTGGTTTCTATTTTTGAATAAAATTTCACGGATTACAGATATTTAGACTTTTTCTTATAATTTAAACACAGTGGAGCAGGATAATTAATGGTTTGTTTTCTTTATATTTTAGCAGGAATATTATAAAGTACTAGCACCTGCTGCTATGTTTTTATTTCTTCTTTTTTCTTATTTCTTTGCTTTCAGTCAGACACTGGGCAATAAAGAAGGAGGAAGTTCTTAGTTCAGTTACCATTCTGCTAAAATGTGTGATTGGTGGAAGTGAAAGCGAGGCCTATACATAGTCTGAATTTAAGAAGTTGGGACACTGCAAAACACTCTTGCTCCTTTTAATGGATCCCCGTATTATCCTCATTAAATAGACGTCACGGTTTGTTTACCACCATGCCGTGACAAGTAACCTAATTGCTGGATTCCGGGCTTATCGATGCATATTTAGCTCCAAGTAATCTTAGATAAGCCTTTTCAAATTCTTTCATCATTAAAATGTCACCAGTTTCAATTACTTAACAAATCCTGAGTGTTTTAATTGCACCCAGAGTGAAAAGTAAATCTCCATGTATTTATGCACTGCTTTTTGTAACAAAATAAATAAAGTTTATATGTTATTCTAAACAAGCCAATTACTCTGACTGCGACAGATTCACAGGCTTGTGTTTCCTCCCAAGGACCAAGGGATCTTTGGCCGACTTCGTACGAAAAAGACGTGCAGGAGATGCAGAGTGGACATCAACATTTTGCTAGAGGTCGAACAATCAATAGTGTAAATTGAGTTTGTGCAGTTAAAGAAATTTTAGTGTAAAATATTTGCACGCAGGAGTTGTACTATGGCAACTCCAGTTCACATAGGAAGCTTTTGGACGGCGGGGGAGGGGGAACCCCAAGCAGAAGGCATGTAAACTCCACACACACATAGAGCCAGGAGTGAAACCACAGGGCTTGCAGGCCTGAAGCGCTCATGCGAACCTCCTGCCACCTTCCGTGTTGCATGCAAGTAAGTTTAATATCTCTTGTTCTTCATATGAACAATGTGCAGAGTGAGCCTATGTTCTTTGACAAGGAGACTGAAAAACCGATCTCATAACACAGATTGGTATATGTCTCTATCCACCTACTGACAGACTGTCAGCTGTCATCCTACAGAGTCAAGTGGTGCTGTTTGTATAGTAATACAGATTACTGTATTTTACAGTATAAATATTTGAAAGGTTGCAATATGCCATTTTTGGTTAAATTAACACAAGAACAACATGGGGGAATTACCATTTCATGTCTCATATCTGGTTGAATTTATTTAGAGCAGTGGTTGCAAACACATTAACCACAGGGAGGCAACGGATAGCCTGCGCAACGCCTGTTAGAAACTGGATTCATTTTACCATCACCCACACGCTATTTTCTTTGTAGAAGTATCTCACTGTAAAAAGCTGATTTAGAGCATGTTGCTGTAAGAAAGTTATTTTATAAAGGATCTACCGCTTTTGCTGTGACATAAATTGAGAATATTGAGCAATATTGAGAATATCACACGACAACAATAATTGATTGTGGATCTCATCAAGGTAATTTGGGCAAACTTTACCTTTCCAGAGCTGAGCCAACCCAAAAGATTACACGGGGGAATCTAAAGGGGCATGAAGGAGTTGTCCATGTTGTTCTGTGTGTATATTCTCATGAAGGAGAGCTAATAGGATTAATCTGAAGAAAATGAAAAGGGTCTGTTAAAGAAATATATGTTAATGTCTCAGTCTGAAGGTAAGAAATGCATTAAATAAGAACTTTAAAATGATTGAGCATGAAGCAATGCTGCTGTGATTACAAACAGATTATGAGGTCTCTGTCAGAAGTTGCCGCAAGTGCTTGCTTTTTTTGACAGGAACATAGAACTGGCTTTGTGGCTTTAAATAAACCACTTCCTAGATTTGGGTACAAGTGTAGTTTTTAAGCGTCTCCTTTACAGAGACACAAAATCTACATCATTTGAGTGTTTTCTCCATGTTCAGAGTCTGTAAAGAACTTTGTGACAGTGCTTAATGTTAAACGCACTGTTAAATAAAAATGAACTTGTCCTTCATTTTGGACTTTGTTGAGGCCTTAACATTTCTTTTATGTTTACTGATTACATAGTATTTTATAGGGCCTGCAGCAGCACGTGGCTCAGTGGGCTAAGCCTGTGTGCCTATCACCAGTTCGAACCCGGCCTTGACATATCTGCGGGTCCTTGAGCAAGGCCCTTAACCCCCAGCTCCCTGGGCGCCCCGATAGGTGGCTGCACTTCACAGCTAGCTTGAGGGAAGTGTATTAGAATTTCCCCACAGGGATCAATAAAGCATCAATTATTATTTTTTATAAAAAATTGCTGGTGGTTTTCCAGTAGTGTTCATAGTACATGAGAATAGGTCTCTCAGCTTGGTAAGTACTTTGCTGTCAAAGGCACCAGTGTGTCTTACTCTTTTTAGTTATGGAAAAACAATTTAAGGTCTGCATATGATTCCTTTCTGGAAATACAAAAGACAACACATGTTATTGTCTCAAATATAAAGGTAAACAAGTATTTTGTAATGTTCTTTCAGTCTAGGATTTCATTGTATCAATAATGCGTTTAATATATTTCACACTTACAGAATGCGCCACAATGGCCTGTTGGGAATCTGCTGTGCACCACTAGGGGGCGATCAGCTTCACACAGGCTGGTGGTAACCTTGGTTTCCTCAGTGTTTGCCTCAGGTGGTACCAGTGGGACGTGGCCGGTGGCTGGTGATTGCAGGGGTTACTGTTTACTTTGCAGGGCTGAAGAAAGGAGAAGGTGAAGGGCAAGATAGCTGGTAAAGTGTGCTTGGTGCAGGTACATACATAGGCATGTCAAAATGGTAGTGGGCGTGTCTAAAGGTTAATGGGCGTTTCAAAAGGTTAGTGGGCGTGTCGAAAGGTTAATGGGCATGTCGAAAGGTTAGCGGGCGTGTTGAAAGGTTAGTGGGCGTGTTGAAAGGGTAGTGGGCGTGTCGAAAGGTTAATGGGAGTGTCAAAAAGTTAGTGGGCGTGTCGAAAAGTTAGTGGGCGTGTCTAAAGGTTAATGGGAGTGTCAAAAAGTTAGTGGGCGTGTCGAAAAGTTAGTGGGCGTGTCAAAAGGTTAGTGAGCATGTTGAAAGGCTTGTGGACGTATTGTAAGATGGGTCTGTCAGCAGGAATAGAGCGTGGCGAAGGGGGTCGAACCAGACCCGTAACTTCCTTTGCGCTTTGTGGAAGTATGACAGTAAGGGTAAGCAAGCACAGGAAATATCTTACACTATAGGAACAAATATGAAACAAGCATTTAATTATAGATGTCTGTGTAAAGCATGGAATTACACACCTTATGAGTTCTGAATGTGAGAATCTGTGATCTCTTTAATAACAGTCATGATACAAAGGTTAACCAAAATCAAGCTTCTATCATGGCCATCTCAGTCCCCTAACCTGAACCTTATTGAAAACCTGTGGGCTGAGCTGAAAAGGAGAGTACACAGGAGAGGGCCTAGAACCCTGGATGACCTGGAGAGATTCTGTAAAGAGCAATGGTCTCAGATGCCCTGCATGGTATTCTCCAACCTTATAAAAAGGTTACAAGAGAAGACTCTGTGGTGTTATAGCGACAAAGGGAGGTTGTACAAAGTATTAAATGCAGGTGTGCCAACAATTGTGGCACATGTGTTTCTGTATATGAATATTTATTTCTTGATGAGCCATTTGTTTTCGTTTGAATAAACTTGTTTCAATTAAAAGTCAGATTTTTCTCATTTTTTCAGTGCAAGATGAAGGTACTTCAGCAAACAATGTTTTTTTTCTAACCCTTCTTTCTAATATTTACAAGAGGTGCTAATAATGGTGAAGGACCCTGTGCTTATTTCATTGCTCAGATAGAAAAGCTTATTATTAGTGATTTAGATTAGCGTAGTGAAATTCTTAAATTTAAATTATTGGAATAAAATATTTTGATATGACAATTGTTCTTGAACATTTTTGTTTTGATAACAGATCATTAACCAGCTATTCAGCCTCTGCATTTCAATGAAAATCTAAAATAAATTATTGTTGTTCTGAGCTTGGGGAACCCAAGTTTTTGTACTTTTGTATTTTTAGCCACAAGATCAGCAACCCTGTCATTAGCAGCAGGGCTTAAGTTATTGACAAACTATGTCCTGTCATGCAGTATGTTTAAGCAACATAATGGTCGTCACTGTTTCAGGAAACACAAAAAATGCACATTTTCTTCGTTAGTCATGGAGGTGTTTTGCTGCAGCTGTACTCCCTGAGCGACCACGCTGTTTTGGATTTGATTTGTTTTTGGAGTGATACTTAACATGCAATAAAGAAACAATAATTAAAAATAACTGTATTTCAGTGAGTTTGCAGACTATTCATTATGCATGGGACTTTGTTGATAGCAGCAGAAATCCTGACTGGAAAACTCATAGTTTTAGGCATTTTGAAATAAAACTAGTAATTTAGTCTAAGGCATGTATATGATTTATGTTTGACATAGACTTGAAGTTTTAGGATTCATGTACAAAACCACTGAAAAAATTCAGTGTGATTCAGCTACAAATCTGCAAAATTTGAAGCATAAAAAAACAGACATTGGTATTTGCTTAGATGTGAGTACTTGCTCAAGCTACTTTAGATTAGAAGGTAAAACAAATGTAACTATCAGGCAATAAGGATGCCCCCATGTGCTGGGTTGATCATATTTTACACGAGTTGCCTTTTTATACCCAGTTTATTTTGAAACCAGTGTTTCCCAATCCGGTCCTTGGGGACCCACAGACAGTCCACGTTTTTGCTTCCTTCCAGGTTGGGAGCAAAAACATGGATTGACTGGTGGAGAGCATCGAGGGAACAAAAACAGGGACCGGATGTGGGTTCCTGAGGACCAGAATGGGAGACAATGGTCTAAATTGTATCACATGAATGACTTAACTATGCAATGAATTATCATTTTGAATCCGCAGTGTGAGAGAGGCAGATTCTTAAAGTGCATGTTGCTTTTGGTTCAGATACTTGCTATATTTTTTTTCTGTGTCTTTGCTGTGGAACAGGGATCCCACTCATTTGATGAAATGATCCTTTATTTGCTATTTGCACAAGTATCGGTATATTGGAATCTCTCCACCTACCCAGTTTCCTGTTTTGCTCTTCATGCAAGTTACTTTACACCTACGTACTTTGCACCATGTGTTCCTGGGCAGTGGTGGCTTAATGGTTATGGAAGCACACTTGTAATTGAAAGATTGCAGATTTGAATCCCCAACCAGCATGGCACCACTGAGGTACCCTGAGCAAGGTACAGCCCCCGGGCGCTGAACTAGCTGCCCCCTCCCATGTCACACATGGGTTAAATCCATAGGACACATTTCATTGTGGTTTGTCGACCATGATTACTAAATTCTTAAAATAATGTGTAGTTGAATATTCTGTTGTCAGTTCAGCCAGACTCTCCATACTGCGTGTGTAGAATCTTTGTGCTTCAACCGACTGCTGTGTCTTCCAGTATTTCAGCTCTCCAGAGGTGAAATGCCATTTTTTCCACCTTGTTCCATCAAGTGGGTAAACATACTGATTCCACAAATCCTGACCCTCCTCCAGCTTTCATTCAAGGCACTGTTATACACACATCAATGAGATGGTTTTCTGTTTTTCAGTGCATAATACATTTGCACTTTAGGTTGTCCTAACTTACCCCATAAACAAGTCCATTGGCTGCACAGTTGCTCTGGAAACCACCTGCTTCTCTGAGAGCTGAGACTCCACATCCCTCTTCATTGTGCTATCGGTACATCAAAATAAAAGGCAAAGGAAATGAAAGTACTATATTCATGTTCGAACATTTTCCATTTGCTGCTAGACAAACAACAGAAATGACCCCTTAATGAAATCTGTAATCATTCAGCTTATCTTTCCTTATTGTGAAAAAAAATCAATGTATGACACTATGAAATAAATCAAAAAGTAATAAGACATTCATGGACACTTTGTATCAGACATCTTACAATTTTAGTTTACATTAAAAAATATACAGAAATCTATAACAGTATGTGTTACTGCAGAACGACAAAAGGTACAAAAGTATGACACAGCTATAGAACACGCCACATCAATTGTACCCTGAAACCCAGACAAATTTCGGAATGTGTGATCACTCAGCCATGTTATCATAAACATTCCTTGCCACCGTGTCACTGGTTGTAGATTGCTGGGGGTAGCTGTAGTTTCTGTTCACTGCTGGATGGTAAGCCAAACGAGGAAGAAGCCGGTGACATTCATTGTGTTGTTGCACTCCACAAAATGCATAAACTTAATTAAACAAAAGCTTAAGGTCCCTAATTGTGCTAGGGGTGGAATGCTGCTGCTTTCTCAGTTGTGTGTCTCTCTGTATAAAAGTGTTCTTATTCTACATTCAATGTTTGACAGTTTTGCACATTTCAGTCTATTATTATTTATATCATGTTGTCTTATTCCCTTTGCTAGTTTCACTTGAAATAGTAAACAAAATGTTTTCCTTGTGTGGCAATAAATTCAGTTGTATGCTCTTCAGTTATTTGTTTAATGCGCCGGGTCTTTATTTTATTATGTTATTTTATGCTAATTATCATAGTAGCAATTGATCTCCCTGAAGAGGTTTACGTGGGTGAAAAGACAAAATGTTGTCAACTGACAAAACGCAGCCAAGCACAACCTAAAGCACAAGGCAGAAATAGACACTGAAATGTTAAAAGTGGTTCTTTCACTCTGGATGTGAAACTGTCTCTGGTTGAGAAGGCCGATAGAACCAGGTGAAACGTTACTTTGGGGAATAGGGTTCTTTCATTGGCTTAGAGGGTACTGATTAGGGACGAGACTGAAAGCTCACAAAAGGAAATTATATTTCTGAAGAGGGTGGAAATAAATGTACATAAGGGACAAGAAAATAAACATACATAAAAGTAACACAGGAAAGTGATGCTTATCATCAGACAAGAGAAACGACACAAAAAGGAAACAAAAAAAGAAGCTATTTCAGCAGGTGAGAAACCAAATGGAAAACATAAACCAGACATATACACACAGAAGATACAAATCATTTTGGAAGTTGGAAGCATGTCGAAATAATAATATATTATTAGCCGAGTCGAGCAGCTTGGGCCTATTCCATGCAGCATAAGACAGAAGGCAGGCATGTAGTGAACCTAAGTTCATTTATTTAATCCAAAATAAAGCAATAAATAATTTTCTTTATTTCATTTATTGCACCGTGCAAAATTGGCAGCTCCTGCAGACTCTTCACACACACACACAAAAAAACTTTTTTTTGCACGATTTACACTGTTAACCTTTGAGGTAGAAGGCAATAGTGGGACCTGCTGAGCCCCCTTTCAAATGCAACACCATGTAACCCATAGAGGAGCTGCCATGACATTCAATAAGGGGGGGCCACTCTGATTTAATGCTACTCGTCCTCCAGTGAAACAAGAATTTAGCAACTTAAATAAGTGCTGAAACATTTAGCAGCAGAATAAGAAAATTCACAACTCCTATAAAAAGATTAAGCACTAAACACTAACATGTAATGATTATTTATACAGTATGTCGCATTGGCAGTTGCTCCTGACTGAAACTGGATGTTTTAGTACAGAGAATCATTCACTGTAAACATTCTCTTACTACTAGACAAAGGAAGATTAATTTACTTGGGGACTCTGGGATGATTGACTTAATTGGAGCCGAAAGAGAAGGGAGAGAGAATTAATAACAATGTCATAAAATTTGCCTTAGGCTGTAGCCTAGGCTATACCATTCATTAATTCACCCCTGCTATTAAAATTAGGAAAAAAAATGCTGCTTATTCACTCACAACAATGGCAATGTCATGTAACAGGAAATGAAATCAGTGGCTACAGGAGAGAAGAGAGAAGAAATACCCACATATCAGAAGAGAAATCATTTGAGGTTGGGTTTCAGTTATCTCCTGCGTTACTATGGCCAGTGTTACTATACGTATGCAGAAACATGGAGGCTGGTTTTGCTGTTAAAGATTAAGATTAATATCTGGGTGGATTTGAGAGATTTTGAGATTCTGAGGCGTACTGTCTTCGAGGTTTGCTTTAGCCAGAGGTTTGTTGCTTGTTCACTGTTTTTTTTAGGTTTTCTGCACAATGTAACTATATTTTGTTTTTTTAAAGTGAGGATTTTGACACAATATTGCAAGTCTTGTTTCAGTTTGGGATTTTCAAAGACAGATTGAGGCCCATTTTATATTAGGGTCTCTTGGTTTTAGTTGTCCTTCAGATGAAAAGTGTCTACAAGACTTCCTGAGAGTAAAAAAATGTAACAAAAAAAGAACTATGGTAGCTATATAGATATATGGTCTCTGTAAACCTGAATGCGGAAGAAGTGGGACGTTAGTGAGTCTATTGCTTAGTGAAAGAGGTGCAGCAGAATGAGCATATATTAAATGATGACTGAATCTTCTACGGGAGAGGGAACACATTAACTGTGTGTAGGAAGGTGTTATTTTATTGTGTTTTCATGATACATATGATAGCACAGACCCAAGTGTGAACCAATCAGCATAGGAGAACATCATTTTTTGGTAGAGTGCATTGCAGATGCCTCTGCTTTGTAACATGAGACATTCTGTGTTATTCACTTCATTTGTGGAAGTCAAGTAATTGTCACCCATAGTGTGAACGTATATCTGAAAAGGACAAAATTTGTTTTTTAATATATTTTCTTTGTCACTGACAAGCATTAGTATTTCTAAATCTATGCAAGAGCCTTCATACTTGATTGTAATGAAATAAATGTGTAGACTGAGAATAGCTGGTTTTATTCGAATGTTGCAAAATATGCAGTTTCAAAGCCATTTGTTTACTGAAACACAAAAATCAGAGTTCTTAAGGTGGAGCACAAACCCATATCCCTAGAAATGTCAAGTCCTATAAGCTGTGACCTCCTTAAACCTGAGAAATATTTGGCAACCGCAGAAGTCTGGTTTTACCTCGAAACAACAATTCAAATGTAGCTTCTAAACAATGGATTTAAGAATTCAAATCAGGAGCATTGTCTTGCTCATAAAATATAGCTGAGCAACAGAACATTCCTGTTAAGGAACATTTTTGTGTATATGGGTAGTAGTTCTACATCGTCACATATTTCATAAAATGTTTTTGACTGTATTCCAGACTGTGGAAGGGCAGATGTGTTCTTTAAGCACCAGTGTGCTGCACAATTTACTTAGAACAAGTAAATAAAAGTAAACTATAATCATATTACTTTATATTGAGAATTGTGCAGCGTTTTCTCATTTTTAAGGTTATTTCAAAGCTGTCGTTATGGTATATTGTTATGGGCTATCCTGCCCCCTGCTGTGCAGTCACGTACCAAGCCACGCGGTGAGCAACTGCTACCGTTTGTGTGCTATGGAAAACAAATATGACTCCATCACAATGTTTATATGTGAAATTACACATCTGTCAGGAGTAAAACTAAGAAAGTGTCATGTGTCACCCGGTTATTTTCTCTTACACAGACCATAAAATTCTTATAAATACCACTTCAAAACATTACATAGCAGATATTGCACAGATAATATTTTCACAGTCTTGGCCTAAACATTTTGGCCACCAGTTTCCAGAAGGCGCCAGGTGTAATGCGTTTGTTTAAGAATGTTGTTTGTTTTGTGGGCCATGAACTGACAGCACTGAGCTAAATTTTTATGTCTGTGTACAGTGTAACTATCAATTTGAGCATTTCCATATGCACATTGGATGTACACTTGTCCTGTGTAAAGATTACTGATAAACTGGTCCCTAACTGCTGCCTAAACATTTTTTTTTATAAAGGGTTAGACTTTGTCCATAGTTATGCAGCAGTCATCATCAGATGTTGCATAAACTAATCGGAAATATGGCTCCCAAAATGTGTTTCAAAAGCCAAGTGACCCTCAGCTGACTTATTTGGGCGGTTGTGTTTCACACAGGAGTTTGTAAACAGTGTCCAGTGATACACTCTGCTAATTGCAGGCCACACACCTGGGCTGGGAGTGTGGACGCGAATGAAAAATGCACATTCAGAAATGGCAATTTTATTTACAAATGTTTAGTTCATGTTTAATTATATTATAATTACATTACTCAATAACACAGGAAAAAAAAAACATTTATAAAGTAACTAACATGAATGCCAGTTAAATGCACCATCTTATTTATTGCTTTCTTTCACCAACCCGAAGAAGAAGGCACTTTTTAATTTTATTTATATAGCAAAAATAGATAACAAAAATAAGAGACCCTAGGCAGATAAAAAATATAAACTACATGTTTTAACACCTCAATAACCAGCATTGCTACTCTGCAATATGGTGTCCAGAATCCTTTCACATACAGTAAGTTATTATTCATACATTGTTTCAGAGAAAATCTAGATACAATCCTGGTATGCCTTAGACCATAAGCATATCATCCTTTGATATAAAGACAGCACCCTTTTAATCCAAAGTAAAAGAAGCTCTGTAACTTTCGTAAAAATCATGTAAGCATCATAGCTTGAAGAATGATAAACTATATATTAATTTACTTATTGTTCAATACACCTGTGCTTAAAGTCATATAAATGTCTTTTTGTAGTTTCTGTCCAAGTAAAGGAAGGAAAATACAGTGTTGCAGAACAGTACAGCTTTTGTTTGATGCGTGAACGGGTGATTTTTGTTTCATGTATACCAATAAAAATGATTAAACTCATATTTTGCATGTAGTCTAGATAGAATATATGAAAAGAGATTTATTCAAATGTAGGACTGAAAAAGATATACCCACTTAGCTACGGTGTGTTTGAAGTTTCACTGCTCTTAAATCTAACACAAGCTACCAGTCGGAATATAATTATTTATAGTCACACCACCTTATCTTGTATGCAGCGATCTGAGGTTTAAATAAATTACTTGCTATCAATAATAAACTGGAGCTGGTCATATCTGTAATGTAATTCTACAGGCCTGATCCCCAAAACACCAAAATTCTCAAAGAAGATGCATTTCCGAATTCTGTTGGATTAAAGTATTCAGTTAAAGCCTTACACCTACCTGCTGGGTATATGTACAGTACATTGACAATATAAATGAATTGAAATAATGATATAATGTAGCAAATGGGTGATTGCTGTGCACGGAATTGCCCATGGGACCCTTTCCACTCAATGGATGTATGTGTCAGTGTGTGTGTGTGTGTGTGTGTGTTTGTTAGGAAGGCTAGTTCTCATTCTTTATTTGATTATAGCAGGAATTACAATAGAGACGTTTGTTTCTTATTCTGACTTCAGTTCCGATGTCCGATCCTCCGAGGTCAGTTCTGCATTGAATGCACTGCAAGAGGAAGGAAGGAGATGGTAAGTGGGAGGCGTGTGAGCTTCATACACATGGATCTTATAACACTGTGAGAGCCAAGCTACTGTGTCAGCCATGAGGAACATAAATACTGTCAGAGCTTGGAAAACAGTCACATCAGGAGCTACATCTCACTGCAGACCGGAAGGAAGCTTGGTCTTGATGTTTTATGCACAAAGGTGCATTCAGTCTGCTGGATAGGAAGGGTAATGACTCCGAGGCCATTTACCGTATAGAAACGGTACAAACAGTCCCAGGTTACGACCGAGATTCTGTCTTTAAGTCAAATTTGTAGGTTTGTTGGAAAAACACAAAACACATTATTATTATTATTACTATTAATAATAATTAACACTGTGTAAATATTAATATTATTGGATACTGACATGATGGATAAAAAATGCAGGCAGTCCCCGGGTTAATAATAATAATAATGATACAGTAATAATAGTAACTACATACAGTACCATACTGTACCTCGAGCTCACAAACCCCAGAAAGCGTGTAATGTTTTCATGAGCATCACAAAGCAGTGTGTACGTTCGTTATTACGGACCACTCAAGTTAAGTGAAAATTTGAATATAATAGGCTTCATGGCAGTCTGTCAGTCTGTTTGTCAGTATGAGTTACATCTGTAAGACGTTCTTAACCCGGGGACTGCCTGTACTTTTTATCCCTCATGTCAGTATCCAATAATATTAATATTTACACAGTGTTAATTAAATGAAGTGACGTTATTTCTTAATGTAAAGTCATTTTTTCCCTTTCAACAAAGCAGCCGGAAACCTTTTTACGACAGAAAGCTGTAGTTTTCTGATTAAGGTGATAATGTTTCTTTTGGCAGCATCGACACGATCAGGCTTAACCTTAGATCTTTTTTCATTATTCTCGTACGAATTCTGCCCAGTAGCAAGGAGTGGTCCCATTATGGTGCTTTGTCTCTTACCTTAAAACAACTCAAATGGTAACAGAGCCCCAGGGACTCGATGATCATGGCTGCTCCTCTGCCCAGCGGGTTCTCACAAAATGTGCAGGTTTTCCTCCCGCTGACTAACCTAGATTACAAAACGCATGTAAACTGCGCTCAAACGCGATGATGCAGCTCACATCGTATAACATAATGAACACAACTGATCATGTATGTATCTGAAGAATGTAAGATAAAGATTGGGCAGTACCTGCTTAGCGGGGTGCGAGATTCAGGGGCGGAATCATCACTACGGCCAGCAGGTGGCGTGAGAGTGCCGGAGGAGGTATCTCTCGACAAGCCAGTGGAGTAAGCGGGGAGCGTGTAGCCTCGTTGTAAGGGTGCAGATTGTAGGTTGCTGTATACAGGGGTGGATACAGTTGATCCCAATGACGGTTTCCATGATAAGGGGGCATCAAAGCTATCCACAGATTCACCTCTACATGCATACATATTGATGCCTATTATTAGGTTAATAATCTCCCTCATAGCACTGATGACTAAATTAGACACAAAGGCTATGATCCCCCATTCAGGTAAGAGGGTGATTATGGTGCTCAGAGGTGACAAGGGAGCGGACGCTGCACTGACCTCTTGACGGGCTCCGCCAGGATCACCGGCTCTTTCTGCACAGAGGCGCTTTGCTGCCGGATCCAGCTGTTGTCCGTGTTGAGTTGAGTCGTCTTCCTCATCTGCTGCAGGATCTGCTGGCGCTCGAGGTCGACTTTAGACTGAGAATCCCTGCTCTTCTGAGAACTCCTGCTCCATACGGCTTCGCCGCTGACTGTCAGGAACAAGCGGAGAAGCGGGACCTTCAGCTACAAGGCGGTAACCCTGACAAGGACGATCGCTCATGGCTGACGCACGCTGACTAGTGGACAAACGACTGACTTTTCTGGCAAGAGGGAAAACGATCATGAAATCAAAATATAAGATTCTAATTTGGTACTCGTTCATTTCATGTAACTTATTGGTGCTTATTTCAAGTTAATTCAATTCTTTTTGGAATAGATTATATTGCTTTCATTGGTATTTGTGATCAGACCACTGTTCTGAATGGATGATTTTGAATGGATATTGAGCATATTGAATTGATCATAATCAATTTTGATTTGTTTGACTGATCAGGTACGACATTCTCTTAACTGACAGGGGCAACCCAGGCCCACCTCTCATTTGGTCCCTGTATCTCATTGCAATGAGAGCATTTCGTCTCTTGGTCTCCAGTTCAGATGCTGAGGACAGGAACTGAGGTCTGTTGCCAACTTTTCTCACCATATTGTCCCTGGTGTAAAACCCTGGGAGTCACGGTGCAAAGATTCTCTGACATGCTCACTTGGTATTTGGTACATAACACAGTAAAACCTTTGCCTGAAAATGCATCTAGCTGAAGGGAATGAGAAGATTAAAATTGCATTTAGCTGAAGTTCCTTAACTGGATCGGCCTGTCCCAGATATATCATACTTTAATAAGTAATACAAGAAAATTTTAAAGAGAATTTTAAAAAGTCAGCTAACCTCTTCTGTCTGGTTTGTCTATTTCATCAAGCTCTGGAGTAGATTTTGACTTTTCCCTGCAAAAGAAAAAATAACTTATTTTACTAATTAGCAAGTAAATGAAGTGCAAATAGTAAGCAAGGGCATTAAGACTCTGCAGTCTTAAAAAGGTGGGATGCACAGTCCCATTTTAGGTTCCCAGAAGTGGAATCACTCTCTTTCTGTGTGAGGTATAACTGGATTGGTTTGAATGGAGAAACTGTGATACTCAAAAATGACAAAAAGCGGATCTACAGCCTCATACTCACCTGAGAGAGTAAGAGTTCTGAGGGTACCTGCTGGAAAACTCACTGAACCTGCATTGAAGAGTGCAAGACAAGGACAATTAAAATCATATATATTTTTTTACGTTTTGACAAGCTAGACAAAAATCTTGTCTTTAATGGGTACAGGGGGGACAAACTCTGCTTTTCATTATGGACACGGAAAATATAGAAGTAATAGTTTAAACAGTAGTTTAAATAATGTGTAATAACAGTTTAAACAGTGTGGAATTGGGGGGGGTCCCTTCAAGAGGCGGAGCGGCCGGCCGGCCCAGTTTAGTGCTACAGCTGGATGGCTTTGATTTCATACATGGGGCCAGTGGAAATGACTGGCTTCTCCTTACTGGTTTTGTTCCTGGAACCTCTGCTGTTCCTCTTCCTCCCGCTGCCTCTGCCTCCTTAGAAGTTCCTCTTGTCTCCTTTTTCGTTCAGCCTCCTGCCTCTGTTCTTCCTCCTGCTGCCTCTGCCTCCTTAGAGCTTCCTCTTCCCTCCTTTTTCGTTCAGCCTCCAGCCTCTGTTCCTCCTCCTGCTGCCTCTGCCTCCTTAGAGCTTCCTCTTCCCTCCTTTTTCGTTCAGCCTCCTGCCTCTGTTTCTCCTCCCGCTCCTTCTTCTGCCTTTCAGCCTTCTGCACTTCCTCCTCTGACTGACGGTTTTCTTTCTCCTGTTAATGATAGAGTGAAGGGAGATTGTACCGTGAAACTCCTCATATCAGCTCTTCCCAATCAATCCCTTGTTTCGTAAACAGAGTACGCTAATACCCATGATGCAATCATTTACACTACATTTCATTTATTTACATATTGGATTCTTCTGTGCTATAGAATTTTCATTTTTGCATGAACAAGAAAAAAACATTTATTGTAAAGAATATAAAAACTAAAATGAGAGTAGTGTATTTTTATAATTTTTTTTAGCATACAGCAACCTTTTTTGGGTGGGGGGGGGGGTTTGAATTCTACGTGTGTGCAGTTTGCATGTTCTACCCGTGTCATGCAGCTTTCCAAAGACATGCCGTTAATCAGCGTCTCTGAAATGGCCATAGTGTGTGACTGCATGCGTGAGTGTGTACAGTGTACACTGTACACTGTATAGTATGTGTTCCCCGGCCTTATGCCATATGCTACACTGGATGGTCTGCAGTGCCCACAGCCCCAACCAGGATAAACAGTCACAGAAAGGCTGGATGCAGATCTGCTGTAATTACAGTGTAGCAGCCTGACCTCTGTGTAATACGGAGAGTCTGTTTTCGCTGCTTCCAGCTGGGCACGCTGCCACTCTTCCTGAAGCATCTTCTTGTCTTGCTTATATTTTTCCTACACAGAGAGGGGGGGGGGCATGGGGAATCCAGATGAGGACCAGATGCACGATTAATGAGTTATGATGTTATGTTTTTGGTATTCATCATCCAGTTGTCACTTTCATCTTTATGATGTATAATGAAAGCAGAAAAAGCCATCCTTTATTAGACTTTGTTAAACATTTGATCAATTCAAAGCTTTTTCATCTGAGTGTCCAAATAGTTACTGAAATAAACAGGACAATTTAATAGATTAATATTCATTTATGAAATTGTCAATGAAGCACTGATTGGAAAAAAGAAATGGGCCCTAATGAAATGTGCAGAACAGGGAGTGTCTGCAGGGCAGGTTCCAGGCCCTTGGACTGGCACCCATCTGACCTGCAGCTGGCGATCCTGCTCTCTCTGCCACTTTTCCTGCCTCTGCTGTTCCTCCTCGAGGTTCCAGGTCCAGCGATTGGAGGAGGTCCGAAGAGGGGGAACCGGCAGCTGATGAGATCAAAGAGACAAGGAGTCACACTTTGGTTTAACGCAGCAGGTTGGTCAGGACAGTTACTGCCCAAGGTTATGCCATGTGCAGCTCGGGCATCCTGCCACCCTATTTTTGAACATTACCCAAGTACGCAATGATGTCACAATGGTGATCTTCTAACCACTAAACCTGAGGGTGAACCATATCTGGTTTATTTTCAAAACTGAATAGAATAGAATACTGCACTTTAATGACCTTTGTTGGGTAATATACCCTAGAAAAATCCCAAATTTTTGTATCCAAGACGATAAAATTGATCACTAGCTTACGATATATACCCTCACTTACTTAAAACAGAGCGGGCAGAGTCCCAGCAATTCAATGAAAATTCTTTTTATTGTTATACAAAATCAGAACATGACAGTTAAACATTTAGGTGAAGAGGAGAGATGATCTCTCTTCTCCCAGCGTGAAAATGCAAACCAAACAGTGGGCTGCATTGAGGTCATATACACGTAATGCTCAAAGGCACAGCAAGATAAGTGATTACTTACATCTGATATTGCAGATTCTGCACCACCTGCAAAGAAGGAGCTCATTAGTCTGTTTCTATAACACATCATCCTAGTTTTCTCTACACTGAATATAGTTCGAATCCAAGTCTAATCAAGCTATTCAATTTCTGAAGCTGTAAATGAAGAATTGTTCAAAATAATTCATATTTAATTTTATAATTAAAACCATCCATTCATCCATGGCTCTGCCTTGTCTGGAGTCTGGAGATGGATGAATATACAGTCTTGGGCGAAAGTCTTAGCCAGTCAAAAACCCTTCAACTTAAATGATCTTCGTGTTGATATTATGTCTGTCAAACTGTTCTGCCTTAGCCTTTTCAAAACCTCTCCTAAAGTCACCCAAATATTTGCAGTAACTATCCAATATAGCTATATTATTTGTTGACTCAGCCTCTAGTATACAATGCTTAGCTAGTCAATAAAGACTGCCAAAGACTTTTGCACAATACTGTATACCTACAAATACACATGGATATGATCTTTAATTAGAGAGAAACAATCATAACATGCTGTCACAGTGCAAGTTAGAAAGTGGTGAATTTAAAACGCTATTAAAAGAATTATGATTAGTGACTTTTTTTACATGGTGAAACAGTTTTTACTCTTGTGCATTACATCAGTAATGTCTGAATCACACTACAAAGTCACTTTTCGTCAGGGGTGTCATGCAGTCATACTTGTCAGCAGATCTGCATGCTTTAGAGCTGACGTTTAATCACCTCCTGACTAGTAGCTGAAAGCACTAAGCGAGGTAACCTGCTACCGGAACTATTATGTCAATGTGGATATTAAGAAATGAACTAAACACCACCTGCGTCACTCAAGAACCAGCGTGAGGCAGCCCTGTCTTCCGCAGGTAAATAACAAGGCTGTGTGTTTAATTGCGAAAGGGATTACAGTGTCACCACTTCAGGACACAAAGTGGAACAGAAGCACATTTACCGCAAAGGTAGGCCCAAGAACCTGAGGACAGAATCGTTAGAATAGAATTGTTAGAATGGACAAAAGGAGGAAAAAAGTTCAAGTGGAGTTCAAGTGGAGATTTAGAATGCAAAGTCCAAAATGGAGATGTAGAGTAAATGGGGATAGTAGCTCACTGTACCAACAATATTACCTTGATTCTCAAAAAACTCAGATCTCCTTTTTGAGTTTTTCACAGAGATGGGATCAAATTCTGCACAACAGAAGGAAATGCAAACAGAAAAGAAATCAGATTTTAAATTTTTTTTACATACTTCTAAAATGTTTTTGTTAGATAAAAAGACACTAAAACTTAAACTGAAGAAAAAATAAATGCCCAAAATATGAATCTAAAAAATACAGAAAACTTGTCAACCTATTCTAATTTATCATCCTGGCCAGTTCGAAGGATCAGTCTACTGACTTCTGCACATTACCTTTGCTTGTCTTATTCAGTGTCTCATCTCGGAAACCACCATTCAATCCCTTATACGCTTTGTTCTACAGAGAGGATTACAACGTCAGAAAAATAATTCATAAAACATTTCAGTGGAATTTAAATTGCAACATATCGCTTTCAGAAAATATTTACTAGTATATCCAAAAACCTTTTGCAGTAATTTAAACAGAAAGTAGCATCATTTAAAAACACATTTGAACACGCCCATTTGCTTTATAAAATCTGTACTTACATTAATAGGCTTACTGCTGACATCTGCAGTTTTGATGGAAGTTTCTGAAGGATCAATAAGTGCTGCATCCATACTGGTCAGATTGATGGTTTTATGGCTTTTAAATGGCAGAGAAGGAAGGTCTCTGTCCCAGTCTGAATTAAAAAGATGTTCAAAATCATACAATTAAGGTTGACATACAAAATAATAAAAATCAGTGCAGGTCAGAAAGGCAGCAGCGATCTGATTGTTATCAGAGGACAGTGGGGACAAGTTACAGACCGTCTTCTTGGTCATGTTGCCTACATTCAAAAACTTTCTTTTTCAGCCAGGATTACCAATACTGCAAGGCCTGAAACATTATTTTGACCCAAATTCAGCTTCATAAAGCTGTAACTTTGACATTGAATCACACACATCCTTAAGTACAACAAAAAGTGTGCCATGATCTGCAGTAATTTTGTGGTCGAAACAAATTTAGGGCAATAAGCTGTGTCAATTTATGTAGCAGTATTTGTGAACTAGTTAGTAGAAAACTACGTGACTAAGTGCCATAACCTAAAGACTGTTAGTGACACACAGACTAGATTTTCATGTTAATGTCATAAGGGTGACCAGAACAAGTTAAAGTTAACAGCTATTAGCTATTATATGGGCAGGTCAGGATGCCTGTGTTTTATGAGGGCAGAGGAGCTTGCTCTGAATATCAAGTATGCCAAGCCTCAGTGGACTTAGACCTTTAGGATAAAGAAGGTTAAAAAGCTCTCAGTTACGGAAGTGTTTCCCAACCCGGTCCTTGGGGACCCACAAACGGTCTACATTTTTGCTCCCTCGCAGCTCCCTGCAGATCCCCGAGGACTAGGTTGGGAAACACTACGTTATGGCATTATCTGTGTCACTGGCTTGCAGTGTTAGTCGACTTACTATTGTTGCCATGACGCCGGATGTCGATGACTAGACTCCCCTGCTGTAGCGCTTTCTCCATGTTGCCCTTCCACTGCAAGTAGCTCATGTCGGACACTGGCTGCCCGCTCACAGTCAGGATCTCATCACCCGCCTGCAGGTGGCACATTTCTGCAGGGCTGCCTGTAGGGGCACATCACTGATCAGATCTCCACCACCGGCCACTGCAACAACACTTCCAAGGAGAGCTTCTTCTGTGAACAGTAATGCTCTTGGCACTGGGAGGATGGTGATACAGCATTTGTATTTAGCTATAATCACTCGTAGTCATTGACAATGTATGGCTAGTTCATCAGTTATGATAAACAGATCATTGGTATGTTCATTCTGATGTGCACTTACATATTCATGTATAATGTGTTTGTTTAATTATAAAAAATAATATGTGCAGATTGTAGATATGAAGCAAAACTGCAAATCACAGCTTATTTCTCTCTGTGCTGCTGAACTATTCTCCATAAATTTACATGGAAGAGAAAAAGATATTAACACAGCAAACTCATAATGAATCCTGGCATAGAGAGGCCAAAACAACATCATTCAAGATAATATTCTGAATTATGTGTAAAGAAAATTCTAAGTACAAGACTCGTTGGGCCTTGTATAAGACTTGTATTTTTATGCTTTATAGAAGGCATGCAAACATTTTTTGCCCAAAAAAAATCCTGAGGACACAGTTTTTTCGTTAGCCCGACATCGTATTCTCCAGCCACTCACAGATAACGAGGTCGTAAAATAAAGTTTACCGGGCTGAATGCTTTTCACGTGCACCCCAGTGGAATCCCAGTCAGTCTGGAAGCCAAAGTCACGGCTGCTGTTCGGTCTCTGGTTCAGGCTGATTCTCATCTCACTGTATTGCTCCTGTGCCACAAACAAAGATGCTGATGACCATTCAGTACCATCCATGTTCTGCATAAAACAGATTCTTCAGTGTAACATTAAGTTTGCCATTGAGTCCTATGTCATATGTTACATTACACATGTAAAAAAAAAAACAATTGTACAGTTGTAGGGAGAGAGCAAGTACATCTACATCAGAGATGACCAATCTATTTTAACTCAAGATCTACTTTTCAGGTAGCCAGTGTGCCAAGATCTACCAGTTCAAATAAAGAGCCATAGCTATTACTCTGTTACTCTATTATTACTCTAGCTATTTCCTTTCTACATAGTTAACATGCACACAGCAAATCCAGACAATCCAGGTAATTCTCCAAATTGAATAAGTGTAAATAAATCTATTTCTCTACCATAGTGGGACCACTGGCACTGGGAAGATGCAGCTGGGTAAAAAAATTGACTGCGTGCTGCTAACTGCCTTTTCAGTTCTCGCACTTTTGGGCTGCGAGTGTCTGTTTTAGCAGGGAACTCGGTCTCGTAGCTTTTGTGCATCGTTTCAAAATGCCACTCCGAATCGCCCTTCTTTGGTAAAGCCACGCTCGCATTGCATAAAGGACATATGGACTTGGAAAGTGAGTAAACAAAAAAATAATCCTCTTCCCAGTCTGAATGGAAATGATGCCTTTCTGATCTTTTGGCTTCTGACATGTTTGCCTGCTAAATGTTTACAGTACGCGATTAGCTGCACACTGAAAAATGGGCGCGTGCAAGTGCATGGACGCTTGCAACGCACTTCGGGATCGATTGAGAATTACTCTGCGATCGACAGGTTTGGGTACCCCTGATCTATGTGTTTAGCAGCTATACTTCTACCCTAAGGTATGAACTTTTTTGAGAAATGAGGGTCAGCCAGTCCCTGGAGGAATCGGGGCTTAAGGGCCTCACTCAGGGGCCCAATGGTGACATCAGAGTCTGCAACCATCCAATCACAGTCACAGGTCCCACCAGCTGAGCCAAACACTGTCCCCTGTCATTAGTTATCAGATTAGAACTAAGAAAAGGTACCAAAAGCTTGATCCAGAAGAACTTTAAATACCTGTGAGGAGCTGCTCTCTGGGATGACCTTGGCCGGTGTCACCACTTTAGCCCGGTTAAAATCACTGGCAGTCTGGTGGACACTGTCAACACTGTCCTCTTCCTCATCATTTTCCACGTCTTCGTTGTCACTGGACTGTGAATGAGTTTCGTCTTCAGGTACCATCACTGGACTATGCTGGTTGGGTCTGGATGATTTCTGGACCTTCTCCCCATTAGGGAATCTGTATGAATCGTCCATCTGAAAACAGCACATAATAACTATCCAATTTCCTGAGACTACCACTGAGTTTTACCCAGGACGTTAGAGTCTGATAAAGGCCCTTGGTATCTTGCTAAAAGGGTCCTGGCTTTTTTGTTACTAATGCACTCCATCTTGCTTGATGTTTTTCTTCTTTCAATCATTCTAAATGTTTCATAGATCATGTGATTAGTCTTTTGCCACATAGAATTATTTATATGTAATATAGTCTTTAATTTTAACAATAAAAAGGCATAGGCTATGGTTTAGCCATAAATAATAATAACAATAAAAAACTATGCAATAATCATAATGATAAAGCAAGGAGACACAATGTTTCATGGAAGAGGGGACAAAAAGTGGGTCTTTGATTTTTCCAAGTCCTGTTTGAAAGGTTCATCCCTGGAGCCTGACTGAATATGACTGAATAAACACACTTACAGTGTAGGATCTTGGCATGTAGGAAACTTTGCTGGACGGGCTCCCAAAAGGCCTGGGAGCGACCACAGACGTGATCCGCAGGCTGTCGGACCGCTGGTAGCTCCTGGGGAGGGAGGCAGTGACCTGAGAGACTCCTGCTTTTCTGTCTGTCGAACTGTCTTTGTAGTAACTGTTCCGTACTTCTGTCGGCTTGTCAGTGCATGAATCAGACTTGCTCTCATTGCTCTTCTCTTCAAATGAGCTGTTGGTCCAGCTGGAATGGTCAGAGTCGGGATTCTTGATGGTGCTGGAGTCGGCCCAGGCGGAAAACGGGGAAGGGAACAACTTAGTGGGATTCGCTCTTTTAGGTATTCCTCCAGCGAGTTTCTCTTCCTGGGCTGAGGACAAATGCACAGGGACAGATATCTTTGGAAGATCCAAGGACTTTGCTGGAGCACGTCTGTTTTCCTCCTGCCCGAACGGGGTATCGGAACTGTCCCAGAGGGCACTGGAACTTCCTGAAGAGTGGCTGGCCGATTTCTGTTTGTCAGGCACAGACTGGGGCGCCGACTGGGACATGTTTGCTGGGGCATAGGGACTGTCCACAGTGTAACTGCGGGCCAGAGGATTTCTGAGTTTAGGAAACTGATCACTGCTATCGTCACCCAGTCTTCTGCTCTCTCTTTGTGATGAAAAAGAAAGAAATGGGTATATCCATGATCAGAGGAAAGACACTAATGATCCAGACATTATCTACTTCTCCTGTATCTCTTCCACATACACATATCTGACAATATTTAAATAGAATTATGTTTTTCTTTGATCTTCATGATAATTTCTTTTTTCCCTGTACCATCTCATGCACAAATCACATATGACCATTTGATTTAAATGTTCTAATGTGCTAAAGTCACAAGACAATCAAAAAAACGGGCTGAAGCTTCAAATTCAACATGAACAAAAAATGTACACTGTAGTAACCATACAATTAAGATTCACGCTACAAAAATACAGTAAACAATATATAATCAGAAAGACTGTACCTCTCCTCCTGCATCTCACTGTAGGTCTTGTAGGTTCTGGAGCCCTGACCACTGGTGAGTTGCTCAATCTGCTCGCGTTCCTCCTTCTTCTTTACGATGTCAGAATTGACACTTCTGCGTCGGTTCTTCCATTTAGTCAGATCCTTAGAAAGGAGGACATGAATTGACTTAATTCATTCAAGAACTCAATAAGGTATCGAGTAACCAAACAAGGTGGGGTAGTGGTCAAGTCAACAAATACGAGGGTGTATTGGATGGTTGCTACAACTACTGGGGTGACTTTAGCAGAGGTTTTGAAATGGCTGAGCTGCCACACTTTGACAGATATAATGTCATAGTTTTACACCGACATGAAGATCATTTAAACATCATTTCTTTGACTGCCTAAGACTCCTGCACAGGACTGTATAAGAGGAAAAGCTCACATCTTGCCACTTGTCCTCATTGTCCTTGATCTTGCCGCGCATCTCCTGCAGCGCTTCAAGGCTGACCTGCCGCAAAAGGGTGGGGTCCTCAACAATGTCACTCAAGGACTTGCTCCTGTTGGATCCACGAAACAAGATGATGTCAAATGACACCATCCGTTGGCAGGATGTTAAGAGGTCAAGAACGGCAAACCGGAACATCTTCGTAACTGTGCAGAACCTCATCAGTTATGGACTCCATAGCAGTGTTTTCCCAGCCCAGTCCTTGGGGACCTCGAGACAGTCCCTCCCAGCTCCCGGTGGACTGTCTGTGGGCCCCCAAGGACCAGGTTGGGAAATACTGCTCTACAGCAAGGCACACTTTCCTCCAGCACTACAGAAATAACTCAACATTAACACCACAGTAGTAGCACATGTAGTAGGAAAAAAGCCCATTGCTCGCATTTTTTTTAGTATCAATTACAAACAATGCATTTAACCATTAAGCCTATGAAAACCTTAGCAATAGTAATAAAATAATATGTTCTTTCATGTTACCAGTCCATTAAGGATTGGTTAGCAGATGACTTAAAATGCTATTTATTTTATTACATGGGTTAATAGATATTTGATAGAAATTTGTCTGCCTATATTGTGCAGGTCTCTTTCTCCCTTCCAAAACATGCAATGAGACAACCGTCATCTCTAAACTACCTGTACTTGTGTGATGGACTGGCATCCTGTTCAGAAAGTACCCCAAGCTTGCATCCAATGGTTTCTACTGTAGGCTCTATCCCTCCAATAACCGGTCCAGAATAAGTCATTTTTAAGATGGATAGATGATTTCTATGTCCTTCATGATACCAGCAAGCCATGTTCATGATTGATTCCAGTTTTTCTGCACGTTCCTCCAACATAATACACCCTCAGCTCTAGGCCAGCAAGAATTAGTCAGATCTGAGTCATTGTAACCAAAATATGAGCACATTCACACAACTTGCACTTCACTGTAACTATAATATTCATCAGCTTCATATCACATATGCAGCATGTGCTAAATCATTTATAAAAAGCGAACCAAAAGCGTCACTCAGAAACATAATTATTCAGCAGACAGCATGTTTGTGGAGGCGGGGGGGAGCACTGGTGACTATTCCGCTGATCAGCCCACATGGGCTGACAGCAAATATCACCTGATGTTATCAATCCTCCTGCAAACCAGGTTCTGAACTCTTCTTCTTTTCAATTAATTATTAAACATTTTAATTTTTTAATCTTGTGCTTCTTGGCATGATAATGATCCTTTCAAGGGGGTGGGGTACCTAACCCATGTCGGGAAGGACACTGTGAGCTACTTCAGGTTTTACAAACTACTATAAAACTGAAAGGCTCCAGCGTTTGGCTATTACCAAATATTCCCACAATACCTCAAAATGGTTTTTAATCAGATGGCTGAATAACATTTTTCAATTCATTTCTTGAAATCTAGAGCACTTAACATAACAGTGTTTACTGACATGACAGCAGGGGTGTAGTTCCAAATTCTGGGCCCCCAGACAGAATGTCACCTTGGGTCATTATATACATGGTATTAAGTCTCTCAGAAGCTTCCCTGCATTTATTGGGTTAAAGAAGGGAAGCAAACATAGAGTCCATGCTGCTGCAGGTCTAAAACCGGCAGCTGTGTTTCCAAAAGCCTTGAAGAATCAGACCTTAGGTCCAAAAAGGAGCAAAATATCTCTTTAAAAAATAAAATCAGTTAACCAGCTTTTGGTAGCCAGCAGGAAAGACACTGCTACCCCCTTGGAGATGTATCAGGGACCACGAGGAAACCACCAAAAAAACAGACCAACCTGCTCGTAAAAATAAAAGACAGATACAAAAAATATTGTATAGCAACATAAAAATGCACTATTGCCCATTTGAAGGAATAAAAACTTTTTAATGTAGTTGGATGATGTAAATGCTGAAATTGAAAAAGTTTTCCTTCATGATCTGTTTGCAACATATATTCGGAAGACACCTGACTCTCACTCCTCAGCACTTACAAAAACACAAATCTCAGAAAGGTGGTGGGGGCCCATTTTCTGAGCGAACTGTTGGATCTGGGACTGTTAAAGTGTGAATGGTGACACCCCCATGCTACCAACGATTTCAGGCAAACCAGAAATCCTGCATACTTTTCTACAACAGCTGATGCTGGGATTCAAGCATTTAGATTTGCCTGTATCCTGTATCAGGTGTCAAAACCACAGGCAAGAACTTCTGATGGGATGTAGCTTATTATCACTGTGAGACCTCATATTGATGTCTGAGAGACACGTTTCCTGGAAATGACACATTATCCAGCTCTGTCCTACGAGGCCAGTGGTTCCCAATCTGATCCTCGGGGAGCCAAAGACAGTCCACGTTTTTGCAAAAGTGTGGACTGTCTGGCAGGGAGCTGGGAGGGAGCTAAAATGTGGACCATCTGGGGTTCCCCAAGGACCGGTTGGGAAGCACTGCACTAGGGGAAGCTGAGGAAAGGGCACGACTGTCCATGGGGCAGATCTCACTCGCTAGGGAAAACTATTCTATTCTCCCAACGAACTGAAGACACGAAAGCACAGAAGTACAAGGATCTCTGGTAGAACTATTCTGTCACTATGCTGCAAGGCAGAGTAAATTTCATGCAAACAAGACACAATGAGGTTTGCTTGCGTATTTCATAAAAAAATAGCCGAATCAACCTTAGTGAATAGGACAGTAAAATGTTCTGCAGTAATTATTGCGTCACTGAACCTGGGGTTTCAGACAGACAGGTGTCACACAATATGGTGCAAATAAGCAAACATGCAGCAGGAATAGGATCCCACAGCAAAGGCAGCACTGAGTTGTGTGTGTGTTACTTGTACGTTGAAGTGAAACAATAAAATGATTGTTAAAGTCTAAATTAATCAGGCAGATGGGGTCACCTGGAGAAAGGTTTCTCCTCTTCGGAATCCAAAGTGTTGCCCCAACTTCTCCGGTTCTCTTCATTTTGCTCAATGCGTTTCTTTCTCAGTGGAGCTGGAACGTAGCCCGATGACTTGTCCTTGCTGGGGAGGAACTGGTTGAACTGGCTGCTGGCCTTGGGCTCGACCGTCAGCGAGCGTCGGTACTGGAGCGCGTTCTTGTTTTCTGCCATCCTGGATCCCAGCTCCGCCTCGCAGCCTAGGGGCAAGGAGGACACGTGAAACTGAGCCAGAACAGCAAACACAGTCACTGGCACACCTTGCTGGAGAGACTGAGCGAAACAGGCGGCAGAGCGACACTGGCACTGGTCTGGGGCCCTCAGGCGCCTGCATGGCCCTGCAGACATCGTGGACAAACCATGAGAAATAGCTTTCATGTTCATTTACGGGAGAGTGTGGAATGTAGAGTACTGTATGAATGTGGCACGAGCCAAGTAAACACACAGAAGCCAGTATGATTCACCAGCGGCACCCCACACACGAGGGCAAGAGTCATGAATTCTGCAGAACTGTCTCTTTGGTTGGGACCAGTGCTTGAAGTGGGCTGGAACGCAGCGGAACGCAGTTCCGGAACTTCTGTATTTTCGTCTTTTGGGTTCCGCCACTTTTTTCTGCGTTCCGGT
>JAODJU010000035.1:15924871-15941419 GCA_026776725.1 Gnathonemus echidnorhynchus | reverse complement strand
ATATGATATTGGATATTTAATTCAGTTTAAGCAGACTTTTAACTTTACTTTATATATATATGTGTGTGTGTGTGTATCTAATGCTATATAGCTAATGCTAATCCTATAAAACTCTTTCAACATCAAATAAAACACCCGGTTAGAAATTCTCTAGCCTTTTCGACAGTGACTATAAAATGTCTTATTACAAAATACACAAAAACTGAAACCACCAACGCTGCTGAACTGTATGGGGTTTTTTGACATATCTTTCTGTCACACTGAAATTTACACAAATTTTCAAATGCAAATACGCACAGACTAAGGAGATAAGTGAAACATCTTTACTTTTTATGCCTGTGAAGCAGCCTCTGTGAAGGACTTGCTAACGTACCAATCAGATTCATCTGGCAAACTACACAAAATATTAACACTACCAGTACAGAAACTTACATTTAAATGATTCATTTTATTATCATATATATGACAACAATTATATTGCCTTGTTATTGTCTCGCGGACAGTCTGGAATCCCATGACATAAATCAAGAAATTACTTTGAAATGTTTGACATGTTTGTTCACTCTGGTTCTTAGAATTTGAACTCTATGTACTGGTATATTCCTCAGTGTTACTTAAAAATGGGAGGGTGCAGCACAGTGTTTGTGACAGAGTAGCAAATACTTTACTGCCTGACTGAGCTGGTTTCACTGGCCAGACGAATTAATAGTTCGAGCAAAAAACAGGAACACTGCAGTAATTCACCATGTCACAATAACAGCAATTTGGTCAATGATAAAGTAAAGTCTCACATGCATACAATTCATCCCTTTGTGTCCTCAGTAAAATGCATTGTAACTGTATGATAACAATGCTCCTAAAGTCAAACAAAACTCGACCAGACCCGAGGGCCTCTGTTCCTCTAATCTCACTTAAAGACACACCTGTGAGAGAGCTGGACAGGTTGATCAACATACCATGTTGTTTCATGGGAACCTATTCCGTACTGTGCAGGAACCAAGCACTAAAATGAATTAAAGCTGTACCTGACAAAATCAGTATTGAATATTGTTTTGCGAATTACCTTCTGTGTATAGGCCTGCCACATGGGATATGCTGTTGAAAATCACCTCAGTAAATTTTCTTGTGTTCTTATAAAAGACTACAACCCCAAGATATAATGATCTCTTGCCTTATATGTTATTAAGAAGACAAATTTCATTGTTCAAGAGGAACGGACAAATTCTGATAGTGACAGACGTAATTATTCTAACTAGAAAACACCGAGGTGAAGGAAGGTTTTGAAATTTGCTTGCTCTGCCATAATTTAGGAGACTTACCTTACAGCAACTTCGGTGCCAATACCATGCAGATCAGACGCAGGACATAAACCGCGATAGGTCCTGTCAATCCCAGCTCTCCACAAGCCTCAGAAGGGAGAAACGCTCACTCAGTAACTGGTTGGCAAATACGGGATAGGCTTCTTTGTACATAAAGTAAAGACGATCGGAGCTGGAGGTGGGTCCGAGCCGGAGGGGAGGGGCATCGGAAAAAACATACGGACGCAAAAAACAAAACTGAGGACAAGATTGAGAGTGAAGGCCTGGGGAGTAGCGATGATAGATAGTGAACCCCCGCCCAGAGCTATGCAAAGCAGCACAGCGACACGCACAAGACGCGCACACAGACACACAGACACAGAGACACACAGAGACACAAAGAGACACACACACAGACACACAGACACACATACACACACACACATACACACACAGAAACACACACACACACACATACACACACACGCACACACACAGAGACACACACACACAGAAACCCACGCACACACACACACAGCCCCTGGCATTTCACACCCAGGAACTTTAACCGCCAAAGGCTATACATAGGGGCTATACCCAAATCTGAAGAACAGACATTAAATTATTCTTCAAATTTACAATTCAAAATATGCATACCATACAGTCATCAAATGTTACCATTAAAGGAAAGTGAGTGGAAAAATATTTGAAATTGACTATTTGAAAATTGAGGTAGTTTGCCGTCATGCCGGAGGTTATTTACAGAATATGAATATGAATCATTTAGCATTCGAAATTCAAAATATATAGATTGTTTTAAAATTGTAATGAATAAGTTTCGTCTCAAATACAACCTCAACAGTGTATTGCAATAATATTTTTGTTGGAACAGAAATGAGGCTGGCAGAATGTGAAGGGCAAGAAACACCTTAAGTTCAAACAATAAGTGTTGCTGGTTCAGCCCCTGCAATTGTTTTAAATGGCAGCTGCAGGTGGTAAAACATCATTCCAGCCAACAAAAAGCTGTCATCTGTGCATGCAGAAAAGAAAAAAAACCATATGGGTTTCTCCACCTATTTCAGACACACCCAGTTCTATTCAGGCAGTGTCACTGCCTTACTATGCAGGAGTGTGATTTACCAGTCTCCGAGGTATCCATTTAAAAATAACAGCACATTACAACTCTATTTGTCATACTCTCTCTATAGCAACAACACACACACACACACAATTCAGTGTCATGACATAACTTCAGTGATACCTACCTGTAATATTGCATTCTTTCGAGCTTGTGTTTCTATGCTTCTGACCTCAGCTTCCACACCTAAAATGTGTGTATTGCAACATCTCTTCCCACTCTAGTGAAGGTTGAAACATTGGTCATAGGTCACACCTTTATTACCAGATTTATTGCGAATGAGCCATAATTTCGTGCTACCTGCAGCAATAGGACAGCTCCGTCACTCCATGTTGCATTACGTGTTTCCTGCACCGAATATAGCTATTATCCCTGCCAATGACACAAGGACAGTCCGGATACTCACACACTAAACCTTCTTCGAATTAGACTGAAATATTTTTAACCCAGAAATGATTACACAACTACAGCAGCGTTATCATTCACCACATTTCAGAAATGCACCTGATCTCTAATAATACATGATGGGTCATGTTAAGTCTCTTAGGTTTTCGCAATGTTGATATTCCTGGAGCCTGTCCCTGACACTGTGACATACCGTGAAAACTGTGCACATACTTTTAAAAACGACTTTGTAAAATAAAAGCTTTAGTTTGTAAAATAGAACCTTTACTTTGTAAAATAAAAACTCTATACCTACTTTTGGCTCAGTTTGTAGGCCTATATTGACGATTTTAGTCCTTTAATTCCAATAGCGGAGCCAGAAATCATAGCGTGGGTCAGTCCCATAACAATTCACTTGGCGACAAAATCACACCACAGACTCAATTACATTTTTATCGGGTTTTAGCTCAACAGCACGTTTCTGATCTAACCACGCAAACATGCGCGTTTTCCTGCATCGCACTGCAGCGCCGAATGATCGGGCCTCTATATATTTAATCAACTAAAATATGCAGAACTGCAAGCATTTATGGGCATGTTTTTTAGTTTAGCTTTGGATTTTGCGATTTAAAATAAAAATTCCCACTACTTGTTACCAGGGGTGTAGGAACCGGGGGGTTCCCCTCCCCCCAGTATTTAATTTGCTAACGAAGTACAGGCATCTTTTCCAAGGGGTGCAAGATAAGCATTTTCGAGGGGAGGGGGGTCCTCGGCAAATTTAGCGTAATCGGCGGTGATTGAAAAGGGACACTCAGCAAGTCAAAGGGGGTGGTGCTCAGATACCCTCATTTACATTTACAAATAAATACTATTAAACATTGATATGCCTAACATAAGAGAGAGCATGGCCTGTGTAATACAGAATTCACAGCGAACAACAGAAAATATTCCAAATTCAATGGATCGCGTTCAGAATTAAAACTATAAAAACTATAAAATTGTAGTCCTGAACTGAAACTATTTTCTATACTATTGTATAATTAGTATGGTTTGTATAATGTCTCGTATAATGATCTGAAACCATGCTCATTTAAAAATAACAAACTGGAAAGACAAATGCATTTGCTGTTACGGCAGTGGGAAGTTCCTTGAACGTATCTGAAACAGGAATTAGAACATCCACCAGAGCAGGGGTCTCCAACTCCGGTCCTGGAGAGCTACTGCCCAGTAGGTTTTCTATCCTACCTGGCTTCTGATGAACCACACCTGTTCTCAGGTAAATACCAGGAACAGATGTGGCTCATCAGAAGCCAAGTGGGACAGAAAACCTACTGGATAGTAGCTCTTCAGGACCGGAGTTGGAGACCCCTGCACCAGAGACTAAGATTCATCAAGCATTTTGCAGTTAATGAAAACAGAAAGTGATCCTTAGATATTATATATGCATTAAATAAAATATATTTAAAAACTGTCCAGTTGAATTTTATTTTTCTTATTGTTTAACCTTTATAATAGACACATATTGACAAGTGAAGGAATGTTCATGAGGTCAGCAGGGGTGTAAGCATGAATATTCTGACTTTCTAATCAAACCCAGGTTTGATTTTGTAGCTCAGAAGGGGTAAATAAAAACATAGCAGTTAATCTTGTTTCTTTGCTAGTATAATGTCTTCCCTCGTTTACTGAACTCCTGCAGCCTGCAACACACAACATTGACCTTTGCCATCCATATTATCAAAGGAGCCATATCATAAAGACAGTGGGAAAGGTGCTGAACACATTTACTCTGTGATCTTCCAGAGAGTTTATCGAACAGTAATCATCAAGACATGCGGAAGCAGTTTCTTAAAAATTTTTATTACTACCAACTCATAAAGTACAACAATTTAAGCTGCAATAAAAGTTGTTGGAATAAAATAACAAAAAGTACGACTGAAATATATTTAACATCCATCAATTGAAAATACTGTGAACTTAATTAAATTTGCTTGTGAAAAAAAACACAACAACACAGCAACTCATCCAGATAAGCGAACAAAGCAGATTATGCTGTATCTTAATCACATTTATTCACATATTTATAAACATATTGTCATGAATTTGAAAATATTACACCCAAAAGTCTGCCTGGAAAGCTGCAGGATAAATTTGTCATGCGTATGGCTCATATTATTAAATGGAACATAAGCATAGCAAATAAATTTTAGTCTGTGATTGAATGCCGGGTGCCAGCAAGAAGGCGAGCTTTAGCGGGACGGCGGCTTTTGTGGATGTCATGCTTTTCGCCCCCTAAGGGGGGCCAGTGAGATTCTGCACTGGACTGTGGTCCAATCCTGAGTCACACTACAGCACCAATGTGTTGATCCAAAAACGCCCACACAGTGGGAACAGACTCTGGCTGTGGTCTAATGAATGGGGCCATTAGTCACAAACTGCTGACTAGTCACAGACGTTTGGTATCAGCACCTGAAGTGCCCTTATTCTCAGCCCAGCTCCTCCAAACACAGACTCTGGCGGTCAGGTTCTAGGTACAGCTGTATTTCTGTATATTAAACTGTGGTTTCACTAACTTTGTCACCATGAACACCATTTCTGTAAAATCACTTGGATGTGTTTGTTCTGATAATTAGTCTGAAGACTTTCGCACTTAGAACAGCCTTCTGGATCCTCATCAGACCACCCTTCTGACTGTTGTAGACGCCCTGTGATCTTTGTCATCTATTCTCATCCTCTTGGCCCTATCTTCAGCCATCAACACAGTGAACCACCAGATTCTCCTTTCCAATATGGTATCTGTACTGTATGTCTCAACTTAGCATATTATGGACTGCTGTGCGATGATGTGAGTCTTACCTATCTGGTTAGTCCTTCCAAGAATTGTAGGGAGAAGGCATATCTAAGTGGCATCAGGTAACAATTGGTATGCCCCAAGGTTCAGTCCTTGGCCTTCTCCAGTTCTCCTTGTACACTACCTCTCTAGGGGTGAACATTCAGTCGCATGGCTTAGCCTACCACTGCTATGAAGATGACATCTACCTGACCTTCAATGAAGAGGACACCATAGTCTTGGCTTGAATTTCTGTATACCTCACTGACGTGATGAGGGTTCACCACCTGCAGCTGAACTTACTTCATCTCTAGTCAACCAACTCTACCACCATGGCGCCACTGTACAACTTGGATAATGAAAGTTGTCTCCATTATAGGCTACTAAGAAACTGTGAGTAATTATAGATAACCAGCTATCCTTTGCTGACCTCATCACAGCTATCTCTCAATCTTGTAGATTTACTTTGTATAAGGTCAAGAAGATCAGACGTTATCTGTCAGAATATGCAGCTCAACTCCTTCTCCAAGCACTTGTCATTTCATGACTACTGTAACTTTTACTGACAAGGCTGCCAGCATGTACTGCAAAACCACTGTAGGTTATTAAAAATGCAGCAACACGTATGGTATTCAGTCAGCTCAAATCTGTCAGAATATAATGCACACCTCCTTCTTCAGGCATTTGTTGTTTCATGACTAGATTAGTGCAACTTTTTACTGACAGGGCTCCAGCACGTGCTGTGAAACCACTGTGAATCACTGTGCTCAAAATGCAGTAACATATCGGGTATTCAATCGGAGCCAAAACACTCTCAAGTTACATCTCCTTTTCTCTCTTCACTGGATCCCTAAAGGCACTTGCAAGTTAAAGTACTTGGTGCTCACTTTCAGAGCTATTGCTGGGATGCCACCTACACACAGAGTTACTCATTAGAACCTACATTCTGTGTCACTGTCTGTGGTCAGCAATGTCACCACATGAAAGGAATTCCTATGTTAGACATTTTTGTGTGTAGTTCCTTGATGGTGAATGAGCTACCCATCCACAGCTGGTCAAGACGAACCCTGAAGACCATCAAGAAATCTCTCAGTCTTTTTTGAAAATACCTCAGCTAACTCGCTCTCCTCTGATCTCAGCTTGTTTACTATTCCTGTGTTATGCTATCACTTAGCAACACTTTTCTTGTACTGTATATTACACTTGTCTAATAGGAACCAAGATCTCATGGTGCTTTGATTTTGACTAGCTTTTCTAATGGATTAAATTGATGTATATATATATATCAAGCTAAACCTAGCAGGACTAGAACTTTCGGGCAGGTTATATGTAAAGTGCTTTGTGACAATGACTGTTGTTAAAAGCACCATATAAATAAAACTGAATTGAATTGAAAACTTGTAGCTAGTTAGCTCGTTGCCAGCTGTATACAGTAGGATTATGTTGCATTATCTCCATTGTTCGTCACTTTGGACAAGTAAATAAATGTAACAGTTAAAAAAAGGCACATCCTGTCCAAAGAGGAAACTCTATAACAGAATAAACTGCACAAGCCTATTTAGTTTTTCAGTGTTTCAAAATCTGACATAGCAAATTTCAGGCTGCTTGTGGAGAGTATTAAGGTTTGCCACTTTTGGTTCTTAGTATTATAGTCTTAAATTCTTGAGCCTTTTAATGACCTCACTACATTATTACAGCCTTCCTGCAGTCAACAGGTTTTACAGTTTGTCTCTACAGTTTATAGCCTTAAACATACCCATGTCATCACTGATTACCATATATTACAAAACAGATAAACATTTCTATGTTTTGATCTGGACCTGTACTCTAAGCAAAAACACACTGCAAATACATTCATACACACAAAATACATTGCACACATTTAATAAAAGACCTGGCATTAATGATACATCTTCTGAATCACCCTCGAAACCATGTTGTGAATTTCTATACAATTTGAATAGATCACGATCAGTTAGCAGACACAAAAGCTGATTTATGAGCGACTATTAAATGCATATATGTTCCGAAGGGGATGGATGTGAAGATGTTTCACAGCATAAAACAAGCAGAGCAGGCTGAACAGTCACCAGGCAGCACCAACGGGATGATCAGTCTGGCCTCATACCCGAGCTACTTCCACTCCCTTCATAGGGAGCCAGGTTCTCATAACAAATCAGCACATACAGCACTTCTGGAAACATCGCTGAGGCGTTAAATACACACCCTATTACTTTCTCATCATTATTATAGCTCTCAGACAAAATGTGCACACGATACCAATTGTACAGAGAAATTCTGAATGCACTTATTATACATACACATACAAATGTGTAGACTTTAATTCAAACAAGCACCAATTGTTCATGACTAAATTAATTTTAAATTCTAAATAGCATATATCTGTGAACTGAAATGAAGCTAATCTGATCCAATTTTAATCTAATCTACTTTAACATTCTGATATCTTAAAATGTAAACATATAAAATTTCTATAAAACTTCCATCCATCCATCTAACCACTTACCATAGGCAATGATGTGGGTAAATACTGTTCAAATAATACAAATATTATTATTTTATATCTGATATACAATTAGAGATAATGGATAAACGCAGAAATAATGTAAGTTTTTTACTGGAGAGCAGAGTGCTACAGTGATGCAGAAGGCATTAATTTGTAAAATACTGACCCCTGCTGTTCATTTTTAGCTATACATTTCTAACCTGTGCTTATGCCATCGAATCATAAAAGCGCAGAGCAGCTGACCAACAATAATGGAAATCGCGAGGTTTCATAATATAAATCTCATTTTGACCACACAGTCTATAATTTTGTCACCGATCACCACTAGTAGCCAGTGCACACACGCACACCAACAATCGTGTCACATAGCAACGTTTTCATGAGTTTTGCCAGGCTTACAGTAGTCTTATTATTGGCCGACGAGGCTGTGATTGGAATACGGGACTGGAGCTGCCCCTGAAGGGACAAATCAAAATTACCCATATCTCGGGATGTCCCGGACAATTCCGGATACATTCAGCTACAATATATACATTACATACATATAATATATCGAACCGCTACTTGTTCCTCTAACACTTAAGGCGGAATAAGACCCACAAATAAAATTACATTCAGTTCAAATAAGCACATATTATAGAGCATAACTTCATTTTGTTACACAAGGCGATTCTGGAGACTGGGGATTCTGATGATGGCAAAGATGTTTTTATTTATTTGTTTGTTGGTTTATAATGTAGCATCATTACCAAGTCATTCTTCGGAAAGTTTGGTACGAGTGTATTTGCTGACAGAGTATGTCTGCTATACCAGCCTCCTGCTGTGTAAAGGCAATTTTTAAAAATATTTTTTATAATTTCCTTCAGTTGAATGGGTATTCATTTTAATGGTTGACTGCAAACTGGGATATTTCTAAAGGTATACTATTTCAAGAGAGAAACAGTTTTTTTTTTTTTTTTTTAAATCTGATTCGGATACTTAGTTTGCCCGGAAGATATCAGACATTAATCTCTGCTGCTGTGTGCAAGTGTTGTGCACATAGAGAAATAGTCGCATTAAAAAATATCACAACTTTAGGTATAAAGTTAAATGACTTTAGAAAGTACAGATGGTTAATGTTAAAATAAACCAGGGATAAGTGGCACAGCACAGAAATCACACAGGAAGGAGTCGTAACAACTGCTTACATTCACAACCGTGCCCCAGATTTCTTAAAGTTGCATTGAATACAAAAGATTCAAAATACAGAAACTAGTACTTGGCATCAGATGAAAACGCGGTTCAGTATCCGCTGGCATATGCCCCTTTGGATGGACTGGCATCCTATCAAGCGGTACCCTTGCCTAGTTCTCTACATTTCTACCTTAAACTGTCTTTTGGAAGAAGGCAGAAATGAGCATCTATTGGAATTCATTCCAGAGACTTAGTGGGCAGAATCTGACACTCTCTTACTGCTGCGGCCCAAATTGGAGTCATGGTTAGGGAATTCAAAGTATCCCACTTTTTTCGAGGCGGGGGGTGGTGGTGTTTGCATCACTGCAGGCTAGTACTGAATGCCAGTGTCTAGACGGTAGCCTGTTCAAATCCCACGGCCAGAAGAGCAATCATATCACTGCTGGGAAGTTCAGCCAGACCTAGCATGTCCCAGTAGAGCGGTATGGGACACAGATACCAAACAGATCCTACATACCTGCACTAACACAAATGAAGAATGAAAATATAACCAAGATTAGCTTTATTGTTTTTTGGTGGGAGAAGTAGAACACAATGGCACTCAATTAAGTTAGTGATATAAATTATACCATACACAAATACACGAAAAAAATTTTGTAAGCGTGGATTCTGAATGTTTTAGGTACTCAAAAACTTTTCACCTGAGGCATACAGGTTAAGTGACACTGTACCACTCTAAAATTTACCAAAAAGATGCAACTAGTTTACATACATCTTCAGAGGAATCACCTTTTTCCAAAAACATTTCAAAAACTGCACATTATATTCTGTTCCTTAATCTGAATTTTACAGAACTTGAGTTTCTCTGTAATCTTCGGTTATTTGTTTGTATCACCATTGCAATCCAATTTATAAAAAAAAAATAATAATAATAATAATTCCTTAAGTGTTCAGCACTTGAGAATGGTCGGCAGTAATACTCTTTCAGCTCAGGAAGGGAGAGTCGGGAGCCTCACGCTTTAGAGAGGGCCACTACAGTGAAGCGGAGCTCCTCAGGGTCACGGACCATGAATCTCTTACAGACCACAGTGGCATCCTGAAATGGAAATGACCATTAAATCACTGCGCTACTGGCAGGTCATTGTCTGATGGTGAAGAAAAGGGATAAGGTACGTTTCTTATGAAATATTAAAAGAAAATCGACTGCAGTTCTATGGTAAAAAGCGGTTACATCAAACATCAAAACACATGAACTGGTTCTGCTGTTGTAATAATGAGTATGGGAAATGTGGACTGAGTGGGAAATTGTATAATTAACTTCAAAGAATAAATATCTGTGATAGGAAGGCTGGAGCGTGAGATGCATGCAGTTTTACCTCTAGGAAGTTGTCCTCTGTAGTTTTCCCATGCACAACGGGAAAAGGCTTACGGCCATCTAGGAGAAACAACACAGAAAAACGCTACTTCTGCAGTATTAGAAGAAGAATGACTATCAAAACAGTACTATATGGACAGTATACATTGGCTCAGTCCCCTGCGTTTACCATTGTTTGTTTACAGTGAAGAACAACTAAACATAACTTTTATAAAGATTAGAACTAATCAAAGACCAGATTTACTAAGCAGAACAAATTAGTGTGAGGGTGTAATCAATCAATTAAATAAATCAATGAATTAAGCACCAATGGGAGTGGCCAGTTCTGTGGGTCATCTACTAAAAATGAACAAAATTTATAAACAAAGATGCAGTCAGTTAAACAACAACCGACCCAATGTACCAAGGGCAGTGCAAAATAAGAGGTGTTCCCCCTCCCCCCGAGTTAAATAATGACACAATATGCAATAATTTTTCTATCGCAAATCTTAGTAAATCACATTGTGTGATTCATTGAAATATACTCACCCTCAAATTCTGCGCTATGAAAGTAAACCCCAAGAAATGCAAATGCAGTATGGCTGGTGGCAAAATAAACCCTCCGTGCCTCTCCACCGCTAACTTTTCACTGTGCGTGTTTAAATCCCAACAGTACTATTTTAACTCCTAAAGAGGGTTTACACTGGCACAAACGATTAGTTATTCTGGCCACAGCTACATTTAGCGAGAGACATTCAGTCGTGCTACCTTCATGGGACCTGTGGTCTATCAAAGTAAAACATATGAACTATGAATGGGCACAAAACTAAATCATTTGACCGCTTAATCCTTAGTTACGCTATCAAGCACTTTTTGATGTGTCGGTGGAGTCAGCTTAATATGATTATTCTTGGTGGCATCAACAAATGAATGAAAAGGGTAGCGGAAAAACAAAATCCCACAATCAGGCTCAAGTATATAATGTCCTTTCTGTGGCTGGCAGCACTTCTGTTTTGAAAAAAGGCCCCAAAGTTTTAAACACCTTAGAAAAACAAAGAAACATCATGGAAATGCAATAATAGATCGTGTTTTTTCTGAATGTTGTGTTTTGTTACGGAGACAATGTATCAAGTTCATACAGAGCTGCATACGAAAAAAAAACTACAGAAAAAAATGTAGCTGATCTTACCCAGTTCATAAATGTGTCCTCCAACATTCACAAAGGCAATGAAATGCAAATCCACTTTTTCATCTAAACTTGGGGCCTAAGAAATTATAAGAGATAGAAATATATACAATGTCCCCTTATATGTATGTACACCAGCTATAAATTTAAAACAATTAGGAACCTAGGCTTATAAATAGATGAAAAATTACAAACATTTCTAGAATGGGAACTCCAGTATGACTCAACTATTACTTAGTATATACAATATCATTAATAGCCATTCAGTTAATAACAGATCTTTCTCATTTTTCTCAAGATCATCTAATAGTAGAAATTTCCATGGAAATCTGCAGCACTCACCTCTGTCTGCCCTTCCTGCGCACTGGACTCGTGCGTTACACGGATACTCTGAAACAATCCAACATGCCATCATTGTCTGACCACAAAGTGTCAGACCTGATATACAACAAGCAAGACATGTGCTGCAGAACTTAAACAGCTGCCCCTATCACTGTGTCTAACTATGTGTGTAAAAGCAGCAAGGGAAGCACATCTTCCTCACGGCAAACTCACAACAACATAGCTCATAAACGGTACTTACTTCATCTCTCTCAAGGAATATGGCCTTCTCTTCTGGACTCATGGAGCTGGACTGGTCAAGAAACTTTTTCAAGGCGGAGTCGGGTTCTGTAAAAGAAGAATGTTTGCACGTGAAAAACCGACAAAACTAAGCAGAGATTCTCAAAACGGCACAGATGGCTACATTGTTCAGGCACTTTTGTAGGCTGAACCAGGAATAATACCTTCAGTGTTTAAATTCAACACACTATGATAGTGTCCCACAAACACTGGCACTTACCAAATTCCAGGACGCCTTGGTTATTTGCCACTGCGTGAATAAGGCCTATTGTTCCACAGGCATTTCCTATCGTTTGCTTCATGAAATAAACCTCGGGACTGACTTCTTGCCCCTGCAGCTTAATTTTGGCCTCCTCCTCCAGTCTGAAGGATTCATACTGGGTAGAAAAGAGGGATTAGATCAATAAACGGGATCTTTTAGAGATGGCATCCGAATTCAGTGCTTCACTATCACTGGAATAACAGGTCGGTTAGAAACAGGTCTGTTGCACAATCCCAGAGAGACATCAAGGAGATGAGCAAGAGAAACTCCTTCCAAGACGAAGCTTTTCTTCCCTCTAAGTAAATAACTTGGCCCAGGCGCCCTGATGTGCACCCAGGCATGTATAGGCGACTGTACCTTCTCTGTGACAGGGAAGAGAAGCAGGACCGCACACACAGGCCTCGGTACCATGCTGAGGAGCTCGGGTTCGAGACCATACACATCTCCAAACTGCCAGGAGGGCAGCAAGCCCAGCTGCCGCAGAAACTTGAGACAGAGCACACGCCCATATATTATAAATCCTTACATAGAATTAAAATTTTGTTAACCTAAATATCTATACCAATGAGCAAGTCAACTAACATAAAGATATGACAAATAGGTACCCCCCGGAATCGTGCAAAGATCTTAATTCAACTCTACCAATAGAAAAAAGTAACATTACTACTATTATCTGCATCGATATTTTAATTACAAATATCGGTCTGAATTACTGCCTTGATTTTTCTTTTATTACTGTTTTCGTTGCCTTGTTAACTTAAACATCACCACATTCATTACGTAGCAGCTCCAAAAAACACACTTACCATCAGTGATCTCGAAATAAAACGTAACTGCATGCTTGTAACTTTAATCCGGCATGAAAGCATGAGCACACTACGGGAATCTTCCTGTAGGTGACTATTACCACATAAATGGTCTCCATAAAAAACAGCGAAATGTGACACAAGGCTGCCGTCTCTATACCTCGTATCTGAGCAGAGATGCACATATTTCTCATGACGGCGGCCAATTTAGCGAGCAGCTGCGCCCAGCGCTCCCCACCCAGGGCACGCGCCTCTTGCCATATCGCAACGTAAAAACGCTCCTTAATGTCTGCAGCATATTCATCATACGAGGCGAAGTACGGCCTGAGTTTCAGATTTACTCACTTGGTTCATAACCTGAAAAAGGAAAAAAAAACACCATTAGCCATTGTTCCCCATAGACCCAGATTTTGATAGCTAGCGAGCTACCTTTACCAAAAAAAAATTAAATAAAGCAACATGTTTTAAAACATACATCGGGATTTGCTTCCAGCGGTAACCAGCGTTGTCCCTCCATTTAGCCCTAGTTATAACTGGTATGATTTAGGCTAGCTAGTTAATATATATTATTACGGGTTCACTTTAGTCGGACTGCCACTTGACAGATCTCTCACGCTTCCGCCTCTGCACACTGAGCTCGAAGTTGAAATACTTATGGAGGGGTCGTGTACTTTAGCAAAAACAGTATATTACAATTAACACAAAACAAATGAGCACAGATGACAAAAAAATGCTGAATTATCCTAAACAATATAATATTCTATGTTATGCAAATGCACAGTAAAAACAGCGCCGTGTATTTCTAGAATTTAAAACACAATTCCCCCCTATCAAATGGACTATGCCGCGTCAGAGGGAGCGGATGAGCGTCCCCGCTGCCAGAGTGAATCAGCATATCCGTCATTAGCAAAAGAAGCGCTAGGTGGTGCGATTGAAACGTCAGTCGGCGATATCGAGCTGCTGCACGTTACTAATATACAAGGGGAATCTGCATAATCGAAACCATACTCTGATAGTGAGTTTGTGAAGACATGACATTCATCACTACTTGGTGAACAGCTGCATATTGATGAACTGCACTGAATGTCACCTTTCTGTAACATGTTTTTTTGTTGTTGTTTTTTTTTTTACCAAGTATTGTTAGTCTTGCGTTATACCAGCAACCCCAATTGGACAAGCACCACAAATGCATTGTAGTTGTTTGAGGGGTTAGTATATAGGTACAAACATTTTTCATAAAGCATTTCATTAGTAGTTTTTAGTACTTTATCATAAATGCACGCCTGACCCGGTTCTCGCCCATGCGGTGGGCAGCCTCCTGTCACGTACGACCACGCCTCCTCGGGGCATAGAGGCTCCTCCCACCGCTCGTGCGCGCCTTGCCCGCTCATCTGCCATAGGGTGGGCAGCCTCCTGTCACGTATGGCCACGCCTCCCCGGGCATGGAGGCTCCTCCCACCGCTCGTGCGCTTGGCCCGGTCCTCGCCCATGCGGTGGGCAGCCTCCTGTCACGTACGGCCACGCCTCCCCGGGAGTCCGGAGTCCGAACCGGGCGCTGCTCTTATTAGCGTTTTATAACAAAGCGGAGCTCGGAGTGCGAACGAGTCCTGACCGCAAAGGACGTAAATTCAGACGGATTCACTAAAATAAACGCTCTTGCAAACCTAAATATAACAGTTCAGGTAGCTGAAATATTTATTAGGACAGATGGCTGTAGGATGCAAACGGCGCTTGTTATGTATTCCAGGGATATTTACACGGGATGGAAATAAATAGTCCACCTATTGGACAGCTTTGGTTTTCCATACGTTTTCAGCAAATGCAGGCAAATTACTTTTATTAGAAAATAACGGACACATTTTATCTTCTGAAGTTCTTTTAACTGTTTTCTAGCTAAGGGATTATTTAGTTTGCTTATTTGACAGTCATTTCGTTTTGGAAAATTCAGACGGGGTTTTGTAGTTAACTGGCTGTTTGCACTTGCTCCAAAGCCAACAGACAAATGCCTTAATACGAGTATATGTGCTGGAACCGACCGGAGAGATGGAGCCCGCAAAGAACCAGGAGGTCAAAGGGGATAATCCCCTGAAGACAGACAGGAGGTTCATGCTTTGGTATATGGGATGGTCTCCTATGGACAAACGGACTACGCTGCCTATGCTTCCGTGGCTCGTTGCGGAGATCCGGAGGAGAGGCGAGAGAAGCTCCGTGGGTCCGGCTCAGCCCAGGGAAGTGGAGCTGACAGTCGCACCGCCTTTCATACGATGCGTCCCGGCCAGATCCAGCAACGTTTCCGTGTTTATCTTCGAGCATAAAGCGCAGTTTGTATCAAGGTTCATTCACAACAGCCAAGACCACACGTACTTCGCCTACCTTATTCGGAGCCAGCCCGACGACCCCGAGTCAGAGATGGCATGCCATGTTTTTAAGGCGTGCCATCCCAGCCAGGCAAGTACTAATAGTTGTATGCCAGGTGTATTCTTAAACTTTATAAGGCACAGCGTTCCCAATAAATACATAAACCGCGTCCTTAGAGTTGAAATAAGATACCTGTAACCTGGAAGAACACACCTTAGGAGTCCCGTGTGGTTTTAGGACTTCAGTATGACCTTACTGTGAGGTTCACAACACAATGAAAGATATCGCAAAACATTTCTGCACCATGATCTATAATCGATAATATGTAGATAGTTTGAAATCACAAAAAAAACTGAACTGTGGCTGAGCTGATGGATTTCACTAAAGAGATTGTGAGGGGTTTGGTCTGCATCCCAAAATGATACCTGTAGACTAGGCTGGAAGGGAAAGTGAGAAAGTGAAAGATTTGCAGTAGCATTTGATGAGCATCTGTGCAGATGTTTTAGACTCATTTGGGAATTTCTGTCTGAACTGGCTGTATTAATATATACTTATGCTACATACATACTGTTCCAACATCCCATACTGCACACACACACACACACACACATATA
>JAODJU010000035.1:15872238-15887743 GCA_026776725.1 Gnathonemus echidnorhynchus | reverse complement strand
CTGTGAGAGCAGAGAAGGGCTGTCTTAGTGCATGGCAACCAAATCCACTACATTATTAACCAGAGAGAGAGAGCAAGGAAGACAATGCTAGCTGAAAGAGTGCACTCCACGCCTGAGATGGCCACCCGAAGAAATAATTATACATTTGGCTCGAGGCTAAAAAGAATCATAGAATAAGAATCATATGAGGTAACACAGGGTGACAGAATTAAATGGACCTTGTTTACAGGGAGCCATGACACTGACACACACTAGGCAGGGGCAGCAGGAATGACCAAAGGGTGGACCTGCTGTTCAGGGATTTTAAGGCCTTCCACAATAATGGGAGTCATCATATAACACAGGCCATACAGTAGATGTAGGTTAAGCAATGCATAGTTTGTAATAATTCATTTTATTTAAAGAAAAGCATCTACTTTGCAGGAAAAAAAAAATATATATATATTAATATATACAGGTATATATGTGTGTGTGTGTGTGCGTGTGTGTGTAAAAAACATCACTCTTGTTTCCTCGAATGTTCTTCATTAAGACACTCAAACCTTTGATCTTTAACTACTTAGCAAATAGAAAAAGCTGTGCACCAGGTATAAAACTGGAATCTTGCAGGGCATCCTGGTGGAATACAGCTGTCTCTGCTCATTTGCAGCAGCTCTCATAGCTGTTCGTTGCTCCCGGTAGCCCAGCTGCGTGGGGAACGGGGGGCCTCAAGCAGAAGCAGCCATTTCTTGGGGTGCAGAGAGCTGACATGCAAGCAGCAGCCGTCTTCCCGGTCAGGGCTGCATGGTGACTGTTCCCGGCAGCCGAGGCTGTAAGGCAGAGGCGCACCCAGTGAGAAACGCCAGACCATCCCCAGGCACATATATGCTTGCACTGCATGTAATTTAGAGCAGTGGTTCTCAACTGTTCTTGCACTGCGACCCAATTTTTGCTGTGCCAGCTCAGTCACGACCCTGAATCCAGTATAGGTTTAAATTACTGCTATGATCATGCATGCAGTGCACTCTGCAATTTATACCAATTAATGCCTATCACACAAATCTGATTGGATGTGCCAATGAATTTGAAATTAAGCATCTGTGATTTGGTTCCTTGGATTGGTTGAGTGTTCACTAGTTTTGTGCTAAACATTTTTAGACCTAAGACCCATTTATATAGGTTAATTCGAGAATTGGGGCTGGGAAATCTGACTGTGGATCAGTATAGGAGCTTGGTGGTTTTAATGCTTACATTTCCGACTCTGCCTCGCGACCCTTTCAGCATTTGCTGCCACCCAAATTTCAGGTCGTGACCCATGTTTTGAGAATTGCTGATTTAGAGATGCCATTGACCTAAGTACATAGTTTGGACTGTGAGGGGAAATTCCCATGACATGTAGAGAACATGCAAACTCCACACGAAGAGTGAAAGTGGGACTCAGAAACATATCCCCTGAGTTGAGGCAGCAATACTACCCACTGAGCTCATAAGAATCTAAATCCTGAGCCACAGAGAATGACATTTAAACCAAGTTTTATATCATACCGTCATATATTTCCCAATGCGCTGGATCTGTTGATAATATGCCAAAATTAACATGACTTTATTCAATTCTTCATGTGAAATTTCAATCATGTTTTGATAAAAAATAATATATATTTATGTTTGTTTCCCTCATAGTCCATGGTATTCTCCACTGTCACCAATGATCAAAGGTACTTTTCCTGTTCTGCTTCCTTATTGTTCATCTTTCATACATTTTTCACAATTCTGATCTTTTTTTAGAGAGATGTCAGTACACTTGAAGATGTTTCCTGAGTCCTTCCTCACAGCTCTGCCAAGTACCAATCTGTGACATTTCTCTTTACAGTTGAATCTTCTGTTCTTGATCATTGTTCCCACATAGACAAAATCTGTCAATAATCTTTATATCATCATCATCATCATCATCATCATCACCTTTAACTCTAATCTTAGCTGCTCTTCCTGTATTAATAACATTTAATTCTTCACATTTAGCTACAGTCCCCATTTCAGTGTTCTTTAACCATCCCCAGGTTTTACAGACTGCTCGAACTTACGAACAGACTGCCATGAAGCCTATTATATAAAAAATTTGGGTTAAATACAATGTTTCGTACATTCCTTACTTTGTAGCGCTCATAAAACAATGTGTGGCTTCAGCGGTTCCTTATCATGAGGTACAGTACAGTACTGTCTGTGGTTACTTTTATTATTATTGTATAATAATAATAACAATAATAATAATAATTTGTTAAATGTTAATGTCTCCAATTTCTGATGTATATGTACAGGGATAATATGGGGCTGTAATATGGGGTTATGCAGTAGATGCTGGGGTCATGTTGACCCCGATCGAGCCCCGCTAACAGGCTAACTGCACCAGCAGCTAGTTAGAAGTGATCAATTGTGAGAATGAAGGGGCCGTCAGAATAAAAGGGAGGGGGAATGGTGGGGATGCGGAGAGAGAGCTTGGGGGAGCTCTGGAGCTGGGAGAGGGGTGTGGGATTGGAGTACAAGTAGGTGGGCGTGGTCTCATCTTGTGGGCATCAAAGGCCATTGGCGGGGGTTCATTTTTTATTTCTCAAAATTATGTTAGTTTACATATTTATTTCTGAGTTGCTGGTCTATAAATGTTTTGTGTTGATGTTGGATAAACACATAGGGTGTTAAGGGGGAGTGATCAACTGTTTTGCAGAGAATGGATAAGCAGAGACAGTGGAGCCTGTTCACTGGGCACTGGACCACTGCACAGGGTGACCAGTTAATCCATGTCAGGAGGGTCACTGTGAGCTACTTCAGGATTTACAAACCTCAAAACTGAAAGGCTCCTGTGCTCGGCTAAATAGTTAAGTTCTTGTGCTTTGACTGGTTTGTTTCCTTGATTCAAAGACTCATCCAGCTGTTTCACATTAACATTAGTGACAGATGTATGATTACAGGAGACTGACCAATCAGCACACAGCAAGAACTCAGTGCTTAAGTGAAATCTAGTTCATTTTAAATAAAATGGTAGTTTACTGAAGATCCTAAATCTTGTCCTAGCTCAAAGTGCCCTTCCTGTCATGGTTTATCTGGTCACTCTAGCACTAGATGCCAGAGCAGTTGATGCAGGTGGACTCGTGCTGCAGTAGGGACTTCACCCTACCTAAGATGACGTGTCCCTTAAATATCCTGCGGTTTTACATGCTCAACACAACTGTAAGCTTTGTCATGATCTACTAGATGTTGCTCACCTTCTGGAATTCCTTTTTTTGATTATCCCTCATACAGTCCTTGACGTATCTTGTTCTTGAATCAGAATTGTATATCTGGAAATTGTCTTTCTATGTAATCTGTGTTGAATGACCTTTAGCATAATCTTCCTGGCATATGGTATCAACAAAGTTGGGTGATACTTTTTGCACTGTCAAATCTCCATTCTTTGCTGTTAGAATAGAACCGGTCAAAATTTACTTCGGAGCAATAAAATGTACTAATATGCCAGAAGGGCTGCGGTGACCGAGGTTCTGGAGGTGAATGTTATTCTCTTGGCCACACTTGAACAGGACCTCTAACACACGCTTGAGAAACCTGAGGGCAACTGTCAAACGATGGGAACGAATGTCGAATATTTGATTTTTTTGTGGGTGAACTTGGATCTGAAGTGTATATAACGTTAGTGAACCTTTATTTTTTTCTTTGTTTCGACATTGTTACAGTTAGTATATTAGGTGCAGAGTCCACTTGGGCACAAGCTGCAGAGGAATAAACATCCATCCATCTTAGGATAGTGTAAATTAGAACCATCTTGTTAATTTGACTTCCTCTGCTGGCCCCTGGAGGACGGGCTCCCCCTTTGGCTCTGGTTCCTTCCAAGATTTCTTCCTACTAGGGAGTTTTTCCTTGCACTGTCGCCTCTGGCTGCTCACTGGGGCCTTTGGGCTGGGATGATGTAAAGTGCTTTGAGGCAACGTAATGTTGTGAAAATGCACTATACAAATAAAACTGAATTTGTCCTGGTCAGGGTCCCCTGGAGCTTATCCTAAGCAGCACGGAGCACAAAGCAGGGGTCCGCCCTGGATAAGGTACCAGTCCAGTGCAGGACACATAGATGCACTCTATAGGGAATTTAGAGACACCAATTAGCTTAACTGCATGTCTTTGGTTTGTGGGAGGAAGCTGGGGTGCCTGAAGGAACATACAGAACATTGGGAGAAAATGCCAGCTTCATACAGACAGTGATTTAAACCCCCAACTGCAGAGGTAGGAAGCAGCAGTGCTGCCCACTGGACCATCATGCCACGTCTCTGCCCCTGAAAAATATCATCCATCCCCATCTAGACAAGAGTCCATCTGTCTGTCTATATTTAGCTATTATTTTACAAATCCATCCTACTTCACTGAATGTCTGTAATATTATACACATCAATAGTCTATCATTAACATACATTCATATGACCAGTTATCAATAAAGGGTCCAGAGAATCCCAGACAAACCAACTTCCAATATTCTGTCCTCAGCAGACCTATTTTCTATTCATTGCATGGTGACAGTCTAAATGTGTGCTTACTTAATGTTCTCTGCAAGTGGCATACAGTTAATCATATTTAGACTGCTTATTGCCGTCTTCCCAGTGATGTGATCATTAGTGGACTGTTAAAATAATTAGGAATTAAGTGTGACAATAAAGTAAGGGTTTCACTGAACTTTTTTTTTTTTTTTTTTTTGGTCTCACCGTCTTACTAGTGATCCCCTGTCATTAAGTATAGGTTTATGCCTGTTATAGAACCTGCTGGTATCTATGACAGTTTTCTCCAGGGAGAATCTCATCAAAATCTGCTGTGGGTGAGCATCAAATTTAATTATTTATGTAGGAGAGTGTTGCACTTCATCCACGGGTCGAGAAGTGATGTAATTAGTAATTACTTAGATGTAACTACTAGTTCCTTTGTAGTTAATGCCTATAATAAGAGAACTAAAGAAGAGGCGGGTAACTTAAGGTGTGTAACGGAAATGAACCACTCACTAGACGTTTCTTTTTTCATTTGCTGAAGTTGCTGTCTTCCCGAGCTTCATATTGCCGAAGCTACTGTCTTCTACAGCTCTCCAGGTTTGTATTTGAGCTATAAATGTCTAATTTACGCATGGAGCATTCTGACAGGCTGACATTCTTGCACATTACAGTAGTGGAGCAGGAGATTTTATCAGCATATATCAGTATCTAATTGCACCTGTATTTCCAGCCCACAGAAAAACTGAGTACTGAGTCAGATGATATGGCTAATAGAATATGTTACAGTGCTATCCTGATGCATTCAGAAAATAGCATAAACCCTTTAAATAAAAAGCACTAAACAATCTATGGTCATATAGAATAATCTACACAGCATTATGGGATAGTCGGGGCTAGTGTCTTTGAGGATTAGACTTCATAATCTGCAGTGTTTGACAAACAGAAAGGTGGCTGACAATGTGCTATTGAATAATCATTTCAGGATTTGGTACTGCGCTGCTTTACTTAATGTCCTGCTAATGATGTCTGTCGACCACATAACTGTCAAGAGCTTAGTCTGATTGTTCCTTAGGTCCAAGAGGGTTTTTAATGAACAAAAAAATACCAGCCTGGCTAAAAACAAGGGCAATACGAATGAAAGCACAACCACTAAATTGATTTTGTACCTTCTGATGATTTAATTCTGTTGACATATTTCCTTACTTTTGGTATCTCATGTTTAGATTTTATTCCTATTTCTTTTGCGTTCCATAACCCTGCATCTCTATTCTCTTTTATCCCCCCGATAGCCTGTATCTATTTAGGTGACCCTTTTATGTATTTCCTGTATTTCCGTCTTAAGGGATAGATATCTTCGCAGTATATAGGGCAACATTTGATAGTATGTATAGCCGTAAGATGAAGTTTTTATTGTATGTACATTGTACTACAATGTACAGTAATGAATAGAAATGATGAGCATATTAGCCCATTTTAGTCAGCGCATTGTGAAATGCTTTCTATTAATTTCGGGTAGAACGCCGATGCTAATGTGCTAAAGCACCAGTAACATGCTGGATTTGCTGCATGCACACGCATCTCCCACAGCTGTACGATCATACACTACAACCTACTTCCCAAGTATCAGTCTGTCTATAAGAAGCAATAATGTTCATATATTATTTGCCAGTTTCAATTGGATTACTTATGCCAAGTATTTCTTTCTACATTCTCATATCTATCTGTCGGTTTCCTAATGTAATCTTTAAGCAATTTTTTTATTTTCCAGTGCTGCACTTATTAAAATGCCATTTCGTCTCTTTGTCTCTTTGTTGCTTTGTAGCCCACATCCTTTGCTGTGATTATTTTAACCGACCAGCAAATTACTGTGACCCCTTTAATGTGGCCGGGGATGAGGGCCCCTGCACTTCTCCACAGTCCCTTAAAAAGCAGAAGTACCTAGAGAAAGCAATGCTGTTGCCATGACTACACACTGGCAGCCTTTGGCGTTTCGCGAAAGCGCCCACAATGAACAGCACTGGCTGTTCCCTGGCCAGGCCTGGGGGGGGGTGGGGGGGGGGGCAGGGCTGCTAGAGAACAAGGAAAGGTCTCTCCTCATCCAGAGGCACCAGACCAAGGCTGCTGGCTGGTAAAAGACAAACAAAATGCAAAACAGAAACCCAGTGTTATCTCTTCGCCTGGCCTTTACACAGGACGTGTTTGGACTCTTGGCTAATTATTTGATTTAGATGACTGTCGCGTGTCAACCTTATAAATGTTACTAGGTTATCTGTGTGAACTCAGTACCCTGGGAGGTATGCTATTAAATAGGCCCATTTTTCACTTCCTATTTTTTCTTTCATCTCTTCATGCTCAAGCATGAAGTGCTATATTTCCTATAAAATGTAATAGTTTAAAAAGCATCTATCTATCTATCTATCTATCTATCTATCTATCTATATGTGTGTATGTGTGTGTGTGTGTTTATACATACACATTGGAGTTGCTATTTCACTTAGTATATTGTTGCAACACTCCTCAGCTACAGTGCATGTATGCAGTTTACTAGGTCAGAGTCGGATATATTTACTTAGTGGCATCTTCCTTTTTCATGTCATAGCTTGAAGTGTAAGTTGCTGTTGCCATTGGACACTGAGGCACAGGTCATGCTGCAGCTAGCTCCTCCGCCCCCTGCAGCGACCGGCTGACCTTGGAGCAGCCAATCAGCCGGTGAGATTGCCGGTAAACTGGCTCTTGTTCCCTTTGAGAGGGCGGCGCTTGTGCAGGTGCACCGAGGCCAGGAGAAAAAAAAAAGCCACCAAAAAAAAAGAGTTTTGCAAGCGGGCAGATGTTACGTCTCTCTTCACTCTGCAGAACAGATGCATTCCTGCAGAACCTTAAGGTTGCGATGCTCAGCTGCAAGGTTGCAATGCTCCCATGCAGAATGTGTGCTGGCTGGCTGCTGCACGATTAGCGACCGGTTAGGTTTTCTTAAAATGCTTTCTATGAACATAGAACATTATTCTTTTTGAATAATTGTCCCATGGAACCTTCTGTCTCCTTGAAGACAACAGTGATAATTCAGTGTGTCAAGTATAATAGCTTAAATTTTTAATGAGTGTGGGAATGATGCATTCATTCTGATGTTGAGAGTAATAATGCGCAATGAATTTGTCAATAATTTGTTAAAAAATATGTAAAGGATATACATGCACTTTATTCAAATATTTTAACTGCTAGAATGAAATGTGCTGTAATGTCTTGGCCAGGAAATATTTCACATGCTAATGTTTCCTTTATGTACCTGTATGTGTTTCTATCTGGATTTTTGTCTGGTCTTTCTGGTTTGTTCCCGGTCCACGTTTGGACATTTCAGTAATCCCAGGATTGTTCGGCTAAGCTCCATTCCTCCAATTTATGCAGTTTTGTTAAAAGGATAAAACCTCACCAGATGCTTTCTTGTAGCCTAAGTGATTTTAGTCACATGATTTGGGAAGAAATATCGGGTGGCTTTTTCCGTGTGCTTCTCAAATCACCCGTCGCTACTGATGCCCCGTGGAATGGAGCAGTGGTCTTGTAGGAAATACCACTCCTTACAGAGGGAGAGATGTGGCATCATTAGTGTGGAGATGTATTGGATTGCTTTGTGATGACGGGATATCACCTACACAGCACTGCAGGGACTGTGGCCCCTGCATTTAGCTGATTAATAAGCAATGCTGGTTTTTAACACGTTAAGTACAGGTCATATTGGCATTGGTCATTCTGGAGAGAACGTTTGGTCAGCAGCAGCAGTGTTCATGTTATAACACATTCCATCCTTCCTCCCTTATTCTGTGGCACCTTACGCAGCTTGGCTGAATTTTAGTGGAATAAAAATTCTTTGGACGTTTTAGATCACTTGTGAAGTCATGTGCTTAAATCGAGCTTAAATCTTCACCATAGCTCACTTGGTCATTTCATGCATTATTGGATAACATAGTATTCCCAAATGAGTGGAAAATGTTTGGTAATGCTTTACATTAATTGTACCTTCATAAAGCATTCATAGAGCATTCATAAGCAGACTGAAATTTTAAACGCACTATATGTTGAAGCAGATTATGTTGTGTTCAGCATCCCTTAACATTCTAACACATTAGTAACAAATATTACATGATAATAACAAACGTTGTATAACTGTATAATGTATATTAAAGCTGTTAATGTATGTTAGGATGTTAAGGTACATTTACATGCTGCTTATGAATGCTCTGTGAATGCATTATGAAGGTGCACTGAATGTTCTTTGAATGCATAATGAATGCATTATGAAGGTGCATGCAGTTAATGTAATATTAAATATTACCGAATGTTTAAGTCGGCATGTGTATCCAGTTGCATACTATGGCCACAGCACATGACTGACATGCCCAGCTCCATAATGTTACCTATATTTGATTGCATTTCATGTTGTTTATTTTCGTTTGGTTTTTCATCAACAACAAAATGCCTTTCACATGCCAGGATCCCAGCTCCACGGGGGCAGATGCCACAGGCCATGGGGTGTCGCAGTGGAGTCAGCTGTTAACGCCAAGGCAAATGAGAGGAGTTAAGGGGTGTTAGCGATGGAGGATAAACCGTAAGCCCTACCGGTCTGCAGTGATATAGGGGAATGTGAGATCGCTCCAAAGCAAGATGGACAAGCTCTCCACCTTGGTACCAGACAAAAGAGGAATTCTTGGAGTACGGATGTATGTGCTTAACAGAGTTGAACTTTGAAAGGGACTTGCTGAACGCCACCATCACACTAAAGGACTTCCTGCCAGTCTCCCTGACAGGAGTAGAAAAGGCAGAAAGGTGAATGGAAGTGGTCAGCTGACCATGATGCCGTAATCATCTGGCTCTGAGCTTGAGGATATACTACCTGCAATACAGGTTCTCACGTTCCACTCTCAGCTGAAGAGGACACCACATGTGAGGTCATACTCTTTATTATTGTGTATTTTTCCGCACTGTACCATAGCAATCAATTACACTTCTTTCTACAAGGACCTTCAATCTATTTTGGTTCTGCGTGAGCAGGAAGAATGCACAGTTACATCTCCAGTGCCTGGTTAGACCACAATCTCATACACCTGGTCAAAAAACGCAGCCCCCTTGTTGAGTCGCAGCTCTCTCTCATCAACTCTTTGAGAATGTGGTCACATGAAACCAGACTGGGGCTCGTTTTGCGAAATGAAAGTGATTCATTATTATCGTTGACATACCACAACAACAAAATGTGTCCTCTGCATTTAAACCATATGTGACATAGCAGGGGGCAGCTAATTTGGCACCTGGGGGGCAGTGCCTTGCTGGTCAGGGATACGAACCAGCAGCCTTTCAATCACAAGTGCACTTTCCTAACCATTAGGCCACCATTGCCCCTATGTTGGGTGTGTGGTGAGAACATTGATGGTGATGTCAGAAATCAGGACTGGGCAGATAAACATTCTCATTAAGAATTTTGAGATATACTCATAGAATCGCAGCTGTCTTGTTCTACCCTCCTTCAAAGTGGCTGCCATTATGTTTATCTGTCAGTTACTTTCCACTCAGGTCAACAAGAGTCTGGACAGCCTCACACTGGCTGCTGAACATCTAACTGCTTAAAGTCTGCACCTTCCATTTGGAAGATGTAGTCCTCCACAGTCTCAAATCACTAATGAAGAACTTCCAGTTTGCATACTAGGTACGTGTAGGTGTCGAGGGAGCTATCCCGTACCTGTTTCACAGAGCCTTGAAGAAGTGGAGTAACAAGATGAAGATTCTCTTATTTGACTACTGTATGTCCAGTGATTTTAACTGCTGGCAGAGAAGGTGAAAGTGAAGCAGGTTAAGGACACTATAGTTTCTTGGACCACATATTCCCCCATCATCAGGTCACAGTTTATTCACATCATTAACTGCATATCTGATGTGGTGCTGAGCAACAAGGGGGTGACTCAGAGAATGGTGCCATCACCACCTTTCTTTGCTCTATATTACTATAGACCTTAGATACAACCAATGTCATCTTCAGAAGATCTCTGGTGATTCTGTGATTGTGAGATGTATCAAAGAAACAAGAGAAGAGGAATATAAAGATCTGGTGAAGAGTTTTGCTGTGGAAAGTGATTAAAGAACCAACTCAAAGTCAGAAAGACTAAATTGTTGGTCCTGGAGTTAAAGACCCCTGTCACCATTCATATCTATAAGCCTGACCATATGAAGAAGAAAAATGTTGAATAAATTTTTCTTTTTTAGGAGCTTGACCTGTCCTTTGGTGTGCAGAAAACTGCTTCATGCCTTAACTGTCTCTAATATCCAGCATCATGTTCTTTGTTTTCTGGGGCGTAATATCAAGGTAGCTGGTAAGCTGAACAAACCTTTGACCCTACTGTAAGATGCAAAACTGAGCACGTCAGATGTACCTTCACGCTTAATGCCATCTGTTTTTTACTTCAGGTCTCCAGATCCCTCACCCCACTCAGCGTGGAGGACACTAACCCAACGTTTTTTTTGACTCATCACTGAACCGTTCCACTTGCACTAAGTATGCACCTTCCATGTAGGCAAGAGATGATTCTACCTCTCTATGCTAAACACTCACTTTTTATCTTATCTTATCTTATCTTATCTTATCTTATCTTATCTTATCTTATCTTATCACCATAAACAATATTGTGTTATCCTATATCTCATTTGGAAAATCTACTGATGCACCTCTCACCCCTAATGATGCATCTCATTTCATTGTCCCTGGAAAACGTCCCTTGTCTTTGAGCGAATTTGCAGCATTCTTGTTTTGTATGTGTTTACAGAATGTGTAAGTATATTAATCTTTTATTTCACATACACTGTAAACTTCGTTTACATATACTACCATACTCACATAGATACCGTATGTACTGTTTTCCTGTATTACACAGACTATTATGCAAGCATATAATGTTTGTATGAGTAACTATAAAGAATGTTGCTGTGTGTATGAGAGTATGATAGTAAATAAAAGAGAGTATGATTGTGCATGTGAGAGGGTGTAGCAGTGTTTGTGTAAGAGTAAAGTGGAGTATGTATAAGATAGTGATGCTGTGTCTAAGACCAAGGATAAATTACTACTCTTAAGGGTAGTCTCATAATCTATGGCTCAACGCATACTTCATAAATGCAAGGGGACCTTCAGTGCCAATATGCTGAGGATCCAACCATCACTCCCAGCATTAGAATTCCGACATCCCCTCCCTAGACCTCAAAGGGTCACTAAAGTACCTGCAGAATGTGCAACAAAGATTTACCTCTTGTTCACACTCATAACAAAGTTGTCTGCATTGTTCCAGAGGGATAATAAGCCTGCCCATTGTTCCATTGACATGGGTTTGATACAACATGTTCTATTATTCATCAGTTTTCTATTGGGTTGCTCCTTTGCCTAGAGTGACCTAAGCTATACTTTTCCTGTTGTTATGACCTCAAGTTTCTTTTCAAACTCCCTGCTTTTTGGGTCTAAAATCCCCCATTACCATCCTGTGCCTTACAGAGTAGGACTGAGGTTCCATTAATATACAGCATCACACAGTTTTACACTGTTTAATACATTCCATGCTAATTTTTATACATTTTTTTCTCCACTGGTGTTTGCACGGTGAATCTACATTTGGATTATGGTGTCAGAGAAACAATATGCATGGAAAATATATGTTAGTCTAGTAAATTTCTTTTAGGCAGGATTTTATTAATTTTATGCATATACTGTATATATATAAACTTGCATTAAGGAACGTAATACTTCCAAATTTAGAATGGTGTTTCATGTCATTTTTGATAAAGTATTGACAAAAATAGATTAAAATATCCAGGATTTCTGACGGCAAATAAAAAGTTATTAATGCCTGATTTTGAAATAAATGTCTACATTTTCCCCCAGATATATACTACCAGTTTGATTATCAGCATTTCCAGACATTTTATTAAATTGAATCTGGTGAGATCTTTTTCTGAATGTATTCTTGTATTGCAGTGTATTCTTTATTTTTGGTATTTTTTAAGCTCTGTTGTTTTAATCTTGCATGGTGAGAACTCTGCCTTTGCATAATAATTTCCCTCAGGATGAATAAAGTTTTATTTCATCTTTTTAAAAAAGTTTGATTTATAATTCAGTCCAAATTAAGATAAAGATAGTACTGTATTAATTATCCCTGACAAATATAAACCTGAATGACAGACTGAAGTTTTTAACACACTATATGTTGAAGCAGATTATGTTGTGTTCAGTTTCTTGACCGCACAATGGCCATCACTAATACCATAGGCTCCACCCATCTACGGCCAAGGTGATATCGTCCCAATGGAGTATACCTTTGGAGAGAAGTGGATCTTCCCAGGTGTGGTGGTCAGGTCAAGATCTTTCCCAGAAAAAGGCACAAAATTTTCCACACCAATAGCCTCATGTTATTGATTTGTATGTCTAGCACGTAACTGAAATAGGGTGAAGGTTTGCAGGATCTCGCTGGAGCTATGGCTGCCTATTTAAAAAAAAATAAAAAATACAAGAGTGGACCATCTCTACAGGTCCAATTCCAGCCACCCAGCAGGTGTCTGAGGTGATACAGATCAGGCATGAACCGTGTTCAGCACATTTACACTTATACTCGTGCTCTGAACCAGTAGTACCTGTATTCAGCTGGTATTTGTTGTCAAATTTCCTTACAGCAGCCACCCCGTTTAATTATTCATTTAATTTGATGAGTTAAAATTTTATAATAGTAATTTAAAGTGCAGACCTTGCCTTAGTTTTAACTTGACAGAGAGGGTTTGTCCAAATGGAGGATTGCAGCAGGAGATTTCAGCCAATGACATCTGTAGGATTATTTTTGTCCCTGTTAGTGGACAAAATCACGGATTATTCCCCTCAAGGTAGCGTACACAAGCACGTGCCACTGAAAAACCATAGAAATGCATATGAGAGATCATTGGAACATTGGAAGCAGTTACTTCCAATGTTATTTTAATGCCTGTCTCCATTCTCAAACATATGGGATTGTCAAACGTTGTTCATACAGTCTACTGGCATCGGGGAGAGTGTTAGAATCAATTTCTTGACCCTAATGTTCTAACCAATATCCATTGTTTTCCCCTGTACTAGTTTAACTCATATATTAGTCATTGTAGAATGCACAGTCTAATGACAAAGACTGGCCAATGCTTGCTCCAGTGTTGGCTTTGAAGTCAGGTTTGTATCTGATAATGTTACAGTACCTCATCACCTTTGTCCTAATTTTACCTTTGGCTTACTTTTTATGGCTTTGAATAATAGTACCTTCCCTTATAAAAAAAAAATAATAATTACACATAAGCTGGGCTTAATTTCCATATCTTGGGGGATGTTTCCATATGTTGCTGCATGTTTAACAATTTTCATAACTTAATGTTGTGATTATAACATATTTTCTGAAATGTAAAACTAAAATATATCTGTTAATGAAAAAACATGCCCCATTAAATTAATCACATGAAAAACTGTCTTTTTCCAAATAAACATAGTTATGCTGGATATTAAGATGCTTCTGCCATCAGTTTGGAGAAAGCTGAGTAATATCCTCTCAAACTTTGACAGTAAGCATTGCATACTGGGAAAGCTTGGTCACTATCAGGTATCCCAGCCCCTGCATAATGAAGATGGTTTATCCCTATCAAGTATCCATCCCCCTACATAATGAAGATGGTTCATCCCTCTCAGGTATCAATCCCCCTGCATAATGAAGATGGTTTTTCCCTATCATGTATCCGAAAGAGGAAGCTCGGGTCCAGAGCACCTGCATTTTCCCATCTCTCTAGATTCTGTAAAAGAAATAGATCAGCAGAGCTGTGGGAGTGGTCTACCATCACTGCTGCTGGAGAGCCAGGAGGCGAGATTGCTGCCTGTCATCCACCTTCCGCCCTGCCCCCACAGCCCCAGAGAACCGCACTTCATACTCCTGCTCTTCCTCACTAGCCTTTCCCGAGCCCGAAGCCTTTTGTTTGACAAACTAAGAATTCCATCTATCCATCTTCCAGTTGCTTCCCCAGTACAGAGCTGTGAGGTGGGTGCGTAGAGGCCATCAGAGACAGCAAGGGGTACGACGTGGGCGAACCCCCGAAGATGGGTGCTAGTCCACCACAGGAAACACACACGCAATAAGGGCAATTTAGAGATTCCAATTAACCTCATTAGAGACATTGTTTGCGATTCACAACTTATTTTCCTTTTAAAAATCACCATTTTATCTTATGGCTTTTTGTTTAATAACCAGAGCTCTCAAAATTCCCTGGCATGTGTATTGTTCATAATTAAAGGTGATTTAGCTGTTTTTTTTTTGTTTTTTTGTGAAAAGCATGTTTTACTCATGTGCCTGATATACAGTATCAGTAAATGGAAAAAATATAAAATGTAAAAGAGGAATCACTCTGTTTAAAAGACCAAGTACTGAGTATGCAAGTCACAGGTCTGTACAGGAAATACAGGAGCACAGACAGTGGGGCAGGGAGAGATTCTGCTATGCAGCCCAGGAACGACTTCCTCTCACTAAACCCTGATTTATCAGTCATGCAAATTAGTTTTGCTTCCTTTACACTAATTTGGGTCCCCAGAGGAGCTTTTCTGAGTCATAAACATCCCCACTGCTGCTTCCAGGCTCGATTTAGTGAAGCACTGAAAACAACAGACCCATATTTTCAAAATCATACAGGGAGTGGAATTGCCCAGTTGCCAATTAAAATGATGTGCATTGTCCATAATAGGTGAACAGCACTTTTCTAAAGAAAGAGGCACACCACTTTTTCCTGTATTCCTGTTGATGCCCCCCCCCCCCATCTCTCTCTCTGTCTCTCTCTCTCTCTCTCTCTCTCTCTTTTTAATGTGGGAGGCAATCTGCTGTCAACAGCACAGAGAGCAGGGACAAGAGCTAACCGAACCTGTCGGGAACCCCCCCCCAAGGGGCCCCGTGTAATTCGATGCATGCTGTTAAAGCTTAGAGCATATTGTCTTCCCC
>JAODJU010000035.1:15810565-15872216 GCA_026776725.1 Gnathonemus echidnorhynchus | reverse complement strand
CCGCCCACCCTGCGTTTAACCGATCATGTGACTGTGGTAAGTCATTTGCAAGTACAACAGTTTTCTGTGAGCCCCCATTCATTTCCTGAGAACTACACTGAGCAGCTGAGGGGCTAAAGGGGAGGGAGTCTCAGAGAGGCGGGGAGCAAGAGGTGGCGAGAGAGAGACAGAGAGAGACAGAGAGGGAGAGAGAGAGAGAGAGAGAGAGAGCGGGGGAGAGGGACTGTATAAGGAAAACAGTTTTCAGCGCTCTGCAGCCTCTGACAAGGTCTGTGTCATTTTTCTTTCTCGTTTTGCTCGTCTGTCTCGTTTGTTCGGCTGTAGCTCTGCCTTCGTGCCCCATCCGCCGTCAGCGGCAAGCCGACTGACACGCTTCTCACAGCACACCGCTATCCATTCATCATTTGACTGGAAACACCATCATTGTGCGAGTAGTCAGTTCGCGATGTAACGGCCGCCGTCTGTGCTGGAAGCTACAGTGTGCAACTTGAACTGTCAGCAACAGATAAGGCGGCTGCAGTGCGGGATGACAGAGGTGCTCTGACAGATGATTGTGTGATTCACTGCTGCGCCTGTAGTTTTAGAGACAGTGGCGGAGTTGTATATAGTGCCAGTGAGCATTTTAAGACTTGCTCAGAAATAAAAGAGTTCTGAAATTATTGCTGCTGTCTGCAAGCTGATAAATGTTTGCTAAATGTGTGCTTTGTAGTGAATGCTGCATGTGTGAATTAAACGCAAAATCCTATGTAATTCCTGCTGCGTGTCAGATGTGCGGGGATAGTGTAGACTTGTCAGGGTTGGGGGGTCATGTGGGGAGGGGGGGGCAGAGGGACTACCCGGAGTGTAATGGGTTAAATATCTCAAGCCCTGGGAGGCGGTGGAAGGACATGAAGGTGGGGACAGGAGGTGTGGCAGGTGCGGAAATGGCAGCGTTACACGAGTCTCAGATGCCGTCCAGTGTGGAGCACTATGGCACTGGTGAGCCGCCGTTACTCACACAGGAAGAAGGCCAACCCTCTGCTGGGGAAAGTTCCAGCACTGTTATTGTCAATTAAAGTAAACCTGGGCAGAGCTGACAGCAAAGATGTTTATATGCTGCGAGCGGGGTGGGGGCAAGTGGTGGGGATTTGTGGGAGGTGGCAGTTTGGAACAGAGCAAAACTTCAGTCCCAGAGTTAGGCTTCCTGACTTTACACTATGTGTAAGAAAAAGACCTTACCCTTCACTTCTAAGTCAGGCCTGTACTCATCGATTTGGTGGATTTTTCACAGACGTTTGGTAACAAACACATCAAATCTGCATGGGCACATAAAGGAATAGTCCTAACTCTTGCATGCTCTCTACAAATGTTACATTTATTTTAGAGATGTTGTGAAAAATATCTGTCCATCTTTCCACCACTTGTCCAGTGCATGTTGCTGGCGGTACTGGGAATGACACTGGGGTCCTCCCTGTACGGGTTGCCAAGCTTTGCAGCATGCAGGCAGGCAGTATGGGAAGCGTAGCCTACCAGCACGTCTTTGGGCTGTGATAGGAAACCCGTGTGAGATTTCAGGGGGATCATGTATGCTACACAAGCAAGCTAAAGGAACTCAGAAGTGTAGCCTTTCTGTATGTTTTAGAAAACAAAAATTGCACATTTTGTGTGAAATGTCAGGCACTGGAGATGTCTACTGGCGTTAACAGCAGTACCAAGTTTCAATCAGTACCGGCACTTTAATACAACAGACACTGAAATATTAGTGGAATTATCAATTTCATATCGACAGTTCAATATTATTATTTTTGCTGTGCCTATAGTGGAATAGAACAGAATGCCTTTATTGCTATTGTACAGGCAGCAAATATAACAAAAATGCATATGAAATGTATTCATGCTGCCAGACGCCATATCAAATGATAATTTAATACTTTATCAGCGGGATTACAAACAGTTGACTCTGTATATCAGAAATGAGACAGAATACATACAATCTGTTTAACGCTCCGTCCCTGTATGTGTGTCACCTATGTGTGTGCGTGGGAGTATCTGGTTTTAAATGGAGGGGTGGGGGATTGTGGGGGACTGAGGGGCATTGTGGGATATCTGTGGTCTGCACCCATGTGCTCTGTGCATGCTCCCTGGATACAGAAGAAGGGTGGTCTATCTTCACAGGCAAGTCAAGTTGCAGGAGACACCAAACACAGTCAATGCCAGCAAACACAGGACAGACGGCAAACGAGGGCTGAGTGCAAACACAGAGGTCACCTGCAGCATGTCAGGGTCATTGTAGGTTTTTGATCGCATCCTTTCTCTTGATCAATCTTTGCAATACTTCTAGTCTGTCTCTGGGGTTATAAGTAAATCTTGGAGTTCCATCCTTCTTGCAAACACGTGTCCTAGTCATGGTCGCCACGAGCCTATTCCTGGCCACACGGCGCTGGGGAACTCCATGGAGAGAATGGCAGTCCATCACAGGGTGCATTTACCTTCATATACCACAGGAAAACTTGAGATGCCAGCTAGCATAACTGCATGTCTTTAGTTTGTAGGTGGAAATTCATGACATAAGGGAGAACAGCCAAGCTCCACACACACAGAGAAGAGGCAGGATTTGATCCCCAAACCTCAGTAGTCTGAGGCAACAGTCCCTCCCACTGAGCCCCCACCAAACTTGGAATTCCGTCAATTGAAAACAGAAAATAGAGTACTTGAGTTTGAAGGCATGTAGTAATTGTACACATATAGTTGACATGTTTTACATTCACAGGAATCATTCAGCTATAAAAACAAAGTGTTTTTCTTATAAAACTGAAGTTTAGGAGAGTTCAGCTGTCCTTTGAATGAATCAGAACTATTTTGGCTGTCTTCCTTTTGAACAGTTAAGTTAATGAATTGCCCCATTACTAATATTTTGGTGTACTCAACCCCTGATCTCCAACTCCCACACAATTTTGTTTACTATAGCCGTGTTCAGTACACACTGCGCATAGACAAGCTGTGTAAACTTTGATGCAGGCCGGTAATTCTTCATGGCAGAGGACTGGCTCCAAAACAAGTTACTCAGAGAAGGATACACTATTATTTTTTCTTTTATCGCAGTCAGGAACCTTTTATAAAATCTCACATAAGTGCACATCACTACAGGAACTTAAAAAAATTGACAGATTTGAATAGTCTATTTTTTAAAATAAATGTAAAAATCCAGTAGAGTTTTCCCTACTGGCATTGGTTAAAGAAAATGTGGCCACTTCAGTGCGGAGTGAGCGGAGGCCTGGATGTTTACGGCAGCAGGCTATTTAAGCTCGGGCTCCCCTGCTCCCGTGGGCAGATCCACAGGCGTGTCTCGGACGGCTCACCTTGTTCCTGTAATTATGTCATTACTTTGCCGGCAGTTGCAGGTGAACATTCTAGAGAATGATGCAAAACAACGTGTGGAGTCAGTCCTGGGCCAGCAGCGTAGCACGTTATTTTTGACAGGACTACTGTGTGAGCGTGTAGTGAATAACTTCACTTATCACTGCCTAAACTATTCTTGGTGAGGACCTCAGGGCATGTTTTTAAGCCATGGTCACGAATCATTGCTGTATTCTACCTCACCGTATCACCTGCCTCCATGTTATAACAATGCTATATATAAATGTCTGCTGTACCGTGCGTCAGTGAATTGCTCACCGGCATATCACTACATTACCGTATATGAATGTCTGCTGTACTCTGCATCACCAGAAAACCTCTCTCCATATAATTTCGCTGCTGTGTACGAATGTCTCCTGTGCACTGCCTCACTGTATCACCTGCCTCCATGTTGTTATGTCACTGTATGCCAACGTCTGCCATGATATGCATCTCTGTAACACCTGTTCCTATGTTACTATCTCGTGGGAGTTTTACTTACAGAAAAATGTTCTGAGGGCAGAAGGAAAAATGATTGGTTCAGAGAGATAACCAATCAGATACCAATCCAGTAGTGGAGGTGGGTCCAAGCAACTAGAGGAGGCGAGGTCAAGACATCTCATTGGTCGGTCCTGCTTACTCTAATTGCTTCGACCTACCTCCTCTGCAATTTGATTGGTAAAACTCCCATGGGCTATGTCAATATGTTACTGTACATGCATGTTTTCCCTCATATTATATTATATTATATTATATTATTTTTATGTATTATTTTGCAGTCATATACCAAATTCACTCATGCATTGGATAAATTCCCATTCACAGAATAATCTGTGATCAAATAAATATGCTATTGCTAAGGTTTACTAGAAATGATTCTTAGGAAAAACCCGGGTAAATAAAACCCAGCCTGGGCCCTTTTCATTGCATGTGAATCATCTGTTTGAAGCAGGTGCCAAAACTGGAATCTATTATTTGTCTATGTAGTGTGATCTCCTTATTTTGCCAGGAAGATTTGCAAGGAAATCTGCAAGCATGGTAACTTTTTTTGCATTATATATATATATAAACATTTTGGGCCCCATGAAAGCATATCATATTGGTCCCCCCAGTCCAGACCAATCCAGTTATTTTCCAAATTTTAAGTAGCTGTATTTTTAGGCTCCCTGTCAGTCTGGGGCCCTTGGAATTGTCCTAACTTTCCCCCTGCTTACTGCTACCCTGCACACACACATACATACATACATACATGCATACATACATACGCACATACATAAATAAATACATACATATAATCACCCAAGAGTGTTATGAAGTAAAAGAGTAAAAACGACCTATAATTACAAGAGAAATTACAGTTGATGATGGTTTTCATTGTTGAAAAACCGAAGCAAATGGAACCAAATTTATGGAGCAGTAGTGCGACCTGATGTCTGCCTGTGTCTGGCAGTAGGTCTTGTATAAATTCACATGTAATTTTTATAATGAATAGCAGATTCCAGGTTTATGCAAGGTGGGCTGTGCTCAGTCGTACTACCCCTGCTGCCAGTAATAATAATTAATGAGCCAATAATGATGCTGATGATGATGAAGATTCTATACATAACTGGAATGTCCAGCATAAAAGATGATGGTGATAATGATGGCAGGTAAATCAGGGGCCTGGGGTGTGCCGGGTCATCACAGGGTCAGTTAGGGGAGAGGGTGGGGGGGGCGTCGCGTTAGGAAGTTTCAGATAGGGAACACGCTGGAACCTCCCACTGTAAAGGGAAAATCCCAAGTGTTCTGAAAGACTGACAATGTGGTTTAGAGCATCGTACAGCTGAACCTTCCTTCACGCATGTCTGTGGCTGCAGAATGTTTTAGGTCAGCAGGGTGCTGAGGAGCACAGATCTGAGGGGTACTGGGCTGGTCTTCAGCCCGTTGGTATCTGTACCTGAATTTGAACAGACAAGTATTAGGTTGAATAATAAAAATATTTTATGTATGTATTTTGATAATGGGTTTGGAAACAAAAATGTATACTGATGTAATTTTAATGATTTGTAGCGTTAAACAAACGCCATCATGTTCTCCCCCACACAGGTTGTCTAATACGACATTTAATGCAATATATTGTACTACTAAAAAGTACAAATCACAGTCACAATATCAGCTTTATCATTAATTCACATTATCTGAATCATGAAATACATGAATGATAGAGTGTGCCTTCATTTTTTACTCTGCACAAAAAAAACACATTTCTGATTGAGAGCAACTGTGTCAGGAACAATGGGGACCTGAGCTCAGATGTGCTTTGTTACAGTGACACTGCAGTGCTTCCAATAGAGATGCAATGTTAATGATAAATATCTGACAGATTTGAGATAGAAGGGAAGTTATAATAAATAAAATTGGGATTTTTACGATATCTTGAAATAATGATGGTTTTGACCTATCATGCTGAAGTGGTTTTTCAGAAACTGCGCTGTGCCTTTAACTGAGCTGGTTCCAGCCCTCGAATTAGAATGGAAACTTAAAAACCTCGGGGTGACCCAGAGCCTTCTTTCAGAGGCCCTCTGTAAGTGTGTGAACACGGCCTGGACCCGAGCTGTATCCGGAAACTTCCGCTCGGCAGGATTAGCGACACAGTATCTCCTGCAGCAGAAATAGCAGGAGCCCAAGGGCATTCCATCTCAATAAGTGAACTTCCGTTCACCAGCATGCATCTGGGGCCAACCTGATGTTTACATGGGTGTCACGGCTCTATAAATGGGCCAAATTACTCAACCAGGTTTTGAAGCAAGCCAAGGGAAATGAGGTAGTCATATGTGCTCCATTTCAAAAGCAAAGCTGGAGCACTTAACCTGTTCACAGTCATGTTCGTTTCAGCGACTATACTCACCACCACAGCTAGTTCAGTGCCAGGAAGAATTTTTAAGCAGCACAGAGAAACTGCATGTTCTTTAGGCTGAGTGTATATTGCATAAATATACAGCTACTTTTGCTTGTAGCTTTTATTTATCGATGTTTCCTTTGCATGTTTCGTCTAACAGATGTTTTCTTTTTCATAGTTGCGTTTTAGCAGTCCATAAAAATACCTGTCTGTGGGGTCTTCATTTCAGTAATCAAACACCTGCTTCAGCAAGTGTACTATGCCCAGTCTGGAGCAGTACTATCTGTCTTGGACACAAAATCACAAAATAAATTCTGCTTAAAAACAATCATAACAATTCAATGGACAGAGGGGATATGTCCATATCTAACCTTATGCATAGTAAATGATTCCGATAAGCACATGCACACAGGCCGATTTCATGAGTTACTGACAGCCTGAAGTTAATACCAATACTGAAACAGTTCACCTCTCCAGGGTCTAATTCAAAAATGCATCCAAAGTTGTTTCGGCCAATTCGCCTGCCAAGGAAAATTAGCCTTATAAAATGGAAAGTCTGAAGTCATTTATGGCGTGCCAAAAAGATTAAGCCAAAGCTGTATCCAAAGTACTTTTACAGTTGAAAGAGCAACTCGTCGCTGTGCCATTAGACTGGGCCTGAGTGGGAATATGAATGACCAACGGCCTTTTCTGAATCCACGATATGGTGGCTGTGGTCTGGCTTTTATGAGCAGAAGTTTGCAGGAAGCAGCAAAGCATTTGCGAAGAGGCCAGCAGAGAGGAATGAAGTGCATGGAAGGGAAAACCACAAGGCTTTTGTTTGCTGCATGGCTGGTCATGCTCAGGTGAAAATGGACAACTGGAACTGGAACTGGAAAGCACAGCATGTCTTTTAGATAGTCACAGATCCTACCCCAAGATGTGAAACGTGAAATTAGGTCAAAATTGTGTCTAACAGTTGGTGGGTAGATCAGGTTAGAAATCTGTGTCTGGAAGGTTGTGGGTTCAAATCTCATAACTGAGAGGGAAACACGTCACCGCTGGACCCTCGAGCGAGACCTTCTAGCCTAAATTCTCCAGGGACACGGACTCTTTGACCTCAAAATTTCTGCTAATATTATTTTCCCCCTGAAATCGTATGAAATTCAGTATGTTCTTCCTTTGTGACATAAAGAAAATGCACGCTATGTTTTTACTGTGCTAGATGGAAATACAACGTTAAAAATGCACAGATGAGCCAAAACATTATGACCACCTCCGTTGTGAAGTGAATAATGGTGACTATCTCGTAAAAATGATGCCTGTCAAGGTCTGGGATGTATTACATGGTAAGCTAACATTCAGTACTCATACTTGACATGTTGAATGCAGAAGCAATAAGTTGGGCCTAAGATCTGAGTGACTTTGAAAAGGATGACTGGGTCAGAGCATCTCGGAAATGGCAGGACCTGCGGGATGTTCAAAGTCAGTCATGGTGAATACCTGCTAAGAGGGTCGGAGGAGGGATCTGCCAACAGGATGTTTGGTGGCCAAGACTCGTAGATGAGGGATGTGGTTCAAGGCTATTCCGTGTGGTGCAAACCAACAGTATAGCTAATGTGGCACAAATGGCAAATAATTTTGATGATGGTCGTGGACGTAATGTGTCACACAGTAATGTGTGCATTGAGCCCTGCTCGTTGGCGTATACAGACACTGAACATGCTGAACTGAATTGTTGATGCTGGGCTTTCTCTTCTGTCGATGTGTGTTTTTAGCACACAGGAAATGAAAGTGCATTGGCACAGAGGAAAGGGGATAGAGGTTATTTTAAGTCTGATTATAATCCTGCAGTTTCAGACGTTTTCACAGTTTATCATGTTAATGTTAATCACAATAAATAAAATAAGTCTATCTATCTATCTATCTATCTATCTATCTTGTGAGAATATTACTCAAAGTTCATTTTTTCCTTTTCTTTGTAAACATCCTTTGCTTTTTCATTTACCATGTTGTATTTCACAGTGACAGAGCTGGTCACTCTCGTCCCTCCCCCACGCGATTGGGGGTTTGGATCCCGCCCCCTCTCTATACATCTGGGTAGTCTGCATGTTCCCCTCACTGCATGGATTTCCTCTGGGTAATCTTGTCTCCTCTGATAAGTCCAAAAACTGGTGTCTGTAAATCGTACATATTGTATGCATGCCCTGTGAGGGATTGGCGTCCCATCCTGGGTGTTCTCTGCCTGATGCCCTGTGAGGGATTGGCGTCCCATCCTGGGTGTTCTCTGCCTGATGCCCTGTGAGGGATTGGCGTCCCATCCAGGGTGTTCTCTGCCTGATGCCCTGTGCTGCCTGGGAAATGTTCCAGGATCCTTTGCAGCTCTGTGCTGGATAAGGAGATGGATGATGGATGTATATAATTTTTAAACTGAAATTTCCCACGCTTCTTTGTGAAGTTTTCAAAAGAAATTGCAGTTACTTTTACCTTCATATTGCTAATGCCTACCATCCATCCATCCGTCCTCGGGTTCAGATTGGGCAGGCTGTTCTTCCCAGTCACACGCTTTCAGATAGCACTGTCACTACCCACGTGAGTGTTAGAGTACCCCAGCAGAACTATGGAGTCCCCACAGGGGGCGCCATCCTGCACCCCATGCAAGGTCTCCAAGAAGCCCAGATGGGTAAACTCCAGTCTACTAGCCGAACCCTTGGGGCTATAAGTAGACCCACACCTGTTTGGCACCTCTCACCATGGGCAACTCCAGAGTGGAATAGAGTCCAGCTCCTTTCCAGGAGTTTGGTTCCAGAGCCCAAGTCGAGCATTTATTTATTTATTTATTTATTTTTATTTATTATATTTTAGTGATTATTTGTCATTGTTGACACACCACAGCACACAACAATGAAATGTGTCCTCTGCATTTAACCCATATGTCACTTTCGTGACATAACAGGGGGCAGCTAATTCAGCGCCCGGGGAGCAGTGCTTGGGGGCGGTACCTTGCTCAGGGTACCTCAGTGGTGCATCTAGTCAGTATCTCTCTGCCTCCTTCACCAGCTCAGGCTCCTTTCCTGCCAGAGAGGTCTATGTGAATCACACTTAGCCTGGCCGCTCACCTACGACCAATTTGCCTTGGGAGACTTGGGAGAGTCAATTGCCCCCGATAACATAGACCCTAGGATCACAGAGGAAAACACCTCCATCATAGTATGGTGGTGAGCTGAGGTTGCTAATGCCAATGTGATTGCCAGTGTGCCAATGTTAATGGTATGCGTCATCATAATCATAATTGCTCTAATGATTGCTGAGATGATGCCGATTTAGATGACAGATAATACTGGAAAAAAAACTAATTGTAAAAATGCTGCAGTACTGACAATTTTCCATCAGTCAATATATGTACAGGTGAGCATGTGATCAGGGAAGATTCTGTTTTTTTCTTTACAAATTCTTTTTACTTATCTTTCTTTTTACTTCTTTTTAATTGATCCCCCAGTTTACCGAGAAGGGGTCCTGTGAAACTGCTGACATCACTAGTTAGCGCCGTGACTAACTGTGGTTTCTGAGAGTGTGAACGGCAGATTTCAAAATGAGACTGAAGATCAAATTCCTCAGTAGACCCCATGACTGAGGTGGATTTTCTCCTGTCTCTCTCTATTCAGTCAGGCTGCACCAGATGGCAGCTGTTACTGCGCAGCAGAGATTGTGGGGCAATACAAGAAGACTGATATGTCCCCTGAACCATTTCTGGTCCTTCCTCTGGACCTTTGCTTCATCGGTGTCTCACGCTTTCTCATTGTTATGACAGGTATAAACCTGTCAAAAAAACTTAATTTGTAAACACAAAGCTAATGAGTACTACTTTTTGCGTTTGTTTTTGAACTTCCATGTTTCGGGTATCCTTTATACAAAGTGCATAACCTGATTTTGTAGTTGCATACAAATTAATTACATAAGCATTATAAAAGCAGATCAACTAATAAAACTGCTGTTTTTGTTACTTGACAGTCATTACTTGCGAACAACAATGTGTTTTCTTCCCTCGTGGTCAATACTCAGCAACTCTATGACATGCTCAGGGTATTGATTTTCTCCTTGTGGACAGCTGATTTCCAAGGGTGAAAAGCGTAAGAATAAAGGACACGGAGGATCGTGTTCACATGCTGATGAGAAGGGTCTCCAGTCAGTAGCTGTTGGTGTCAATCAAAATAAGCAAGCATGCAAGCAAACAAATGAAAGACTTTGGTTTACTTTATCATTTTTACAATGCTACCTTCTTCTTTTATGTTTTGCTGGTCCATAAGTATTATCTATGTTAATCCTTTAATCGTGGCAGGGCGTGATGAAATGGGTGTTCAGGTAGCAATACTGGCCATTCTTTGTCAGCGTGGCTGCAGCCTTGTGTCAGGGGATATCTTTCTGGACCGCCTAAAGCGCTGCAAGCTCAATATTCTGTTGCTATAGTTACGCCATAAGTCTTGGAGCCAAAGGACATGCCAATCACACTCAAATTACAAGACTATTGCTAAGAGTTGTATGCACCTTAGGCATTAATTAGTGGTATAGATCACGGTCACAAAAGAACTCTATAAGTAGAATACATAGCATGCAACAGTCCACACTGTATGAAGTTGGGAATATTAAAAGATGCTTTTAGATATACGCTTGCTTTGTATGTCAATGGAGTAACAGAAGATAATTTGGTTCAGACAGCCAAAGGATTTTAAATGTGTTTTTCTTATTGCTGCGTTTTAAGCATTTTTGGAAAAAGTGCAGAATTGAAAAACTATACCATAAAAATATTTTATCATAGTTCCTTTTATTATAATAGAGGGTGTTGTTATGAATTTCTTTCATTTATATGTAAAAAAAAAACAATATCCAAATACCAAAGTATCTTCTTGCCCTGGCAGTTGCTTTGTATGTTACTGCTTAAGCATTCCATCATGTGAGGCTCTAGCTTTGATGTTTGGATTCCTTATTTGGATTCTGGATTTTATTTGGAGTCTCTGTAGATGTGACACCCTTACGTTTAGCAGAAGGGGATCCAATGCTGAATGGAAATGAGAGACACAATTCCTGCATTTTTTTGCCAAGTCTGAAGTGGAACGGAGATGTTCGGAACATGTTTACCCTGCTTGCAGTCATTCTTGTTCTACTGCTAAAACAACAGAGGATTGGGTCATACCAGGACACCCGCAAGTTGTTTTGCTGTATTTGGTACTTAGCAAATACAGCTTGATTTTCACTTGAAATCAAACTAAAGGCATTCATTACACATGTAGCTCTGTAAGACCCATGATGTCAAACATGGAATTTACAGATCTGTCCCATAACCATCCATATGCAAGAACAGGTAGAGCTAAATGGACAGATGTGAGATATGTGGAAGATGTCATACTGTAGCTCAGGCTTAACACTTGTTCTACCAGACCCTCCTTATTCAAGTGTGTATGTCACGGAAAATCTTAATGAATACCTGCCATTCATAGTTGGCTTTGTTGCTTGGGAATTATAACATCAAGGCCCATTATTTTTCTGCCTAGAAATGAAAATAGATCCCAGTTACTTTCAAGGCAATAAAATGCCTGCTGCAACAATTGAATTGCCACATTATTCATGACACTGACGTGATGATTTTAAGTCTAATACCAGCTTTCTGTGACATTCTGAGAAGAAAAAAACTTTAATCACAGTTATGTGATTTTGTGAATAATATTTATTATTAATGATCATTGTATTCTCAGTGAAGTATTATCATGCACATTTAAAAGGAGTTTAGACAAAAAATGCAAAAAATATAAACATAAGGGAAATAATTAAAAATGGATTTTCCAGAGAGAAATGTATTTTGGGAGGTAAACGTTAGCCATGTGGTAATTTTCTGATAAACTGGGCATTGGATGTTTTTAAACAGTATCCCAATATCCATCCATCCATCCATCCAAGTCTAGGACTGGACCGCTGCAGGCCTTGACCAAGGTAGCACAGGGCCCGAGGTGGGGATACACCTGCAATGGGAGGGCCATCTTTCCTGTATTTTTTTTACTACCTGGATCTAGTCTTAAATTCAGTGTATGTAATAAGTTATGGATGCTCTTGGGAAGTTCTCCCAAAGAGCCCCCTAAAAGGGAATATTTATGGTCAACCGAATAACATAAGAGCACTCTGGTTGCCATGTGCCCATACTCCTTGGGATGGGCTCCAGAATCAGAGTGAACCCCTACAAGATAAGCAGTTGGAAAATGGATGGATTACATGATACCTGATGTGATCCACTTAAACGGCTGGCATCTCTTTCTGCCTGCCATTATATACTCAGAGCGTAAAGGACCGCGTCTCTCTTTACTTGAATTCACATGCTACTGGATGTCAGCGTGTGTAAAACGTAACTGCTTATTTGTAATAAACATCAATAAAAAAGTCATGGTACTGTGGGTGCTGGAATTCATTTGCTCCTCCTTCCATTTGCCTTCTCGCAGACACCATTAGCAGCAGGATGCTAATGCTGGACGGTATGCCTGCAGTGAAAACAGAACCACTGGAGTCTCAGCAAAGGGTGAGTCAGCAGACGCTTCTCCATTACCCCTGTAATACCTGGACATCTTTACCTGTAATGAAGCCGCCCTCTTAGCTATACCTGTAATGGACTGGCTCTTGGGGTGATGACTGTAGTGGACCAAGCCTGAGTTGATGTTGTAATGGCACAGTCCTCTTAGCCACACCTGTAATGAATCATCCTCCTTAGGCATACTTGTAATGAAACAGCCCTCTCAGCCACACCTGTAACCGATCAGCCATGAAAGCCATACCTCTGATGCACTAACCCTCTTAGTTGTACCTGTAATGAACGATCCCTCTTTACTACACATGTAATAGATCAGAGCCATCCTCGAACTTTCGTCAGACACTCTACCTCGCCTTTGAATTAAGAGGGACAGTTTTATACAGAATTGCTTAAGCTTAAGATAAACACTAAAATAAGAACACTGTTACATAATATTTTAGCCGATTATACTTGTAATATTTTGAATTTCCTGGGAAAATGTCATACAATTCATTGATTTTAAAGTTTGGTTACCTAGCCGCAGCTTATAATAGTGTTATTCGAGAAATCACTTATAGAGGATGTCGCTGCATCTAGGAATTATGAGCCCGTATTTACTTTGTCTTTTTGTCTTTGTCTTTTATGCTTATGGAGAAGTTCACAGGTGTACTTAGTTTCAGGTATAAATTAGCAAAATGTTTTCCCACGATCTGGCCAGAATGTGTGACAAGTCTTGGCTCATGTTCTTACATCTCCTACAGAAATAATAGTACATAACTTTAAAGTATAGTTGTATATTTGAGCTGCTTTTTTGTAGTTCTGTTCCCATTGTTTATCTGTGTCTTTGTTTTTTAAAGGGCAGCATCTGGCATTGATATACTCGGCATAATAAAAGAATATAAATATAAAATGTGTTTTGTTAGAATATAAATTCATCATTCTTGCGAAAAATATGTCATATTCCAGGAAATACATTAATATATTAATGGTTTATGACACATTAAAAACAGCTGCTATGATGGGTTGGCACCCCGCCCTGGGTAATTCCCTGCTTTGTGCCTATAGCTTCTAGGATAGGCTCCGGACACCCGCCACCCTGATTAGCTGGTATGGAAAACGGACGGATGGATAAAAATGACTGTTCATTTTACAGAACTACGTTATTTATCCATAGTGCCTTAGCCCGCGGTTCTGAAAATGGCTTCTTGTCACTGATTTCCTCATGTGGTGATGTCACTCAGCGGCAGCGTTCGTGCGGATCTGCTTCGAAGCGTATCATGCTAATCTGGCAACTTTTATGATCACGTTCAACACAGACTACAGACGCATGGTCCTCATTTGCATGGCTTGCAGCCAAGGTCTTTCTGGAAACAGTCAACCCCTCTGAGTCTTTGACTTGTTACCGGAAAATTAGCTGTTCTAAGTGCTTGCCCTAAATAAGAGAATGTCACCCAGCCTGAAGCAGAGGGTGTGGGAAGGGGGGGTGGGGGGGGACAGCTGGGATAACTGGTGTTCTGAGTTTTGAAAGCCTAAGTCTCAGGACATTCATTACCATGGACAAAAGTACTGGAGGACAGTCAGCACTCTGGGAGAAAAAAGCCAACCCTTGCATGAACAACCATCGTTTATTCAAACTTGAACTGTAGCTAGAGGGAGGCTCACTGACATACCTCTTGGGTAACAAGCTTAACCAAACATATCATCAGTATTAAATCATTTCCCCGGGAGACCAATAAATTATACTTACCTAACTACCTATGCACTTTCATAACCCAGTCATGCCTTAATGGCAGGAACAAAACCAGGATTACTCTGTGGAGGGAGGCGGGTTGGAGTCGGTTAGTAAGATTTCAAGCACTAGACAACTTTTATGTGGCCAGTGTCCTCAGCAGTGGAGTCCTGAGGAGGTAGGGTGACACCTGAACAGAAGGACCAATTTACTTTTAAAACGTGAAATTAAACTATTGGTGAAAGATGACTACTGAAACAATGTAATCTATACTTCCAAAATACAATATGCAGCATCTGTCCGGAATTTGCCTGCATTTCTTTGTTGTTTTGTCACTTAATTAGAAAAGTGTTGGTGCAGTGCAATAACTCCAACAGACTGTGATCCAGATTCTCATTCTGTGCAAATGAGCTTAACACTGTAATAAAAGCCAATTCTGTAAACCTTTGACTCATTTTAGACATAAACTGCTACTATAAAAGCTGAAGAGGCCATGCAATAGGATATACATATAAAGAGTAAAAATAAAATAAACTCATTTTAGGGAGTTAGCTATCACACCTAGCTCAGTAACACCATCCCTTAGATCCAGCCCAGAGCAGCAATGAAAACCCAGGGGAATCTCCTGTTTGACAAGGTTCTGCCTTTGCTGTGACTCCTCCAGATAGTGGAATATAGTGAAATCTAACAGAAACCATCTAGTGATCCTTAAGTTTTTCTCCCCCACCACCCCCCCCCCCCCCCCCCCCAATCACCAGAGGAGTTTATAGTCCATACTGGGGCCAAAGATCCTCCCCTAGGAGAGTCTGAAGATATCTAGAAAAGTGATTAAATGTTTTCGTTCTATTTTATTGGTTTTTGCATTTAAGTCTTTTGGTAACACTTTATTTGAAGTAGTGATCATAATGCATAGTAGATACCTTCATAATGTATTATAATGCATTCATAAAGTATCAACACAGCTATAACTTTTTAGAAAAAGGCATAACACATCATAGCCATGTTTATTATGCATTATGAATGCTCTATGAAGCTCTCATCTATAATGCAATATAGATACCTTCATAATGCATTATAATGGTCGGTATAAGAATTAAGGATGCTTTGTACTGCATTATTAAGATATTTATAGTGCATTATAGATGAGACCTTTATAGAGCATTCATAATGTATAATAAACATGGCTATAATGTATTATATCTTTTTACAAATAGTTATACAGTAGCTGTTTATAATACTTTATGAATAGAGTATAATGCATTATGAAGGTATTTATAATACATTATGCATGACTGCTTTAAGTAAAGTTTTACCAGGTTTTCTGAAATTCTAAGATCAAGTTGTATATGTTTATTCTGTCATTAATCGTAATTCTTGGGTTGGCAATCAAGTTGTACAACTGATTAACTGCCAGAAATAAACTATCCATTACAAAAATAGAAGCTAACACAAACAAGTTATTTCATATACCTGATACTGCCTCCTTTACTTCTCTCATACTCAGCTGGGCCCACTTTCTGTCATCAGGCTTCATTATGCTTCACTTCATCCACACAGAAGTTCATCATGCTCACAAAAATATCAAAATTTCTACATACAAAATAACCACACAGATGTCATGTTGCAACAGTTGTCATAAGCTGTAAGAAGCTGTTGTGACATGGTGTTATGACATATTTCTAACCATGTTCTTATGGTACTTCAACAACAAATGCTAAAAATAAAAAATTTCTATAATGCCAAACTTTTAGTAGTTAATAGTTTACATACATGGTTATTGTATATTATTTAATATCTGAATTTCACTTCTTATTTTGTTTCTGTTCCTACAATTTAGTTCATTGCTTGAAACATTCTGTTTTCTCAATAGTAAATCAATACCTCACTGCAGTTGTGGTTCTGCTATATGCCATAAGATCGTATTTGCTGACTGTAACTGTGTTACTTCCTGTTCAAAGGTATTACAGTCCAGGATTAAAATAGCACATAGAAAATATAGTCAGTCACTACAGCTAGCATTACACGCAGAAAGAAATTCTGGTCTTTAAACAAAATACACTAAAACATTTTTCACATATGATGTTACAATACAGGTATAGTTTTGTACTAGTTTAACAGTTCAGTAATCATTTCATTCATGCTCATAGTTTTCTGCCTTAATGGATGTTTTTTTAAAACCCGATAACCTGTAAAATTATATAAATCTGTACTCTAATTCAAATTTTACTAACATTTATTCATTTCATTCTACTTTAAAAATAAGGTTTGTTTAGCATCAAAAGTGCTGTTTAACTGGATAAATATTACACTTTTCATTATGATTGTGGCATTTTTTTCCAATAAACTGAACAGGAAATGTGAGTCTTGAAACTTGCACCGCCTGAAAAGTAAATGCATGATTTGACCGGTATAATTTAAATTACTAAACAAAATCCCTGAATGGTCAAAAATACCTCATCAAAAATCATTAAAAAGAGAAATGACAAGTGCGGGTGTTAAACAGCACACCAGACAGGACACAGCTTGCCTGTTTTTTTTTAGCATTAAATAAAACTGGCTGAAGACATTAGCAGAACTAAAGAGCTGTTCTTGTGAGGGTGATGGGAACCAGGAGGGTGAGCCAGCTGGTGTCTGTGCTGAAGTCCTCCCTCTCAGAGACGTTCTAAAGTAAACACAGTACTTTTCTCCATGGAGTAACTTTAAAGTTCAAATAAGCAGTGGGAATGCAAACAAGTACCTGAAACAGCAGTAAGTACACTTCATCATAACATACTTTGATATGTGCATTTTTGGTGAACGATGTTTAACTTTACACTCTCCTTATTGTAACACCTCTGTTCAGTGAGTAATGAGCAAATTGTCCCAGAATCAATATGTACAGCTTTGTTACAATGCCATGCCATAATGCATACTGAATTGGTGTTTATGCTTTGACTGAGGGAAATGTCGCAAACAGAGAATATGTTTCATAAAAAAAAAGAAGAAAAGAATGATAATACATTTTAAACTTTCTTGGACTGAACTTTAAAGAGACTAACTGCCTTTCTCTTACCCTTACAGCCCCCAAAAGTCCATGACTACTCAAACATGGATATTCCTCTCCTGTTAAGAAAAGGGAGGCCTGAGTTTCCACGGCGACAGCTCCCTGACCAGTTTCACACACAGACTGAGCCCGTGGACTTGTCAATCAACAAAGGCCGACTCTCCCCTCACCTCGCTGGGACGTCTCCTCGGTCCTCTCCGGCGATGTCTGCCTTCTCTCCCTCCCCCACTTCATCCTGCCCCCCCACGATCATCTCGTCAGCCCCGCCCTCAGGGATCTCCCCCGTGCTGACGCCGGGGGCTCTGCTGCCCCCCTCCCCCGGCATGCGGGGCCAGTCGTTTTTGCACATCATCCACCCCGTGTCCCCTTCCAGCCCCATGACCCTCCAAAGCCCCAAGCTCCCCAGCCGCGCTCATCACATCCCCGTGGTGGTACGGGCCACGCCCATGATGTACGCGGACTTGCACGCACCCCGGAGCCGCAACTCCACCATGATGCTACCTCTGCTGGAGAAACGAAGGACTCAGGGCAAAGGTGAGCTGATGCTCCTCTCCGTCTGGGCCGATAGCTTTAAGGGCTGCCACCCTGTTTTCATTCTACTCTAGTTTAATCGATGAAATGAAATGGCTGTAAATAAATCTCTACACACCGATGCTTCTTCATCAGCATTGAAATAAATTATGAAATGCGTTTCATAATTAAGCTCAGGTAGTATAGTCGTTTTGGGTAAAACCTCCACTTTAATCAAAACCACACGTTCTCCAACACCCTTGCTCTCAGGTCTGCTGTCAGTTTTCAGTAGCTGGTCTCACGATCTTTAGTTTTTGAAACAAATTCCCTGAGGTTTCTACTGCTGATCCTGTAAACCTTTACAGCCCTGCTATCGAGTCCGTGCTCAGCTCACAGCGGGGCACCTGTGTGTTTTAAATCTCTTCTGCATAACTTAGCCAGTGCAGTTCTGTTAGCTATAAGGCTATTCACTTGCCCAGAAAATAAATAAATAAATATTTTATTGTAAGTGCCTCTGTAAGCACCACTTTTAGTCTGCCTGGAAGACAGGAATATGTGAAAATGGACCCTCTTTTGGGAGTTCTTAAAGTACTGACTGAACCTGTGGTACCCAAGAAACCGGTGAAAGAATTCTCTCCTCTTAAGGAAACCACGGCAACAGGTGCCAAGTCACTTGGCTGTGTCTCAGAAATTCCACCTGTGTGACCAGTGTAACCAAAGCGGTCCATGGGTGACTTTTGCATCCAATTGCCAAACAAGCCAAAATGCTACCAGTTGTAACAGTCCAGCTTATCTACCGCAGTCATCAAGATTTTCACTCTTACTTTTATTATGCTTATTTTGAATATTTTGACACAGAAGATATATTGCTCTTGTTAATTTGCACAACTTTAACAAGGGTTTTTTTTTTGGTATATCTATGTTTAATTGCACATAACATCCATTCTTTTCAACTGTGTAATGCTCATTACAAACATTCCTGCTCATTCACCATTTTTACAATCACACTGTCGTCCCCAATGGTTTTTAGCGCCAGGAACGTTACATGCAATTTGCCAAAATACTCCACATGACAGGTACCCCTTCAGCTCAGCCTGCGGTTACATTACCATGTAAATGTAAACAAGACGAGCCTTAAAAACAATCAGAACCAAAGACTTGTCACCTTCTAAATGTGTTTGTTGAAATATGTTGGTCATAGTCAGGGCCATGCACATCCCTGTACTGTTATGTCTCTCAGTTGAGAAAGGCTGTTTTTTCCTCACAGATCTATTCCTAAAAAGTTTTTGTCAAAGCTTTTAAAAACTGTGTAGTTGTAGTGTTTTACTGGCCATTTAACAAAAAGCCTAATTTTTATTACTTGGGCAATATGTCAGTTCCGGTAATAGTCTAAAAGTAACCAAAATTAGGATCGAAACATATTACTCTGAAATGTTATGTCCCGGCTTACTGAAACACCAGCTGTGATGAATTATTATTTAAGTAAATATTTCGAAAAAGCAATTATATTCTCAGCTCTCACCAACTGGAGTGGTAACATTACCCCATTACTCCAATACTACAAAAACTGCAGAAACATTAACAGATATGATCAGCAACTTAATGGGGCACTTGTCTCAGCTGAAAGCTGATTGGCTGTGGCATACCCCCTACCCTGTCACTCACTGATTCGAAACATATTATTGGCCGATGATAAGGTTGGCCCCTCTATATGAATTATGTCCCCTGTAATGCTTGCCCCCACCTTAAAATATCCTAGTTGTCCCTAACAGAATAACATCATCTCTTAAAGTTTTATTTATGTTTTAGCTGATGTCAATAGATGTGAATAGAAATTTAAATAGAATGTAATACATCTGCATGAGTACAATATACATATTGATGATTAGAAGTCTGACCTTAATAATGAAAACTGTGAAAGATTCAGGAAACAAGGGACAGTGGTGGAGGAGATGGCCTTGTGTGTACCAACCTGCCTCAGATTGAAAATCTCATTCCAGCCAGCCAACCAAAGTTTGCAACCCGACAAATGTATTTGAATTTCCTGGGCCTATAGAGTAGATAATGTGGTAGCAGGTAGAGGCTCAGGATATGGACCAGATACCCAAGGGGACCCTCGGAACAGCCTGCTGTTGACACTTTGGGTAAAGTACCTGACATGAATTTCTACAGGAAAATATCCAGCTATGTTTGAGTTACTTTTGGCGAGAGACAAAGCCAAGCAAATTAAAAATTCAAATGAAAAAGTGATAACATTTAAATATCAACCACAAAATATATCAAAAAATATCAACCACAGTAAGTTTCTGATGTTATTTATGATGGTGACATTTCCACAGTAAGAGAATCATTCACACACTTGAATATGTTGACGGACTAATATTGCTTGACTAAAAAAAGGATTCTCTCTCTCTCTCTCTCTTTTTTAATGCAGCACTATCTAATCCTAATGGCTTATTGAGGGAAATCAAAAATGACAGTGACGATGATGACCTACCAAACGTGACGCTGGACAGCGTGAACGAGACGGGCTCCACTGCACTGTCCATCGCCAGGGCCGTGCAGGAGTGAGTATCCTTCACAGCCTTCACAGTCCTTCACAGTCTGTTCTCCTCATTCTGTCCATCACATTTCATAAGAGGCTTGCCAATTAAGAAAGCCACATTTTTCTTCTTTTGGAGGTATATTTATTATTTGTGAACATATAAAGCATTGACTTTTTGGGAAGCTCACTTCATATTTTTTTTCTTCTTTTTACAAACCCCATTAATCCATCAACGTGCTATCTATATTACATCTTTCCCAGATTCCCATTCTTAAGTTTGATTGCTGTAAAATGAGCCATGCATTAACTAGGCCTAGACACAGATTTCAGCGTGTGACTGTTTGTTTGCTTGTTGGTATGTCTTAATGCATACCTGTCACCATGTATAATATACATTCTTGCATGTTGAACTGGGGGTTGAAATTTGTTGGAATGACAGATTTTTCGGACCTTGCACATTATTCTCTGATGTCGGGCAAAAACAATTTTGAAAACCAATGAATATACTCTGTAGAATTATTCTACTTTTTATTCTGGTGTACAACAACTTATTACCCAGTGCTTTTGCCCCTGACATTTAACAGGCCATTTAACATCTCTTTATTCAGTCTTTTTCACTACATTTACTATTGTTACATCAGTTATATTCTACGATCCTTCTAATGTTAGCCAGCTCGCGTCACAGATTTCATGCGCCTTAAGTGAAAAACCCTCTAAACAACAACCGACTCGTTAGAATTGGCTACTCAAGTAAAGCAATAAACACGCTGGTTTTACACATTTCACTCGATGAGTCTTATTTCTTTTTGGCCGCCTTCTTCCAGTCGCTTGCAATCCGACAAGAGTCCCTACACTGGAAAACGTGTTTAATTCCGTGTTCCTCCAGTTCCCCGTGCACATAAAGTTTAGCCCACTTGTATTTATTTCAGACCCAAGTAGCCTACGCATTTAGGGGGGCTGGGGAGATGATTGTTGTTAACTGAACACTTGTGAGAAACCAGTGGTGTGGCCGGGCTTGGAACGATACTAGATTTGACATGTCTTTGATTAGGGGGAAGGGAAGAACCGTCTGCGAGGTGGACGTGTTCAAACATCACGTTACTTTATCGGTTTGAAGAGTGTAGGTCCAATCCACTGGTGCCGTGGCTTTTCCATATTAATGAGCTTCTGAGTACTGCTGGCTGGTTGGTTGTCTATCTGAAAGGATATGTCAGCTTTAAGTGCTTCCCTGGAGCCTCAGGTCACTCGGGTGTGGATGTAGCTGATGAGCGTTCAGACAGACTGCACCCACTAGAATGCCCTAGGTGTGAAAGTTAATACTGCTGCTAATGGCATCCCTGGGCAAACTCATCCATTTATTTAAAACCACAGTATCTACTGGTCCACTGAACTGGCCCATGAGTTTGCCTGGGTGTATTCTGTGTCGGTCTATGTGTGAGTACTCCCTGTATAAAAACAGTAGATCAACAGTCATATCTTTCTTGTCTATGGTCCAGTTAACATCTGCTCCTCTAAAAATACAAAATGTTATGTGTCATTATCTTATTTTAGGATGAATGCATGTGAAACAGAAGAAATAAACTTTAAATAAGCGGTTATTTCTGACACAAAACTCAGTCAAAATGTTTTTTGTTAGAGATGCGTGCACAGCATTAAAGTTCATACATAGGATAGGATATACAGAAACAAGGTGAATGTTTTCTTGCTTTCGAATGCTACGCCATCAGAATGACCACCGTCATTACATGCAGATTATTTTGAACGTCTTGTATCTTGTTCATTGTCGATGTTCGTTTTCATCGTTAAGATTCATAGACACATCATGCATACGGTGCTGTTGCAATCTAAAAGTTTACTCTCAAAATGTGGATGTCGGCAATACTGCAGTCAGATGGAAACAGTGTAAAAGAATGTTTCAGGGATACATGTTTAAATTACTCCGGCTTTCATTATTTTATTATTATTATTATTATTATTAATATTATTAATAATAATAATAATAATAATAATAATAAGATTTAATCATACAACCTCAATCCACTACAAGGCATTTTTTCTAGACATTATCACGAGCAAATTCCTATGCAGGTACTTCACTCTAGTTGTGTTATTCCTTATGTTAAAGGAACCTATTCTCCGTCTTCTCCACCACAAGTAGTACACTGTAGGCCTTTTTCCATGCTGGTGCTGCTAGTAATAAGACCACAGCGCCCCCTAAAGGCCAGTACTGAGCAGAGCAATAACCACTGCTTTTAACGTCAGTGATTCGGCAGTGCTAAACTGCCAAACTTAACTGTGTAGTACACATTTCACAGTGTTATTTCACATAAATAACAATAAACCACCGATTACAATACCGATAAATAATAGACATATCTAATAATAATGACACCTTTATTGATCCCTGCAGGGAGATCATCTTTTGTCTTCCCCATCCTGCTCTCCATGACACAGAGACAAATGTGTAGGTGAGAGCAGGTTTGGCAGTGAAGGGCAGCCATTTGCAGTGGTGCCCGGGGAGTGTCTCGCTCACACAGACATGTAACTATTTTGCCAAAGCAGGGGCCCAAACCAGCGACCTTCCAATCACAGGCACTGAGGCTTAGGCCACTGAACCACATACTGCCCTCTTCAGTTCATTGTACACTTGAACTTCATAATGTCAGTTCTGGAAAAGGCAGAGGAGAACAGTGGGCTGTCATTTTTGCTACCCAAGAAGCTATTAGTTTTCTATTAAGGAAAAAATGGGGAGGAAAGTAACTCATCTGTCATTTCCATTTTTGTTACGCCCTTGTAAACATGGTGGAAATGAAACTCATTTGCTTTACTTCCTTCGATTGGGTCATCAAATGAAGGTGTCATCAGAAATTTGTCACGCAAGTTTGTAATTCATGGGCGGATGAACCGCAGAAACATTGGCCTTTTTCTCTTTCAAGCTTACCATAATCTACAGAGTTTACCCAGTGAAAATAAAATGACATAAAACTCATTTTCCAAACAACTGTTTCATCTATGTGCCTTTGTACATAACTGCAATTTACAGTAGAAAAGAGCTTAAAGAAAACAGATGAAAATCCTCCTACACATTTAATTTGATACTGTTCACACGGCTGGACGCAGATTAGATGAAGTGCTTTGGCTCTTTAGAGTTATACGGCAATCAGTTGCAGTGCTAAATTTCTAACAGCCAGTCGGTGGCTTGTCAGCCTAATTCATTGTATGTTTGCTGTATTAATGTCTGTCACTGCAGGCTTATATTCTGAATTCTGCTTTACTTGCCATTGGTATGTTTTGAAAACAGAAATGTGTTTCTTTTCACTTTACGTTGGAGCCAAGTGTCGCTAATGATCTGTTTTGGTTTCATTTTGTGTCCCAGTTCCATGTCTCCGTTCAGCATCGAGAGCATGTCGCGGCCACGGAGGTCCGAGTCTCCAGATCCCAAAAAGAGACGCATCCACAGGTGTGACTTCGACGGCTGTAATAAGGTGTATACAAAGAGCTCCCATCTGAAAGCACACCGGAGGACACACACGGGTGAGTTCACTGGCCCCAGATCAGCAGGTGTGTTCTTTCTAGGACAACAAATTTTCTGAGCTCTGCAGGTACTAGCAGTCAGTGTTGGCCGGACCCATTGGGTGACGTAGGCAGCAGCCTATGGTGCTGTATTCCGAGGGGGGGCTGATTTAACGAGTCACTTCCGCTCATGTTTTCCGCCAAGGCCACTGCATGGGCTTTGACTGGTACTACTAGTGATGCAAACTGCGTGCATCATTCCAAACTGAAACTACATTGAAATAAAATACATTTTTCTTCCATTTTCTTTTGGTGGGATCTGACAAACATGATATGACAATCTCATTACAAACAAAAAAACTTGAAACTGACTTACAGCTGACTAAGACCCTTAATAACTAGGTTGCAGTTTGTTTATTTTAACGTTAAAAGCACATATTAGCCATTGGATAGTGCAAGCTCTTTATTGTTCCTGCATGCGAACAGATATTTTAACCTCCGAGGTTAGTTTTGATCTAGCTGTCCAGCATCATGAACGTATTACACATGCTAAGGTGATTCAGCAGCTGGCTGTTGTATCTGCATTTCACGGCGTCTCCTTCATGTTCCCGCACCTTCAGGTGAGAAGCCATACAAATGCACGTGGGACGGCTGCACGTGGAAGTTCGCCCGCTCCGACGAGCTGACGCGGCACTACCGCAAGCACACAGGCGTCAAGCCGTTCAAATGCATGGACTGCGAGCGCAGCTTCTCCCGCTCAGACCACCTGGCGCTGCACCGCCGTCGCCACATGTTGGTGTGAGGGGCGGGGGGTGGGCGGAAGAGCGGGGTCTCCTCCGCCTGGCGCTCAGCTGGCCTGCAGCACTGTGGCCACTGGCCTTACTCAGCCTTGGCAGGATGGGAAAGCCCGGCATCCTGGGACGAAACAGGGTTCAGCTCCACAAATGGGAAGGACCCCCCCCCCCCCCGCCACAGTATTTGACGCCCAAAACTGTTTCCTTTTGATCATACGGGAATAACGTACATTTTCTTTAATCGTCAATTTTGTTCAGTTTTGGCCTCCTGCTCTATTCAGCACTTGCAATGTGAAACACCAGTGAATGTGGGCATTTGGTCCTGAAGGGGCATTTTGCCCTGGGTGCCGCAGGAGACGGGACGCTGACCCACACCCTCAGTCAGGGCCCACCCAACCTTTTTTTGTTTTGATGAACCTAGTTGTCATTTGTCGTCTTTCTTCCCGTTCTGACGGGCTGGTCAGAAGCTGGCCCCCTGGCGGCTCGTACCTTGGACCGGCCCTGCCCTCAGTGAGCAGTACTGTTGCCCAGAGAGCTGGGTCTCCCTTTTACTCCACGGCAGGAGCCAGGAAGCCAAGGGGGATTGATAATTGATGCATGAGTCCCAGATCGCAAAGACCAAAAATGGATGGTAATTGGCTGGTGAGACTGGGGACTGGGGACTGGGGACTGGGGCAGACATACTGCTCGCGCTTCTCACTTCAGTGTTTCAGCCGATAAATCAGAGGCTTTTTTTTTGTAATCCTACAACGTATGTTCCTGACAATCTATACATGAATTAGGATACCGCCAGTTACTGACCACCCATATCATGTCAGGATTTCAGGAAGGCCTTCTTCTTCTGGAGTTATTTAGATTAATGTAATTAGTGCATTCTGTGCTGTGATTAGCGGTCGTGCAATCTGATTAAGTAAATAGTTTTTAAATATTAAGCATCTATTGTTTCATTTGTTTTAATTCTGATATAATATTGAAAACAAGTCCCGTACAGAACATATGTTATTTTATAAAATGTGAACATAATTGTGAAACCAGTATGTATTGTTTTAGTCTTTAAAGCACCTTAAAAAAAGAAAATCACAGTCCCACAATTTATTGAGAAATTCATCTGAGTAAAAGGGAATGGTATTTTTGTTCTCGTATCTAAAGTAACAGTAATTAAGAGTGCAGGCCAACTAACCAGGATGTAAATTTTGCTGTTTCTACACTCTTAGGGATGCACCGATACCATTATTCTCAGAGCGAATACGAGTACTGATACCGATACCAATTAGGGCTGTACCAAGTCTAAGAATAGTATTCAGTATTATAACTTAAAAGTATTGGGATAAATGATAGTACACCCAAAAAAAACTGAACAAAACAATGCAGGCCTACAGAGAACAGGCTAAACAGCCGGCATTAAGATTTGCCACCAGGGAAGGGGACACTGATCACATCAGGGCTGAACAATGTTTTTTTAGTCTCTGCGGAAAGTGTTGGTTGTATGGGATAATTATTAATGATTTAAAAACATCACTCTAAAACCTTTAATCCTTACACACTGTTCAGATCTTTCAGGCAGTGTTTCACAAACTTTTTACACCGTGTCCCATATATGCTCTCCGCCTACGACCATTATGACATTGTGCCTGACCAATACAGGGTAAGAGTTTCTGTAATTTTCACTGCACGGGGGTTATCATTTGACATTTTCTATCTCTGTGCAAGTGTTTACTGCAGATTTGATCACAGAGTTGCTGCTGAGGGAAATTTCGTCATACATTTCATTATACATTTTCCAATTTTTATTTTTTAATGTTTCTTATGTTTGATTTTTACACGTTTATTTAGATTAGACCTACTAGTGATGTATGAACCTGATTTCGTACCTCTTCTTGATAGCTTAGTACTGCAGTTTGCAGTCCGTTATGCTCTGGATTTTGTTAATGTTGAAGTATTTCCAGAACGCAGATATCTTGTCCTGTGTATTTTGCTCACTAATGATATTGCTCATAGTCATTTTGTGGTATCGGTTAAAGGGATTGTCACAAGGAGGAGCACGAGTACGAAATGAGCACGGTATCGGACCCAGTACTGGTGCTAGAACAGTGGCACCTCGGTTCTCAAACTTAATCTGTTCCAGAAGGCTGTTGGAGAACTGATTTGGTCGATGATTTTTCCCATAAGAAATAATGTAAATTGGATTAATCCATTCCCGGCCCCCAAATGATTGCCTATTTAAACCTCTAAAATACATCGTAATTCTAAAACAATAAATAAAAATGTCAAAACCCATAAACACATTAAATAAATGAAAAAATGATTTCTACATTCCATACAGCACCTTTATCATACTTGGCAATTATTTCCTATTTAAGCTCTATCATAGTTCTCACAACCTTGCTTTTTGTTTGCTGCTATCAGTAACCCACGGTGACTTATTTCAAAACAAAGTAAAAGTAAAACAAAACGTTAACGATAGACTGACTCCTACACACGCATTTTTTCCTTTGTTTATGTGTAGAAAGACGTGTGCTTTGTCAGACGGGTTTTAGTGGGAACGGGTCGGTTGATTGAGAACTGAAAATGCGTTTGACAACGGAGACCTTTTTTCACCAAACAATATAGCTGAGAACCGAATTGTATGATATTTTGAAACGTTCGCGAACCAAGGTTCCGCTGTATAGGTAAAGGTGCATCCCTTCTTTATACTGAAGCCTGCATCTTCTCACAATAAGAAACACTTAAAATTATCATTAGTTGCACTTGGTTTACGTTGGCCTGATTAATTTGGCGAACTAGTAAAGCACTCAAAATGGTTGACTGGGTTAATAAAAGCCAGTTTGCCCTAAATAAAAACAGACAAACCTCAGTTCCCGATGAACACATTAAGCATAACAATTGTGCTTTAATGTTCATGCTAACGCTTTTGAATTTTATCAGTAAAACACAATTACCCATAGTCATAATACGTAACATCAAACATGAAGTCTAATATGATGTCATCTGTGGGTTTTTTATGTTTCACTGATGTTATATCAGTACATCTGATTTTTAGTAGTATCTCTGCCCGTGTTTCAGCTTTACTGTCTATCTTTGCTCTCAGTTTCTCAAAATACGTACAATTTAAGTGTGAAAGTATGTCACGAATGAGCAATACGTGTAGAGTCCCGAACAGCCATCCCCTGGCAAGGACAAGGCAGACCTGATGTGTCAAACATGTCAAATATCTGTCCTTCTCCATATACACAGTGCCAATGCCATATACTTGGAAAGGGCTGCCTTACACTCTGTATAGCTGTGGAATCATTGGTGGAGGGTATGATGTAATGGCACAATGGAAACCAAGGTGATCCTGGGCCACAACCTCAGTATCACTTTCATGACGTATTACAGTTATGAGTAAGGATTGTCCTTTAAGCTGAGCTGTGATTTACATATCAGGAATGCATTTATAGTATTGTTTAAAGTATGTATATTATAGAGTAAGACCAAATGTTTCTTACCTTTTCTCATGCCTTGGTATTGTATTGGAGTGCCCACGGAATTATTAGATTTATTGTTATTGTTAAAGTGGTTAGTCAACTTTTGGGTTTTTGATTTTGTATTAAGTATTATAAAAGCAGAGTTAATGTAAATGATAAAAGTTAAATTATATACAGTTCGAACTGTCAGCATACTTTTCTGTAATGTACATTCATACTATTCTGGAAAAGTTTTTTTTTTGCAGCATAAAAGGTGTTTTGAAACTATGTGATAAATGTCATAGTATTACTTTGAAAATCAGTTTAAAATTGGCTGTAAACCTGACTGTGAATGTTCTGTAATTGATAACAAATATCAGTACCTTTTCTGTTCAAATTTGGTTGGTGCTTAAACTTTTCAGTATGTTCATAAACTCTAAGTTACTTTGTTAAAGTCTTTTCAAATGGTAACGAGTGCTTTTTTGTAAACTACAAATTATTAAAAAAAAAAAAAACGTAATATATATTTTGGAGTTGTGAACTGGTTTTGGACCTTATCCATATTCCTTCACTTACTTTTTCAGGTCCTCTGTCCCTTCAGCTGTCCCCTCACAGTGCTTTCCATAGCCATCTCTGTTACCTCTTTTTTGTGGCAGGATTTCCGTAACGTAAAACATACACTATACACACACATACAGACACACACACACACACACACATACTAAGTATAAAACTCAAACAATAGACTATTCCTTTTTGGTGTAAATATTAGGCCACTCAAATTTAATCTTTTTATTGATATTTAACTACAAAAGAAATACATGGTGATTTACATTCTGTTTGTATCCCTTTAAATTTCAATTTTGTGGTTGCTAACATCAATTTTATTAAATCTCTTGTGCCGGGAAGGCTGCCTGTTCGATTTTTACAGAGTGGTTTTTGTAATTTGCTGGATATCCTCTGCTGAAGACACAGACACCTTTATATGGGTGACAGTAACACAGGGTCATTATTGTTCAGCTTGTTTTATTTAGTCTATATTGTAAAATATAGAATTTAGAATTGTAAAATATAGAATAATATAGAATATAGAATTGTAAAGTATAGAATAATACAGAATGTTAGCTGAAGCCAACAATACAAGTTTACTGATATCGTGTTTTTCTGCTGTGTATAGTAAATGTTAATTATAAATATTAACAGTGGTTTACACCATTACACTGTAGACATTTATGGGGGTCTGTGCACATCAAATTTCATCAAAAGGGTACACTTTAGGTTATCAGAGTCTGAACGAAACCTAAGAGTCTTCACTTTCAGTTGTGCCCCAATATTCTGACTATGATTGACTTTTTTCTACATTTTCAATATGAATTCAACTGTAAATTTAAGTAAAATTTGAGCATCTTTGTATATGATAATTAAAACAGAAAAAAGAATGCCCTTCAATAAAGTGGAATTTTATATGTAACAATCATCCAGGATGTCAAAGGGTTTGGTCAGCTAGGTATTCTTATTCTCATCCAAAAACACCCAGACTTTAAATCGTCAGGAGGTTCGAGCTCGAAGCCCTACCAGGGAGATGAGCAGCTGCTTGATGGCTGGCTTGCTGGAACCTCCAAAGGACTTATGCTTTGACACGATCAATAGCCTCTCAAAGAAGGAACTTGCAGGTCATGCAGGATTGGCCTCCACCTTTATCCTTCTTGCATGTTTGAAACATTGCGATGTTGTGCATGCTGCTCATTTGAGAGATTTTTAAAAATGTTTTTTTTTTTTTTTTTACAAGCCAAAGATCAAACCCTAAATCGAAACATTACAGAGACAAGTACAATAGGTGTAACATCATGTGAGGTTTACTCTGTTTCATATCATATGAAGCACTATAACCCACAGTTTACTAATGGCCGTATTTTTCAGTACACATAGTGCATGGGCCAGATATGTTACATGTTCACATTCCTCCTGAGGGGGGCAGCACTTTCACAACCTCAAAGCAAAACAATTCACTAATGTTTTTTTTTCTTCCCTTTTAATGTAGCCAGCAAAGGAGAAACTGGTTAAACTTGTATAAGACTTTATTGGTTTAACAGGTTAGAACCGGTTTACAATCCCAGGTCTCACAATTGTACTGCTATTTCCTGAGGGAATATGACTAAAACGAATGCTTTTGCAGTAATACATGGAAATAACTTCATAATTACCGTGAACTATTACCATGCTTGCTCAAACGTCTGACAGGCGACGCATCAACTTGCACGGAAAGCAGTCTTGTGCTCATCTAATGACCGTGGGGCTCTAAGACAGCTACTCAGTGTATTTTAGGTGATTTTTGGTCTGCAGGTTTTAATAATCAGTGAGCATTTTTGTTATGCAATCCTTAAACAGAATTACCAACAAAAAAAACATAGTTTGTACTTGGCAGGTATCAACAGGGAAATGGGAGTCAAAAGAGAAATAATGTGTATGAAACCAGTTTATTCTATGTCCAATTAATTAAAAATGTGGTATCACCAGGAAGGCACTGTACAAACAATTAAACTGTCTTAAAGCCTCTGATGAATCAGGCAATCCCAGTGGCAAAGTACTTTTTATGCAAATAATATTTCACTTGGCAATAATCTTCTGGTCATTGTACTCTTTCTTGCATCTCTCATGCAAAAGCACACACACACACACACACACACACATGCAAGCACTGCGCAATAAATCATAAGCATAATAGGTTCTAGAATGTCGTTATTGTAGTTATAGTGGGTTGAACTGAACTAAAGGTCAATAATGTGAACACTGTAGTGTTATATATTTCGTCAGATGTTACATATTAGATTAACCTTTTCTGAGCCAAAGATTTATTTATTTAGCATATACTTTTGTGCAAAGTGACATGAGCATGGTCAGCCAGTCCTTGGAGAAATTGGGGTTAAAGGGGCCTTGCTTAGAGGCTGGAGGGCGAAATCTCTCTGCCGACCACAGGGTTTGAACCAGCAACCTTCTGATTATGCGCACGGAGTCCTAATGCCCCAGCAGTAGTGGGAGGTCATAAGGACATCTCCGTTACCGTGGTGACAGGCCATTTTGTATTTGCTTGAGAAATGTTAGGAAGGTGGCACAGTGGCCTAACACCTCCAGAGGTGCCCCGGTTCAAATGCCACCTCCGGTCTGATTGTGTGGAGGCTGCCTGTTATTCCCCCTGTCATGCTGGTTTTCTCCCGTAGCCCAGAATACATGCTGTTAGGCTGATGGGTGTCTCTACATCGCCCAGGGTCTATGACTGTCCTAGGATAAACAGCTGAAAAGATGCATGGGTGGAATTGTTAATCATAGCAATAGAGAAAGGCTGTGGCAGTCAGTGCGTACAATATAACGTAAATTACATTTCAGTTTAGGCAATACATTCCATTTCAAGTATTTAATCCAAGCATGTGAACATGCAATTAAAGGAAAATCACAGTATATGACTTATATTTAATTACTTGCTCATTTACATTTAGCCAAAGCATAAGCGATGCAGCGTTTGTCAATGATGCGACTCTCAGATAGGCCGGGAAGAGGTGGTAAATGCAGAAAATGTGTCGTACTGTATTTGAGCGGAAAACTGCTACGTAAAGCTAGCAGGATGAAATTAGCCAGCTCTGTTCCTTTCCACTCTCTCTCAGCTCCATTCTTGGTAAGGTTTTTCATAATTTAACATTATTAGAAGCGTTCCATAAACGCTTAAACCTTTTCACAGTAAGTGCAGCACATAGCACGTATACAATGGCCTTAGGCTGCCATGTTACTGGCCCTTAACACAAGCAGAGGTTACACAGCTGAATGGAGACTCTGGCCCGGCCACTCAGCATGTGGCATCTACTCCCTTACTTGGTGAATGGGTCTTCACACACCAGTGCCATCTTTAACTTCTTCCATTTGCCATGACTCAGCGCATTCACCCCGTCGTTATTTTTTCCACGGTATTTAAAACGGGGATCTATTTCAGGATGGGCCTTCAGTATATGCGGCTTGATGTCTTTCATTTTCTGCCGTTTCGCGACAGCAAGCGACAGAGCTGTTAGTTCGACTCATAAATCACATGAGCTCCACCGACCCCGTAGCTCTACAGATGTGACTGTACCGTCGGCGGAGAAATAGCCAAAGTCGTTCCACGTAGAAATTCCGTTTGGAACGATCAAAAGCTTCCTTAACATCTCTCCCTCAAGCAGGGTGGAGCCTTCATCCCACACAGTCCACCGAGAACAGGGTGGGAGCAGTCACAGTCGTGTTTATAGACAGTTTATGGAAATGTATGTGCTGAAGAGATATCTGCACTCTCTTTCTCATTGTGCAGAACGATGATGAGGATCTAGAGCCACTGTGGAAAAGGACATTCGATAGTGGTGGGAAAGCCCTTAAATGGCATTTGGAGCTTTCTTGGAAAGTTCCATGGTCGTTCTATGGCAAAATATGTGTGATGCTTGTTGGAACACTTTCATATGTACGGTTTACTTGAAGTCTGAAGATTGTGTTATATTTTCTAAATGTGTGGCAGTTGCAGCAAAACGTACCCTGGAATTACCTGCCAGAATCATGAATCTATTAACATTTTTTGTAGTAATTATGGGCAGGTTCTCAGGTTGCTGGTTAAAAGATGTCGTATGATTCTGGCTGAACTGTTATACAAGTAGTATAGTAAACTATCCGCGAATAATTATTTCCTCTGACACACAAATGCTGAGAAAAGTCCCCTTTGCACTGATCGGCTTTTTTAGAAAACTTAATTAGTTTTCATCTCTTTCTGGTTTTTTCTGGAATGGGGCCCTGAATCATTCATTGTATTAAAATTAGAAGTGACAGAAAGTCCCAATAATCCTGGAAATGCAACATAACTGTGTGTGTTTGCATATGAGTGTGTGTCCCTCTGTGTGAATCAGCCTCATCTAATACTCACCACAATCCATCAGTATTAAGTAAAAAGACACCCCCATTTTTCTCTTCTATTTTGAACCGGTTTTTCCTCAAGTAGTTAAACCAGAATCATTGGGGTGAACTATAACAACTGACTCAGTCTGTTACAATAATTATAAATATTAGAAAATTAATAACAGGAAAGACTTAAAAAAAATTTGTTTTCAGCATGCAATAACATTTTGTTTTGTTTAGGATAACAGTTGAAAAATTTAATTTCTTTGTTTTTGCATTGAATGGGATAGTAATACCCGCCTCCTTCCATAACAAAACAGCATTATAGTTTCATACTTTGTAGAATTAAACATAAATTGTTATTCTTGAAAGCAGCATCTATTTCTCAGTGCAGTTTGCCAAGAGAAAAGGAGCATTTTATCATCAACCATTGCCTCTCCCTGACTACCTCACTTGTTCTGTCTCAGTTTGGGTGGTCTGTAATGTTAAACTGGAAAATTGTACTAAAAAACATGTTTGGGAATTGAGGGCAGTCACCAGATGTACGAGTTTCAGATTCAAGCAAATATGATCTTAAAATATGTGAGCATATTTATAATAATAATAATAATAATAATAATAATTATTATTATTATTATTATTATTATTATTATCATTGCCAGTTGTTGGGCATCAAAGACAGGGGGGTGAACTGGAGCCAAGAATTTGAACACGTTATTTTATACCCCATTAAATATGTATATTGTGTCACCTTTCATTGTAGGGATTTCTTTTCAAAAGTAGTCATGAAATCTACGCGTATTTCAAACTCCAATCGTTTGTAAAAAGCAGACCCAGGTAAGCCAGGAGCAGCCGCTCTGCTGTAATATACATGTGAACCAAGCTTTGTCCGTGACGGAAGGGGTGCAGTGAAAGGGGGCTGGAACAGTGCCATAGAGCCATATGTTGTACTCCGCTCACTAAAGAACAGAATTAACATTTTTAAAACTATCTCGTAAAATGACTCCTCTTCATTTGTTTGACATGAGCAAGGGAGTGAGCATGAGTCAATGCAGAATGCCTCTCCCTGCCCCAGAGGCAGAAGGGCCTGTGTTTCAGAACAATAATGTTCACGCTGTGAAGCCATGATATAAGAAAAGATGAAGGAGGGAGAAGAGCCACACGTAAGAGGAAACCTCAGGAGGAAATAGCAGCGCTGTTTGACTGGATTCACAGGCGCCAGATTGTTTAGTTTGTCTTTCACATCTGAAGTACATTATTCTCCGGTTCTTGGTCGCTTCAGTGAATAACCCAGGAACACACAGTAATGAAAATCCCCAGATGAACGCTTGCATATCATATTTTGTTCAGTTCCTGGAATGATTCAATTTTTAACCAAATGACTAAAGAGAGAAAGAAGTTGCAATTTTTACAAATAATTTCTGCAGCAAATATCCCACTTAACAGTTTTCATCTTAATTAAACATATCCGGCAATTAACTCGCTAGCACACTTAAGATATGATTTAACATTTATATGTCAAACTTTCTTCGTATATTTACAATAAAGGGGAAAAGACTCTCACAAATAGTTAAGCATTATACATGCAAAGTCTTTCTCTATACTACCTAAAGAATGTTATGAATCATCTTTATTACCAAACGCCTTGTGCTTTCATTGTATGTTTATTTTTTATAGTGCTTCGTGATCACTTTAGATTACTGTTTTTCACTGAAAGGTAATTTTGAGGTAACCATCCCTCTTCTAAACGACATGTTCTGCTCAGGATTATGGGGATTCCTAGAGTAGGGAGACACAGTTGACAACACAGAAGGTCCAGTTACCTATATTTCATGCTGTGGTCCAAACGAATAATTTTGTCCGAGTCTAATACTCTTGGTTGCCTTCTGCTGTTGTACCTGTCAGTGGGATCTGTTTCTTGTTCTTTTTGTGTTGGCCCAAAATCTGTGATTTTCTCACATGTTATTAGGCTGTAAATGTGGGGGAAGTTGCCATGGCCAATATATATTATTTTGTTTATAATTGATTCTCAAGTCTGACTTTCGTGAGCATGTTTTGTCAAAGTGTCTTTGTTTAGCTTTGTAACGGCGCTTCACATTGCTGACTCTCACAAGTACCGCGGACTTGGAACAGATCAGACAGACCATCTACATCCTGCTGGGAGGATAAAGGCATATTTTGCTATCAACTTCTCTTTGAACTCTTTATTTTCATTGTCAACTTTTCTTATTTTTTACTGAGCCATGTTTCAAAGTCGCTAATCTCCTTGCCTCTCAGACTAACAAGCCCCCAAGGCACAGAGCAATTGACTGTGAAGCCTAAAGCCATTTAAATAACACATATGATTGGACAAGATGCAGTATTTTGAAGCTGCTGGTAACTAAGCTACACTATTCTGCATGAAGCATATTATTAATTATATTCCTATTTCATGGCCCATATATATCGCTAACTAGTGACTTCTGGCTAAGAGAATTCACAAAGCAAAGTGTGAGGTTGGGGTTCACCCTAGATTGCATTCCATTCCCTTGCAGGGGACATATACCCTAGACCAGGGGTCACCAACATGGTGCCCGCGGGCACCAGGATGCCCCCAAGGACCACGAGTTGCCTGCGGACCTGTTCTAAAAATAGTAAAACTCACCAGTGAGCAGCGTCTAAAATTAAATTTTATCCTGTTGCCATTCTTCTTTAATTTGCATTTATGAAGATTTGAAAATGACAATATCTAAAAAAAAAGCATTTAAAACATGTTTATTATACATGAAGCTTAGGTAAGTTTAGGAGGACGTTTCAGACTGGTAGCCCTTCGTATGGCTCAGTGCCCGTGAAGTAGCTCTCTGTTTCAAAAAGGTTGGTGACCCCTGCTCTAGACTAATCAATTACTAATGAACTTATCTGCTTGTGTTTGGACTGCAGAAGGAAACTCAGGCAACATTGGGAAAAATCTTCAGAGAGAGAGAGCAGAGGTAGGGTTCTAGCCCCCAGAACTTCCCACTGAACCACTGTGGCTCGCTAATATCGAGGGTGGTTTGCAACAGTACAATAACAAAAGTCACTACAAAAAAGTTCATTAGTTATTAGCAGTAAAATGGGACACACGCCTTTCCTGCTGGTTTGTCATATATTACAAACAGTGACAGCAATGGTTTCTTAGATTAAGCTGCACTATATATCATAAAACAGATTCCCGACTTGCTTGCGATATTTTTATAATCACTGCAACTAGAACTTTCATGCAGGCTTCGAATACGTGTATACAGTACCAGAGCATCCAAGGCCAAAGGTCAAAGATCAACTTAGTAGTTGCGTAAGATAACATGTGTTTTGGATACTTGAATGATGAACGAGGCAGAACTATCAGCTGCCCCCCCCCCCCCCCCCCGCTTTATGCGAGTTGGATTTAGCTCATGAGGAGGAGGCCAGATGAGCTTAGGATGACCCAGGATGAGCAGCCGAGATTTTGCTGACAATGTCTGGCTGGATCATCCAAATGAGATTAATTCATCCCACACCACCAGACAAATTTCTCCCGAATTTCTCCTGAAAAAAGTGAAACCAGTGGCATTGAGGCAGTAATGACCCTATTCAAGGCCAAAATGCAGTCAGTGCCTGTCATGATGGTAACCCTAGGACCTGCTGGTGGACACTGATGATAAGAAGAAGGCCTTCAGGGAAATGCTTACATAAGGCTTTCCTGAGACCACTCAATGGTATCAACAGGCTTGAACGGCTTCGGCGTAGGTGGCTGTAGAGGCGAAACTTGTGCAAGGGAGGAGTTTGGAGAGAGACTGACTGGCTATCAAAGATGTTTTGAAAAATCGTTTGATGCCTCAGAAGGGGGACCTTGTTCAGGACATGTTCAGCAGGATTAGGGAAGTGCTGACCAACCCTAAGTATGTTGCTGAGTGCTGTAACGAATAGTTTGAGGAAGTCCTTAACCCAGTGCATACGTCCACTCAGTAGGGGGCAGTATCAATAGTGGAAAGCTATGTACCAGGGCATGAATTCAAAGCCATTCAGAATGGGTGTGGGCCTTCTGCAAGAGTGCATCTTTTCTCCACTGCAGTGGACTTTCATGGATAGGATATCAAGGTGCCTACATACACTATATGGACAAAGGGATTGGGACACCTGGCATAGAAGCATAGAATTGTCCAAAATGTCTCGATATGCTGAAGTATTTTACTGAAATTAAGGGGCCTAGCCCAACCTCATAGTGTTGTCCCTTCTCCACCAAACTTTACAGTTGGCATAATACCGTCAGGCAGGTAATGTTCTCCTGGCTTCCGCTCAACCCAGATTCGTCCATCCGACTGCCAGATAGAGTAGTGTGATTCTTCACGCCACAGAACACATTTCCACTGCTCCAGAGTCCAGTGGTGGCGTGCTTTACCCCACTTCATCCAAAGCTTAGCATTGCATAATATGAAGCTTGCATGCAGCTACTAGGCTATGGAAACCCATTCCATGAAGCTCCTGACGCACAGTATTTGTGTTGGGGTAAATGCTAGGATACATTTGTAACTCTTTAGTTACTAAGTCAACCAAGCGTTGGCATCATTTACGCACTATGCGCCTCAGCATTCGGCGACCCCGCTCTGTTACTTTACATGGTTTGCCACTTTGAGACTTAGTTTCCGTTGTTCCTTAATGCTTCCACTTTGCAATAATACCACTTACAGTTGGCTGAGGAATATTTGTGCATTCCATTTGCCTCGGGATCCGATTTTCGGATTTCGATATTACGTCACATCCGCTAAAAACTCGGGAAAACCGAGTCGGATGCATTCCATTTGCCACAGAAGCAGCAATACCATGGACCCATATGGAAAAAGCAAGATTTTTTGCTTAGCCGGACAACTTGTCGGATTTAAGGTACCTCAATTTAAATGGCCTTTATTAAATGTTCACTTACAATTAGCCCAAACTACCTTAAATCCGACAAATAATCTGACTAATCATGAAATCCAATTCTAGCCCGGTTAATTGGTAGTCATTGTTAGCAATATCACTTGATAACACATTACGCGCGGTGCTTCATGTATAAAACTCTGTAACAACACATCCACAGATAAGTTGGACGTGTTAGTGTGTGCGACCGATTTAATGAGCCACAAATGAGAAGTAGTGCTTAAACAGTATGAAACTACAACTTTCTCTTCTGTTGATAAAGGGCGCAGCCATCTTGGATTCTGAACTCGGGATTCTCTGTGCTGTCCGAGATATTTCTCGGATCTCCAAGAAACGGGAGCACGCATGTCGTCACTTCTGGCTTCAAAACTCGGAATCCGAGTTCCGAGGGCAAATGGAATGCACGATATCTAACAGGGAAGAAATTGAACAAAGGTGGCATCCTATGACAGCACCACACTTGAATTCACTGAACTCTTCAGAATGACCCATTCTTTCACAGATGTCTGTTAACCTAGGCGCTTGACTTTATATGAAACACCTGAATTCAATGATTAAGAGGTGTGTCCCAATAATTTTGTCCTTGTAGTGTAGCTGAAATATACTCTCTGGTACGGGGACAAGAAGTGACGTCTCTGCTATTTGCACATGAGTAGCTTTTTGACTTCATCCAACCAGAACCTTCCGCACACACTTCAGCAATTCAATGCCAAATGTGAAGTGGCAGAGGTGAGAATCAGCACATTCAAATCCGAGGCAGTGGTCCTCCCTTGTAAAAGCACATTGTTTCTTTCAGATGAGGGAGGAGAGTTTGTCTTAGTGAAGAAGTTTAGGTGCTCAAGTCACTGATTCAAATTTCTTGGCTGACAGAATTCTATCATTGCTGAGTTGTGCAAGACCGTTACGTCTAGGGACTTGGAGAAATGGCTGACCCTCCGACAGCATGTATCTCATAGGAGAGCAAAATTGGATACGCAAAAACCAAAGAATTTCTCTGTAGTTGTAATTGTGCTTGCACACATGGCAGGTGAAGTGTCATTATCATTAATCTGTTTGGCTGCAGCTTTGCAGGAGAAGTGACATGATTATGATTCTGACAAAAGTCTGACTTGCAGTAATATTAAAGCAAGTATACAATGTAGTCATCTTTGTGGCTCTACCTTCAACATTTTTGGGGCCCCCTATTATTTGGGGCCCTGTGCCACAGCCCAGGTTAGCCCATGCAGAAGTTCAGCCTTGAGTATATATATTTTTATACACTATTGGTTTCATTTTTATAATAGACCTACTAATATTATATGTAAATATTCTAATTTCTTGTACCTCAAGGTTAGGGTTCCCAACATTTTGATGTTCACAGTAGGAGCGGTTCTAGCTAATGACAAGATCAGGGACTAAGTGAAGTTTGCCTGGGGCCTGTCTTTTATTTTTTTGAAGGAAGCTTGGCGTCAGGGCTAAAATACTCGGGGCTAGGATTAAAATACTCGGGGCTAGGATTAAAATACTTGGGGCTATAGGCTTAAAATACTTGGGGCTATAGCCTCGAGTGATCGGACCTAACGACACCCGTAGTTCACAGACCGGTTTATGTTGTTCAAAATATTCACGGACCAGTGAAACAGCCAGGGAGCTGGCGGAAAGGTATGTGATTTTGTAAGTTTGTCCATTTTTTTTTTCAAATGCGAACAGAATGTGGTGAGGGGTTCAAAAAAAAGTGAAAAATTATACATTATTTTTGAAAATTAACCCTTCCGCAAAACCCCCAAGTGTTCTGCAGCCCAGTGGAAAACTGGCCATGGACCCTTACCATAAGGTTTACTACTACAGATGGCTGAGTATCCCTTAACACTTAATTGTATCTAATTATCTAAGAAAAGCTTTGAGCTTGTATATCGTGCATTATGTGTGCTGTGCTATTACATCAGCAGTGGGTACAATGTGTAATGTTCTGCAAATAGCCTACTGGTGATAATTCTGATTAGTGATATTATCACAGTATGATATGATCATTATTATAATATAATTCAAATTCCATTTAGTATTCTCCTAAGTTTAACATATTTGTTATTAAAAAAAAAAAATGTTTCTATATCCAAAAAATCAAACCTCTACATTTACTTGCCAAAGTAACGATATACGAAATTCACGATCCGGTACAATCTTTGGTTTTGGTTTCACTGATCGGTACAGCAGGGAAAACATTTATTTTGAAATAATTTATTAAACCTGCAAAAACAAACACGATGATGAATAGTTGCAGAACACAGGCAATGCGTCTGTCAATATTTTGAATAACAAAACTTAAGAGAGGCTTACCTGCACATTGTAAAAATAAATATATAAAGTAAATTTAAATAGCATCATAACAATGACAATAATGACCCCGTGTTCTCTACTACCCAGTACGGTTGCTGATCTGTAGGGATAAACATCCTTATAGTCGTATTATTTCTGCTGGGTCTGAATTGCCTGCCAGTCGTGCCCTGCATGCCACAGGGAAATGGTTTCTGCTTTGCTGCGGTTGTAGGCAAACATGGATGATGTCGTCTCAGTTGAGTTAGCACGTTGATTTCCAGTAACATACCCGAATTCGGTAAAACAGAGCTGACAGACAGCCTTGGTCTTACCAACAACTCTCGCTTTGTCTCTGTCTCTCTTTCAAGTGCTAGACCAGGCAATTTTACTGGGAAACCAAAATGTTCCTAAACCGCCGATTATGATTGACTGCAACCAGCGTTATCCGTAACCAACTCACAACCACAATTAGCATAATGTTTCCCATATTGAACATATACTTGTGAATTTATGTTATGTCTGTATCAATAAATGGACACATTTATTTTGTGTACCGAACTAAAAATAATTTACCGAACACTACACAATGAATATGTGTATGATTATTGCTCTAATACATGTAAATATAATTTCACACACACACACAGGTTTGTAATTATATCTTTGTGGGGACTCTCCATTCATTTCTATGAGGAAAACTCTAATCCTAACAATGACGACCTTAACCCCTACCCAGCCCTAACCTTAACCATAAGTAACCAAACAAAATACGAGACTTTTGGTATTTTTAGTTTTTTGATCGCATTCACCGATCTTTGTGGGAACCTGAAAAATTGTCCCCACAATGTCAAAGTAACAGTTTTTTTTATCACATTATGGGGAACAATTGGTCCCCACAATGTAATATAAACATAATCCACACACACACAAAGAATACATCCATCCAACTACTTGTTCAGGACTGGGTTGCAGGGTGGTCTGGATCCTATCCTAGGCAGTATAGGGCACAAGGCAGGGGAAGAACCTGGATGAGATACTAATTGATCATAGGGCACACACTCACAAACACATGGCGTGGAACACCTCAAGACCCATCTGTTCCCGGGAGCACCTCAACTAGACCTCCAACCACAGACCTGTTCAGTCTTCATCTGTGATCCCTTATCTGCTCTCTTGCATATTCCAAATGCTCTTATTTTTGTACATTTGTTTTGATTTGAATAGCTTACAGCTTTATTATTTGGTTCTTGCCAAATTTGTAATATATTGCATATCTCTTGGCGCAGTGCCTAGTTGCACTTCTACCTGAGCATTCATTGGAAGCTTAGCCTAGCCGCACTTATGCTTAGCTGGCCCCATGACAAATCTGAGCTTGTGATGTACGGTGCTTTACACAAAAGCATCTGGTAAATAAATAAATGTACATTTGGAGGAGAAGCCAGTTCACTTGAATGTGTGTTTTTAGACCATGGAAGGAAACTGGAGTAACCCAAGTGAGCCAAGCTCCACACATACAGATCTGTAAAAACAGTCATTTGTCTCAGAAACATGAATAGTGATCTACATCCATTTCACAGAAATATATTAAGTATCCTGAAACAACAGCAGCACATGTAGGGTTATGTGGAAGAAATAAAAACTGCAAAAATATCCCAAACTACCTTTAGGAAACCTTTATTTTTCTCTTGCCAAAAACAGTGGCAATCCAATGTCGCAATTTCAGTAGATCTCGTTATACACTTTTCACAAATATTTAAAGAAAATATATTTCAAGCCAAAAAAATAATAATTATAGTAATAACAATAATAAATCACACAATGTGGCAGCGGGGCGATCTATAATTTTGCCCTTTTGTTTGAACTGTTAAAAGAAAGCAATCACACCTGATGAAAGCTATGTACACCTCATATCAAGTATTTACATTATTTTAGTTACATAAAATTACCTATTGTCCACGTACCTGATATCACTCTGCTACAAAATTAAAAAAAAAAATGAAATTTCCAGTAAATAACCAGCATTTTTTATAATAATAGACAGGAATCCCAAATCCAATATAAAATCATATCACTAAATAAACCACTGAGAAAGACTCTGATTTCCAAGGCTTTGTTTTGAAAAACCTAAAAGGCACTTAATAATGAAAAGGCTGTTCTTAACACGTCAGTGTGTTGCTATACATTCATTTCACTTCATTAATCTGAAACAAATCATAAATAGCATGCATATATTTGTAAAAAAAAAAAAAAAAGTCTACGTGTCTGTACAATATGTCTGTTTCAGTTATTTTAGTCAAATTTGATTTTTTTAAAAATCCCATTTATAAATGGTTATAAATACATTATTAATGATCAGTAGCTGTAGTTTTTTAGCCTTGATACAAACTTTTTTTCAGACAGAAGAGTGATTATTTACTAATGACAATCCTTTTAAATGTCCAGTGCTGTGAAATGATGACTAGCATTTTCCAGTTATATCTATAAAGAACATGACTTCAAGTATTCAGTAAAGGAGCTTAATCTGGCAAATGGAATTTTATGTTCATAGATTTTATGTGTGTATAGATGAAATCTGAATTTTGTACTGAACACCACTGTACATTTCTGAAATAGTTGACAAATGCAAATTAGGTACCGTAAATACTTATTGTTTGTGAGCAATAATCAAATTGTCAAAATTCCATTGTGTCAATAACTTACACAATTTTGGTCAACATACATAAATACACTTCAGTCATAAGTACTTTGAATACCTGCAATAACCAAAGTAATCATTCTTGACAGGAAGTATTTTAAGTTTCAAGTATACTCAAACCTTTGTTATTTAGATTTCAGTATGTCATGAGCCACTGTTGTAAGACTGTCTTCAATGCACTCTCCTGACAGTTTGATGATGCACTATTATACTGACCAGGTGCTTGAGTCAAAACACTGAACAATCCATTGTTACAAGATCACTTGGCAATATGTTGATTATATCACTCAGGCAAGAGTGCAAGAAGATAGTGGAACACTTACACCTAAAAGCAAATTCCATTGCAACTTTACACCTTATGTAAAATGGCATACCATGCTTTTTCTTTACATTTGTAATAAAAAAGTAGAAAAAATAAATATTTTAGTGCTTGCAGAAGCAGAATTCTAGAAATACATTTCCAGAATTTCTTTGTACACAATATTTTGCAACTTTTAAATCGACATTGACGTGTCAGTGAGGACATAACCCATTGGCTATTAATAAAACAAAGGCGGGGGGCAACATAAAATATAAAGAATATGACCACAAAGCAGCCCCTGCAGCCCCCATTTTTATTTAACACATAAGGAAAATAACACCTCTGATTTAGCATGTCAAAATGGAATGGGTTAGTTTTGAAAGTTGAGTTTGAAAACTAAAGGAAAATAATATCTCTAAACAGGGCGACAACGTGACCTAGGCGGCTCATGGTGAAGAGGATGGTGATGAAGCACCAAGCTAGTTCTGGTGCCTCTTCATGTGGAGGGCCAGGTGGTCAGACCTGGAGAAGCTGCGACTGCACACGGCGCACTGGAAAGGCTTGGCCCCAGTATGCTTCCTGAAGTGTCTCGTCAGCTCGTCGGAGCGGGCGAAGCGCCAGTCGCAGCCCTCCCAAGAGCACTTGTATGGTTTCTCCCCTAAAACGACACGGATTTACACAAACATGAAGCCGAACCAGTTGTAACTATTGTGCCCGTGACAATGCGAACAAAAGCCGGCCCCTCCTTGCCGTGGTCGGCCAAATAAACAGCTCTGTGACAATACAGAACATTGCAGAAATACAGTAAAAACCAAACGGGTTTTCATTTTAAATCACACTCAGAAGTTTTGCCAAACATATGCATAATATACAGTTTATTGCACTTACTGTGCCAGAAATGTACTTGAAAAAACATTTGTGTTGTGTATAAAGGTAATATAAAGATATCAACCCAAATAAAGACAGGATACAATCAGGAATACATGTGGCAGGACAAAATCACCTTATCACACTGTGTTACACTGTATTACACTATCACGTATTTCTAGAACTCATTGAAGTGACCTGACAACACTGAGAGTACATATAAGGTAATTTAAGGTTTCGAACAGTAAAGTAAGATTTAACTGTTCTGTAGGTCACTGACTTTTCAAAATGCAGTTTCTGGAATACAGAGGACAAAAGAGAAGCTCTCCAGTGGGATTTGTGGCAGGACACAGGTAAACACCAAACAAAGACGACGTGCATTAACCTGTTTGAACTACCAAGGGTGTACAGACTTTGCCTCGAGCACTTTCCACTGCAAAGGACAGCAAGGATTGTCTCCATCACAGGTGATTACCAGGCTATTATAAAGATCATTTGAGAACGGCAAAGTCCCTTCTTTAGATAATTCAGATAATGACCACAGACGTACAAGCAGCATGACTGCCTGGTGTGTTTGTACTGAATGACGTGAAATGAAGCGTCCCATTGGCAGTGGGACATAAAGCAGGGGAAGAAAGGCAGAGTAGCCAATGAAATATTTCCTAGCATTAAATGATGCACACATTTATGGTTGATCAAAAAATGCCAATTGTGCCTAGTGTGTCCACCAGGATCCCTTATCTGTCTATCTATCTACAATTTAATACAATCCTTAAAAAGGTAGAGATTTCCCTTGAAACAAACAATTTTCACTACATGGGTTAACTACATGTCCATACAACAAGCAGCCGGATAAAACAGAAACACATCACTGATATATCCACCTGTCAATCCATCCAATTCGTTCAAGATGCAGAACAGACCCAATTCTGAAAGTACAAACTCCAGCAAAACATCATATTAATGCGATACTAATGCCTACTTGGAAATAGACCGTTCAGTCAGTCCATATAGTGCTCTGAACCCAGATTTCCCTTCAGAGTGCGTACGTATATATGCATTCAATTTTTAACCATTTGTAACCTATTGTGACATACACTGCAATGTGCTGGACTATGCAGACCTCTACTTAATTAAGACACTGAAGAATCTTAAAAGTTTGTCGAAGCCACTACTACATCATCAAACCCTAATTTAAGAGCAAGGTAAACCGGAAACAAAAATATGACAGCATACCACGTCAAGAAAAGCCCAATGACCAGCTCCACGTAAAGAGATTGTGTCCGGTGAATCTGGGCCTTTTTTAAAAAAATAAAACCCAAAATATTTATTTATTTATTTTAAAACTTGGAATTTTATCCCGGGAAGCTGTGTGGGATAGTGTTCAGGCAGCATGCTGAATGAATGCGACCGTTTGCCAAAAGCTCATTTCTGCCTAGCAACACCAGTGAGACCTGCCAAGTCCGGAGGCCAGCACCTTCCGCAGCTCTCTACTCACACTGCTCATTCCAGCTCTTACCTGTGTGAGTCCGCAAGTGGGCCTTTAGATGAGACGACTTGGTGTACACTTTCTTACATCCTAAAAGGGAAAAAAAAAACTGATTAGACCTGAATGTGGCGTTACCGTAAATACATAATACATTAAACACTTTAACCGTACTCCACAGAAATATGGTAATGTTTACAGTTTTGGTTTAACGAGACGCCATTAAGTAGCACTTTATCTTTTCCAAATGTGCGTCACATTACTGCAGCCTTCATGTGTGAACGACGCACCCTGCTGACACCCATTTCTGTTTGTTTGTTTGATCTTCCCACCGTTTGGGGATTAAGTGTAAATTCAGAGGCTGTTTTCTATTAATCGTTCAGTGGCGGTACAAAAAAAAAAACAACACTGCGGTACAAAAAAAACGAGGTCTAAACGGAAAAACTGACTCTGCAAAACCACACGATATAAAGCCCTTTCAGCCTGGCGAACACCAATGCGTGGGGATAGTTACCTGGGAAGTCGCAGTGGTGAATCCGTCTTTTCTCCAGATCGGGGTTCGTCCGGCGGTTGTACTTGACAGGCATGGGTTGCATGGGTGCATGCATGGGTGCTGGAAGACTGGGACTGTGGACACTCAGTCTGGAGGCAATGCTGGCTGCATAGGAGGGGGGGGGTGTCAGATTATGCTGGGGATCTTTTTGTCTGTTTGGGCTCCCCGGTTCGGAGCTAGGCGGCGAGGGGGGGAGGTAGGGCGCTTTATGACGCTGTTGGACAAAGTTGGGGGTCAGGGAATAGCCCATGTTATGCATGTTACAAAAGGGCTTCACGCCAGTCTGTTGGTCAACGAAGTGCATGCTGGTGATGTTGGAGACCGGGGAGGTTATGGGGAGACCACTATGTGGGTCGACATTGGCCAAGTCTCCTTGAAGGGACACGTCCATCTCGGAGTTGAGGAGCTGAAACAAGGAGCCGTCCTGGGCCATGTCGGCCGAGGGCATTTCCTGCTTGATGTAAACACCGTTGACGCCGGGCCCGTTCGACAGACTGAAGGTGCTGGTGAACTCTGGCAGGGTCGCTGCCGTGCTGCTGTGAGAACAACTGGGATGCAGGAAAGACTGCACGGGCTCGGCCTTGATGTGTGGAGTGCCGGACCTCGGCGGTCTACACAAACCAGCCCGGAGGTAGGCAAGGTCGGGAAGAAAGACGTTCATGTTGATGCTGTATGGGGAGCCTTCTTCGGTAAAGTACGGGTCCACCATGGAAGCTCCGTCCCGCCTCACTTTATTGGCCTCTTGCAAAATCGAAGGTTCGTGCGACAGGTACTTCTCCATCTCTAATTTTGCCTGAGGAAGGAAAACAATGATGAGGCACAACCCGTTCACGCTAATACAAAACATTACTTTTTAAATAAGAATTAATAATTGCCGCAACGTACATCTCTCCACTTCACAGGCCCCAACTGGAGAGAAACGGCCCAGTTATGCACTGGACTTAGACCGCTGAATCCTGCCGCTGTCATCAACGACAGACGCATTCATTAGCAGCCTGAGTCCGAATCCAAATAAATCTTAAAACCTGTAACCGTACAGAAGCATATGAATGGCGACATTGGGAAGCGCTTACAGCTTCCGTGGGTGGATGACGGTGGACCGCAGTCACCGTTAAAATATTTATCGAGTGCTCCTCAATGACTTTATGCGACATTCCCCCTTCTCATGTTAAGAAAAAAAAACACGGTCATAGCCATTCCTAAAACAGAATCTGCTGACAAATGGAGCCTGTACTGGGAATCGTGCTGTTCTGGCAATAAATTTCATGTCCCCCATTTTCTCTACCAGCAGTGTCGCCTTTTAAGCAACGCATCTGCAGCGTGTATATATCTGTGTGCAAACACAATCGTGAAGGACGGGTCCCCGGCACCCCAATCTAGGAGTATCGCTTTCCCGAATCTCCCCACGGACGTCAGCGGTGCTGAGAAGTTTAATCTCAGCGCTGGAATGACATGCGTGGGCGGTCTGAGTGACCGTCCGCAGAGCGGCCGCCGCGGCCAGTTACGCCGAGCGGCCGGGATCAGCAGACCCGCCGTCTCTTACCTTAGTTTCACTTGGGGGGGGGGGGGGGGGGGAGAAAAAAAATAAAACAGCTGGGATTATATATCCCACCCACTTTGATTTTTCCCCTATCGCATTAACTGAGAAAAAAAATATTACTTTGCGGTATCTTATTAAATATACCAGATTCTACTATACATCTATCCTATGCGGAAAACACCTACTAAGGTCATCATTATTCTTGAAATGAATGCACTTTGTATTCTGCACTTGGATTCCAAGACATGTTTACAAAAAAATTAAAAAGAAAAAAATACTAAAAATGTCCATTTATAAGAAAGCAGGATTTACCTGAGTGTAGTTACTTTGTAGACTCCTTCCCCTGACTACATTCTTTGTATCCACAGTAAACTGCTGGAGATCTTCCCCCTGGACACCTTCAGGTTGCGCTGGTTTTAGAAGTGTGTAAAAGGCGTCCTCCTCCCCAGGACCCAGCCCAGCACTGATCGTTAACATCGTGACCATAAACGCTACTCCCCAAAGCTTAATCACATATGCCACGACCGAGCTCTCGCAGTTTTTAAAAAAAGATCAGTCTGCGTGAAAGAGCCGAGCTGACGACAGTTTAAACGCGCCTCCTCCGCCTATCTTAGGCTACAATTTAAGGATTTACGCCCGGCTCCGTTTGCGGGGCTTCGGGATCGGGGCGGAGCGCCGAGCGCTGGATTGACAAAAGGCTTCGCCTATGGTGTCGGACAAACCTCCTTAAGATCCCTCTACGAGATAGAAACTACAACAACAAAGTTATATTTCCAGAAAGACCTGTGCTTCACGACAATTATAACCAGTAATGATAGCACTCATTAAAAGTGTTTAAAGGATTTGGTGTAAAACTCCCTTTTGTGTATGCGTGTTTTGTTTACAAAAACAAACAATTTGTAAAATATCTGTTTTTAACATATCGAGAAAAGATTTGTAAGACTGGCTCAATATATAACAACTGGGAATGCAATTTATACGATTTTATCAGTAGATTTGTTAAAGGATTTAACTCACGTCAGCTGGTTCTGACAACATCAAAACGAAAATTAACTAAAAGGCATGCATTTTAATTCCGATCCAACAATATTCATCCTAATTTTTGACCAGAATTTCTAAAATAATAATAGCAAGGTACTTCTACAGAGCGAAGTACACGGATTGCATCACACTGGGCAATAGCTTCTGGGAGGCTTCCCTGTCCGTGGTTCTTTAACACTGGTTTTGAATGGTAAGCGCCGAAACATTGATTGTTCCATTTACGATGGAAAATCTTCGCTATTTCATTGTCCATCCATCTATTGCATGCATGTTTTACACTCTCAAACTACTTTGTAGACATCGTTTTGGAGTCGCCTGTAAGAGTAGGCTACATAATGAGGAATGAGTTTTTTTCTTTATTGTCGTAAGAAAGCTGAAAATCAGCACAGATATTTCAAGGAGTGGTACAGTTCAGAGGACACCAACTTCGAAAATATTACTGCACCCCCTAAATAACAGGTAGGATAGATAATCCTCAGCACCTGTTACTATATGGTAGGACATTCGCTTTGTATGGCAACATAACGCTGGGCTGATTCTTTTTTAATACAAAATTATTAATACTGTCCGTGACGCTAAGAAAAATAAGATGTTAGAAAACGGATGGATGACGAATGGATTCTTAATATAAAAATATTATAAATTCCAAATACTTAGCACACGTGACACTTGAGAGAAGGCATTCTTCCGACAGTATCTGAAAATGAATCAGTGAACTAAAGCCTATTTTATGTTTATTGTCAGTGGAGCGGGAGCATCCTGTTGTGTCAAATCAGATGCTGCCTCTTCAGCGGATTGAGTCCCGGCTCTGGGTCATTTAATATTTCTATTTATCGCGCCCCCGCCATATGTGCTGGCGCGTAAGTCAACTGAACTGCAGTGCAGCTGTCTGTGCGGACTGCATACTTTATGCCAGCATGCCACTGGAAGTTGTTGAAGTCGGCAAAGACGATGCCAGTGGGGAACATTCAGTGAATGTTTGGATGAAAATAGCCCTATATATTATAGAATAAAGACGAGTAAAGGCCAATACAGTATGTCTGTATGCAAAAAACACACATATCTCCTTCTATAAAGAGGAAGACGCTACTACTCCAGGCGAATAAACGGGTATAACTGGAAAACAAGTATTTTCTACTTAATATTTCAGCTGCTTTATGGACCTATTTATTAGCAGTAAGCTTATATGGTAGTTTTTTTAAATTATTATTAATTAGCCCACCACGCATTTTTGTTTAAACTATGTTTTATGAACTTCCCACACTTCATGGCCATTTACATTAGGAAAATTTTAAATGGCATAGCACGGAACACTTAAACATGGAGACAATTAGCGACGATGCAAGGGTTCGTATTTTAAAAGCAGGAGAATCAAAGCGTGATGCAAGCACGAGCAGCAGGCGCGAGGAGCAGCTCGTGGCGGCGGCCTGGGACAGCGCCTTTGCGGGCTGCACGTGCGCTTGAACCCGCACCACCCAGTGTCGCACATCCTTTCAAGCGAAGGCTTTCTGATTCACGCCTTGACAAGTCTTTTGTTGAACTAATAATGTATAGTTCTATAATACTGACGTGCGTCAGACTTCGTGAGTCAAAAGCTGGCCTTCATTGTCATGCGGCAAATATACTGAGTTCTAAAGGCAATAAAGGAAAAACTGTAATTAAACACATGTCATAGCAACACTATTTACTTCCCCCCAACGTTGCTTCTTCAGGCTTCTTATTTGAGCACATTTCTCCAAACTCAAATAGCTTCTGTATATACTTCCCAGTGAAGCTGCCAGGGTAGCAGACCTGATCTCCTGCTCCATAGCATTCCCATGCCTGGTTTCCCTAAAGCGACAGGCTCAAAACAGGTCTTCAGGAAGCAGTGCACTAGCCACGGCCTGAAGTGAGCCAGACTGGGCTACCTTTGTTGCGTAATGCCAACTTGAGGTCTTTTCCATGGGGCTACAGAATGACAGAAGCCAGTTAACATGCATTATACATTATAAATCAGGGATGTAGTATATGGCTTAATGTATGAATTTACTGTATAGCTGGTAAACCTCCATCTGTCCAATAGCTACAGCCAAAAGAGGGATGTTATTCCTGTGGTGATTCCTTTCTACATACAGTGTACGTTCACCAATGCAGCACCAAGATCGTTTCACTTTTCGTACCTGGGACCCCGTGTTTCGCCAAAATAAACCGAATGTAGGACAAAACTCTGGAAATTTCTGACTGAGGGTGAGAACACTTGGGAGATTTGAAATCAATTTTCTGTGACGCAATTTTTGTCTTCATCTTTATGATTCGCTAAAACATACAGGTAGTGATGTTTTAAATATATTAGCCACTGTCAATAATCCCAAAACTACAACTGTGGCAATGTAAAAAAAAATTATATATTCATGAGTAGTTCATCTTTGGAAAACAGAAAATACCATGTGAAAGTATCCCATCCCTGAAAGAGACACGGAGTTCTGCACAAGGAGAAATGGCCCTTCCCGTCATCAAAGGGCTGCGCTGTCAATCGCGTGCATGCAGCAAACTGGGCGTGACAGCTATGACAATCTCTTACTGCCAATAAAAAAGCTCTTCCATTTCTTTCAAGTTATATACATCCCTCCTGTGCCACTTAGTTGGCATGCATATTTACGTTTTACATGGTTTACACACAACCAAAAAAAAAAAAACATGCAGTGAAAAAGGTAAAAATGAAGAGGCACAGTGGCCCAAGCAGAAACTGCACCATCCATTGGGCTGTGCTGTTCCTTCATAAGGCCAAACCTAAATTTTACTGAACCCAGTGATGAATGAACATAAATTTAGGAAACATTATAAAAGATAATATAACATAATCTAATATAAGAAAGTTTATTGTCACTATACATAGAGCATCAAGATGTCATTTTGGCAGTGAAATGTATTTTTTAGTCCGTGAATGAGCCTGTTTCCGGCCATATTAACATGTTAGTGAAATTGACAATTTCATTTCCTATAACTGATAATAAGCTCTTCTTTCCAAAATAGGCATTCTTGGTTTATAAATCATCTACGTTTTTTTCTTCTTCTTCTTTTTAGTAATTCTGGTTTTTGCTTATATGTGACCATCAGTGTCTTACAGGAGATTTATGCCATTTGCAGGCTTTACATCAAAGTACTGCATATTCGTTAATGTGCACTTATCAGTGCAGGATGGACTGTGTCATTCTCTGCATATGACCATCAACCAGGTGAGAAAAATTAACACTTTTTAATTGACGTCAAACCTTTCATTTTATGTCCATAAACTCATGCCAGGCCAAGCCTGCTGTACTTTTTTTTTCAGAAGTTAAAATATCTTATGGGTGTACTTTACTTCTGAAGTTGCAATACTTAGATATGATATCTTACAATTCAAAATTCAACACAGAGTTTGTCAATAATTAGTTCTGCAATGTAATAATAAAAAAAAAAGATTTTGCTATGAATATTTTTGTTCCTTGTTTACAATGAGAGGACAGAATGGGAATTGACTTATTATCTACTCACAGAGAATGATAGTATCAAATGCTTGTTGAAGAAATGTGAAACGTTGAAAAGCCACAGTGCTTGAGGAGTTCAGAGGAAGACATGATGGAAAGACTCATCACCACACAGCCTACTTTTCCACCCATTTTATGGCTATAAATAAAAAAGAACTCTGTCTATTACACTTTATCAGCATGCCGTTCCGATGTGGCATGCTTACTTGGTCCAGATAAGACCCTAAGTGTCTTTCCAGAGCAAGGCTATAAATGTAAATGCTTGGGAAAAGAGATTTGGAAATTGAAACTTGATTTGTGGAGTTGCGGAACCTGTGGGTGGCACCAGGGCTGCGTTTGGCTCTGCATTCATGTTTGATCACCAGCCCACAGGTAACCCAATTAATGAAACCCACCTGGCCCTAGTGGGAATAATTGGAATTTTTTGCAAGGTTTTATTGGGTTGGCTGGAAAAATTCAGGGGGGAGGAAAAAGGAGGTAGAGGAATATGTTACCTCTGCATGGCATGTGTGTTTGATCTAAAGTTTCCTGTTAGTCTCTTTGAGTGTAGTCAAGTTCAAAGGACTTCTGAACCTCCATATTGCCTCTCTGGTGCTACGCAATTGGAAATAACGGGTTACAGGGAGAAGGAAACATCCTTCAAATTGTGCTTCCAATGGCATTACATAGACAGCTCAGTAACTCACAGATATGGTCTGTTACACCAGAAAAGGACTAATTGGGCTTCAGTGAACCACTGGCATAGGATTTAAATAAGCATGTAGAAATAGCCCAAATATGAAACTCTATGGATAGATATTTCATGTAGATAAACCAAAGGCAGTCCATTTAGTGGTATGGTATCAAATAATATTGGACAGGTGTTTTTCAAAATAATACTCATAATTTCAGCATTTTTTTAAATTGAAAGCACAGAACTGTGATAATTTCATTTTAAATATGTCTTGCATTTTAAACAACAGATACAAAATAATAAAACACACACACAGACACAAACCTGCTTCAAATAAGAATGTGTGAAATATGCATTTCTTTTAAATTTCTATAAATAGCACAGCACAAGCAATTCCTTAAATAATGTCAGTTGCATCTGTCATTTTTGGCTCACAATCCGGCCCTTATGTGAATGGGAACAATCCTTTCCCCCTTAATATAAACTCTGAGTATGCCCAGCAACTGCGCTGTGGATCTGCCGGAATGTCAGGCATGCGCTCACAGCTACCCAGCTCCAGTCTTCTCTGACCTGCGCAAATAAGGAATGCCAAGCAGAGATGGAGCAATCGCCCCTGCTCCTGTGCAAGACTCATGCGATCACTGGGTCGGCACGCAGCGCCATACTCTGCATAAGCCGCGATGTCGTTCTGTCATCTCGTTCATTTTAATATGCAAACTTTTTTTCTGCCAGAGAATAAAGATGTTGTCACAGCTGTGGCTGGGCTTGCTATAAAAGGAATGCTTCTTGTCAGTGATAAAATAATTGCAAGAAGATTCTTCGGGTTCATTACATCTTCGTCCAAAACCCGAGAAACATAGTCAATGCTTTTAGTCAAGGCTTCATTAATAAATTACATCATGGAGAAAACTGAACAACCAAATGTGTGTAAACAAAGGCTGAAAGAAAAGAAACATAAATGTGACAAAATAAGCAAAACATATATGCTTATGAAAAGTACTGCTATGATTCAACCTAAATATGTTTTTTTAAAAAGCCTGCAAATTCAAGTCCAACCAACAGTCACAGCTCGATGTAACTTTTTCAAGCTATGAAACTTGCATGAAATGGTTATACCATGTCCAGTAACTGACAGCAACAACACAGAGATAATGTTTGGCTAATTCATTATGAACACAGCTTTCAGTCTTCAGTTTGAGTCCTTTAAATCTTTACATCACAATTCACCAGCAACAAATTCACTTATCTGTTTGATCATACCATCAAACATTTAGTGCACGCCAGGATGGTGATGTTTATTATTTTCTAGTGTTTAATATGTTTATATTATTGATGTCATTATGAATGTAATGAGATCTATGTGGGACTTTTCATTCTACCACCCAAATGTTAAAATCTGGGAAAAGGCACAAGGCTGCGGTTAATCACCGACCTATTAGAAGTGGTCATTCAAGTTTGTTAACAAATGTCATAAGTCACAAAGAGAACTGATGTCAGCTTCCACATTTGCGTGCCTGGCTTCACTTAAAAGAACACAAACACACACGCACTAATTACAGGTATTGCAAAAGTGTTCCTAAGAAATATTCCTGTGTGGACGCTTTCGTGTAGGGGGAAATAATGTCACAGCCTGCTTTAACGATAGGCTTTGCGGAGCCAAAATTCTCTCTTTATAGTAACTTTAAAAAGTTTGTGCTTAAGCATGCTTAAGCATGTAGCCCTGTTGTACGTACCTTCAGTTCAGGTGTAGAACTAGTTAGGGGAGAAAGTCTGCTTAATATGTTTACTTTGGTGCCTGACTTCTCTTCAGTTCTAATTCCAAATGTGTGAAGAATCATATTCATAAATGACAACTTAAAAAACTAGCTGAGGCCCATCGTTCGACATTGAGTGAATCCACTTTGTCATAAAACTGCTGTGTTTGTTTATTAATACGTTTCCAGTCCTACAAACTGCAATGCAGTGTCACACACCCATAGCGAATAAAAGAATAGCTACAGAACCTGTGTGAACTAGTATTAATGATTATTGATCAGCTAGTACTGCACATAAATTCATGTTCCTTCTTTTAAAGGCCATAAATCATGCATGCGTACATGATACACCCATTATGTCATTAATTCAAACCGTGTTTAAGGGTAAGATCAATCAGTTGTGACAAGTACTGAATATTCAGAACCCTAAATGAGCACTGTCAGTATATGAAGCTGCCCTTTAAAACTCTGCAAGCTTTGTGAAGTGGCTTTCATCCTTTTTGACAGATCGCATGGATTCTGAAAAGGATTCAGTCAGATCTTCGACTTTGCCGTTCAGGATCATCTGCTTTCACTGCCCTGGAGAAGACTGTTTAATTGTGTGCTGTCACATTCCTAATAACCACTTCACAGAGTTCTAGAATCCCACACTCTCTGTTTTTGCGAATAATGATAAAATCTGCAGAAAGTCAGCTAAAATGTTTTCCAGCCCGTAAGTTACATTGCCTTGGCTCTAACACTCTGTTTTCAGATCCAATCTGGTGTTGCAATCTTAAAGTATGAGTGAGAATGTTTTGTGTCCCCCCCCCCCCCCCCTCATTTTTAAAGGCACTGGAAGATTTCAGACTGAAAGGAACCTGTAGAAATTGAGATTTTTCCTGTATGAGGAACTGGAGACAGGACATTCTCGTGGAATGCTGTCTGTACTGTAAGCAGGAGTCAGCTTCATCTTCACCACACCTAATAATTTTAATAATAATAATAATAATAATGATGACGAAGATGATGATGAAACGGAGTGATTATATCACAATGACACAAATATTTGGGAAACATAAACACTCTTTAAACCATTTTAAAATATATAGTTTGTAAATCTGTACTGTACAGTGCAGTTTTTCCACTAGTTCAATCGATTTATCAACTGTACAAAGTAAAATTCACTGGCAGCAAGGCTTATGGTTATAATCAACAACAAATAAGGATTTAAACTACAGGACAAGGACTGTTTTGCTTATTATTATTAATAAAAGCGTTTTGCAAAAAATAAATGTGTGCAGATCAATATTTACAATCAAAAAAAAAAAAAGCCGGTGTGCAGCACCCCTGGAGTTGGGGGTTAAGGGCCTTGCTCAGGGGCCCGACTGAGACTTGATTACTCTGTTAAGGCTTGAACCAGCAACCTCCTGATCACACGCACAGCTTGCTGAGCCACATAGCTCCCTTTTAACTAGTATATAGTTTAAAGTAATCTTGAAACTTGAAATTACTTCCTATTAATATATTTCTGCTCAAATCATTACCTGACACAGTCTGAGCGTTGCACTTGACTGTCTCCCTCTGAGTGTCTATGTCCGTAGAAAAATTCTGTAAAGAAATAACTCTGTTAAAAGAATGATACTTTATATAACTTTAAAAATTATTTAAGCATGACCAGCATAAGAATCAAGTGGTGTTAATTGTATATAGGGTGACTGGAGAAATGGGGATTGAAAAGCATATGGTTGCTGTATATAAATTAGGAGTAAACTGTGTATTTTTCTTGTTATGGATCGTCCGCACTAATTATTCAGTATAGGGTCACGGTGACGTTATTTGATGCTATTTGAAATTAAATGCATGTGGAATTCAATGCATGTTTTTTATCTATAAACTAATCGATAACTTACATATATGTTGTAGATTCCATATCATGTTCATTACATGAAAAAAATAGAATTTAAGAAGAGAGCTCAATCTTTCCATATTTCATTCTTCCTCATTTTTTAAGATTTAGGTAAGATTATAGGAAGCTTTCTCTCTATAAGTCAGGCATTTTGTTTTTATTGGGGGGGGGGGGGTATTACATATTCAACATATCAACACATGACCAATCTGCTTTCCGATACATAATTATTTGGAACCACAAAAAAGCAGAAACACAGAAGACCGATAAATGAACGCGCAACCTGAAAGCATAGACCTGCCGCTACTATGTGTGATGATTCAGTCTCATCACTAGAGGCGCTACACTTACCGCACGTAGTTTTTTTTGTCGTTATTACATAAAGTTGGCCAACTGAACATAAAAGAGTGAATGATACAAAAGCATGGTAGAAATATAAAAGCTAGCCCATTAAACATAGAAATACAAATTATGTATTTACTAATAAAATTATATCACAACATTCTACTAAAACATTCATAGTACGGGTAGCGTTCTTTATAGTATATGCAGTCTACTGCCGCGTAGGAAAACTCCGGAAAGAACATATTTCGGACAGCAGCCTACACGTGCGTTTCCTAATTCACGAGTCCTTGTTGCTGTGTATGTACCGGGCAAGAAAACTTATGTATTATCTTAAAAACAGGGGAAATTAGTAAGCTGCAGAATGCTTAAGTCAAAAACATTTGTGAAAAAAACCCGTTCCGGTGGGGTTATGAAGATAGTCCGTGAGCATTATCTGAGAGATGACATTTGGTGTGGAAGTGAATTTTGTGTTGAATGCAAACATGATTCAACTGTGCTGCAGAAAGAAGCCGTTATCGAAAGCGACTTGTGTTCGTCCCCTCACTACATAATTCCAGACACAAACGTTGTATTACATCAGGTATTGCAATCTTCGTGCGTGCGTGTTTCTGTTTGATTAATTTTTAAGATTTAAATTGTTAAAGCTATGCTATCTCAGTACGTGAATTGATTTTAAGTTCCCGCTGTTTACTTTAGATTGATATTCTTGAAGATCCGTTGATCAAGAACGTGATAGTTCTGCAAACAGTTCTGCAAGAGATCAGACATAGAAGTGCCCCAGTCTACAAAAGAATAAAAGACGTCATCCATACTGCAGCAAAACATTTCTACACTTTTACTAATGAACATCACAGGTATTTGTAGCAACTTTTTCAGCCTTTCCTGAACATTAGTAATGTTCGTTTTTTACACAGTAACTAACACATTAGCCTAATATTTTTGTGTTTTATTGATGAATGAAAACCACTTCTGTGAACAGTAACATGCAGATTTCAACAGATGTGTTTCTTTTAATTCATTGTCAGAGTATTCCTAGTTTTTATTATTATTATTATCTAGTATTGATGCAAAATGATGACTGCTTGGACATGCCCTTCTTATGATCCATTCCAGCCAGTATTTGCTATATTCCTTTTCTGTATGGCAGTTGTATTAGACTGGACTGATAAATTTTTATATGTATATTCTTACATGCCTACAATAATTTTACAGGGAAACGTTCATCGAGCGAGAACAGGGAGAGAGTGCAAATGACAGAAATGACAGAGCAATCCGCACTGCAGCACAGTGGTACAGTGAGCACTTGAAAAAGGCCCCAGATGCTCAAGACCTGAAAATAATTTTACTTACGAATGACAAAGCGAACAAGCAGAAAGCGGAGGAGTGTGGTCTGAGTGCATATAAATGTAAGGCATGCCTACAAGCATTCCACAACATATTGCTGGTGTCTTTGGTTTACCCTGCTAGTTCATCCTTAAAAAAATGTTTTTTTTTTTTGTTTTACTTTTAATAACTACAGGTGAAGAGTATATAAAGAGTTTGATTGCTAATCCTGAGCTGGTGGACCGGCTTGCTTTAAGTTCAGATGACAACGTATGTATCCAGGCTATCAGTGTGTTGCTCAGCTTCTGATAGTAGTAAGTCTTTCACTCACGGATATGAATACTTTTACTTTTCTACAGAATGAAATCACAACCGGTAAAGTTCTCTTCCCGGAGCATCTTCCCCTCTCCCGCATCCAGGCCGGGATCAAGAGTGGGAGTCTTCTCCAAGGAACGTTCCGCGCTAGCAGGGATAATTACCTTGAGGCCACTGTCTTCATCCAAGGCGACGGAGAGGATAGTACAGAGGCAAGTTTTTTTGAGATCTATTGGTTAGTTCTGGAAAGTTGGAAGTTTCAAGTTGCAAGTCGTAGATTTCAACTGGAACGCCCCCTGAAGTTGGAATTCTGACGCGGAAAGTCAGAGGAACCTCTACAACACCAACTTCAGAAATCAAGATGGCAGCCCCCGTCTTCAACAGAAGTAAAAGCTGCAGTTGTGTACTGTTTATTACCACTTACGTATTATTTGTGTCTCATAAAATCGGTCATAGACACATGACTGTCCAGCCGCTATCTGTGGACATGTTGCTACGGTGTCTGTATGAGCAACGTGCTGCGTGATGCGATATCATCAGCCGGCATTGGTGATTGGCTTTCCAACTTGTACTGGAAGACTGTTAACTCGGGTGGTCCTATTTCCAACCTTGGAGGTACATGGAACACAGCATGTGGTCATCATGTCCATGATGGCTTGTTCTGTAGGGTCCACTTGGACAGGGACCATCAATTTGCCGACTGAAGATCATTAACCTCCAGTTGCTTCTCTGCTTTCCTCTGGAACCTGCCTCAGGTTCTGATCCAAGGCCTGCAGAACCTGAACCGGGCCGTGCACCAGGATGTGGTGGCGGTGGAGCTGCTGCCTCGGGAGGCCTGGGCCTCCCCCTCCTCCTTGGTTCTCCTGGACGAGGGCCCCAAGGCTGACTCTGAGAATGCGGAAGAGGAGAATGTGGTGAGAAGCCGTCTGCCTGAGTGTTGGAGCACGGCGGTGTGCTGGAGGCTGGTTCTGATGGCTTGTGCCTTACAGGAACGTGCCGCTTGTCTTTCACACTCTAAATGACCAGTCGAAATAGAATATTATCCACTGCCTAAATGATTACATCGGACCTGTTTGTAACTGATTTACACTGAATTTGCTTCACGATTGAAGTTGCTCGAGGTGTAGCACCGATGTTGGTGTCTTTCTGACATATTTGGTTGTATATCTTTAGTCTCCTATGTTTAAATCATGCTGTAATGTTTCCTTCTCAGCTGAAGTGTGCTGCCAGCAACACTGTGTTGAAACCAACCGGAAAGGTGGTGGGCATCATTAAACGAAACTGGAGACCTTTCTGTGGGATGCTTTCTCTGTCCCAAATCAAAGAGGTGATGCAGAAATGTAGTAATATTTAAGTTATTACTGAAAATTAAATTCAGTGATTTGCTGCTGTTCAGACTTCCCTCTTCTTTGCACTGACAAATCTGCCTGAGCTGTGCCTGTTTATATTTGCACATATTTATATGCTGTATTAATTTATGTCTTTACAGGCAACAAGACATTTATTCACACCAGCTGACCGTCGTATTCCCAGGATCAGAATAGAAACCCGGCAGGCCACAACCTTGGCGGGTCAGAGGATCATGGTGGCCATTGATGGCTGGCCCAAGCATTCTAGATACCCCAACGTAAGAGTGACGTCTCTCATCTGCCGGTAATAGCTACCAGAGGAAAAAGCACCTTTGATAAAGGAAGGGCTGAGGTGAGAGGTTCTGTTGGTTGTTTCAGGGTCACTTCGTGAAGGCGCTGGGAAACGCCGGGAATAAGGAGACGGAGACGGAGGTGCTGCTGCTGGAGCATGATGTTCCTCATCAGGCCTTCTCTCAGCTTGTCCTCAGCTTCCTTCCCAAAATGCCTTGGGCCATCACAGAAGAGGTAATAAGACCCATTCATTTGTACACAGCAGGCAGTGAGACGTTCTGAGTAATACTGAGCATTGAAAGATAAGCCCCAAATGGTCTAACTTATGTTCGAGTAAAAATGGAGAAAAAAATAATTAGCTTGCATGTAATGTATTAGTCATACGGGTGGTGTGTGGGTTTGCAACCTGCCTGTGTCCAGAAGGTTGCCGGTCTGAATCCCATGGCTCCTAAGGTATTAATAACACTGTTAGGCTCTTGGCAAGGACCTTAAACTCCATGGCTTTCACCTTTATAGATATGTGTGTCAGAGAGCCATGTGGAGTATGTGGGAATTACAGTTTGCCTATGGAGATCAATAAAGTTCTTGCCGTCTCTTCTGTTACACATTTATTCACTGTTTGTTTCCCTCCAGGACATGAAACACCGTGTTGACCTGAGGAACTTGTGTGTGTGTAGTGTGGACCCTCCTGGATGTACGGACATTGACGACGCCCTTCACTGTCGAGAGCTGGAGAATGGGAATCTGGAGGTGTGGTGCTATTGTTGGGGGGGGGGGGTGTCATGCACTGATTGATGATGCATCACCATGGGGTGTCTGCATGTTCCAGGTTGGTGTTCATATAGCTGATGTCAGCCATTTCATCAGGCCTGGGACTGCATTGGACCAGGAGGCAGCTAGCAGGGGCACCACTGTGTATCTCTGTGAAAGGGTAGGACCACTCAGTTCCTATGTTCAGTCGGACCTTCATGGAAACTTGTGTTTCAGCGATTTCAGAAGCCATGATAAATATTCTCTAGTGGACTTAAGTATAATTTATTCAAATAATTTCTTATTTGTTAACTCTTGGTCTTATTTCACAGAGAATCGATATGGTGCCTGAGTTGCTGAGCTCCAATCTGTGCTCCCTGCGGTGCAATGTGGACAGGTAAGGGCTTGCATTACACCGTTACTGAAAGCTGCGCTGTAATGCGGTGGTAACGGCTCACATTACACCGTTACTGAAAGCTGCGCTGTAAAGCGATGGTAAGGGCT
>JAODJU010000035.1:15746176-15775567 GCA_026776725.1 Gnathonemus echidnorhynchus | reverse complement strand
AGGAGATGTAACAATCTATTTGAACTACGCTACTTCTGTGTCTTTGTTTTTTAGTGTTTAAATTATCTTTCTTGGATTTTAATCTCTGATGAGCCATTTCAAAACCTGTCTTAAAGTTACCCCAATGTTTTCAGTAACCAATCAATATATCAGTGTATTTGTTTATTCAACCACTAGCAATCCCTGTTTGGCTGATCAATACCTCATCAAGTTTTAATTAACTAATTAAGTTAAGTAAGTGAGCTATTGGTAAAATTAACAAATACATTAAATGACTGGGTGCCAGTTATATATGAGGCACTTTTTTGATAACGTCTCTATTTTTTTATTGTGATTCTGTTTGGTTACATATATTGTTTTTAAATTGTGTGTTTCTTTTCTGAGCAAGTATACGCTTACTATCCGGATAAATTACTTTAAGCATTTTCTTTGATGGCCCAAGACTTTTGCACAGTACTTTATATGCAAGAAGACTGGCAGAATCAGGTGGTTTGTCGAAAGATGTCAAACATTGATGAGGTTTGAAGGCCCTGATGAGGTATTGCACTGCCGCTGTCTAATAGTCACATTGATGAATAGATTGTTCTCAGATATTATTCCATAATGCCCAAAGGCACATTTTATGAGTGCACCAACCTTTCCTATCTTCTTATTGTCAAATCATATTATATTTTGGTCCCCAGGATGAAAATATAATTGCACAAATGCATTTGCAAAAATGTATCAGTGCATTTTTCATGATTAAATTATTCGAATAAATCAGCCTTTATCTCGACCCCAGATTGTCTAACTAGGATCGATAAACTGAATAGATGTACTGAAATCGGAATACAAGCATGGCTAAAAAGCAGAAAATTAGAAGCAACATGATTGGAATCCTTTTCTTACTACTTCATTCACTATTGCTCTACATGTGAAAAATGCAATTTCTTGTTAGATCTGACCAGAAAAGGGCATCTTTTTCTCGATTGTTTACACACACGCACACACACACACACACACACACATATATATCCATGTAGCATTATTTTTGTCCGTTGTAGCTTGTAGTTCCCCTCCTGGGAGTAAATGGTCACAATGCATGGATACAAAACACAGCATAAAAGGGGCAGTTGGTCCTATAAGACAATTTTAAAAGAAGAAGATTATAAAACAGCTCCGCTAGTGTGAGCTGCTGATGCAGAGGAGCTGGTGTCCTTGCCCTGCTTTCTCTTCTCGCTGGTTTCATGCGTCCGCCCAGCTGGTTAAACGGGCAGTTCATTAGTTCTCTGAAGAAGCACCTGCTGGGCACCATTAGTGGTGTAACAGTTCATGGGCGCAGGAAGACAAATTTTCAAATCAGAGAATCTCGTCCTGTGCTCTGTCCTTGCTTCACAGTGTAAATATCTGTATTAGAGATGGAGGTAATTGATTATACATTATTTGACGGCAACAAAGTTAAACAAAGTTGTAAAAAGACGAATGAGAATATCACAGATCAGTTGTACATTTAGTTTTTCTTTCATGTCTTGTATGTAAGGTTGAAAAACAAAAGATCTCTTCTTGAAATGTCAGTACTGAGGTGTAATATATGAATGAATAAGAACACCCCAATTGCATGGAGTTTCTCCCCGGAAAACAACTAAAATTAATGACTTTAGCGCAGGGCCCTCAAACTGCAGTCCTGCCCATCTTTGAGTTTCCCCTCATTTAACACACCTCATTCAACTCCTTCTGCTATTTACCACACTGCTCTTGTGGTGGAACAGGGAAAGAACTAAGCTACACAGAGCTCCGGCTCCCCAGGACTGGACTTTGACACCCCTGCTTTAGCGATTACTTTTTATATGGGGAAATAATGTGGATAAAAACTGTTTTTGCAGTAAAATAATTTATGTGGTAGATATTGAATTAACTCAGTTAAAACTATGATTATATAAACAAAAAATTGCCGTCCTAAAACCTGACAGCATCATTTGTTTTATCTGTTCTTTCCCCAGCTTTCTCTGGGATAACTCTATGAGGAATTGCATGTTACTGCATGTGTGTGTGTTGCTTTATCTAGAACTGTTAAATATATAAACATAAATATATGTTTAAAGACCCACAGGGAATTCAGGCAAAACAATAACAATATATTAATTAGAATGTTTGTAAACAATTGAGAAACTGCTAAAATACTGTGGATATGGACTGTTGGATACAAGCATTATTGTTTACATTTAAACATCTAAAATAAGAAACATGAAGCTGAAGTAAGTGTTGCAGTTTTACCTATAAACTACGTGTCTGTAATATCTTTTAACTATATGTGTAACTCTTAATACAGCGTGTACAGTACCAGTCAAAAGTCCCCTGAAAATCATTTGTTTTTCTACAAGATAATGACCCCAAGCACATCGAGGTTACACAAGTACTGTGTTATCTTGTGAACAAGGAGTGCTGTGACAGATGACCCGGCCCCCACAATCCCCTGACCTACACCCTGTAGAACTCGTCTGGGATGAGGTGGATTGAAGAGTAAGAGCAAATTAGCCGACTTGTACCCAGGACTTGTGGAAACTCCTTTAGGACTGTAGGAGAAGCTTTCCAGGTGGCTGCATCTGGAAGCCGTTTGAAAGAATGCCAAGAGTCTGAAATGCTGTCATCGACAGAAAAAGGTGTTATTTTGAAGAGTCAAAAATTTGAGAAATTTCTGAGATGCTGAATACTTTTCTTGGTCGTTGCAGTATTTGATATGTTTTACTGAGTCCTTTTACTGTAAGATGAAGAGCATGCCTAAAATGGAGACAAATGGATCCAGATTGTTGACCAGTATTCTAAAAACAATATGTATGAGCAGAGCTAACAATATCCATGAGAGAACCATAAACTTTTCAGGATGTTTATATGGTTATATGGTGACTATTTGAATTGATTTTGAAACTTTCTATGAATGATGTGCTACCAGAAAAAGTATCATTTCCAATCTGTGTGTAATTTAGTGTTAAATGTTTTTAGCAGATACGTGGACACTGTGAAAAACTGTGTCCTGGTGTGTTCTTGAGCACAGCACCAAAAGCAAAGTGATCGCTTGGGAGAAACTGCCAGGCATTGGTTTGATTCATTAAATGCTGATTCCTGTGAAGGGCTTTCATTGAATGGGAACTGGGAGCTGTTTGTCTGCCTTAGGCAATATTTGTTCTGCAAATCTCCGAAGATCAATCTAAAACCAGGAAAGCACAAATCCTGGTACGTTTTGTGTTCTTTATTGATTACATAATTTTTTTTTCCTTTTTGTACCTTCCAGTTACTCTCATTTGTTGCTTATTGTGGTAGATGCCCTCTAAATAGATCAATACCTGGGGTCATCACTCGCTATTCATATCCATTAGGGGGGAAACAGGGTATGTATTTATACATTGCACAATAATGAACTTGCGTCACTTCAGGTAAAATTACAATGTTACATCATTTTATGTAATGCCAGAAATAGTTTCTTTAATTTATTTTTTTAAATCTGAGGTACGTTTATTTCTGCAAACAACGATAAATGTGCCATTTATTTTTTCTCATTCTGTTCTATCTTTGATTGAAATATTTCAGCCATTAATTGACATTACCGAAGTATCTAACTCTAGAACACTACACTTAACACGTTCATATGACGTACATTAGAATGCGCTCCTTTCAAACCATTATACCTTCCTATAAAAGAACTCTTTGTATAGCAATTTTTTCCAGGTTGTTAAAATCACATATAATTAAAATTCAAAGACATAATGATTTGAATCACGTGTAAGTCTGGTTCAGGAGGTCTTTAGCAGCCTTAACCTTATGTTTTATAAAATGATGAAATTTACAGATTTTAATATGCATTTATGCTAATTCTGCATTCTGCTCTTACTGCCCTATATCAGATAATCCAAAGGCTTTTCTCCCTAAACAGTTTTGTGAGATGCTGTGTATTTATACACTCAAAGGCCACTTTATTAGAGGCACCTGGTTCAATACTGGGTAGGACCCTCACATGAACTTTCAATGTGCTGTGCATTCAGAGAAGCTTTTCTGCACACTGCTGCTGTGTTGAGCTGTTATTTTTGCACTTGTGGCCTTCCTGTCATCTTCAGTGAGTCAATTCTGCCCTGAATCCTCACATTAAAAAGGTGTGTTTGCCCACAAAATGGCCAGTGACTGGCTGTCCCTTTGTTTATTGCACCCTATTCTGTGTGTGAAAATCTCAGTAGGTTTGTAGGATTCCAGCGTGCCGTAACCGCCACGTACAGCACCAATAATCAAGCTACAAATAAAATCTGGGGATCTCAGCTACTCTGATGTGGAACTGAAAGGCGATTGACCCCATCTACATGCTGCGTATATTTTCAGGGACGCGACTCGCCGTCGAAAAGCAGGATGTTTGCATTAACAAGCAGGTGTGCAGCTCTACCTGATAAACTGGCCACTGTGTTTTTGTGTCTGTATGCTTGTTCTGAAGTTCTATTTGTGGCGGATTAGCTGAAATCGGAAGGACGGCACGCAGCAGTAAATCGCGCTCTTAGCTGGTGAATAATCGCCTGCTTGCTCTCCTAGGCCGGGAAGAGGATCTCCGTTCCTGTCTTGCGTTTCAGCTGTCTCATGTTCGCTGCCGTGCCGCTCAGCATCTTTTGTCTTTTTTTTTCCTTTGACTGGCTGTTCAGTGTTTTTTGCTCCGGGATACCTGTGGAACTTCAGATGCGTTCTCTTGTAACTCAGCAAAAGTAGATTTATTTCCTTTTATTGATGCAGTAGTATTCATTGTGTTAACCTATTGTATCCTATGAAACTGATACTAAATTTTCCAAGCTTATTGGAATAGCTGTTTAACCCTTTACTGTTTCTTGTTATAAGGCTTTTGATGTTTGCTGTGATTTACAGTAGGGGGGGGGGGATTACAAGACGTGTATACTTGGTGGGATTTGAACCCACAAGCCTTGCATTGGTAATACAGTGTTCTGCTTTTTGGGCTCTAGACGCACCTTTCTATACTGTGTGAGATCGTTGCTCTTCCTTCTTTTACACAATCGCGAGTGTTAATAGTGAAAAGCTCCTCCTGCTGGCTGTCAGTCAGAGTGTTCTGACAAATTGTTTCCAAGCAGAAAAGTGGCTGAATTCTTTGAAAATGCAATTAAAACACAGAGAGGAAAGGTGTTTCTCATACATGTAAAATAGTGGTAGAGAGGTAATTATCTATTAACTGAATGACTTTTCCCTCAGTCAGAGTCCGATTTGAGGTGCATGATCCACAGAAATGTAATCTGAGTAGGTTCTACCTCATGATTAAGGTCTGAGTAAATAAATAACAATGTTCAGTTACTGTTTCCAGTTATTGTTTTGAGATCTTCCTATTCTCCAAGGACATATTACCCATCTAAATCAATGGTGCAATATTTTAATTTTTGGTTTCAAGCCCAAGTCCAAAAATACACATTCTAGGCCCTCAGGAGATACAACATGGTTCAAACATTCTTCTGTCTACTCTCCCGGGCTTATTTTGAAACATTTTCTCTTTGTATTTCCTTTTTTGTGTGTTTGCAGATTTCTCTGTATTTCTCTTGTGTTTGTTTAGCTGCTATTTCTGCGAGCTCTTTTAATTAGTTAAATTGATGTTGTATATTTATATGTAATGCAGAATCTGGCACAAACAACAGAAATGTTAAAAACTTAAGTACTTTGTTTACTCTGGCTGATAAATTGATATTATGAAGAGACATGAAATGCAGTTGATGTTTGCGGGTGGGATTTATTGTGTAATCATGATTCACTGACAGTTCTCACAAGAATAATAATTTGTTTACTCTCATGATATTTTAGGGGCCTTATTGCCACATTTAACATTAACAACAGAGAGGACTGTTTTGATTGTCTGGATACTAAGTAAACCCCCCATCTTTACCAGGATTTGCCAGCAGTATCCATTTCAAATTAACTGCCATTAGCTTGCAGTCTGTTCTGTAACTTATGACTTTGTGAGTCATTTTATTTCAGTGGTTACTGATCAACAAAAAAAGGAAAAGATTATTTTAAAAGTTAATACTGTTGAAGAGTGGAATTGTCATAATGATGATAACCTTCATTTAAAATGAAACAGACCTGGCCCTTTTATAACGGTTTATAGGAAGGTCTTGATAAATGATCTGAATGGAAGGATTTTGTTGATTTTTTAAAATTTTTTTTTCATTTTGCTTTCACTGCCAAAAATGTATGCCTAAAAGATAATGGAAAATAGCTTTTGCTGATAAAATCTGTTCTTGTTGCTGTGTTAAATTAGTGACAAGTCAGTGTAATCACTGAAGGTGTATTTTACACACCTGCATACTGATTAAAGAATGCTTCAGAGATGTGCTTTAAAAGAGAAGTTTGGTGTCTTGAAACTTAAATAAAGATTATTTTCAAAATAAAATGCACATTAAAATGCATTTTGTTAAGGTTTGTGCTGAAGACTTGATAAGTTGACCCAAGAAGCAGGTCATAATGCATTATATAAGATTATATGTTGTGATGTCTGCAAGATCGGGACATGATGCAGTAATCGGGCTCTTTTTATTTGTAGCCCTTAACAGGACTCAGAACTGCATAAACACAAGAAGACTCAATCGCATCATAGGCACGCGACAACAATAGTACTTGCCAGAACACACCCTCTGATTGCAGAACTGAGGAGGTCACTGCACAAACAGTAGCAACTACACATAGTGGCAGAGATGGAATGTTCAGGTCCAGGAAGTACAAATCCAGACCAAGGTTTTGTTTCAGCCAACCACTGTGACTTTTTATAATTTATACTCAGTGGATTTGTTGAAACAAAACCTTGGTCTGGATTTAAACTTTCCACCGCTGCATAGTGGGTAATCTGCACACACATAAACATACAAGGATGAAGCACAAATCTAAACAGGACACCAGTACAAGAGCGCACAAGACACGGAACAAGGCATATTAACTGCATACATGACATAAACAGGGGCTATTTACAGTGCAGCAGCACAGCATGCTGGGATATATGCAAACTATCTGGTCAGTGCTTAGCTCACTGATGCCACATTGTTAATTTGAACAGAATTAGAGACAGGTTATATGATGTGGTGTGTAATTTTTAACAGATTATTAAGAGGTAATATCTATAAGAGAATATTAAAATATAAATATTTCACATTATGATTATTATGTGTGCGAGTTGTGTGATGGGTATAGATTTGCAGATTGTGTTTTTTGCACAATACAAATTTTCAGCTGTCAGGGTTTGCACTATGTGCACAAGCCACCTTTTCAATCTAACATAACAGCCCGTGTTTCTCTTAGTTTTCTGTTGCTGCAGCAGCTGGGGCAGCCACTGGGAATACACTAGGTGCACTGAAAATCTCACTGGATTTGGGGAAAAAAAAAAAACTTGATTCACTGAGGCATTTTTACAGTGTCATATGAAATGGAACGTGTTACTGTTTTTCATCAGTATCGTGAATGAAGAGAAAAACATCACAGACATGTAGGGGATCTTTCTAAATCTATAATATTTGCTATATAGTCTTTTCTTAGTTGGTGTCATACAATATTAAGGGTAATGTATAGCAGTCTATGAAGACAGAAATTGGGAACAATATGTATATATTAATATTTTTATTATTATTTAAATGTTTTTATTACTTTTAAGTGTTTGATCTTTTACAATGTTTTTATGTTCAGACAGTAAAACGACAAAAAGTTAAAACCATAATACATTACATAATACATACACCTACTGTGTTGAGTGATAGTTCCTTTGGCCTTCTTGGTACTTTTAACGTCTTTTGTCATTCTCCTCTGACCTCTTATTAGCAAGGTGTTTTAATACACAGATCTGCCGCCAACTCTGTGTTTCTTGTTTATTGCACCAGTTTCTGTAAACTCAAGACACTGTAGTCTGTGGAAAATCCCAGCATGGTGACTGGTTCTGAAATACTGGAACCACAATGTCTGGCAGCGTTCACACCATGTTCAAAAACACTCATCACTTAAAATCATTGATCATGTATGGCAGCCATTCTAATGCGTAGCAAAAAGTGAGTGAACCTCTTGCCTCAAGTCTGTGCCCCTGTACTCACTTGGAGTCACATGATTTGCTGTTTGGAGGTACAAGCCGTTTGAGGGAAAACATTATAAACTGAGTGTATGTTACAGAACAAATTTGCAAAAAGAAATTTAGCAGGTATCCTGGGCTTTGCGTATCAAATGCACCTTCCATCTGTCCGCTCTGGAATATTGAACTTGGCAATAAGGCAGCTTACTCTGCTTCTTCTGGCATATGGGTGGTAGATATGCTAAAATGTAATTTGCTTCTGTAATTGTATTGTCCCATTTCAAATTGATCTGCTTTGCAGATTATGTTTATAGGTTTATGGGACTCTGACATGTCTCTTAAATTCCCTTTCTTACCAGTACTGGGTAATAAAGTTCACATTGATGCTTTGAAGTTGTCATTTATTTACATTACCGCTCCACACTCCAGGGACAATGTTCAATAAAGCAGATGTGTTGCTAAAATGCACATAATAATGCATACGATTGAAAATGCATGCTTTATAACTCCTGCCCACTGAGATATACAGAGCGCTAATTACAGCCTGGTTGAGCAATGGTTGATAAGAACATCTGTTTCCTTTTGAATGCTTCCTCTATGATTCCCTTTTCAGTCCTCTTTTATATATTTGCTTTATTGCGTTGGCTGGCAATATGCACACGTTATTAACCGGATAATTGGAACGGGAACACTGCAAGACTCTACATGTGATACAGCTGTCATTTGTAGTTCTGTCTATGAAAATTGAACTGTTATCCAACATTGGTTAAGGCTTGTCCAGAGTAATAAAAAAAGTAAATAATAATTGCATTGACTAGGAATCTTGTAGGATCAGCAAGCAATGGGTAAAAATTAATATTAATATCAAAAATTGAAATATAAATTCCCCTTTGCTTATCCAGTGCAGGCTTCCGGATTGAGGCCCGCAGCCTATCAGAGGTAGCGCTTGGTGCAAGGCAGGTGACGCCCTGGATGGGAGGCCAGTGTAAGGCAGGTGTGACTTATCATATGCTATGGGCAGTTTGGAGTCTCATACTTACCTAACTGCATGTTCTTGGACTGTGGAAGAAAACCGGAGAACTCGGAGGTAAAACCCTCACAGGGAGAACATGCCAGCTCCAGGGTGGGAACCACCAGGGTGGGAACCGAGCCCAGGACTCTCTAGGTGTGCAGCAGTAGCCTTTTTGCCACCCTTAATTCCTATCAGATCATAGATGAGAATAATATGTCAGACAAGGGGAACAAAAAGGCACACAGTACTTTGTTTTTCTCATTATGAAGACGTCAGAACACAACAAATGCTATAATAAATGTCCACAAAAAATGTCCTGTAATGGTATGAGAGAGAATTTGTACCCAAGGTCTGTGGTAAAACAAGCATTAACTAATAAGGGAGCTTTTTCACCAGAATTTCTATCCACAGCAAAAAGTTATTTCTATAGCATTCTGGAGAGTTGAGATCAATTAATTCTGCAAAAATGAATTTACTGCTGCAGGATAAAATAGGATAATGGAGGCATTAGCTTCTCCTTGAGCCCAAAAGGTTAGAAAGTGATTTCAGCCTGTGGCATGCGGCCTCTCGTAAACACACGCTAATTACAAATGAAATAAAACTTTCTGAATTTGCAGTATGCTAACGCTGATGTTATGTGATGCAGGTAAAGCATGGCAAGAAAAGCCTGCAAGATTAGCATGGAGCATCTAAAGCCTCTGCCTGACCAAACCTTCCTGCAAATTATTCAATATTTTTCAACAATTTAAAACTCCAGTTGTTAATTAACGGCATGCTCATTTTTATTCCCCCTGCACAAATAGCTTTTTTTTTTATTCTGTGTAGCATTAAAAGTAATTATCAAAGGAGAGACTTGAAAGGGTCAAATTAGATGAAATGTTCACTTTTATCCATTACAGCTAATTTTCGAATTATACTTTACTGAGCAAACAGATTACATTATAAGGTAAAACACACACATTTTTGTTTCCCTGTACTTTGTCAATGTATTAAATGTCTGAAATGTGTATAAAGAGTCTGGAACGCTGTCTGCTGCGAAGGGGCCTGACAGCAGCCCACCCAAGCAGCTGCGATGTTGCGTGAATCCCCTATTCATCCTGACTCGCGCACCATAACCCAAATGGCTGAATGCAGTGCTGCGGTAGACTGGCCAAGCATGCAGTTAGAAATGTCGGAAGTTATCAGTCTTTATACTGAATCACGGTAATAGACCCGTTGGTATATCTGGAGTTCTGTCTATATTTATGAAAATAAGATAAATGCTTGCATGTTAATTTGCTCTGACATCCTGTACATAATAGTGCAGCACAACACTTATTTCGTACATTTTATTGGTTTAAACCAGGGCTCTTCAAATCTGGCCCTCGATTCCAAATCCAGGCCTTGTTTTCAGTTCTCCCAGGTAGTTAGTTTAATAATTACTGATTCTGATTTGTCAGAGGCTTCACACCCAGCTCACAAGTAAAGGAAGGCTGGAAAATCAGCGGCCCTGGTTTAAATGTTTAGTACTCGGTATGATTTTCTGCTAATTATAAGCAAACGAGCGGTCCAGCTTCAGGAATAATCCCTCGCTCTTTTTCTTTCTCACAAGATATGAAGAGAGCTTTACAGCCAGGCCTCCCTCTGCAGCTGGAGATCAATCAGTCAGTGCTAAACATGAAAGTGAAGCCCCAGAAGCGAGTGAATCTAGTGAGAGTATCAGTGTCCCAAATCCAATCCAATGGATGTAAAATATGAGAGTGTTTATACTGTTCGAGCCAAGCATCAGTGGACAGTAAATCAAGGTCCTATAAAGGCTTTTCCATTCCTGATTCTTTACCACCACATATACCTTAGATGCTGGTACAGTTGCTCACCTACAGGGAAACTCATTTTCATTCTGTTTTGGTTATTCTAGCTGGAATATCCTATTTTGTTCCCTTTTTGGTACATCCGTAATTGTCAATATATTTAGGACATTAGTAGCGCAAGAACGGTACAATATGTGAATATAATGAATATACCGATTATTTTCTCTGCCATCGACACCGTAATTCAAAGTTGGCCCAAACAAATGTAATGATCTTATGAACTTTATAAAGACACAAATCCTACTGATTCTCTTATCTCTATTTTACTAAGGAATTTTAGTGCCTAGTTCACTCAGAAGTGGTGAGTTCAGCTCCTGCTTTTGTCTGTTTTGTGATGGCCCGGCAGTTAAAGATGGACAGTATTTTGTTCACCCTGATCGACGGGGATGCTTTGGGACCTGTTTCTGCCTGTATTGTATTTACGAAAGAAATGATGTAACATGAGATGTAGATTGTCCACACTGAATACCCTCGGTCAGATATGACATATTTTATTGACTTTACAGACATTGTTCTGATGGTAATTTTGGCCCTGTAAGAATGACCAGAATGCATTTATTATTAAGTTGCTGTTCTGTGTTGCTCATATTGATTATTTAACATGTATCTTCTAATCGACCTTCATCCATTAAACAACTGCTATAGATTCGGTCAGCATAACTCGCAAACTACTGCATTTTCTATACAAAGAGAGTACATTTTACGCCGTGTATTATACATAAATAAATGCTGTACGCTGAACAAGGGCCTTTTTCTCCAGCATAATTTACTTTGTTTCCTCTATGGTTACTACCTGAGCTTGTAAATGAATCCAAATGCATAATGGTCGCAAATAATAATACTATCAAATAATAAGCATATTTGTGGCGTTTTTAATGACATGAGTTTGAGTCACACACTTGTATATATAAAACATTGCATGATACAGTGACAGTGCAAGTAGCCATCTGCTTAACCATATAATCTGCACAAGTCTTGACTACATATATATTAAGCAGTTCTGTAAAGCTGTCCACTGATAAATAAGGTCCTTTGCGTGAATGGATGAATGCATTCTGAAAAGCTGTTTCATTTGTTATATATCATGCTTATTTTGCCGTGAGAGAAAAGTAAGTTTGGCTACTTGTTTGTTTCTCATAAAGTCATTCATTCTTGTTTGAAGACCTTGAGCTAACAAAGCTTATTTGAACAGTTGTACCTCTTTCCGTGTGATGGTATGTAAGTGATCTGGACCCGGCTTCTGTTTGTTGAAAAGCTACATTGTGTGAAATGTTCCTGAACTCAAACTGGTGTTGATTTCTTTGCAAGCAGCAGAGAGACACAAAGAGGGGGTGTATTCCTTTGTAAAAGCACATTTTATTAAAACCAACAGTCAATATGTTTCCTTCAAAAGAGAAACTAAAGTCATATTTCTCATAACAGCCTAATAGCACAGTATGTAATAACAGGAAATATTGAATTTTCCTTTTTTGGAGAACCATGAAAACCACGCCGCTTTCAGTTCATTTTCCATTGCTTTTTTGAGTAACAGTCTTATCATATTTCCCCCTACACTTCCCTGCAGAGACAAGGCATGATAGTTAATGCAATGCAAACATTTCTAGTGCTACTGTGCCTTTAAGGAATTAAACATAAATCTCATTAGTTGGAGAATGAAGAAGAATGGCAGGTTACATTAATGACATGAGGTTCATGTGGGGATTCCATTTTAATCTGTAATGTCCAGCAGATATTACAGCATTTAATACATATCATACATGCTCTGCTGTTATCTGACTGTCAGGAACATGTGTAGTAATGCGATGTGCAATGACCATGCCAGTTCATCACACATAACTTTCTGCTGATTCAAGGTGATATTCTGCTTTGTACCTGCAGGGTTCGTTCTTCTTTTAGTCCTTTCCACTACAGAAGAGGGTTCATTTGGTCTTGGCCTCATTCTGCGTTCTAGTTCCTGTTCCATGTTATTTTATAGGCACTCGAGAACAATGCAGACATGAGGTCATGGAGGTGTCACTGTCAGAGAGTCCCTGATTTACACTCTGCTGAAGAAAAATACCATTAAATATCCTTCTGTGAAATAACAATATAACAATTTAATAACAAAAAATAATATAATGATTATAGTGACCAAAATTATCACAATTATCAGTTTTATCTTGAATTTGTGAAAATGTGCTGAAAATGTTCAGAAAGTACTGATACTCAAACTGACTATTTCACCAAGTTTTATATTAAAAAGGTAACACACATTCTAAATGAGAACGTGCAAACTGTAAGCGCCACATTGCCAGCGTATGTACTATATGTGTGTGTGTGTGTCTCATAAAATGACAAACAGCCTTATATTATAATCCAGTGATGTCCAGAGATGATAACTTTTTTGTAAGTTTTTTATGTATTTATTTTACGTTTAGATGGTCAGAATCAGAATATTCCCTGAAAAGGCCTTTTCTTGGTAGTCAAAAGGCAGTGAGTTCTGATTAAAATATCAGTGTGAATTACCAGGAGATTAGAGTGTTAGGCCGTGAAAGGGCAAGCTGCGTTTTATACCTAGGAGAATAGTTGAAGGCTTCTACATCCTGAAATTAAACCAAGCCTGTCCCATCAACTCATTTTGCGTTGTAAAAAAAGGACCTTTACACTTTCATTTTCCAAACTCTTTAAAGGCATGCCATTGACATCTGAATTTAAACTGTTATAATGTAGCCTGGGGCAGCCATAAAGCTGTCTTCTGGCATGGTGGCCCTCGAGATTTGAACAGAAATCTTTGTTCTTCTTTAAACCTGAGTGATGCTCTTGCTCTTGTGTACTGATTGACAGAAACATAATGTGTTTATGTGTAGATTTTTATATTTTATGTCTTAATTTTTTGTCCTCTCCTATCACAATTTGAAAATATTTGTTTGGATAAACTGTATCAACGGTATAAATATACTATATCAAAAGTTTGGACACACCTATCCACAGCAAGGTTTATTTGTACTATTGTGTACATTTTAGAATATGGAATTATATGGAATTATGCACTGACCAAAAAAAGCATTAAATATAAAAAAACAATTATTTTGTCCAAAACCATTTCTACTATGTTTAAGTCAGGTGGCCAGGTCATGTGATGTCACTCAGGGGCCCTTGGAATCCTCCTAACTTTCCCCCGCCTTACGGCGCCCCTGGGCAGGGATACCCTGTATTCGATGCTAGTTCGATTAAAGACACCAGTTCCTCTGAGAAGCATGTCTTTGCGGCAGAAGAGCTTGGAAACCACAGTTAGCAGAGATACAAGAGAAGAACAGGCACTGGACCCAAGAATGCCACTGGAGATCTTAGACCCCATGAAGCTGAAGTCCGAGCCCGGGAGGTGTGAGGCCACTGCACAGGTTTATAACTTTGGTTCGTTCGTAATGAGGTGATGCTCTGTCTTTGTGTGTCCATCTAAAAGGACCATGAAGAGATTGTACAGCTTGACACACATTTTGAGGGTAATTAACATGCATTCCTGTCTCAGTGGTTCAGTGACATCAGGCCTGTTTTCATCAGTGCTGCCGTGACAGAATATCTGTTTCTGTGTCAGGTTTTAGCTGCCTGTCTCTTTACGCAGCCTGTGTCATTACCTCCTCTGTGCTCGAGTTTCTGTAATGACAAAAGGTCTGCTATTTGAGGCACTCTGTGAGACACACATTTTTATCTCCAGGAGGCTATTCTGTAGAATCTGCCGGACAACAGACAATCCAATTATAAAGACTCAGCCATCTTTAGTATTATGTAATGATACTCTACATCCCATTAATTTAAATACATTTATACCAATATCAGAAACATGGACTAAAGAAAAGCCACAATTGTTATGTCCTATTTCTGTGAATTGTCTCACCATTTCTATCCAACTTCTTTTTGAAACCGGTTTATTTGATTGCGATGCAAATCGCTGTTTTTACTTTTTTATTGTGCAGTAGTCAAACAGTAGCGATCATATCGCTGTTAAATTGCAATAGGATGGGTCATTTTCTTGGTAACCAGTGAAGAAAGCTGAATCCCGCTTCTTTCCCTGAGTCCTCCTTAATGGTGCACGCACTTCTCTGCATGTTCCCAGTTATCCCCCAGATAGCATGTCACAGTCCTTGTCACAGTCCCTGATGGCTTCAATAAAACGCAGCAATAAAAATAGCCAATTAAAGTGGAACAGACACTTCAGAGGTAGAAACTGGATCATTTAATTAACCTTGAATATCAGCCTTGTTTAAAATAAGGTAGCGTACATTTATATGAGCCAGCTTATTTGGGGTGCATTTTACTTACATTATCTCTCGTGCTTTATAAAGACCAGTTTGACCACCATGAACAGAAACCATCCATTATGGCCTGTTGTAAAATCTGTGCTTCTTTCGCCCAGAAGGCCATCAGAAATAAAACCCAAAATTATGGGAAAAAATCTGAATAAATAATAGGCAAACTCAAAATTATTATTATGAAAATACATTAGTAATATTACATATTATCTGCTGTGTTTACATATCCGTTTATCTCCAAAAACAGCTGAATATTTACTGAAGTAGTTCAGATTTTAGTGCTTCTCCTAGGGGAAAAACAGCAGGATCCTATCGGGTTTGAACCCAAAACTTTCTTTGCTAAAAAATGTGCTTTTTACAATATATCTGCAACTGTCCTGCTTGCTGAATTTAGTCTGACCTAGTTGAGAATGTAATGAATGAATTCATCTTATTATTAATAGTAAACATGCTAAATAATAAACATTTAAAGTAATGAACTGAAAATGTACATGGACATATATTGTGTCTTTTAGCCTTTTTTGTTCTTGGGACTTAAATGGAGCATCGGATTGTAGCTGTTTTGTTTTCCAGTTCACTGTTAAATGTGAGCTTTTGCTAAATGTTACTAATTTTGTTGTGGAAAGTTTTAATTACATTTGGCGAGCTCACCGTCCACAGTTTGGCAATAGCCTGTTTAGTTTCATGTGTTCCTTTGGAATTCACTGGAGCAGCAGAACAAATGGATTAGTGAGAGGAGAACATTTCATTCTTTCATCATCAAAGATTTCCCTAGATGCCGTTTTCAAATCGCAGCCGTAAATGTCAAGCGTGTTATTGTAGGAGTGAGAGGAGTCACCTTGCAGGGAAATAGTTGGACATAGAAATAACTGTTTACTGTGGAAATTTATGTTGGTTCTTACTGTCAGATGAAAGCTGAGAATGTTTACTTCCTCATAACACCTGTTGGCTCAGAGATAGGTCGGTAGGTCTGTCCACCGCAAAACTATTTGTTATTATTAACGTCTACAGTTTGTTCTCGCACTTTGCTGGGTTGGTTGTGATTTTTACCCTAAAATCTGCCTGTCTAATAGCATGATGGTGCAGTATCCAGCAGACTTGTCCAGTAGAACCCTTTGCTATTCCTAAATTTCCTTCTGGATGAATAAAGTATCTCTGTCTGTCTGTCATTTGTCCATTTTTTGCTATTTTTCTACCTTTTCTGCTTCTGCTTTTTTGTCTTGTTTGTTTGCTATTTCTTTTGTTTTGTCCATGGCCTCAAACTGAGAGGTATTCCGTCAGACAAATTGGGGCAAGATATTGAACTGCTAGCTCACATGTAGTTACCTTTTGTTGTACGCGTTCCACCATCAGTGCATGTGAGGTCAAATACTCTGGTATCTGTTATACATTTCCACAAACAACACTCTACGTTTAACCTGTCTCTATTGCAATAAAAGGTTCTTCCTTTTGAAAACCCCATGTAGAATGCCAGGGATACTGCAGTATCCCTAATGACTACAGATCAGTCATTGGACAGTGGTACTAAGATCCCATGTTAAAAAGACATCTTATAGGCTAGTCCTCCTGCATCTGAGACCACTCCTGGAGGACTTCCCACCATGGCTTGCATTCCAGGCACATAGATGTAGAAGTGCTATCCTCTACCTGTTTCACAGAGCTTGTGTCCACATGGATAACTGGATTACACGGATTCTCTTTGACTGCTCTAGTTTGTTTGATGACATTCGGGCTTCTCTAGTGGGGAAGAAGCAAGATGCTGGTTGAGGTCACTGTGGTTGCCTGGATCACACTTTTTCTTCATTAGTTGGCTGCAGTTTTCCCACGTCAGTAGCTGCAGACACCACAGACAGGTACAACTCCGGCTCCTGCCAGCTTCAGAAGTTCACTGATGATTTTGTCGTCGTCTGGTGGAGAGTTTTGCTGGTCGATTTAAGAAGATGCACTTGTAGTTCTGTGCTGGAAGGACGAAGGAGCTGGTGGTGGAGAAGCGGTAACGCTTTAGTGCTGCTGCTATCCAACAGAGAACTGGCACCGTTGAGAAGCACCTTGACCCACCGGTTAATCCTCAAGATATATGACAGGCAGTCCTTGGTACATGCTGCCGTTCATTTCTTCAGTGCTTCTGATCTCCTCGTCCAAAGCCCCGCCCACCTTATCAGGTTCTTCCTCAGCTCCTCTTCACTCTTTGATCACTGCATGAGCAGTTCCAGTGCTGGGAGTTATTTATTTCTTTAATGCTGCGGATGTAAGCTTTGACTGTTGGGTGTAATGTCCAGGTCCTTAATCGCTATGTTGCCCGCACCATAGCTGGCGAGGGGCACATGGGTCCGTTTACGGGTTTCTTTAAATGCCACCCTGGGCTCCTGGGCAGCCCTTTCCACCTGCCTGCCCATGAGCTTCATTCGCTTCACTCTTCATTATCAGTGGATTGTGCTTCTCTGACCAGTCTTTCATTTTCACCAACTGTGGACTCCGTCTTCCATTCGCTTTTCCACCCCCTTGACGTCCTAAGCAGTCTGCCTCACTTTGTGCCCTTGGTGAATAAGAGGTCAAAATCGCTGTAATGATTAATGAGGAGTGAGTGTGGAATTGCTCTTTTATTTTGCCCTGCTTATTCCTGCTGGACTACCTCCATTTCATTTCCAAATGTCATGCACTCCGCGGAGTGACACCAGAGGTGGACCGTCCTTTACGTCCTTGCTTGAGTGGCCATCCAGAACACTTTTTATTCAAATAACCTGATAGAGATTTGCATCCATTCAGGTCCATGTGGTGACCATTATAAGCCTCAGCCATTACTGAAAAATGTAATGCGTTAGAAATATCTCTGTACAGAAATCCTCAAATCCCAGCTAATTAAATAGAGGTTTCTCCTCTAGTCGAGCCCAATTATTTATTTCAACATATAATTAAATGTTTACTTTCTGTTGTGATAGATGTAGGAGGCCTGGGTAGTTCAGTGCTGCAGGAGAGAATCTGACGGATTAGACTTTACAGAACAGTGAGTATATTAGTATACATATGTTTGCCTTTGTTACTGTGGGCAGAACACGGAATATGAATCAGTAAGCTGGAATTTCTCTTTCATTTTGTCGCAAAGAACAAATAGGGAGACCTTGAAGGCAAATTCCTGTTAATTAATTAACCATAATTAACTCCCCATATATGTGCTTGCTATGCCGGCACATATACTAAAACTGGAACTACTGAGATCAGAACGGCCCATGTGGAGGCTAACATGCAGACTCGGAGGTCTGTGGCCCTATGGGTAAGTGCTCAGAGCCTGTGGTCAGAAGGACTCTGGTTCAATCCCTGTGGTTGGGACAGTAGTTTTGCCATTGGCCTCTTGGGCAATACCCTTAACTCCAGTTACTCCAAGGACTGGGTGACCCCGCTCTCTCTGTTATACACGATTTTGGATAAAGCTTCTGGTGAGGCCGTCAGATTGCACAATGGATCAAAAAAAAAAAATCTCAGCTGGCTTTCAAGGAATCAGCTGCTTTATTGTGCTGCCTGGAAATCTGACCGTTCCCAAATATAATGGGAGGCATTCAGGCAAACGAAGATGTAGAATGAAACGTATTTAATTACAGATCAGAAGGGCTCCTCGTGGGGACCTGTTCCATTCCGCACTGCACAGCATCCATCATCTCTTCCCTGTGATCTAATGATCTGTTTTCCTTCATTTCAGCTATTTACGTGATTTTTCTGGTGTGACACTGCTTTCTTTGTTGGTACAGTGATATTGACAAACGTGATCATTCGCTTTAGATCATGTTGCTGTTATGTCCTGCAATTACCTCATTAAAGTGAAGAACAGATAATGAATTTGCGGTGCAGTATCCCTTCCTTTGTTACCCATCTTCTCTTTATTAAAATGCTAATAACAGAAATGCAGATGCTGCTTATGACTTATAGGTGTTGTGCTGTGTTTGCTGACAGCGGCATCGTGTACATTATATGCCTCATTATGTATGAAGCCTAGAGGGGATTAAATAGGTGCCTTGATAAATGCCCCTTGAGGACAGCTTCATCTTCTTTATTGTATGTATCATTTATTGTTGTTTAAAAGTACATCTGTATGTCCACATTCATATTATGACCTCACTGAGATTTAACATGTAACAGCTAAGTTTTTCCAGACAAAAATACAACTGAAGGAATGGTAACTATGAATTATTTTGTTATTACTACTGATTGTAATATATGTTGCTGTCCAGAGAGTCATTAATGGAATGTAATACGGAATGAAATGGATATAATGATATCATTGTATTGTTCTGTAATTTAGGAGAGGTATTGCTTATGTAGTACAGTAAAGTTGATATAACTGAGCAGAACAATTACTGTTTTGTACTTGCTGTGTGATCACAGAATGTTTTTGGACAGACTTTACATATACCGAACAGAAATGTAAATCAGCGTTGTCTCATAACAGATGAGGTAAAATGTAAACATCTTCTCTTGGAAAGAGAGATTTCCCTCGACCCAGCAGCTCCCGCCTGGTAATTAACATGTGAGATAATATGCTTGGTTAAACTTGGTTGGTTAAAGTGAAGTTTCCCTCACTGCTGTGTTTCTGCTTGAATGGGCTGATCAAGGGCACAGAAAGGTGAGGAGAAAGCTGTTCAGAAATGAAGAGGGGAAAAGCCCAAGAGAATCATGCAAATCCGTGTCATGCGTGAGACCATGTAACACTGTAAACAAGACGGCGTTTAAAAACGCTGGGTTATTTTACAAAAGGATTTAAAGAAATAATAATGAACTCAGGATTTGGGGGCAATAGCTCCACTTCTCATATCATGGGCAAAAAATTAATGCAAAAGCAGCAAGCTTAATTGGAAAAAAAGGTTAAGACAATGATCAGATTGATTACAGATATTTTCATATGTGAGAAGTAAACAGATTTTTGGATACAGTCCCTGTTACTTATTAGACTAAATTTACACTGACTTTATAAATGACTTTAAAATTAGACTAGGTACTGCATAAATTGTAAGTGTGTCTGCATGCAGGAATCTGATGCTTAAAATTGTATAAGAATGTGGTTTAAATGAGTAAAGACTGGAACAATCCTGGAACGTTGGCGCATAATTGTTGGTTTAAATACTAAGTGGGGAAAAAAGTGAACTTTGAGGGTGGGGGAAATCATAATATAGGAATGGCAGGTAATAAATCAACAGAAGGCAGCCAGGAATGCAAACAGTGTCCCCTTAAATTGTGTGAAGACATTTCAGGTCAATAAATGACTAATCATTTACTGGTTCAACTAATTTTGCTCTTCAAAGAACAGACCTGGGTAGGAAAAAAAAAAAATCCAACTGTATGTAAAGCCATTTCCTCTTTGCTTTGGAGAATTAGGTAATTATTGGGGGGAGGAGAAACTTTATATTATTGATAATTGTGTGTCATGGCTGACTCATCGAACGCCTCTTGTCCAATCAGATTTCTTGGTCGGAACCAACTGTTGTATAATTGTAAATAAATAACCATGGATGTAAATGTATTATGATGGGATTACTATAGTTCCCTTATTAACTAAATTACAAACACAGTTGTAGTACAGGCTACATAATAATGTGGTATTTCTCAAAGGAACAATTAATTTATGGTCTAGTTTAATTACATTTCTTTCATTTAATCTTTTTAAACATTACAATGTCCTGCTTTGATCCAGCGCATATGCGAAATGAGGTGAGAAGACGTCTGTTTCCCTCAGTAGTAATGTGATCATCGCTTTATTCATGAGGATCTGAGAGCTGCTTGCAGGTAGACAGAAGTAGGGAACACAGCTGCAGGTTGCCTCTGTATGCAGACAGGAAACCCGGATTACCAACAAACGCCAGCGTTCAGCGGCAATCTGGTGACATTTCGATTTAACAGAGACTTGAATCCCTGCTCTCCTGAGCACACCCTCCTCCTACAATCTGCCGTATCTCGCATCTACACCATGTCAGCTTTGTTTCCTAATGAATATCTCCTCGTACAGCTGGTGGTTGTTGGAAATCGGTGCAGATGGAAAAAACATCTAAGATGATACAGTGAATTTCACTCACTGTTGACATGGAATCTGTTACGTCCCATTAATTTCATGCCATGCTGCAAAGCCCTCATTTTAGGAGAATATTTAGTGGGGTGGGGGGGGTCGACAACCAGAACAAGATTATTACCGGGGGGAAGGGGGAGGATACTACCAGATCAAGATTATTACCGAATATTTGTAATTAAAATGTTAATGACTTTAATTAATTTTCCCCCCGTTTTGGTGAAGTAGCTGTAAATGTCACTATATTGCCACGACGCAAATTTCCAGTTAATTATGTTCTTGAGGTTAAATGAAAATCATATGGAGATGCATCCATGTTAGATTATGATCTATGGAATTATCATTTGGAAAACTTAAATTTTTATTTTTTTCCAGCACATTTTTTAAGTTTCTACTAAAGTTTACTGTACCTTTGAAGGACCTCGCACCTCTCAGATTTCCCAGGGACCTCTGACCACCTCGTACAGGGTGATCTGAAAACCTGGAGATGGATGGATTGTATTAATTTATACTATTCCTCCAGGTTAGACCCTTTAATAACACTGCTAAAGAGTTATTATTGTAAATGGAACATTATGAGTGTTATTTCTGACCATTTTGTTTATTTGGTTATATATTTAAAAATATTAGCATAACTTGGTTTTTTTTTAAATACTATCCTTGTAACTAGAACATACAGTATGGAACTGGAACATTACGAATACCAATCTCATCATTTAATTTTAAGGTTCTGCCTAAATTAAAAAAAAAAAAAAATCTTTCACGCTTTTTCACACTCATGCTGAAAATGGAACATGATGATCTTCATTTCTGGTCGTTTTATTTATAGACCCGTGTTGTAAGGGCCATTACACGTTCACGCTCAGTAACAGTGTTAAACAAACGCGGCTGCCTGGTCTGGGTTCTGCTTTTCATTCCGACGTGGTTTTGATGTTGCGCAGACTCAGCATGAGCACAGAACGTAAAAATGCATCTCATCTGTACTGCAGCCGGCCAAGAAAGGGTAGCTTTTCTCTTATATTCTAGTGCGATATTGATCTTACAACTGTTTCATTTCGTAGCTGCCTGTTATGATATTCGTCATGCTGTCAGTCCCCTAGTGCCTACAAATTATTAGAAGTCAGTGTTGACGGCTTTATTCTTAGAGGAGCTGCAATTCATCGGGAATAAGAAGCTCATGTGCTAAAGATTTATGACTGCTCATGTTATATATTTGAAATTGTTATACAATTGTGTCTAAGGTGCTCTCGCTCATGTAAAGTTCAAAGGCATTTATCGCTGCTGTAAGTTATTTTCCCTCTGAAATCTCAGCAGATTCTACGTGATGCGGCCGTGATGCTAAGACCTAGGGGAGTCTTATCGGAAGGAGGGCTTCTCTGCAGATTTTGTAATGTATCAGAAATTAATCTATCATCCTAGGGTCAGTAAGTCGGAGGCGTTTGTGGTGTTCCTGTTCACGTACCTGCGACACCATCTGTATATTCCTACTCGAGGCCACGCGGCGATAGCAGCAGGTGTCACAGCTTCTCCTGAAGGATTACAGCACTTATGAGGTCATCAGCAGAAAAGTGGCTCCTCTGTCACAGCTGTTGTTTTGGAAGAAACCTGTCCCAGGATGCCATCATTGAGAACAATGTGAAATATTCAGCTTGGTGTACCTGCCAGATCCACATTAAAATCAACTCCAGCTAAGTCAACAAGATATTTAGAGAGTGTGTGTCATTGTTTCTGATAATGAATTATGAAGAATGGGCAAGACTTTAGTTTCTTTCGGTAATTCTTAATATAGCCAATGTCTCATGTTCAATAACTGGATATAGTACATGTTAGTAATTACTAACAAGGACAAACAGGCACATTAAATAGTGTATTAGAGTAGCTAATTCTAAGCTAAGTTCTAAGCAGATCTTCACTGATTCTCATACTAAAGCTTAAATCCTTTCTCATTTGGCAAATACAATACTCCTTGAACTCAAAATCACAAGAATACCCACGGCACCTACATGTATACTTTTATTTGAATTGACTCACTAAAACAAGCATATTTCGTTTTGATTCTCCTCTGCTAATTTTTAAATTTCTGCAGAGGTGTACAAACGTATATCTTTGATATACACAATATCAAAATAAAAATGCTGTTTCATATTTCTTTCTCATTGGATGTTGCATGCTGAGAAAAACAAAGGTAATTGAAAGGTACAGCTGAGTAGCATACGGTCTTTAAGGCATGGGTGGAAAATCAGATTAATCAGGATATGCTGATTCTCTCGTTCCAGATGCTGGGAGTTGAGACGTACCTCTCAGCAGAATGAGCTCCTTCTCGGCTAGCGTAATTGATGAATTGTATGCAGTATGCAAATTGGGATCCATAAATCTTATGAATGACAGCTTAATTTATGTGAATCTTAATGAATGCAGGATTAGATTTTAATTAAATATCCTGAAAGGCAGCCTGACTGGTACGTTTTTAAAGCTTTATTTTGAAGACCCAGTTTGTGAAAATGAAAGATCAGTCAGAGAAGTTAGATAAGATTTCCTTACAGTCGGAAGATAAGGCGTGTTCTGTTTTGCGAACCAAAGACACTGCAATTAATACACATCTCATTTTCACTGTCGGGAGAGTGTTCATTTTTACACATTTGATTAACTGCATTTGCTTTCAGCCATATCTGATTTATAGCAAGCGGTACAGTATCTGTTAAATTGAAAATGTCGTCAGTTGGGAATGAATACTGTCAACTAATTAGGCATTCATCATCAGTCTGTGTGATGTGCACAGCCTGTTCACTCTTTATTACTTACAACTGAAATTATTACAAATAATTCTGGGTTTTACAGTTATAGAATAAAATTAATTTGAAATGAGTTTTGTTGTTATTTCTATAACATTGTTAGTAACTGATTATATTTTATTTACCGAAAGTCGTTTAAATACAGCATCCTGTATTAAAGACCATTAGTAATATGATATATGTTTTTTGTTCACTTGTACTGAATGGTGTTCACCTGCCCGCTAGTTTCACATGTCTGAACATAGTGTAGAAACTGATTTACAGTTTGCCATCGACAGACTGCATGCAGTAAATGATTTGGTCTCATTGACTGTTGAAACCATTTTATAAGAGGTTGCTTCTGGCTCCTAACAAATGGGATGAAGGACTTTATATAAACCACTCGAGTACATCCTCCTGGATCTGATAAGAGAGGTCCAGCTACGTGGGTGAAGGAGCCTTTGACATGTGTGATCAAGAGACAACAGCAGTTCTATGCAAATCAAGCTGCAGAAAATGGATGCAAGGGGAGAGAAACAGCAGTTTGAATACAGTGATCAGCTGCTTTCTGTCTCTAGGGATCTGCTGTTTGCTTGTTTTATTACTTCGATGAATACAAAACCCCTTGTTTGAATTACATTATTGTGGAAGCTGTGAAAATGCACATTGCCCTAAACTGTGCTTCTTTCTTACTCTGTCAGGCATGTGCTTTTTACACTGATGGTGATTGATGGTAAATGCATAGTTATGCAAAGCATAAACATGTTATACATGTTTGTCGACAGACAGACATATATGTAGGGATACAGAGCCCTATCTAGTGAGTCCAAAGACTTTTTCCAATATATTCTCATGTTACATGTTTTTTTTTTTTTCTTCAAACTATGAATAAGACCTTGTTATATTTCCCAGTCCAACCCAAAATAGAATCAATGAGGCATGTGTGGGTATTGCTGGAAAAGAAATGAAAAATAAATGAGTGATAATCCCCCCAGTTAAAAGGTTACTCAATGTGATAAAGGCTACTTTGGTAATTTGTTTACTCTCTACAACAGAAAGATAAAACGGGAACAATTAAAAATTCTATGTGGGAGATTTTAAAAGGTCAGTGACATTGGGTTAATATTTAATAGGGCCAGACTGACTCTGTGCGGGGAAGTTATTTAGTGGGGCAAAGACATACTGATCAGGTGTGTTTTTCAATGGGAATGCAACTCGAAAATGCAAGATTTATTTAGATCTAGTTGTGGAATATGGACCCAGCCTTGACAGCAAAAGACACTATCTAAGTTTTCCGGAATTAAATATAAATTTGAATCTTTACTTTTTAATGTAAGATTTTTGTAAAACAGTACAGACTTATAGACTTGAGATTTGAGACTTGATTGAATTGTATTGATTATACATCACTTATCGCAATCATTTCCCACCCCAAAAAGCTAAAACACAGCCTTTTATTATTGCATAATTAATATTATAGAAACTTGTAAATTGATACCTTTAAGGAGACCTGGAGAGTACAAATCCAGACCAAAGTTTCCTTTCAGCTAACTAGTTGGGTATAAAGTGTTACGGTCACAGAGTACTCAACTGGGTGGTTGAAACAAAATCTTGGTCTGGATTTTTATTTTCTGGACTTGAACTGTCCGCCTTTGCCTTTAAGATTGTCCAGTCTTTGCAACAGTAAAATTCCGGTACTATCGTTTTGCACATGTAATTGCACATGTACCTTTAATTAGTTTATTTTTATTTACATTTACTTTCTTATGTTCTTTTTTTAAATGCTGTTTAATTAAATGTGTGTGCCCTGCACTTACTTGTTTGCACCATGTGTACTGTCTTTGCACTTTGTCTTTGTTTCTCCTGCCAGGAGCTGGGAGGGAGCAAAGATGTGGACTGTCCTGGGGGTCCCCTAGGACCGGATTGATAAACACTGCCCTATGCTGTTATGCATATTCAGCTATGATGAAGATCTTTGTTGATTGACAGCGGTGTCTATAGTGACTCACCACATTCATGGCTTTTAAAGTGTTTTTGTTTTTTTGTAGAATATGAGGAAGAGGTCAAGAAAGTGTTTGTGCTTTCCAGATGTTGCATTGAATCAGGCTGTGTGTGTGTGTGTGTGTGTGTGTGTGGGGGGGGGTGTATGTGATTTGCTGTAGCAGCAGTGGTCTGTATTACACTATCAGGTTCCACCTTTTCCTTTTGCTAACAAGGTTTGTAAACAGAAGATAACGTGTGATTAGTGTGAAAAATACGAAACAGCTACACTTAAGTGCTTAGCCAAATACTCCTGTTCTTCAGCATAAACCCTTGCTGTATATTAGTATATAATAAATATGATATTTGTTATCTTAGTATATTAAATGTGTCTGGAGGTTGAAACTTCTGAAGAAAAGTGACTTTTAGACGACTCTGCTTCTTCAAATTTAGTTTTGTTTCGGGGTTTTCCTGAAACCTTGTTACAATCAATTATAACAGCACGAGGTTCTTGAAACGCGGGGAAACCTGTAAAGAAACAGATTTTAATTGTGATAAGCTTGTAATTTTGTATGTTTATTAGCCAGCAGCATGAAGCGTCTGCCCTTTTGATGTGTTAGTGTCCCGTAGTCCGGCTCCCTGGCCATATGTCTGAGAATCTTCCAGAAGGGATTGTTGTTCTGTGCCCTTCAGAGGCGCTGAATCTGCTTTATTACAAATAACTCGATGAGCCCCCACTGCCCCGGCACCCTTTGCCCCAGAGAACCTTGGCCTTGTCACCAATTTAGGGATGGGCTTCCAGGAACTCTCCGGAAAACCCATTGATTAGCTTCATGGAGTAAGAAGCCCATTAGGAAAACAATATTTATCTATTCTTTGAAACGAAATTGCTTCAGCAAGAATAACAGGAAGTGTGAGCGCATTTGGTAGCTTTGCTCGTTAGGGGGCGGCGTTATGACCTTAGCGGCCTTGCTCTGTTGGCGATGTGGTTAAGTTTCAGCTTTGCCTCAGCGACGTTGTTCTTTTCAAAATGGGAGAGATGTGAGCGATGTCCATCAGAACGGACATGCTGTATATTTGCCTTTTGGGTAGATATTTGCCTTTTGGGTAGATTACTGTGTCATTGTGAGGGGAAAATGGCTTGTGTTGAAAAAGTTGTAAATTACTTTGGTTTGTTCCCTGACAGACTTTAAACACTGAAACTGGTTTTAGGTAGGCAGGTGTTCTACGTAAACTTCCAGTTGAAAGTGACTGTTAATTAACCGTTCTAAACATTCCTGAGGATTGATTGCCCATGGAGTTACACCAGTGGGGACAATACAATATAACTTCAAAGCACAGAAAACAATGTATGTACTCATGTACATTAACTGTTCAGGATATGTCAGCATGGGCAGGAATCCGCTGGCAAGTTAACACAAGTGCTGCTGAAATACAATACTTGCAGAAGCTTAGTTAGATCTGTATTATTCGTGTTGTATTTATGCATTTCAGGGGACTTGCTGATGGCAGCCAAGCTTTCAAAACACCTTGGATAAATGCCCTGCAAATTGAATGCAGTGGGTGATACAACATCATGGATGGGGCATTTTTTCCCCCTTCATCATTGGTACTTGTAATGTTGTTGAGTGAGCATTGTTTTGTTATAGCCATTCATAAATAATTCAGCTGGGTGCTTTGAGAAGGGGAGAGAGGGATACCATGTAAGTGTCAGTCCTGTTCCTTATGAGATCAAAGAGAGAGATCTATAGGAGCAGGACTATGGCAACAGCTTTGTTGAGCTTATGCCGATTTGTTCCCTGGCTTTTTAGTTGTGAGTTGCACATTTTTTTCTGCAAAATAGAAGCCAAAGAAGCCTAGGAGATAAAACATAAAACATTCATAATTAATGTCGGCCTGCTTAGTTAAAGCAAGTGTGTTTTTCATTTAATGTCATGGTTTTACTGCATTTAATTCTGTTATTTTGCCCCTTAATGGGTCTATGAGTGATACAGCCTATGAGTGATATTTAATTAACGATTCTTGGATGTTAAACATATTTAAGCACATCCAATGCATTGTATGCAAAATTATTTTTAAGATGGTGCCAAGTACACAGTAGATAAATATTCCATTGAAACAAATAACATGGGAAGTCATTTTGCAAAAGAATACTATGAATCCTATTCTATGTGTGTAAATGTGCTGTAAGTATAAAATGTATGATTTACAGAATTGGGTCTCAAAGCAGCAAATTACATTCCGGCACTGATAACATTTCTTGCAAGAACTTCCTGCACTGAATACTGTGCATACTTGTGATTTTTTTATTATTATTGACGGAACTTGCCTTCGGTAAATAGATTATTGCAGTAATCTTGAAATCATGAATGTAGCCAGCTGACATGTTAAAAGATGTGTTTATAGGATATTTGGAAACGGCTAAAGTGTCAACATGCTGCATTACTCTGCAAGGTGTTAAAGCATTTTCATTATGCAAGTTTGAAGCACTCCTTTGCACCAACTGACAATGAACTGAAATATTAAATCAAACGTAGCAATTCTTTAGGCAGCCAACATCTTTCAGATACCTAAAAAACCTTGAAAAACACTATTCATTAAAAAATATTAGCAACAAAACCAGCATTTATTTGAGTTTTAGAAGGCCCATAAATCAACAGTGACCCAAGTGCAATAATTAGAACCAGTTAAGGTGTAATTCTGAAGCTGAATACCATATGCTTGATTTTAGCATACACCAACAGGGCAATTCAAATTGTGACATGATATTAATATGGAGAATAAGGTAACGAGCTGTGGGTTATGAATTATGCATCAAAAAGAAGCTGATCTTCAATAAAGCGAACGAATTCAGCATGTAATCTAATTAGTAATGGTCTATTATGGTGAGTTACAGAAAGCGAATCTTCGTAAAAGGAATTTATTTACAGTATATGTTCGGTGGTCGGAGCAAAATTGCATTTTAATGTCATCCGAAAGTTAATTTTCTCTCTCTCTCTCTCTTTCCCTCCCTCTCTCCATCCCCTCCTTCTTCTGCTGCTCACTCTTTTTTCCTTTTCCCTTCTCTCCTTGCATTTCCGTTTCAGTTCCAGACCAGGAAGGCCCCCAAAAAGGTCGCAGAGTGTCTCATCGCAAGAGAGTCCGCATATTATGCTGAACTCGGTACCCAGCCTTATGTCACCAGCTGTCATTCCACCTGCAGGTAAATTCTGGGCCTTTTTGTCCAGTGACGTCTCCTAGGCCTCCATTAACCAGTCTGAACTGATGTTTAAACTAGAAGTCTATCAGATTCTGTGTGTTTCATTTTTTTTGTATAATAATAATATACAAATGCTTGAATTAATACAAATGAATTCTCCTTTCCTTTGAAAAAGCAATACCTATTATAGC
>JAODJU010000035.1:15712507-15724123 GCA_026776725.1 Gnathonemus echidnorhynchus | reverse complement strand
TGTATGTATATATGTATATATATATGTATATATGTATATATGTATATATATATGTATGTCTATATGTATATATATGTATGTATATATATATATATATATATGTATGTCTATATGTTACTATTATTTGTTTATGTATGGGCAGAGAAGTAATAAGCTATTATGGATGTACTCTATATGTAAATTGTATATATGATTTGTAGTTCATTTCATTTTTGGTAAGATCACCATGGGGAAAAAAAATCTTTGTATCAATGTCTACAAGTGAAGATGACTGAGTGTGGGGCCAGGCTTCCTTGGCTTTAATCCTATTTCTCTTTCTACATTCCTGGATGTGTCCTGTTAATCTGCATGCTATCTTTCTTATGGTAATCAATTCTCCTTTCAAGGGGGAAAAGGCTGGCTATGGAACTAATTCTGTGTCTTTCTAATGTGGTGTCTTTCTTTCAAAAGGTCCCCCAATTCAAACTTCCCTGCCCTTTGTCCCCTGATATTTCCTTCAAAAGTGATGTTGAACTGTTTTGTGCTCTGGCTCTCTTTGTACAGAGACGTTTCCGTTTTTGCCCTCAACACGCCGGAAAGTAAGAAGCGGCGCTTAATCACGCACTAACATTTGATTCTACAGTCTGACAATAACAGTGGTGTCTTTTGATCGCTTAAAGGGAATGTCAACCTGGATTCACTGCTGGGGAATATGCAGTACTGGTACCTGACCTGTGGCCTGAACATCTATGTCCATCTCTCGTTACAAAAGAGACATTCTTATCTGCTGGAACTTTTTTTTTGTCTGTTTATTTTGCCATCCCTTTAAAATTATCAACTTCTGATGTAATTGTCATAATTCTGCATAGTGTGCATATTGCAATTTAATGTAATTATAAGGGATAAGACTGATTGAAATCATATTTTATTCATCTACTTGCAGTGAATTTACTGGGTTGATTTATGGAATTTAAAGTAATTTGAATTATATATTTCATTATTGTTTTATATCCACAGTAAATTGTTAATCTCGATTAACGCATTTTCATAATTTACTGTCTTACCCCAGTTAACAATACTGATTCTAAAGCAATTATATATAATGCTATCTAACAATAATTTGAATATAATGCCATTTTCTTTAAAGATAACCCATTCTATAGTTTTTTTAAATTATTTTAGTTTTAATAGCAAATCAACTAAGGAACAGAAGAGTGACTTTGCAAATCAGAAGTTGCATAGCCGATTACATTACATACAGATGTAATGTATGAACACTGGGTGAGAAAAAAAAAGAAAAACTTGATCATTAATATTAGCTACACATAAATAAATGGCACCCATTTAATGCCTTTAACTGTATTAGACTATTAAATAAGCAAACTGGACCAATCCAACCATGGTAACAGAAAAATTAATATTGTTGTCAAAGAAAGTGAGAAAAAGTGAGTTTTAGAGCAAAATTACATCTATAATGTGACACAGATACTGGCTCTGCTTTATTGATCTAATAACAGTGTATTGCAGGGGTCTCCAACTCCGGTCCTGGAGAGCTACTATCCAGTAGGTTTTCTGTCTCTCTTGGCTCCTGATGAGCCACACCTGTTCCTGGTATTTACCTGAGAACTAGTGTGGCTCATCAGAAGCCGGGTATGATAGAAAACCGACTGGATAGTAGCTCTCCAGGACCGGAGGTGGAGACCCCTGGTGTATTGTTTACTATTTAAAATTGTTTAAATCGATAAAATTTCATTTTAAAAAACAAGTTGATGCTGAGAAGCAAAGGCAATGGGTGAACATTCTTGCCTGACTGTGAATTCACCCCCATGTTCATTAACCAAGCTGGCGCTGTCCCTTAGGCCTGGAGCACCCCTTCATGATGATGCCCCACCCTCTCATCCCGGTCAGCCTGCCTCCTGCCTCCGTCACCATGGCGATGAGTCAGATGAACCATCTCAACACCTTTGCTAATATGGCTGCAGCTGCTCAGGCACAGAGCACACCATCCCGGATGGTCATGTCTGTGATAAAGGTGACAAAATGCACAGATGCTTACCTTCATCTTATCAGAATGCACTGGCAGAAACTGAGAAAGTGCTTCAGTTTACAATTTGATTTTACTTGAATATTTTTTTCTTTTTGTTTGTTTTAGTTGACAAATGTAGAATTAGATCTATGATTTTTGTTGGATTAAAATAAGACGACAACTGACAGCTATTGTTCAGTGGCTGTTCGCTTCATTTTGATATTCTTAATAGCAGTATTAACCAAATAGACCAGTTAATTGAGGTTCCCCAAAATTAATTTAGTAAATCTTGCAAAAGTATTCTGTGAATGTGTGAAATGAGTGGCGATGCACCTTGTTAACTTTAACTTTGAAGTGAATAACATACAGAATCACAACATCAAACAATGTTTGCTAAGCATGTCATATAATTTCGCTGGAATTACTGAAATGGCCAAATTGCACGTTGTTTGAAATTACATTAATTGTAATTGTAGTGAGGTAATTATTTTTAAATACTGTGCTGCACACTGTACACGGTCTATCGTGTAATAATACACTAGTTGGACAAGCTTGCATGCCAAGGTATGGTGCCCAGACTGATTGCTTTTCTCTCTCGGATGGCAGGAACGCACCCCAGGTAGCCCGTCTCCCGCCCCCTCCGTGGAAGACCGCAGGAGACCCGGTAGCCAGGCGTCGTCTCACCAGAGCACGAGTGTGTCCACCTCCCCTGCCCACACAGAGAGCTCCTCCGACAGAATCCGTTAGTACTTACACAGACAGATCAATGATGTGTTTTAATTACTTCTGTGGACAACCTTTTAATAGAGATTTCAATTTAGCCCCTTGACTGTAAATTTAGCCATGCCATTTTGTCCCCCAGTTTATTTAGTCTAATCATGTCTTATAAAAGGCATTTTAAAGAAAATTAACAAAGAATTAGAATGATATATTGATTGCTTGCTAATGGAACATTGTTGTGAGCCATTTAGTACTTTTTACCATAAAGTTCAAAATACTTAGAGATGATATTTACAGTGATTAGCTCACCTGTAATTCAATCTTGATTTACCTTTGTGAAAAAGAAGTGAAAACAAATATGTCTGTTTAAAGTCACATAACCTGTCTTTTTATATATATTAATGGTGAAGCTGCACATCAGAATGGGCTCTCCATGAACCATGTGCTTCTGAGACTGTCTCCGAGCGTCGTCCCAATGCCAAAGGAAGGCGATCTGGCCACTCGCGATGTCGGACAAGAGACGAAAGTAACCGAAACTGAAAAAGGTTAGAAATTTCCTTTATATTCGCTTAACTTTAGCCTAGAATTACAGCTGTTGCAAAGTTCAAATATGCCATGGATAAGACAAGGTTCCACCAGGACACTAAGAAATTTGTATTTAAGGCCAGATGTTTCTTTCTCATTAATGTAGGTTCCGAAACATCCTCTGAAATCTAAAATATTTAAATATTATAATGTCTAATCAAAGCTGCAGCATGCTATGGGAAATTCCTGAAGACAGAAAGGTCCTGTTTGTATTTTTTTTTAGTTAATAAAGCATTGACACATCTATTAAAGTTTAACAGTTCAACTAGTTACGTGGAAATTGGTAGCTGAGTTAAATGATTGTCTGGAGATTTTCTTGGGATTTGGAAAAAATTCTTGTGGTATTGTCATTTGCCACTTATATTTAACGCTAAACCCTAAAAAGCTAGCATTCAGAGGTTTATTTTAATTCTGGGTTCTCTGATGTGTTCACCACAGGTCTCAGGCAACGGAAAAACATTTTTATAAAACGATCCATTAATGCAGAGGAGCGAAGCTAAATTAGTTAGCAATTTGCTGAGCGTGAATTAATGAACAGAGCTGCTCCTCACTCCCAGAGTTGTAATTTTCATAATAACCTCAGCCCTTTATTTGGCAGGTTGTTTAGCTTTTTGAGTTTGAAGGTTTTCATTAGTGTAATGAGGACTGTGCAAGGGCGAGCAGTCAGCACAATTTACACAAGGAAGCTGACATAATGCATAAGGCAATTTAAGCAGCACGCACGGTATACGTATGCATGGATGCAGTCAGATAAAAGCAATTGCACTGTGAACTCTGAAACTAACCAATATATTTAACTAGGTAATATCATATCATTACCTAATCATATATCATAATGTTGTCTGATTATAAGAATACATTACTAATTTCACATGCATACATATACTCACCTGGGTCCGTATGCATATACTAATGAATGTGTATATACATTTATAATTAAGGATGGCCATTTGGAATCCTGGCATTGTTTAAGACTTTGCCTTTTTAATTGAGAATGTTTATCAGATCAGTTTGTAGAAACAAATTTGGTAACATTTTAGTACTTCAATTATATTTCTTCATGGCTTCTGATCCTAGTAGCGCATTAAATTACTTTTGTATTACACATTCATTAGAGTGGAAAGCTTGCACTGAATCATCTGAATCGCTACCTGATGATCATCACTCATGTCTTCAGCCTTTTATATTTTTTAAGCAAGTTCTTTCATGGTGTTGATGTAAAATAATAACATTATTACCTGGCTGTTTATTCAACTAATGCTTCAAACTGAAATAGATCATCTAGTCACCAAGCATGGAAGTTTTAAATATTTCCTCTCATCACCTTATTGATGGCATTTCCTTTACCGGCAAGGAATCTCAATGAAAAAATTCCCTTAAAGAACATCATAATAATTAATACGTTGTTAATTACAATTTGATAAAAAGAATAACAGAACAAGAATAACAAACATTTGTGATGTATTGAGAACTATAATGGAAATCATTCCTCAACAGTGCTTTTTCGTTGACATAAATGAGATGATGATAAAATGCAAATTAATATGTGATGCCAGAAACTGTGACGAAATGTACTGACAGTGTCAACTGGTGACAAGTTTGAAACGCATGCAATCAGAATAGAATTTTAGTAATTAGTTTTGATTGTAGCTGCACATCAATGGATTATGTTGATCTAACATAATCTTCAAGTGCGTAAACCATGTATCCTTCTGACAAGTAGAAACCATGTAGTTTTGTCTGTGAAATTGGTCTGTAAACTTTTTTGTCATTTTGTCTGTGCCACAGCCAGCTTTTAGGTAGGGAAACAATGTATCAATATATGGATAAGTTTCACATCTGAGGCAATGAAAACGAGTCACCGCCCAACCTGTGCAGAGCAGCAGTATCAGTTAACACCAGCAACAACAAAATGCTTTTCTGAAATGAAGAAACATAGTTGCTTTTTCTTTTAATGTGCTTGAAAAGTTCACTGCCATTGAAGTTCCCTGCTATGGGATAAGTACAACCCAGTTTTCACTAGTCTGATACTTGTTTACGTTTTTGAAAGAGGACACTGGAATTTTCCGTATTCAAATTCAAATTCTTTTGTTTGTTTGTTTGTTTTGCCTTTCCTGATCTTTTATTTAATGATACATAAAGGCCGTATATACCCATTTTAAAATTAGTGTAATGTTTTATATTAAAACCATCACAACAGTTAAGTCCTTAAATACGGGGGCAGGATGGTGGTGCAGTGGTTAGCACTGTTGCCTCACACCAGGGTTCGAGTCTCCACCTGGGTTACATGTGTGTAGTTTGCATGTTCTCCCCATGTCGTCGTGGGGTTTCCTCCGGGTACTCCGGGTTCCCCCCACAGTCCAAAGACGTGTTGAGGCTAGTTGGAGTTACTGAATTGCCCGTAGGTGTGCATGTGTGAGTGAATGGTGTGTGAGTGTGCTCTGTGATGGGCTGGCCCCCCGTACTGGGTTGTTCTCTGCCTTGTGCCCGTAGCTTCCGGGATAGGCTCCAGACCCCCCGCTACCCAGAAAGATAAGCGGTTTGGACAATAGATGGATAGATGGATGTCCTTAAATACCATCTTGAAACTTAATGCCATAATAACAGCTTTGCAGGTGTTTCCTTTAGGAAACTGTAGAGAGGATAGTGAGTGACCAATCTGTCTGTCTGTCTGTCTGTCTGTCTGGGTGTGGGGGTGGGGGGGACCTGGCAGAAAAGGGAAGCACCATTTTCATATCAGTTACAGTTCTAACTTTTATGTTAAAGATAATTTTGGTCATAGCAAAAAGCAAAATAAATAGAATATAAATATTTAAATAACCTAAATGACATTTTCAGACCTCAGCATTAAAACATACACAAAGGAGTAAATACCAGATTGGCAGGGAATGATGCTGCAAATTGTCATGCAAGTGGAATGTGCGCTAAATGAATCAGTAAACTTTCAGACCTACATATCACAAGAAGGACTCCCAGCATTCAGGTAAAAATACATTTATTAATTCTCATAAATCCAAGTGATCTATCCAGTACTTCTAGAAATTGTATAAGCTGGTGAGTGTGGGATGAGTAAGACTGATCCAATGACAGGGCTGTCTGTGGAATACAATGCTGTCGTTTCTCACAGCACCAAATCTAGTTAAACAATGGAGTTTACATATGTAAACTAGGGTATGGTGAAATAGACTGGTTTAAGTAAAAGGACGGGGTCAGGCTTAATCAGAATTTGGCTTAATAGAATGGACTGGTGAAATAGCTAATTAAAGGCATGTGGTTCTTCATTAAACTGCTTTGAGCCACAGATAGCCTGAAAGCCGCTGAAAGATATGGCTTAAAAGCCCTTTTTGGATTCAGGCGCTAAGTATTATGGTTGGTAATAGCAGCAGCATTGTCATTTTGATCATTTTGATTGTTGAAAAGTGAAACAACTAGAGGAATTTGCTATTAAAACGCCACTGGTTAATGTATCCATTTGTGGTTCTTGTTTTTGTTTGTTGTCTTTAACCTACAGTTAGAATAAATTGGCATAAAACAGATGTTATTTCACCTTGGTATTGGATACTGATATTGAATGGATTAACAGTTCATTTGTATGAAAATCTTGGATGTATCTTTAATAGATCTTCACAGAAGCACCCTGATGTATTAATTTGAATGCATGGCTTAATATGTCTGTGATATTGCAACGGGTCTGTGATCTCCCATTCACTGTGTTTAATGGAGCTAATGGCTTCTATTACTGACCTTAATTCCTGCTGCAAGTGAGCAACTGTACCTATTTTATGATAATTATTATTGAGTTCCATCATTTGAAACATAATACACAGTATCAGTTTTACATCATTAGTTATAAAACGGTTTGCTCAAGTTTTTTAAGTTAAAAGAATGACCATAGAAGCCAATATGCATTACATAACAATATGCATGATTGAACTACAAAAATAGTCTCATGTTTATGACATTTTATATCTTTGCAAATGCTGTCCAAACGTTGTGCTTTGTTCCAGCACCTCTTATCCAGTGGAGGATCTTGATAGGTTGGCTGGTGATTCTGGAACCTGTTCTAGGAATCATGGGGTGTGAGGTAGACAGATACCCTGAAGAATATCTTTGTCAATCGCAGGGCCCAGACATAGACTCATTGACACATTGTTACAGCATTAAATGCAGCATTATCCTACCACGGTGCGTGCTGGTATCATCCACATGGCGATTTGATTTAAGTTTAAATCTGTGACCTGCAGATGAGGCCTTCTGATGTACTATCATGTTAGAGCCTCCTGATAAAGGGAAGGTATGCCAAATATTTAATTGCAGTATGATTCTAAATTCCAGATTTCATTTAAGATATACTGCTGATGACGCAAATGGTTTTTATTTTTACTTTTTTGTATCTTCAGGACGTTGGAGATAATTTGGGCCTTTGTTCTTCTGTGAGATAGCGCATGCTGAGAATATATTTTCAAAGGGTGTTTTTTTTTAGGAATGCTACACAGAGAGAACTGCTTTTCATTTTAAAACACTTTAAATGTGTCAGAATGATGGCTTCTGCGAAGACGAATGGGCTGGACAAGGCGGTGAATGTGCTGTGGTCAGCTAAGCAATTCCGGTCTGCAGAGAGCGCTTTTAGTGCCTTATCAGCAGTAGTATGCAGCTTCCAGATTGGAGGGAAGACATTTGAAGCTAAGCGGTAAGGTGTGTTTTGTGCTTAAATGCAGCACCCTTGGGGAACTAATGCAGGAAGTGGTGTTAATGTGCATTTTTCTGTCTGTAAAGTGAGGAAGGGACTATCCCTCAGATAGTGTCATCCTTTGAGTGAGATGCTTAGGTGTGAGTCTGTGTTCATTTATTTATATTATTTCTGTTCAAGTCATTTGTATGCAATACCATTGACGACGTGGCTGCATGCAGGTACTTAACTTTTTAATGTTTTTTTAATGTTAAAACCAGAAATGTCTTGTCAAAAAATGTCCTGTGGCTATTATCAGAAGAACAGGGTGATAACTCTCATACTTAATCAGAGCCTCTAATGGCCAATGGTGGTGAAAAATGTTTTATGGAAGTGCTTTTGTTTCAGAGGTGGACATTTCAGATTCAGAGAGTACAAATCCAGACCATGTTTTTGTTTCAAGCAACCAGTTGAGTATAAAGAGGTACAGACAGAGTACTCAACTGGTTGGTTGAAACAAAATCTTGGTCTGGATTTTTCCTTTATGGACCTGAAATGTCCATCTGTGTTTGGTTTTGAGGAAACTTATAATTGCTCAATGAATGCTATTATTATTATTATTATTATTATTATTATTATTAGGAACACTGAACGTGTGATTTGAAATCCAGAACTGGAAGTAATTTTTTTTGCTCTTTATAAACTAGAATATGTACACACACACACACACACACATATTGGAACAGAAATGTTCTCTAACATCAGGCACTATTTTTTAATGCAAAAGGTGCCTTGTCATAATACTATTCTCCATGGATTCTCCTTGGATACGGAAACAAAATGAAATTAATATAATTTTAGCGGAATTTAGTGGAATGTGAAACATTGAAAATGAAATATTTGACTCGCCGGTGCATTAAGCTGTTTTATCAGTATGTAATTGTACGGCATATGTTTTTGAACTGTGAAATAATTGTTAAATAGGCATAGCGAAGGGATGAGGGGTGGAGGGAAATTCCTGCCTGGGACTGTTTGGGCCAGAGACGGCGGCTGACTCCCGGGCTGAGAGCTTTAGTGCTCATTGCAGTCACCTTGACTTTGCAGCAGTACAGAGAATGTGCTGCTTATCCTTTCCAACCCCAGCCTGTCAATTAGGTGTTTAAAAATTAATCTCTTTAACTGGAAATACCATTCCAGCTTCCTCCCATCTGTAAATGGATTGTGATTAATTCAAGCAGTGTGAAGCCAGTGTTATGAATAATGTTATCAAAACCAATTTCCACACATTTAACACATTGCCTGGTTAGACACCCTTAAGTAAGTGAACTAGGCTCCTTCCGTCTGCCCCGTGATGTGGGTTTAACAGAGATTCTGACCCTTCTGCTGTCTTAAAGTTTACAATTATTTTTCTTTTCTTTTTTTGCTCTTTTTATCTTCTTTAAGCCTTTTAGTACATACAGCCAGCACTGCTGCCAGTGTTGCCGGTCATCAGAACAGAACAACGGCTCAGTTCCCCAGTGGCTCTCAAGTCCCATATAATGACTTTAACACGTCCTCTTGTCCTCACCAAAACACATTTAGCTGCGGTCGTCTGCTATTGGACGCTCTGCAGGTCACTGTGCCGGTCAGTGTGCAAATCACTGAGTGGGATTTCTACGTAGGTCACTGCAGTTGAGTGTGTAGGTCGGTGTGACAATCACTGTACGGATCACAGTGTGTATTGCGGCGCAGAACATTGGGTTTATAAACAGCTGCGGTTGGGGTGTGGTGTTATATAGTAAAAATGTAAATACAGCATATATTTCAATTATTTTAACAAGTATAAATATACTTGACACTCTACTTACATGAAAATTAAAAGAGAAAGACAAACTCTTATTTTCTATAGCTACTTCAAGGAGACCTGAATGTGGAAAGGAATCCTCTGTCTGAAGCGTGACATTTCAGAGGGAGGTTTTCAGATGTGGCAGAAATGTTTATGACTAGTAACGAGTCGTAACTGTTGTCATGTACAATAAATTATAATAAATGGTGGTATTCCCTTTGTTTTCCCTGTAAAAAATATGGAAGTGTGTGTATGTGTGTGGCATTAAAATGCAAACGGGCAAAAACACAGTAAAGAATCATGACATTGCAAAATCAATAATTGATTGACTTAACCTAATTATTCTTTTATTAAAAATTAATTGTTTTACAATGAAGTTCATTTTTAATTGAGAAATATATTTTCTGATGATCACTTTTTCCAAGTTGTCAGGGTGCTGAAACATGATAATCTAAACAAAACCTTTATGTAGACACACCAGGGAAGTTCTTAAATCTCGGCAAAGTGGAAACTCTTTGGATTTCTTGGAGCAAAGCATTTCTCTGATTCTGAATGAATTAACATACCGACTTTTACACCGTAAAAGTGATTGAACGTGAGGAACTGCATTTTGCAGTCAGAGGCACCTGACCTTGATATATTTAATATCATCGTGTTTGTTTATATATTTTTCCAAAGTGTCATACATAGGGTCATAGCGTAGGGTTGAACATTGTCCCTGGAGCAGTCAGGGTTAAGGGGCTTGTTCATGGACCCAGCGGTGATATGATTACTCTGCCAGTCACACTTTAACAAGTGTTAATTTCGTCAATGAAAATCTTAATGGTAAGGGTTCGTTGACCACCTTTTATTTCATGACTAAATTCGAATGATAACGTAAATGAAAAAACGGTTGACGGCGGAAATTAATGCTAAATATCTGTTTGTTGTTCTCTGACGAGTAAAGACGAGAGGAAGTTGCTGGCTCTGTTTGGACGGATAACCCAGATCACAGTAGCCATCTCAAAGCATTGGTTGTTATCCTTTTTAGCTAGTCATTTACATTACATGGGCATAAATCTGCAAGTGCTTTACAGTGCGACCCAACGGAGTCGCCAATGCATCGCAGTTGCCCGTCAGATATCTAACAGGCTGAATATCTGGACCTGTCGTAGCTCCCAGTCCTGTAGGTGTAAAAGGCGCTACGACTGGCAGTAAGTCCGGCGATGAGCCCCAGCCAAGGAGAGCGAGAGACACGGGATGAGGCAAAACCCCAGGGAGGAACTTAGAAAGGTGTACGGAGTTCAGTATGTTTACGAACTGTTCTTAGCGTTCAGGGACACACAAGCGTGCAAGGGTCATCTTTGAGATAAATATCATCCGGAAACTAAACCGAAATAAGTAAACAGTATCTGGTAAACAGGGAAGGAAAAGTCACATAAGATTAATGCTTATTAATGTCACGCCAATGTCTATTTTTTGTCGTTTCAGCAATTTTACTGTATTATTTAGTTTATTTATGTTTCTGAAGAAGGTCTATTGTAAATTGTGAAGACAGGTTTTGCACATGATTAAATGGGTGTTTGATAGGTGTTTAGATAAATATTAACGAAAAATATTACAGTATAAAATTGCCATACAGTTGAATTTGATGGGTGCTTTAATGACCTAATAAGAAAAATGAAACAAGGAAAAGTATGTGTTGTTGATGTATGCTGAAAAAATACGACCAATAAAGGAAATATGATTGTATTGTACTAATCTGGGGGTTCGGTTTGATCCGCAGTTGACCTTCAGCGACCACATAAAACATCTGTGTAAGACATCATTTTA
>JAODJU010000035.1:15691144-15712407 GCA_026776725.1 Gnathonemus echidnorhynchus | reverse complement strand
TTTTGCTGTTTTAATGTTGCACTTTGAGATTTTGTAAATGAAAAGTGCATTATAAATAAAATGTATTATTATTATTACTTTTTCTAACAAACTTTAGGCATTCATTTTTATATATGAAAGTATGGTAAGTCAGTAACACATTCTCAGCCTAGATAACGAAGTGTCTAGAGTATGCTTACAGTATGTATAAGGTATGCTTACTTCCAGTGTGCGAAATACCCATCAATATTCAGGGGGGTCCCCATCTCCCTATTGTTATGAAATACCGATCTTGAGACCCCTTTAAAATTCTGCTTTTAAGGCTTTCAGGGGGTCTCATGGGTTAATCGGGGGCGTCGGACCCCCCCTGGACACCCCCGTATTTCTCACACTGCTTACTTCTTAAGGGAATTTATACAGCCAGGAGAAATACCCTTCAGCAGAATCCACTTCAGTATCATTAACCTATCTGAGAAAAGTACGACTAAAAAAATTGACTAAAATTAGACTAAAATTAAACCTGAGTTCCATTGACTAAATCTTAACTACAACAAAACAAAAACAAAAGACTAAAATGTGACTTTAATCCAACTACAATTTTCAGTAAGTGACTAAAACTAAATTTAAAATGCCAAAATAACACTGCCTTTAACTTGTAAAATATCAATACAATCTATAGTTATAAACATACATTCTTACAGTATATACAGAAGTGAAAGTGAGGAGAATATTTCAGGTTATATGATAAGGAGGACAGTGGAGATGGTCAGTCATGCGTGTTTGGAATCATGGCTTATCTCTCCCTGTACTGGACACGCGGCATTTTGTTTCACTTTCGTTTGTCACTCACACTGTTCAGTGGAAAGAGTGAGATTCTGTTTGTGACACAGTCGACCTGAAAGGATTTCAGTAGTATTTCACAGTGTAACACAATGAGCTTCCCCACCTGCCATGGAAACACATTACACAGGATCAGGCCCCTTACTCCACTGCCTTCAGTCCAGCATCTGTCTCTGCAATTAAGCTCACGTCAGTGATTTCAGGTGCATGGTTTTAGATAAACAAAAGGGTGAAAGAATGTTAAGTATTAACAAAAACCTTAAAATATCGCAAATAAAGTTCATATCTGTATTACTCACTTTATTTTTTTTATTGTTTGATTATTGAAAACAACACTGACTGTCGTGGTAACAGGAAATAAGAGCGTAAGAAGTGAGAGTCTGGTTGCATAAGGTAGGGATGAAAGACTAGGCTTTCCTGTTTCATGTGCTTTTTGCATTTTATCTATTTTTGTTTCTGTAAACATATGGTCACTAACTAGCCTCTGCGGACCATTTTAGGGAGCCATTCTTTAAATTACGTTCTAGCCACCATCTGTGCATCTGTCTTTATAACATCCTCTCCAGGGATTAAAAGTGTTTATGCAAAGGATTTTTAAATGAATTTATTTTATAATAATGAATTTATTAAAGACTGATGTGGGTCTATAGATCATACTGAATGATAAGACAAAATCTAAAAACTGAACATGATTTCTGGTATGTATTTCAACCCTTTAACTGTATTTTCTGGATCAAAATGTCACATTTACCGGGCAATGGACCTGAGCTTGGTGTCCCTGTTGGAATTGGTGGAATACCTGGAGAGATCCTTATTTCAAGGTATTAGACTTAAATGAAATAAAACAACCATTGCAAATCACAATATTTTTATCCTGCGTCTGGAGTGAGTCGAGTAGCATTGTGCCCTCACTTTTTCTCTCCATCTGTTTCCCAGTGAGATGCTGGCTAGGGACATGTGGATCGATACTGAATGTTTCATTTTGAGAATCGATTCTAATGAAAAAATATAGATTTTCTTTACCCAGTAATTGAAATGTTTTTATTATTATAGGGAGCAGGGCATTAGCTACTACCAGGCAGGGCCACCCGCAAGGGAGTAGGAAAATGGAATGATCGGCAAATTTTTATTATAAGCCGCCCCTCCCCCAAGAACATCTACCGCCAGGGTTGGACCAGCTCCAAATATCGGTATCAGCAATACCAACCTTGGTATCGGATCGATTCGGATCAAAAAGAACCTCAGTGGCTATTGCGTTCTTTACTACCAGGAAGAAATACTAAAGGTCTCCACTAAGCATCTTTGCTCAGACTTTTATCCCATTTTGATATCAAAATACTGCAAGATTAACATGATCAAAGAAAGAGTAACACCTCGTGACTTTAAAACGAATAGTATGTGTTAATGCGTTAACTTTAGCAGCCCTGGAATTCATCTCGAAGACGAAGGAGAAATTCTCTGATACGTCCCCCAAAACTTGATGTACATGCAGAGTTTAGGCTATTTCCATGAAATAAACAAACTAAAATGGAGTGTAATTAGTGTGTGGTTTCTTTTTTTGTAAGTTCAGAGCATGGTAACTCTTACACCTCCTTGAACAACAACACGTTTTTTAAAGTTTTTTAGTGAAAAAAAAATTACCCCCACCCCCACATACCTTCGGGAAGCTCAAATAGCTTTTTATTTATTTATTTATTTGTTTGTTTGTTTGTTTGTTTGTTCGTCTTTTTAAAACAAACAAACACATACTTATGAAGGGGATCAAGTAACAGGTCAATGTTCTATGTCCAGGAAATACAGATACACGTGTATTTCATTATAAATACTTCTAGCTCCATGACCAAAAGCAGTAGTAGTAAAAAATGCAGTTTGTAAGATCCCATTTGATTTGGACAAAAGAAACGTAAACTTGTGCAAAAGTTGGATTTCACCATACCGTGAAAAAAATACCATTTTTTAAATTTTTTTAGATGTGAAAAACGTTACAGCTCATAGGAAAACACTCTGAATGAACATTTTTTGCTCCCCTGGGTATAGAAAACATGTTACATGTCAAAAGGATCTTTTAAAGTAAATAAACAAAAAATATTTCTGAGCTCTGGGAGGTATTTGTAATTCACATGTCAGATTTTATCAAAATCAAGACTGGTGATGTAAAGGCCATTTTGTTGCAGTAAAACAGAGTGACCCCTACAGATGTGTCGCATTAATATTCCAATTGATTTAGGGCTTGGCAAACATTAGTGAATAGTGTCAGGGATCCCTTGTTGCTTGACTTGGATTTTGTATTCGCATCACAGGTGCCGTAAGGCAAGGGGGCCCCTGAGTGATAGGGGGTCTAGAAAATTTGGAAAATACCTGGATTGGTCTGGACTGGGGGGCCCAATATGATAGATCTCTAGCAATGCCCCTGATTGACATTGCACGTGACTAAACAGGACATGAAACACACATACATGTGAAAACTGGTTCAGTTCAAACTTGCTGCATTTTTGTAATGGTTCATCATGTTCTCAAATAACCTACTAACGTACTGTGTTTAATTTCGGGCTTTCAGCAGTCCTTCAGTTACAGTAGCGATCTTCCTCGTCATAAATGCTGTGCGTGCTGGGATTAAATGAGCACATTTAAGCCTGTGTGACCTTAGTGTCATGGTCTGTTACAGACCAGAGAAAGAAAGGGTTCATCCAAATGGGGCAGGTGGGCTGGATAGCGGCGTAAACCTGCATGGCAAGGACCGTGCGTAACGCCTTTGTGTACGAACGCTGCCTTAAAAACATGAATGACCCGTAATAGCTTTTCCCACCAGAGGTCTGATTGCTTTTGTGTAATTGAATGCACTAAAAGTACACATGACATCAATAATCAAGCTCTGTTTAGAAACAGATGAGGGAACTTATTAGTCCTTTGCAACCCATTATAAAGGGATCATGCAATTTTAATGGCGTACAATACCGGCGTACACAAAATCTGCCACATTCAGTTCTCCTGGGCCCTAACACTCAATTTTCTCTTATTTTTTTATCTGGCTGAAATAGACTGACTTGGAGTAAAAGCACTTGTGTTCTGATGAAGACGGCGTATATCCTGTGTAGGGGGGCGTTAGGCTGCCTATGATTGGGGTTTGTGAACACTATCATTCGTAGGCTATGATGAGGCCCCCCTGTGCCCTCCGGAGGTGAGGGACTGCTATGACAGGCTGTGTCTACCTGGACAGGCACTGCCCCCCGGCTTCCCCTCCCCCCACATCTGTCCCGACGGCCTGTCCTCCATCGAGACACTACTAACAAACATACAGGTACACCCACATTTCCCATACGGTTACTTATTGTTTGTTTGTTTGTTTGTTTGTTTGTTTATTTATAGTTTTTGTTTGTCATCATCTCAAAGGATTCAATGATTCAAAGGGAAGAATTCCTTTGTAGTGAACAATAATATACATAAAATGCGTATGCAAATTACAGTTGCATACAAGTAGCAAAACAAGGTGCTGAGATTAAAGTAACAGTGGTTAATAAATAACTGTGGCGATTGTGATAATACTGCGAGTTATTGCTGTCTATTCCTTTGACGTAGGAGGAGGCTGTTCCTGAGTCTGTTTGTACTTATGTAGAAATTCTGCAAACCAATTTAATTGCTATTTTTAACTGTGATTTTCAAAGTTAATGCTGCTTGTAATATATGGATACCTATAATGTAAGACAGAACTGGGACATAAGCTAGCCATGTTAAAATTGATGAATCCCACACACCCACAAAAAGAAAACATTCATGTTACTTTTATTCACGGGGCCATTTCATAAATTATGTAATTATTTATAGAACAGCACTAAACTCTTGAAGCACATCTCCAGGGACTTCTGAAGGTCGCCATTGACAGCACGCGAGCACAAGAAAAGCAGGTGCAGCTGGAGAAGACTGAGCTGAAGATGGAGCTGTATCGAGAAAGGGAACTTCGGGAGGCATTGGAGAAACATTTGGCGGTGGAACAGAAAAACAGAGGTAACCCCCCCCTCCCCCCCACAGGAGGGAAACATCAGTCATTACCATCAGAGGCAGATTGCCAACACAAAATCATACCATGGAATTCAGCATTGATTTGCTTAACTTCCAAGATAATTAAAAGAGAAATATAGCAAATACAGAACTAAAAGTGTGTAATTCAGTCCTGTTTGTTTTCTTTTTCATTTAAATGGATTTTGCATAATGGACGCAATAAAAAAGTATTCTGCCATAATTACATTGTAACTCCTTTTACCGAACTATTGTCATAAAGCTTGATTTCCACTTTCAAGTTTAACGACTTAGACTGGCTGTAAATGGACGCACACTTTTGAATGTCTAATTTTAAATACTTGAATATTTTTGAATGATTTGTTATTTTTGTAAACAAAAGTTTCACGTTATTTAGTATCTTAGCATCACAAGGTCATTTGGAATGATTGGTTTACAGTACCAGTCAGAAGTCATTTGTTTTTCATCAAGATAATGACCCTAAGCAAACGCAAAGGTTATGTAAGTACTGTATTGTCTTATGAACACGGAAAGAGACGGAGTACTGAGACAGATGACCTGCCCCCCCACAATCCCCCGACCTAAACCCTACAGAGCTGGTGTGGGGTGAGTTGGATTGAAGAGTAAGAGCAAATTAGCCGACTTGTACCCAGAACTTGTGGAAACTCCTTCAGAACTATAGGAGAAGCTTTCCAGGTGGCTACATCTGGAAGCTGTTTGAAAGAATGCCAAGAGTCTGCAGTGCTGTCATCGAAGCAAAAAGGGCTATTTTGAAGAGTATACAATTTGAGAACATTCTGAGATGGTGAACACTTCTTCAATATTTCATAAGTACGGTATTAAGTCATTGCCTCAGGTGAATACTGTAACATAGCTAAAACGCAAACACATGCATTATAAGCAGGAGTGTCCAGACTGGTGTACTTAACCATAATTTTAATGAGCAAGTGTGTGTACATCGCATCATTCATTTTCTATGAAATTTCTGTTATTTTTTAAAGAGTTTATTTGAAAAGGTAGTCTGGGTAGTAACATTGCGTAGTGTGAGTCACAGCTCTATCTGTCTTACTGTGTGCGTGCGTGTGTGTGTGTGTGTGTGTGTGAGAAAGGATCAAAGCTGGTTGACCTCCATCAGTGTGAGACCACAGGGAGTCACATTTGGGAACAGATGCACCTCTGAGATACAATTTAATTAGACTAAAGTGCAGGATCACCTGGTCATATTATAGTAATATTATTAGGGTTACATTTTAGTTTATGGTACACACCAAGAGGAGATGTGACAGTCTTTAGCTTGGGCTGCTTTCTTGTTTTCCTCTCTAGCAATCCTTCATAAACGCTTAAAAAAGGAGAAGAAGACAAAGAGGAAGCTACAGGAAGCACTGGAGTACGAATCCAGAAGGCGAGATCAGGCGGAACAGATGCTGAAGCAGACACCACCAACGCCCAGCCTGAGATCTGCAAATGGTTGGAGCTTTAATCTACCTGTTACCTGATTTCACTGATTTGATGGTTTTGTTTGAATGGCAGCTGCACACTTATATCTGATTCCTGAATCAGATGAATAAAAGTCAGGCTTGAATTCGGAGAGGTTCTCCCCCTTTCCTGTACCTACTTCTGCTTTCATCCCCATGTGAAGAAGACTAACAAACCCACATGACTTAGCAAGCTGGTGCTGAGATTGCTGGGCTTTCCTCCTAGGGAGGGTGCAGGGGCTTACATAGTGGCAAAAAAGTGGCCGTCAAGTCAACTAGTGAGCGAGAACTACACAGAGATTGTGTAGTAGAGGACTACATAAAGTAAGGAGAATATTAGGGTATATGTCTGGGACAGACATGTATACCTACAGACTTGGACAAGGTACAGATGTATTGAATGAATACAAACAATCGTGGTCACTTGACTCTGTTTCCTGAACTGGCCATGCACCCCTTTTCTTCTTCATTGTCTATTGTTGGACTGCCCAACCCCCCCCCCCCCCCCCCAACATGCACACCCAGAGCAGCAGAAAACTAAATTTTTAAATTCATTTACATTAAAAACAGGACGTGTCAGTAGAGCAGAATATTTGTCTGCTAACTAGCTAGCTTGCGTCGGAAGTTGTCAAGTATTAAAAAGTATTAAAAAGAATTATCATGTAACAGGAAGCAACCAGAGGTATTTCTTCTGATTTTTTTCACTCGCTCTTTTGTGCCCCCTAATCCAATGGTGCCGTAGACGATCACCTATGCAGCCCACAGGACAGGTCAGCTCTGGTTGGGCTACATTGCCCAACATTATTTATAGACACTGTACTGATTAAGTAGCTGGAAGATGGATGAATGGATTACTTACAGTTTTGTTGGTACAATGTGTTTTGTAATAATTTGTAATTTTTAAATGTTTTCTCTTCAGCTTATATTGATGCTGTTCTTGGTACCGGACAATGATGTCAGGATGGGCAATGAATAGAACAAAAATGAAAATAAATGTCTATATGACTGTTAATTTTATCAGATGATGGTTAATGTATAGGGGTTTGTCAGGTAAGGTGTCAGTTGTTTTAAAACAAGCAAGACGTACAACTGAACATGCAGTGAAAACTAGCCTTGGCCTATTATTGTAATTACAATGAAATTGCAGCAATCTATGAAATAATAATAATTATTATTATTATTATTATCGTCATTTTTGTTGTTTGTTTGTTTATTTTGTATATTTACTTATTAATGTATTTAAAATAATTTACTATTTAGGAGTCAGTAAGTTCAGTTCTGTTGCTATTTTGTAACTGTGTATTATTAAAGCCAGCGTTTGCATGATAGTACAGATTCAGTTATTTGTCATTATGTATGAATAATAGGAAAGCACTATTTTTCTCTTAATTTATGTATTGTTGATCCTTCCCTATCCCTAGACTCGCTGACCCAAGACATCGAGATTGAACACAGTAGCAGCAGAACAGATGCTGAAAGGACAATACAAGGTACATGCTTTGAAGAGGCTGTAAATTTGTTTCATGCCGCTGTGAATGAGCTTTATTTTATCTCAGCCTGCTGTTCAGGCATGCACCTTGCCATCTGGGCTGCAATCTCCTCAAGTCAAGATGAAGGTCAGAGTAAATCTGTCCGGATATTGTACTTGTGTGGAAATATATGTACATTTTTTCAGTGTTATACAGCAATTTGTTCTCTAGTCTTTTTCCATCATGTTCCTCAGTTCACTCTGACACGCCTTTGTGTTTAGATATACTGTCGTTTTTCATGAGAGACTGAAAGTATTTGGGAAACTTCAGAATTGTGATAGCCAGTGCAGCTCTGTGAAATTTTATTTTTTTCGGTTAATGTTTTGCACACTTGTTAGCAAGTCTTTTTCATAATGAATGAACAGGATATAATGATTTTTATATGGCTGCTGAGGACCCTGATTCTGAAAATAAACTGCAGGGCCAGTATATCACACAAGACACATGTATGCCCATTTAATTTGAACTACATTGTCAGTAATTCATATCACACTGCAGTGCTCTGCAGTCATGGGTGGACTATAATTATAGTGAAATGGCATAGAAAAGTGCTGAATATTGTCATTAATTACACAAGCTCACAACCGAAGTTCATCGCACTTAAAAAGCCTGCAAGAGCTGTGTAATACATTTACTGTGCTTCTGTGCTAACAGAACACATTAATGAGAGAATCATTTAGAGAATTAATTATTTCTATTTGTCTTGTGTCACACTGTCTAATTCTGCAGCATTAACTGCTTGCACTTTTATTAATAGATTTTCCAGTCTTTGAATCCAAGCCAAGAATGGACTTGCAATGCGTTTTCCGACTGTGGACTTGTGGGATTACATGACAGACCCTCTCTCCTATTATTCCACATTGATGTTTCCATGGGAGGAGTTTCGTTATTTGATTCCAGCAACTTTCCACTTGATGTATTCCTGGAGTTCATACAGATAAATATACATGATAATTTCCCAGTGTTTCCATCGCCATTTAGGAGATATATATTTTTTGCACGATTAAACAAAAAAACAGTTAAAGTGAAATTAAAATTAAATGGGTGAATCTCAATGAAGCAAAAAGGCAATAATTAATGGTTCCCTTAATTGTCTTCATGAAATATTTGCATGTGCATAATTTGCATAATTTACTTGTATTAATTAATCTTTCAAAGGAAATTTATATTGAAGAGAGTCAAGAAAAATTCCCGTTGTTTTATTTATAATATAACAGTTCATCTGTTTTGTTGTTTTTTTTTTTTGGCTTTAATTTTTAACGTATCATGGAAGAATTTATTTTAGGAAATGTAGCATTAAGTAAAATATTACAATAATGAGTACAAAGAAAAACATTAATTTCTTAATATTTTTAACCACTTTATATTACATGTAAAGTGAAAGTATGTTGTGCATTTTTTTTTATAATTGTATTAATGAATATCACAGATATTTGGCAACTTTTAGCAGTTTTCAAATACTGTTTTCCATTTTATTCTTGAAGCATTCTTTACCATTTTAGACAGGCATTACTCTGATGTGTCATTTTTCCTGAGGTTTAAAATACAGGCCACCCTATGGCAACCTGTGAAACAAAGTGGTTCTCTTTTGAAATATTGTATTAATGCTCTAATCAGTTATGTGCTTTTATCTATTTATTGTTTCTCGTATGAAGAATGCCTGTTGTATTTGAGAACAGCAGGTCAATCCTTTTATATCAATCATTACTTGATGTGATGTTTTCTTTTATAATTCTTAGATATTTGCTGTGGTTACCAAGGCCTTAAACAAATTACATTTAGTAGTGTAGCATATTCACAACTGACTGATTATCTACTGGTGCTGCATTATGAAAATTTTGTTATAGGGTAGGAGGTAACTGACAATACTTACAGTTATTGTAATGCTTCTTAAAAAAAAAAAAAATCCTTGGAAAGACTTATAATTCTTTATATGAAACACATCCACTGTAGTTTCTCAGAATCTGCCTGTAATTAGTGAAGCAACTCGAGTACTGTAATTATTTATATAATAATTATATTGTAGTGTCCTTTAAAATAGTGATATTTTGCTATTTTTATTTAACAATCTTGTACTGTCATGTTGCTTTTTAATTAATTCCATGTTCCCTTTCTAAATATAAAAAAGTGGTGCTTTCTTTACAGTTAAGCTGACTTAATCAGCCACATCCAGCCCGAGGTATTTGATTAGACTAAATGCTTTGTGTCTTAACACCTTAATTTGTTGTATTGCAGATGGGAGACTCTATATGAAAACATCAACAATGTACTGACTCAGCTGTGAAGTACAACATAGAGTATTCTTTGACGAAAACGACAGGAAAACGTCAATGATGTACTGACTGAACTATGACGAGTGAGTACAACATAGAGTATCCTTTGAAGAAGACTATCTGAAAACATCAACGATGTACTGACTCAGCTCTGAAGAGTGAGTGCAACGTTCAGTGTCATTCGAAGGAGACTGTCACAAAAACATCAACAATGCCCTCACTTGGCTCTGAAGAGTGAGTACAGCACACAGTATCATTCAAAGGAGACTATTGCAAAACATCACTGATGTACTAACTTGGCTTTGAAGAGTTAGTACGGCATACAGTATCATTCGGAGGATACTCTCATGGTCTCTCTGAGATACTCATTCGGAGGATACTCTCAGTCATGCTTATACTAGCATCCTCAGCTGTATGGAAGGTTGTGTTTGAAAGCCAGGGGCATCTTGCAAATGGATGTGGAGTGAGTGCGCTTTTCCTGTAAATAGAAGAACGCTAAAGTCTGTTTTTTGAAATCCACCGTATGACAATTTCCTGTTCGGAAGACTAAAACAGTTTGAGAACATGAGAAATATCAGGGCTCAAATGATTGGCAGTTTAGATTTTTACATTGCATCCTGAACAGAAAATGTTTTGGTTCATCTTTACATGAAAAGTCTAGCTACTACACCAACTACACCTACTACACCTAGCACCATGCAAAACCATGAGTTTCATGAGAAAATACAGTCAATTTTACAGTGCAGTGATGAAATGGACACAATTAGTAGTTCAATGATGTATTTTCTAAATTCTAAACTCAGATCATATTTTTTTTGCTACTGTTGTATATATCAGGTGAAAAGTAATGCTGAGTGTCACAATTGGTATGTGTGTATAGAACTAGAGGACATTTTTATGTGTGTAGTACAATTACTAAGGAAAAAATGTGTATATTAAATATATTTATTTTCTATTATCTTTATTATTTTTATCTTTTTAAAATAGCTGCCATTTTGTCAGGCTGCATGCAGGCATGTCAATAATGTCCACAAATTATAATGATTCATCAGTTATGCTGCATAATGAATTAATATAGGACTGATTTGACCCAACTCAAAATTCACTTCATGGTCGTCCTATTGCTTGGATTGTTCCCTAAGTTCCTACTGTATTTTGTTTCCGCTTATGTTTTAATGTAATTTACGATGCACATTTACAACAAAAACATGAAATATTGTTTGCTGTTCTACTGAAAATCGGACAGCATATTTGATCAAATCTTGAACTGCCATTGTAGGACAGCTTTTGGTGATCAGCATCCAATTCCCAGCTTATTCATGGTCAGTGTATGAGTCGGTGTTTTATTTTACATATTTAACCCTTTCACTGCAAAGTTATATATGAAATATGATCATTTATATGAAAAAATACCCTTGTACTGTGAATTGTTTGCCAAATATATAGTGTGAGAGCCAGCTTATCATGTGAGCTGTATTTCCAAGAATAACATACCAAAACTGGCCTCAGTGTAAATCATACCATTTTACCTCTTTTACAGTGGGTGTACACTGCATAGTTCACTTGTTCCATGGTCTCTTATACATTACTCTCCCTTTTTTGTGTTTGTTTTTAAGCAACAATAAAACACTCAATCATATGGGTACATTTAGCCAATTTTATTCATAGACAAGGATACTTTTAAATCTTGTTAATTTCTGTTAAGTAAAATGTACCCCTGAATGTTGGAGCTTCTTCCACGGTTGAAATACTGCAATGCAGAAGAAACACATTTTTCCTGTATAACTGATAAGTGGGTGGGAGTTTGAAAGGGTGGATAACTGAAACTCTGATAATTTATCATTGTTTAACTTTATAAATGCATTGAAAGGGTTAAGTTAAAAAATCTGCACGTGACATTGAAAATAGCAACAAACTGTTCTTAAAATTTTATACGCTCCTGGGTTAAGCATTTCAAGCGGCTAAGCATACTGTGTGTATAAAACTGTCCTTTTGGTCAATGTTATGTATGAAATGAAGTCTCAGTCAGTCAAATCCATCCAGAATTAAATTTCCAGCAATGCCGGTAATATACTAATACAATGAAGATAAAACTTATGGATTCATGGCATTAAACTGTGGATCAAGAGTATTAGGGATATTGCTAACTATGTTTAGTTGCAATCATTAATTTTGCAGAGTAATGGCATACTTTAATTCCTAAAGATAATCATGTGAGATCTTACATTTTGTAAGGCACTGGGCAGCTACTTTTAATTTCATGATTATCATTGTCATATGATTATTACTATTATTTTTGAACCTTGATTTTTTTTTTTTGTAAATTAATTGAACTCTAATGTGACTGTCACACTATCTAATGAGCCCAATGTATTTTTTTATTTGCAATCTTTTATATAAATAACTTTATGCTTAAAATGTACACAGTTACAGGATGTATGATGGTATTGCTCTCCTTCCATTTGTATTACCGTGCAAGGATGTCTGTGTGTTTAAAGAATACTTAATTTTGTTATTTCAATTGTGAGTTCAGTTTATGTGTTTGTATGAATGTGGGATTTTGAATGAATGTGTGCATGCATGCAATTGTTTGCATGCGTGCATGTGCTATATAAGTTACTGTTACTCCAAAATGAAATCAGAAATAAAAATACTGTGTCATGTAAGATGCATTTGTTTGATACTTGTTAATATCTGATTCATGCCCGTAATTGATATATGCCTGTAAAATTTTAGTGAAGCCTTGTCATTCCGTCCTTTTCAATGGTTTAAATAAGTATGGTGGGTAGATGGAAAGGAGTCATGAGTCAACATTAAATATAGCTTCAGTCTCAATTATTGCATAATCAAATAGAAATAATATCAATGGATGATCATAAATGGTCTAGCTTGCAATTCTGTCGATTTCCTCAAAGTGCTCATGATAGGAATAGAATTATTCAGAGCAGTTATGTCTTTTGAGAGAGAACTGTTTTTCCTCTAGTACTACAAAAGATCACGCTAATTTAATAATAAAAAACATGCCTTTCAGATTCAGAAAGGTGTGTTACCAAATAACTAAATGTATTTTGTTTCTACCTTCCAAATGTACCTATTACAGAATGCACCCATTTAGGACATTACTGGAGTGTAAAAACCAGGTGTGTTGGCAATTTACTAGGATGAGTTTCCCCGGAACTGGATGCATGGACAAATGGATGAAACTGTATAAAGTCATGAAGAAAGTGAGCAAAGGTCCCTCCAAATTCTTCATGCACATTTTCAAATTTCCTTCTATTTTTTATGAATGAAGTTGAATACTTGTTCTATATTTTGAGAATTACTAGTCCACTATTAATGTATATTAATACTATTAATATAAACTCTTAATGTATTAAATATTAGAATGATTATGAAGGCGTGATGTGAAACACTGCTTAGGAAGTGCATATAAAAGCAATTAAAAAAGGGACAATCTTCTAACTTATACCATATCTCTTACAGTAAGTATGACAGAAACATGACATACCAGCGAATAGCATTTTTAATGACTGATGTTTGTGATTTACATTTGTTGTGAACATAGCCATTGCAGACAAGAACAGTCACGTCTGATGGTTTGATCTGCTGTAGCTGCTTAAATAATCTTCAAAGTAAGATTTATGCCATTTTATAAAATAGCCATTTAGAACTTGTAGTTAGAACTCTCTCTCCTGATGTATACTGAGCATGTGAGAAAGCCTGATGGGAAAACAGCTGTCAGCCAAATCTTGATGCAAATGAGCAAATGATGCTCTTTCACCAAGTGCTTTTTCATCTGAGGTGTGTTTTTCCACATGGACATTTTGCCTCCTGTCCTGTATTTCCTGGCTAAATTTTTTTCTAACATTCTCAAATTTCTCATGTGTTACAATAGACTGACTTTTTTCTTCACCAAATGCTGAAATCGTGCGGGTATTGGTTCTCATTCTGATTATTCAGAGTTACGTCAATCAGCTGATTGAATCTGTAACTGCGCCTTTAAATCAGCTTCACCAATACTAATATGAGTCAGCTTACACGTTGGTAATATGATTGCATCAAAAAAGCTTTAAAAAGGTAATACTACTTGAACGACAGATAAACTGCACAAGATTAACCTATACTGACTTAAATTTAGGCAACAGCTAGAATCTCCTTCAACCAGGAATGTGAGACGCAAATGTAGAAAATACAATAAGTTAAATAAATCTCACAAGGGAAGGTACTGGTTCAGGTTGAGGTGTCCCTCGATTGGCAGAGACCAGAGATGTGGTATGGCCTCCTGACAAAGTTTTACAGCTTGAGCAAACTAGGAATAAACTTAAAGCCATTTAATCAAATTAGGACACAATGTGTTTTAACGAAATGGAGAAAGAGAATTACATGACAAGCCCCATGGCTCATTATCTAAATGAACATTTTGTGAGTACAGACATTGAAGGCCACAGGAAGGTAAAAGGCCTGAGTCGTAAGGCCTGAGTTTGGACGTTACACAGTAATTATTCTTTCATGCTTGTCTGTGCACTTAATGAAAGTGAAAAGCTTAGAAACAGAACAGAGGAATATAATGTGGCATGAAATTGAAGGTAACCTTTTAACTTTTAGTTTATTCGCAGGAAGTCAAGCTGAACTTTTTGAAAGTACACTTGCTTAATTTTTACCCCTTATTTAATTTATTTGCTGCATTGGGTCTGGAAAAAGTCACATTACTCCACCCTTACTGTCTATGTAATATGCAGGTTTTATTGTCTTTGTAATCATCACTTTAACAACATCTGCATCATTTTCAACATCTTTGGACACCTCTAGCAATGGGCTAAAGAAAATATAGACAATATATTACAATTTCCCACAGTTTCTTGGACTGCATGACAGCCTATTATCAACCTTATCCTAGTCTGCTGTTTCCTGCACAATTATTAATCAGATGTTAAGGATCCCCCCCTCCAGTGTCCTAAGGTGTGCTGAGATCTACCATTACATGATCATCAAAATCAGCCTCCAATGGAAAAGTTAAATTAAACATTCTTTGTCCACTTAATTTATTCTACAAAAATGTGGGACAGTACAGTCACTTACTTACTAATTATCTGTTTACACACAGTATAATTCTGGAATTCACAAGACAATCATATCAAAATGGATAAATGAAGCATTGTGTCCCTGTTTCTATATTGAAAACAGGCTCACAAATCACACCAATTTGAATGTTTCCACTGCCTAATAATAATAATAATAATAATAATAATAATAATAATAATAAGTATTTTGTATGAAGAGCTGACTATTTAAACTGTGGTTCAAGGTGAACAGTGAGAGCAGTGAAGGTCTTGTGGCCCCTGTTGGTGGATCTGTTAATAGGTAACAATCCTTGTGTGAAAGATGCTGATCTTCTTGCCATTCATCAAATTATCATTATCAATCATTACAATATCAGCCCTAAAGAGAGCTATTTGCTTGGAGGCAAACCTGTTAACTCCTAGATATCATTAAGCTGAGTTTTGTTGTTGAATATTCATAATGCCGATGCGGTTCCCTGCTTCTCCAGGACCCCCAGGGCCTGACGTGTTTGCCGCACCTCCCAGTAAGGCGGCCCACTGAGCCCAGCATGGGAATTGTGAGAGGCAGCAGGTGATATTGAGCTCTGGAGGTGCACTGCTGATCTTGCAGGTTTATGAAAGCACTAATAAGGAACCACAGTGTCATCAAAGTTCTTAGAAGACACCGTTGAAAACCTGTTATATATAAATATATTACCTGTTATATTTAGATAGAAATAATGTGTATATCTCTGTTTATAGCTTTCCCTGTGTAAATATTAATTTTACTTCCTATGCCGACCCCTGGAGGGTGGGCTTCCCCTTTGAGTCTGGTTCCTCCATTCATTGGGGTTTTTCCTTGTCACTGTCACCTCTGGCTTGCTCACTGGGGGCTTTGGGCGGGGGTGCTGTAAAGCACTTTGAGTCAATGTAATGTGAAAATTAGCCTTACCAATAAAACTGAATTGAATTAAATGGTATTTTGTCCTAATTGCACTGGACTTTTTTGGCTTTTTTGCACAATTTCAAAATTGTGTTCTAGAGAATTTCTTCTGTCTCACAGAACAGCCAACAGATCCTTATGATGTGTGTTACACAGGAAAACTTATTATTATACAAGCATCTAACCTATAATCAGGGTTGCCTGGTAAAAGGAAGCAAAACTAATCGTTGACTAATAATCTTTTGGGATATTTAGAAGATGTGGAATCAATCAACAAAAAGAAAGCCTATCCATCTCACTGTTCCTCTTGCGACAGTCATGTCCTCCTTCCTACACCGTAGTTCTGTATATTCATGCCTTTTTTGGTGTATTCTGTTGAGCACATTGGAATGGCTGGAGACTTGCCTTTGACAAAACAGAGCACATCTGTCAGACAAGCACCTTGGTGTGGTCAACGAGCGCTTGAGTTCCAGTGAACCATGGAAATACTGGAAGCGAGCAGAGTAGCACATGTCTTAAGATTAGACTGAGCTGGGCTGCAACCTGAGGCCCTGGCCTGAAATGTAATGATAGCTGTAAAATCCTATAATTGCTGTTTGAAAACTGTGCCGAAAGACTCACATGTAGCTTGTGAGGGCAGCTGAGCTAATGAGCGTTTGTTATTTTTCCGCTAAGGACGCGATTTTCAATGGGTCATGTTTGAAGCGAAGTTATTTTCTCCTGCCGTCTATTGGTGACATTTTGAGAAATGGCTGCCCATAATGGACGGATGGCTTAGAATTCTGTTGCCGACAGCTGTTGCGGCTGGTTTGGTTCTCTCCTGAGTGGTTAATGTAGTTGTTCTAGTGGAGTTGTGGGGAAGATTAATGGACACAAAGGATGTGTGCCAGTTGTGAGGAGAAACAGCGCTGGGCGAGCCAGAAGCCATCTGTTCACTCGCTTTTACTGCTTTTTTTTTTATGGAGGAAACAAACAGATGGAAACAAGGCTGTGCAGACAGCTTTATTTCTGAATTACTACGGTGCACAAATGTGACACTTAGAAAGACAGAAAAGCCAAGCAAGCAAACCACGCAAGCTAACTGTTTGGTTTGGTTCCTTGGGTAGATGAAAAAGCTTATAAAAATATTTTATACTAAGAAGCACACTGGACAATTGTAATTCAATTTAATTTTTATATAGCGCCTTTCACAACAGAGTTGTTCCAAGGCGCTTTACATGGGTGTGTTGAGATACATGAAAGGCAGAAGTCAACAGAGGAGAAGAACCAAAAACTCCCAAGTAAGGAGAAGAAAAACCTCTGTGGGTCCAAGGTCAACCGGCTGCCCCCCCCCCCATACTAACATTACTGAAAACAGAATTCACTGGGTCTTGTTTATATCTTTGCTAACAATCCATCTATTCTGGTTGTATATCAGGCTTCTCTGTTCAGGGACGTCATAGAGCAGGTCATTTTTAAAATGAGAGAAGTGAAATTAAATATTAAACGTGCACCTCAGCTCACCAGATATAGATGAAAAATCCAAGCGCTGGTTCAATGGATTGTTCAGTCATTTCTGATTTGGTCAAGAATTTTCAGCCCGGTGTGCGTTCGCTGAAAAATGACGTTCGCCCGTCACATGTGGACTTGAGATAAATCTGTCGCAATCCTCATGAGAATCTAAGGTTTCCCAGCACTTAGCTTGGCAGGGCTGAACCAGCAGTGCATTATTCATGCTGGCTAATGGTACCTCAGAGCTGCCTGTGTGAAATGGCCGCAGTTCAATCAGTTAAAATCAGTTTGTCACCAGAGTGTTTTACCTCGCTCAGTGATCAATTGTTGCTAGACAGCTTTGATGATTTACCTCTAGTTATAAGGCAATTAATAGACAGTGTTTGGTTTGTTTGCCAAAACCTGCTTATCATATGATATGTAGCATTGATTTAGCGCAAAAAAAAAATACGCATTAGTAATGTCATAAATATTTACGGCTGTAATTTGTGTTAAAAAATTATTCTGTTTCTGTAAATTCTGCCATATCATATCCAATAGGCTACGAATCTCTCTATCTTTGTAAATAAACAGACATCTCATTTTCCCTTATAATGCATTATCAAATATCAAAAAGTCACTCGGCTAATAGAATGGTAATTATTGTTGATACAATTGTTGATTCTCTTTAGTAAGCAATTAAGGCTCACAGCATGGATTAGAAACACAATGCCATCTACAAAACAAAACTCACTTGGCAAAAGGCGGTAATTATCTGCCTTATTCATTTATTTTGCCAAAAATTCAGCTTAGACCTCAGGATATCCAGTAATGACTGTAAAATGTAGCAATTTTATATTGCGCCTATAGAGCTATACATGAAAACATAAAAAAAGGGAAACCCTGAACTTTCTCATTTAAAGCATCATCCCCAAAATAACATCATCCCCTAAAACAACACCATACTCTAAAAAATATAAAGATTATTATTTTAAAATATTCGATGAGAGATATTTGATGAGATGAAGAAGAGGCCTCAGTTTAAACATGCAGAAATGAATATGGTTACAACTGGATTCCTCAACTGTCTCCTCTTTTGAGACTGACTGGACACTGAGTTGTGTGATTATCTGTCAACGTCACATACAGCACATCAAGATGGCGTCACCTGCACTGTCAGAAAATACTCATTCAACAATTTAAGCCATTACAGCATGTATTCACATACATAAAAATGGTCACTCTTTGTTGTTAGAACAAGAAGGAGAAAACGGTATTTTAACTTTGCATTGTTTAATGCTGATTCCTTTTTGTTTCCACAAAATGGCGCCTGTTCTCCTAGCCTGCAAATCATTGCGAATAAAATGTAGCTGATTTGCCGCTTGTTTCCTGCACAGTGGAAGCACTTTACATGAATGAACAAGAAAGTTTTACAGCTACTTTTATCAACAGTGTTTCCCTCACCAACAGAAGGGCAACTGGTGAATCTATATGTAACTGCATTTAAAAATTAATCACTTCCAAATGATGTTGTTACTAAAAGCAGCAAGATGACTTATTTAATATAGCTATTGCCTTTGACCTCAAAGGTCTATCTAAGTCTCATCTTTTCCTGAATGTATAAGTAATTAATGTAGGTTAGTATGGATAAGTTTCCACATTGCAACCATTCTGTGGCAAAAGCATCATCCTTAGTGTATTAGCATGCAGGTAAAAGTACTCGAGGAATAAGTGCTTATTTACACTAGTGGCCAAAATCGTGGAAACAGCACTTTTGATATTACGCTTTAAAAATTACTACATGGATATTGTCAGTAATGTTTATAAACAGCATAAGGATGACTAAATAAGTAGCTGGAGCAACATTTTAATAAAGTTCTGCAATCAGTTAAGACTGGAAGTGTTTCCACAATTTTGGCCACTAATGTAATTACTTATTTCCCTTGGCTGACGCTTGAGGTCACTTAGAATCTGACACATCGGTACAGCTTGCTGATTTCCCGGAGCAGGTCCTTCATCCACCATCTGTTATATCGTTATTTATTACCGTTATTGTTTGGATGTTATCGTGAGCTCTTTGCTTCCATTTTCCCCAGTGATTATTTCTGTCCTTGTGTCTTTCACGCCCCTGGATGATCTCTTTTCTCAGTAGGGGCACAAAACAAGGGGCTTAACAGAACAAACAAACAGAATTGCATGTGTTTATTTGATAGGTGCCCCCACCACCACCCGCCGGCGTAGAGCTGCAAGTCAATTATAACAATGCAAAAGGATAAGTACAGTTTGTCTTATGCTTAATTGTACAAAGAACATGGCTCTGTGAGATGAAAGTATAATAATGATTTACGTTAGATCAAACTGCCTTTGAGCTGAGGTTGTACAACTAGCTAAGTGACGTAGCACCGAAAGCTAAGGTCCAATCCAATCTGGACGCAATCCATTGTAAAGAAATCAGATTCATGAATGAAGTCAATAGCTTGGTTCAGAGTGAAGAGATGTGGTCTGAGTCTTCATGAAGAGAAAGGGAAATGTTGCAGCCTTGATGTTCATTAAATTAGCCTGTTAGAGTCTAATGTGCTGCTTTTGGCCAGTTCAGTGCTTATATGAGGTGATATGGTGCCACCTACTGGACATGGGAGTAACTGGTGCATGTAGAAAAAGTCATGTTTACACTTTCAGTCCTGCTGCATAACGACATTTCGGTCAATATTTTTACCAGACATTTCTATCCACAGCGATTGCAATTGAAAGCAGAGTCTGCAAGTCCTGGAGGAACTGGTGTTAGCTGGCCTTAACTGGTTCAAGTGCCCATCGGTGACATAACTGCTAATCAGGGGATGTGGTCAAGTGGTACTTTACCTAGCATGCAAAGTTCTTAGAAGGGACTGGGTTGCAGTACAGAAGCACAGGGCAGGAGGTAAGCAGTACCCTAGACAGGATGCCAGTGTCTTAGAGGGGACAGACTAACACACTCTGCTTAATACGGAGACTCACTTAAACAGCATGACATTCGACTGTAAGAAGGTACTGGAGTATCAGAGGGACTTGTGGGTAGGAATGAAACCCACAAGAGGTGTGACATCACAGTGCTACCCAAGACTCACGATGCTTCTCATGTGAAACTATCCCTCCATTCATCTTCTAACCACTTACACTTCTAATCATGCAGAAATATATTTGGCCAAATTATGCAGTACTGTGCAAAAGTCTTTGGCAGTCAATAGTCATCTTTAAAGCTATTTATCTGGGTAGCATGTGCAATTCTGCTCAGAACAAAAAAATAAATAAATAAATTTAGCATCAGACATATGCAAATTAAGAGTAATACAATTAAAACCAGTAAGAATATTTTCTGTTCTCCAAAAAGTCACTGATATCTGGTTGGATGGCTATATGCACTAAAACTCTCCTCAGGGGCAACTCAGCCATTCCATGTATTTGTTAAATTTCACCACCAGCACACTTAGTTAATTAATTTATTTAATTTAAAAAGTCAATGAGACATTGATTAGCTATACGAGGTGTGCTAGTGGTCGATTCAAAGAATACATGTATTGGCCGGTTGCTGCAAATATTGGGGTGATTTTAGAGTTTTTGAAATGGCTAAGCCAGGGGTAGCCAATCTTATTCGCAAAGGGCCGGTGTGTATGCAGGTTTTTGGGATAACCTGTAGGTCAGCTGTTCAAACCCAGGTGTGAGGA
>JAODJU010000035.1:15659720-15671686 GCA_026776725.1 Gnathonemus echidnorhynchus | reverse complement strand
TTTTCGAACTGGTTGGTTCGACTTTTAAGAAATTCGAGTTCTAATGAGTTCGAGAACTGAGGTACCACTGTATTTTGTACTGATCTGAAACAATATTTGAATGGCGTTATGGACGTCCAGTGGAAGTAAAGGAGAGGGACATTTACCTAGCCTTAATTTAAATAAGGACAGGGACACTGATTATTTTAGCCATCATCTGTTGCTACTTTATAAATACTACGAGTACATTTACAAGCAGAAATGGTCTGGATCCAAACTTTTCATTTTAAGGTACCCCATGCAGTTTAAATGGACTTTCGTCGACTTTCGTTTACCCAGGGTATTGTAACGGGTATATTACATCCGACAATTTATCCAACTAAGTAAGAAATCCGGCTTAGCGGCGAAATTAAAAATCGTGTCGCCCCCTTTAAATTATTCGGTCCTCCAATATCCCAGAAGCCTCCGGTGACGATCCTACGAATCACACTGACTTACTCGGGGGCGGGGGGGTGTGAAGTTACAGGGATCGTATATGTGTGTGTACACTGCGTAATATGGGACGTGTTTAATAAGAAATTAACGTCTGCTTCGTGTGTAGTGGGAATCTGCCTTCTCCTCGCAGAATGATTACAGCGACGCGGCCGTCGTGCGGTGCCCTGTCCTTTTTCACCCTGCTCTTTCTGACGGGGAGCCTGCGCGTCGCCTCGGCTTTCTACCTTCCGGGTTTGGCCCCCGTTAGTTTTTGTGAACAGAACGGGAAAAAGCCGCCCGGTTGCAGGGTAAACGTCTCCGCCGCAGTCCCTTGTGTGCGTTATTGGTGACTTGGCGAATCGAACCGGCGGCCCGTCGTCGGCTTGAGGGGGAAAGGGCCCTGGCAAAAGGCGCCTTCGCCCCCGAGTGCCGGCAGCTCCTCGGTGCCGGAAAATCCGACGTCTTTCAACTGGCCGTCCAGTCCAACCGGGCGACTGGCACCGTTCGTGTATCCGGGTTTAATTGGCTGTCTGACAGGCGCTGTGAGGCTGGCGGGGGCGGCGGTTACTGCGCGTTACCGCGTTAGGATGGGAGCGGCCCTCCTTACCTTAGTGACAGTAGTTTGCCATAAGGCTGGGCTGCGGCTCCACCTCGCCCCTGTCCCATTAAAAGTTCTTTTCATTTTCAGCCATGATGATTTTATTATTATTATTATTATTATTATTATTGATGTAATCATGTTGTAGAAACGACCGTAGTTGACTATGTGACCTTACTGACCGTACCATTGTCACAGTAGTGCAGGTAGAATTTGTTTCGGGCTTGTTTTCTGCAGGTGTGACTGTGTGCGGTGATGTAGGTAAATGATCAGTCGTAATCTGAGTGTTTTTCTCTCTTAGTCTGAAATCGAGCTGTTTGTGAACAGACTGGATTCCGTGGAGTCTGTCCTTCCATATGAATACACGGCGTGAGTAAATCGTAATCTTTATTATGTTATTACAGACGGTAAGGTAGTTATGCCATTGTGCATAACTGTCATGCCTGAATAGTTTATTTGAACTAGAAGTCCCATATATAATTCATATTGTTCAAGCATGTTATCACTGGTAGCTGCTTAAAATGTTTCTATTTGAAAACTTTCTAATGTGATTCCATACATGAAAATGTGTGAAACGGTGCTATGTGCTGTCGGTTTAAATATGTAGGCATAGTTAGTTGCTTGTAGTTGTGTTATGATGCCAAAAGTTAATATTGTTACTGTGTTGGTAAAATAATTTCTTTGAGGATCAGCATGGAATGTTTATTATAAGCCATCATGAGTCTGTAGCAAGTTGTTTTTTTTTGCTATTTATGTTTATAATTCTAAATTATAACTTGTGTTGGTATACAGTGTTTCATATGTATATATGCATATTTTCCACTAGTATTCTACTGTTTTATAAAAATTATATACAATATCTTTGAATTCAGCAGAAAAGTAATTTACTGCTGGTCATGGTCTGAAATGTCATGGTACTGACATTTGAACTGGACATTCTGCATGTTGCAGGTTCGATTTCTGTTCTGTTGACTCGGAAAACAGGCCATCTGAAAATCTGGGTCAGGTTTTGTTTGGTGAAAGAATTGAACCATCTCCATATAAAGTAAGTGTTAATATCAAGCAAGGGAGGTACAATATGCTGGATTCTACACACAGGTGCCACAGTCCCATAGATTATTGTGTGTGAGTGTTTACCCTGTGATTGTTTGTCTAGGTTATTCCCTGCCTTGTGCCCTGTACTTTCTTAGCTAGGCTCCAGGTTAACAGTATGACCCTATACTAGATAAGCAGTTATAATATATGGTTGGGTAGATGTGAGATCTGATCTGACTCTCCTGAAGAGAGGAGATGCTTTTCAGTCTTCTCAGGGCTCTGCTTCCAGATTTTGTACATCAAGTGAGAAGAAGTGTTTTTTTTTTTAAAAATATATATTTCAATGAAGCCTGTGAAATGGCTGTTGCTGAACTGCAGGGTTAATTAAAAATAATTATCTTGCTTTTAACTCAATTAATTATTAATCAACTTTCTGTAATCTTTTCTGTAAATCTGATTGCATTTGTTCTATAATCTTGCAGTTTACATTTAAGGAAGGAAAACAATGTGAGCCGGTCTGCACAAAGTCATACAATACAAACAAGCAGGAGGATCGGGCGAAGCTGGACTTTCTGAAGAAAGGCATGCTTCTGAACTACCAGCATCACTGGTAAGTAAAACTGAGTAAATAAATAATTTGCATTGTACTGCAACCCAGAAGTTAACATTTCCTCACTGTACTTGCGTTGCAATGCATTGATTTAGGACTTGAGCAGGACCCTCTTTCAGCTATCGGGTCCAGATTAATGCCTTCTTTGAGCATCCTGTAAGCACTTGTTTACAAGCACTGTCGAGCGAATCAGTAAACCATTGCAGAAGTGTTTTGTTGGAATATTTTCGTAAGGCAGTGTTTTATTGGCTTACATGGAGTGCATCTTACAGATTGCGGCCCTCATCAGTCATAGTTGTGTTTCATTTTTTGGTGCATGTCGAGTGTGTTTATTGACCTGTATCATGTAACGCAACTTTGAGACGTGTGATGGGGACAGGGCTGTGGGCGGGATCAGGGGCAGCTGGAGGGTATCTTTACTAGTCTCCATTAATTCTTAGTTGACTGAGGTTTAATGGAGAATTGCTACAGTGTGCCAAGTCTGTAAGTGTGTGCAGATGTTCTTTTCTTTATGAAACCGCAGCTTAGAAAACAATGTTTATGCTGGCAGGGGAATTTCCACCTGTTTTGGATTGCAAAGTCAAATGTCAACTACAGTACCAGTCAAAAATATCAGTACACCTGTTAGAAACCACAGTTTAAACATTTAACAATTTAAACATTGTACCCTTGCTAATTAAATGAAGTGGATGTCAGGTATATGGATTACTTGGGTTGGACCCAAATATTTCAAATTGTATTTGTGAGGATGAGCTCTTAAGTTCCGCGTTTGTGATTCCCTCTGTTCGTGTTCATGGTCAGGGGCTGCCCCCAGCTTACAACTTTTCCTTCTAAGAACATTTACCAAACATTACGATTAAGGTATGGAAGCGGTCACAGTGTCCAGATGCTCCCAGAACGTTACCCCACTACTACAACTACTGCTGCTACAACTAAGAATAATATGGTAGAAGCAGATGTAGGGCAGTGGGGGACACTGGCTTTGCACCTCAAAGGTCACAGGTTTGAGACTAGATGATGTAATTGCAGTATGGTCATACAGCACTTTTATAAAATATTTTTTTAATTCTAAATAAGTATTTTTCACCATTATGTTAAAAAGGATACTCGGGTAATAACATTATTATGCTAACGTCGACCGAACCTTTGTTAAAATGTAAAAGGTTGAAATAACATTCCATTAACTTTACTGTTGGATCTTTCTCGGCCAACTTTGAGAAGACCTTCACATAATGTTGGCTAAAGTCCTGCGGATGTTTCCTGTCAGCCGAAGTTATGTTGATGTCAGTTGTCTTTACCAACCGCATGCCATCACAACCTATCATAATGTACCATTTCATCACGGTTCCAGCTGATTGGGCTGTCCTTCATTCCTAAGCAAAATAATGATCCAAAACAAATGTGAACAAGAACTAACTAGGGAAGAGCAAAGGTAAAGGACAATCCATATTAATGATGTGGCCTGCGCAGTTTTTGGGCCTCTTTCTCATAGACTTTCTCTTTGTTATGTACTGGACAGAAGACCCCATATCTCAACAAATGGCTGCAGAATATCTTAAGTGACATGTTAGGTAATTTCCTTCTTCAACTTGTTAACTGGATGCCTCTTGTTCATGAAGCTGTTATCAATGGCTTTTTTTCACAAATTCAAGATTTCTAAACACTTCTTCAACTCTTTTTGTGGGGTTGCACTGACACCATTTTTTTCAGACTGAGTACGAGTATTTACATTTGAGTTTGATGTGTCTGTGAGAGAAGACAGGGTGCAGGAGAGTGACCGGGGCTTCACAGTGCACATTGAGGTGACGTCATCTTTCCCATAGTGCAGGGCCTGACATTATTGACGGAATCTCATGATTTGTGGGTAGTTTTAATAATTTCCACAAATTCAGTGTACATAATGTGGGACATTAACACGCTTAAATTCCATACTAGTGAAGACGAGTATAATATTAAATATGGAAACATAAATTTCACTTTACATATTGTAACTATAACAGCAATAGTTTGTGAATAAAAAAACAAACTCCATTGTGCAACCTGTAACTCGACATGACCTGACATGCAAAAAATGCAATTATGTATTGACAAGCCAACAACCAATTTTTAACTGTTTTTGTAAATGCACTAAATTTTCACTTTGAGAGTGGATCGTATGGTATGTGTCACAGATGTAGCCTAGACTGTGGACTGAGATGCACACAGAAGATCACGGGTGTAGTGTGATGCTTTAAAATCTTAGTTGTTGTTCACTGCATGTGTATGAGGTCTGTTGCACAAGTTTTATTAACCAACATCTCTGCACAGATGCATTTCGGGGTAATGTCATCGTCAGTTGCAGTCAGGACACTGCTAAATGCGTTTGACGTCCAGCCTCACCAAATGTCTATTATAGCATGATTAAAGTACATCAACAACTTCTCGGTTGTCATGGAGATGTCCTAAGTGTAGCTCTTCTGATAGAATCCTGTTGAGCTCCTTGTTATTAGAACTAATGTTATGCAGCTGTTTTGCTTACAGCTCCACCCACTTATCCAACTTGTCCCTGGGATCTGCCATACACACAGATTGGTCTATTTCCTGGGTCGTATTGCTTATACACACATTTGTGCATAAGCCTTTTGAACAGAGTCGTATCCCAAAAGCATTTGTCTGGTATCTCATATTTTGCTGGTCAGTTTCGTGCTGCGATGTGTAAACCTGTCAAAGCACATGACATCATGCCTCAGTAGCTGCTGTTATCGGTCTGTCCACTAGATGGAACCACAGGTTTTTTTCCCTGTGTGCTCACTGCGGAGCTTTAAATTTCTGTGTTCTTTGGAAATTTAGGGCACTTATCTCTGGAACGTTAAATCACACCACATTCCTTGTCCGACCTTTTATTTTTGAACTAACAGACAAGACCCAGGTGGAGAATTTGAAGTAAAGGTGCTCAGTTTTCCTTTAAATGGTTCCACAGTGGCATACAAGTATGAAAGCCTGAGGTGGCTCTGCACTGCTGCCATACTTGCAGTACATGTCCTGCTGGCTTTGCAAGGTTACCAGTGCTGACCAGTAGAGGGCAGAATGGAGATCCTGCTCACTTACTCAGTGTCCCAAGTTCTGGGCCTGAATAGACAATACAAACGTCAGATCCCTTCCACACAAGAACCCACAATATACAAGTGGTTTTACCTGCCAGTAAAAATGGGCCTTTAATTCATACTGGAACTCGGTGGTTATCCTCAAAGAGGCTCTACAGATCCAGATCTGAAGCTGTCTGCTTTCTATTCTGCATTTTTGGCCTATGGTAATGATTCATATTTTGTGTGTCAGAGAACACATAGGAGAGTTTCATTGTATTGTAATAGGCCCAGTCCTTTAAAGAAAGCTCTAAATTATGTTCAGCTAATGGTCTCTTCTTCTGCAGGATTGTGGACAACATGCCAGTTACCTGGTGCTACATTGTGGAGGACGGACAGAAGTACTGCAATCCGGGCTTTCCTATTGGGTGTTATGTGACTGGAAGTGGGCAGCCCAAGGATGCCTGTGTAGTAGATGTTAGTACACATATCTAAACACCCTTCAGCTTTCATGTCATGGGGGATGAAAACTGGAGGAATCTACACAAGTATGATTTGGATATTTACTTAACTGCTTTTTTTAAAGGGGCAGTACCAAAAGAGATTTTCTCCATGTTTAATCACCTGTGAAACATTAACTGCTTGGGCATTTAAGACCATCTATCATTCTCTGAATCACTTCTGAACATTTAAATGTGAGTTATTGTCTGTCAGCAGTGAAATAGCTCCTGAATTTTACTTCACAGCTAAGTTTTAATGGCCAAGACACCTATTACATCTTCAATCACGTCAACATTACGATCTACTACCATAAGGTAGAAGCACAGAATGAAGATGGAGAAATGCGGCTCGTAGCAGCTAAAATGGAGCCAAAGAGGTGGGTTTGTTGTAATATATAGTGCGTACTGGTGGTCTTCCGGAAGCTGATGTAATAAATTTAATCTTTTCTAAAGCTTCAAAAATGGAGAGTGTTCAGGTCAGCCCATGGATTTGAGCAACAAATATACTGGAGAGCTGAAAATCCCCTACACTTACTCTGTCCAGTTTATTGTAAGTCTGGCCAGTTTTCTGTCTTATTTGGTTTCTGTTACAAAGCCGTGAATTAAGGCTAATTATATTCATCTGTGCGTGTTTAAGTTGAGGACTTCAGCATGATCTGAAGTGATTGTTGATATGCTTCCAGGAAAATAAAGACATTCGTTGGGCCTCTCGCTGGGACTATATTCTAGAGTCTATGCCTCACACCAACATCCAGTGGTTCAGGTAAGCTGACTTGTATCACTGGAGTATTTGTGACACTTGTTGGCCCTGGCTTGTCACTTACAGCAGCCCTGTGTCCCATTCCTTGTCCGACAGCATTATGAATTCCCTTGTCATCGTGCTCTTCCTGTCTGGGATGGTAGCCATGATCATGCTCCGTACCCTTCATAAAGACATCGCCCGGTACAACCAAATGGACTCCGTTGTGAGTAGAACAGACTCCCATAAACAGAATGTCAGCCTTTTTTTTACACTGATTCATATGGATATTTATTCTCTTTCATGCACTTTTTTGGTAACTCCTTTGATACTCAGATGTAGGGCTGCACGATATCACATAGTGGCACATGCACAGTAATCACCAGGCCTTTAGATGATGGCCGTAAACAGCTGTCCAGATGCTGGCTGTTCGGCAAGTATGCGGACGCTTAGTTACTCCCAGAATTTGGTAAGCAGATGAGTAGCACGCCTACAATATTAATGAGGCATAGTGACACCTACATTATAATCGGCCCAGTCTGGGATCCCACTGAAAAATAAAAGCCTGTCACCAGTCGTATCCTTATGTTCAATAAACGTGTCGGACTTTAAACTGCAAAAAGTACCACCACGCCATTGTTTATCTTCACCTTCACCTTGTTTATCCACAAGATCTCCTCTTTCAGAAGATCCCGTGCCTGTTGAGCTGTCCCTTTCTTCAGCGCCGCTTCACCTGCTTATCGCTTCCATGATTTACCAGAGTAGCATGTGGCCCGTGCTCCTCTAACTGAATTTAATAAGCATAAGGAAATGGCCGATTTATACAGAGTACTAGCTTTTGGAAGTCATAATATGCCTCTCAGTATTTTAGCCGTACTACTTATCAAATTGTGTGTGTGTGTGTGTGTGTAACAAAACATGAAAACATCCATAGTCCCAAAAAGCCAGCGTCTGGACAAATATTTATACCCATCATCTAAAGCCCTGGTGATTATTGCACACGTGCCATATACTTGCAGTTATATCTCGATGTTACATTGTGCAGCCCTACTCCGATATAATGTAGTCAAGATTAATAGTTGTAACGTTGCGTGTGTGTTGAGTGAAATGGTGTTTTCTTGATGTGTATAATTTTGCTTAATTGTGAAAAATCCATATATCTGATTTGAGATTCTATGAATTGAAACACTTAACACTGAACTATTTTTACTAATTATTTGTCCAGTTCAGATATGTTTAATTAAGTCAGCTTTCTGCAATTTTTAACATTATGTCACATAATTGGGGCTTATTTAATCTCCATCAGCAAGACCAAACTTGTTTTTTTTTTTGCCTTTACCTCGGTAAGGCCTACTCAGACTGTGCATGATTGTGTTTTCATGAATGCATAAGTTAAAAAACGTTGCATTTTCTTTATTTTGCCATGCGTGTTGTTTGTTTGTTCGTTATTCATACAGCATTTGTGGATATAAATTCTCAAGACTATATGTGTGGTTTAGCTTTGAGCTTAGGTTGTCGTAGTGCAGTGTCCTGACCTGATGTGATAGCTTGCAACCTTACAGGAGGAACTTTACATTAGAAAAGTTCACCCATAGTCAGAAGAACATCTTAGGTCTACACATTCTCAGAATGAATCAGATTAGGGATACCTGGTCAGCACTTTGGCTGTGTTGCAGGAGGATGCCCAGGAAGAATTCGGTTGGAAGTTGGTGCACGGAGACATTTTCAGGCCGCCGAGGAAGGGGATGCTTCTGTCAGTATTCTTGGGCTCAGGGACACAGATCTTCATCATGACTTTCATCACACTCTGTAAGTTCTGTGTTCTTAATCACACTTTATCAGTATGACTTTATGTATATAGAAGTATCTCTAGTCGATTTTGTTAGTAGGTTTACATTAGTGCCATAAGTCCACAGTTTGTCGCATGCTGCACATTATAAATATGAGTTTTGATAATTGTTGGAGTAGTTTTATTTACTGTTTATGGTCTTTAAGTTGTTTCTGTTTGTTTGGTTGTTTGTCAGTCTTTGCCTGCCTGGGCTTCCTGTCCCCGGCCAATCGTGGGGCTCTGATGACCTGCGCCGTGGTGCTCTGGGTGCTGCTGGGAACGCCAGCTGGCTATGTGGCCGCCCGACTCTACAAGTGTGAGTAGAGCAGATGCACTCCAGCCAGGGCTCATTAAGCCGCATCAGCATCAGCACATGACAGACGGACGAGCAGAGAGACCCTCTTCGGTTCCTGTCAGTCGGCACTGAAGAGACGTGTCTCAACCTTGACTGGGATCCGTTTCTGTGGTTAATTTGACGATTAGTTGTTTCCTCACTGCCCTCGTATGTTTTAAGCAGGACATTGTCTTTAGCACTTAGTGTCCAGCGGGTCTCTGGAAGCTCTGGGGCATCTTCTCCGCAGATGTGGTCACACTTGTTCTGTCTCAAGACCATGGAAGCAGTGGAAGTGTATTCAGGCTTACGCATGTCTAGATCCATTCAATTGTCCATCCATCTTTTGAATGCCTATCCTGGACAGGGTCATTGGGGGGCTTTAACGGGGGACAAGGCAGGGGTACACCCTGGATGGCTAGTTGTGTAGGGTCAAATTGTTTTACATAATGATTTATTTATTTATTTTGCCCACATTATCTGTTACGTTTAGTCCATCAGAGGGCAGCGGTACTTCTCAAGCTAAACTGCTGATCTTATGCCAGTGAGAATTCATATTATTAAAAGAACGATCACTCTTGAGCACTACTAAGCAATAAAATCTTCTGAATGCCTTCGTTGTAGGCGAGTGTTGTGACTGTCCCGCATTGCTGCTATGGTAGATTGTATTGACGTGATAGTCTGTGTCATGCAAGCGCTGGTCTGATTAGCTGTGAAGAAAACAGGGACAGTAAGGGGGTGGGGGTCAGTTACTGCTCAGAATGCAGATTCATACCCCATCTGTTTAGCTCATGCTATTATCTGTAGGGCAAAGGAGTAAGTTCTGGAGTTTTTTTTTTTTTCTTTTTAACACCTTGTCATATTCTCTTTTCCTTTAAACAGCCTTTGGTGGTGAAAAATGGAAAACAAATGTCTTGCTGACAGCTTTTCTGTGCCCTGGGTGAGTGAGTATTTTTATCAGGAAAGGTGCTAAAGCAGTGTTTTATATCCTGACACAGGAATGCAGCTGAGACAGTCTCGGCCCGTCTGAAAAACATGCGTGTGTCTGTGTGCTTATGAGGCTGTATAAGTTTGAATATTAAAACCATAGCCAGCACACCAGAGCAAAGCATAGAGAAACTGCTTCCATTATTCACTGTAGCAGTAATAACAAGTAAGTAGCAAATAAGCAAATAGCAAGTAAGCAGTGCTGTTAAGGACACCACAAAACTGAGGATATCATTTCAGTGACGAGAGAGTCCAGTGCTGATGTGTCACATTGATCAGGCTTTTACATGAATCAGGCTATAACCAATCAGAAGTTTAATATAACCAGCGCTTTAGTATAACGTTTCAAGGATTTGCGGCACTGAATGTGGCTTCTGCTCTTCCTCTACACACGCCCATTGTCATTTTCAGGGGTTGTGCTAATTGTGGTCTGATGGGCGGAAACTAATTTCGTTCAAAAACTTTGTATCTGAAAACGTACCATTTGATTTCTTCCAGGATTGTGTTTGCAGACTTCTTTCTGATGAACCTAATTCTGTGGGGTGAAGGTTCCTCTGCAGCTATGCCCTTTGGAACCCTGGTGTCTATCCTTGCTCTCTGGTTCTGCGTGTCTGTCCCCCTCACGTTTGTGGGAGCCTACTTTGGCTTTAAAAAGAATGTGAGTGTCTAGAACCGCAGGCCACAGTGGTGTCGCCACCTGTTTCTCTGTGCAGTGTCGTCACTGAATCTCAGTTTGGTCGAAGTGCACGTTCGGTTCATCACTGTATGTCTTGTCAAATTGAAGGGGATAGAGCACCCGGTACGGACCAATCAGATCCCTCGTCAGATTCCTGAGCAGTCCTTCTACACCAAGCCGCTTCCTGGCATCGTCATGGGCGGAATCCTGCCCTTCGGCTGTATCTTCATTCAGCTCTTCTTCATTCTTAACAGCATCTGGTCAGTGTGCTGGTGTTGATGTGTGTGGTTAGGCTGCCTTGGTATACAGTGGGCTGTCCGTTTATATTGTAAAGGTCATAGGTCATGGGAAAAGACTGCACTTCATTTTCATGACATTTTTCGTGCATTTTTTCCCTAATGCCTCCTACCGGAGTTGTTGACAAAGCTCTCATTCCCCACTTCCAGGTCCCACCAGATGTACTACATGTTCGGCTTCCTGTTCCTGGTTTTCATTATCCTAGTCATCACATGTTCTGAAGCCACAATCCTCCTCTGCTATTTTCACCTTTGTGCCGAAGTAAGTTTTCTCCCATCGTCGGTAAGCATGCCCAAATATATCTCTGACTTTAGTGATCGAGTTGAAGAACTGAGGAGACCTGGAAGTCTTGGCCGGAATTTCTTGGTTAACCACTAGACCACTTTAGAATCAGTCAGTTTTGATAGCGTCGTTGATTAGCTAGGTCATACCAGGGTTGAATACATTAGTCGGTGGTTTGAGTGTCATGGCCTTTATCATCCCCTTGTAGGATTATCACTGGCAGTGGCGTTCCTTCTTGACCAGTGGCTTCACCGCAGCCTACTTCCTGGTTTATGCCATCCACTACTTCTTCTCAAAGCTTCAGATCACCGGACTTGCCAGCACAATCTTGTACTTCGGCTACACCATGATCATGGCCTTGATCTTCTTCCTCTTCACAGGTATGCTCCTGCTAAAACTCTGCGTTTGTTTCCGTGTCGCCTTTCCTGGCTCCCCAGCAGCATGTGGGTCACTGTTCTGAAGCTTCCCTGGACCTTCTCATTAATACAGTTAAATGAAGTGAGAATGTTGGAAACAAAGTGAACTGGACGGGGGGGGGGGGGGAAACACCTTTTAAAATAAAAAAAGT
>JAODJU010000035.1:15635027-15647533 GCA_026776725.1 Gnathonemus echidnorhynchus | reverse complement strand
TTTGAGCCTTAGTCCTCCTTTTTGGACACAGGTGTCCTCCTTTTTGAGCCTTAGTCCTCCTTTTTGGACACAGGTGTCCTCCTTTTTGAGCCTTAGTCCTCCCTTTTATAGTCATGCAGGTGGTCACCCTTCTATACATATGACATTTTAATTTGAAGACGTGTGGCTTTTTAATGCCTTTTCATGATGAAAGCTGGATGGCATCTCTGTCTAAAGAGCTGGATGGTGCTGGACTGGCCTGGGCTTGTGGACCCCCCCGCTGTGACTAAAGCAGTTGGTCTTAAGCCTATATTAATTAAAGAATCTATGGTGTGCAAGAGTTTAGGACACAGCAGATTCCTGAATATTGAGACATATCAAGGACCATTTTGCAAGTGGAATGCTGTCTTCTGAGGGATCGTTATTCTGTAACCTTTTCTCTAAAAATTAAGTTGTTTGCTTTTTATGTAACTTGTATTTTATATGTAAAATAACTTGCTGGTATTCAAGGGTCTTTTTGGGTTGCTCAGAATAGTGTGAAGGAAGTACAGGCAGTTCCCCGCACATATCTCCATCTCTCCTAGAAGTCCTGCTCATCTCAGTTCACAAAGAACCTATGAAGCTGTTGGGAAAAATAATTTCCTAATTTCCCGTCTTTCCTTCGTCTTGTCTGCCAGGCAGCTCGCCGACACTGACAGTATTAAACATTAACACATGCTTATATCCAACAGCCCAAACATACCAAATGATGTGCTTTTCACTAACCTTGTCTCTGCTGACCGGCTTTCTTTGTCCTGCCTTAAGAAAATATATTTGCTGATGATCTATGGTTATTTTTAAAGCCTGGACACGGTTGGGGGTCTGTGGCCACTAAATTCGGGTGGTTGGGCTGGCAGGGGCTGTTCTGTGTTTACAGGAACCCCCAGCCGAGCTTAATCCACCTGCATCACCTACCGCTGCTCCGTGCGGCGCAAACCCTGGAACAACATCCAGCAACATTTTAATAATAGCGAACGCCGCCATCGCTTTCCCACTCTTAAATGCGAGTCCTGATATGATCTATCCAATGAAAAAATAAACACTATTTAACACAACAGTAGGATTTTTCTTTTCTGTAGTGATTTATTATTCAAGCAATGAGGATTTATAAATCATTCTGCGTATTGCTAATTTGTAGAGCATGTCCTGTAAGTTCCTTCTACCACTGGGGGGCATAGTGGACTAACCAGTAAAGGCATATTACCATACAACACATTTTTTGATGTAGTAACACAAAAGCTCAGAAATTAAACCAGCCCAGCATGGAAAAATGTGTCCCCTTCCCCTCTCATTGTCGGATCACTGTAACAGATCTGAATATTTAATATCCATTTAACTGTCAGTAATGATGTTCCTCCTGTTTTCCAAGGATTTGCAGCAAGAATTATTTCACCAGGAAGGCAACAAAAATGCAGATCACATATAAGCAGTTTTACACTATCTATATTAGCAATCTGTGTGTGTGTGTGTGTGTGCTTTCGTACCTGACTGGCTGCCGACATCTCCTGCAGCTACCAGGAAGATGATGACAAGGCTGACATGAGCCCCTCCAGATCGCGGCCAGATCTCTCCTCACGCGGCGAATCCCCAGCAACTCCGATTCGGGGCCCCGTTAAAACCTCGCTCTCTTTCTTCCTGCAGTGAACCCTGCTCACTGCAGGAGATCTAAGCCAGCTGGAAGAACGACGTGGCTCTCGAGCACAGAAAAGGTCATTAAAGCCTTTTTGGAATGTCGACGGCTTTGATTTGCCGCTAGAGCCTGGCGGTCCCCGTCGCTAACTGGTGCTGCTTTAATTCAAACCATGATCCAGACGGTGAGCCTCAACCTGAACTGCAAAGGAGAGACCACCTTAACCGAGCGAGACCGCAGAGGCGTAAGAGTATTTATCAGTCACAATATACAGAACCAGTGTGCCATTTTAGACAAGATTTAAGACTAGATAAGAAAGTTTAGGCTGATATGTGATACACAGTACAGAGACCTCAGCCTAGATGGGTGTTAATTTATTAACAAATCTGACAGTCAATATAAATGTAGTGGGGGAAAAAATATCGCAAATCCTCACGGTAATATACACTAAATACATACTGCACAACATCCGACATACCTGAAATGACCCGAGTTGATATTCTGTTAACTCTACCGTCTGATCTTCTGTGGAAGTTCAGTTGTTCCATGTAGCAGTCTTTGTATGCTTTAGGGAATCATTCAGGTTATGCATATATATATATATATATATATATATATATATATATATATATATATACACAGTTAAAAATTGAATCATCTTTGCCATACACATTTATATATTGCATTTTGACCAGCGCATTTACCCATACATAAATGCCATAGAGATATTTAAATTCCTGTATCAAGTTCCCTTTTAACTGAGTAGTGATCTGTTTACGTTTCACATGTTACGGGGTTGTCTGTTTTGTCATTAGGTATTACCGCAGAGCTCAGCTTGTTTTGGACATCATTTTATGGCCTGTCATGATTTCTGGGTTTACATGTTTCAATAAATTGCGGTTTGTGGATAAAATGACAATGTATTTATGAAAAGCTGCCAGTCTTATCTCATCAAAGCAGTACGTCATAAGAGTAAGCAGCCTTTCATATAATAAGCAGCACAACTGTAACATCTATGCTGTGACTTCCTGCTCTGACCAGCTCCTTCTTATTGTCCCCTTACATACCACAAGCTAAAACAGTTTGAGCTCCCACATCTCTCTGGAGGCAGAGTGTGACTTAGCCAGTTTGGGTGCTGCACCTGTGATTTGAAGGTTGCTGGTTCAAATCCCACCGTCCGCAGAATGATTTCACCGATGGGCCCTTGAGCAACGTCGTTAACCTCCAGTTACTCCAGAGACTGCCTGACCCTATATTCTCCAAAGCATACGTGGCTTTGGCTAAGAACATTAGGCATAAATTTGACTGCGGTGGTAGAGCGAGCAGCACTGTCAAATCCTGATTTTGTGAGTTCTGCCTTAGCTGGGCTCTCTGAGCTGCCGGGTCGCTGGGTGTGACCTCCAGTGCTTGTCCAGTGTCATGACGCAGCTTCACCAGCAGCCTCAGAGCTGAGCCCGTCTCTGGACAGGCACACAAATATTTTACTCGAAGTGGGGCCCTTCATCTCAAGGCTAAACCTCGCTTGGGCTCTGCGTTCCTGCGGCCATCCTGTCCGAGCTGCAGTTGCTGTCTTCCTCGAGATGATCTGAGTGCATCCTCTCAATGTAGCTCATTAACGGGCTCAGGCACACCTGTGTTCCCCCACTGTCACTCTCGCTAATTGCCCCAGGGCCTGTTTTGAGCCCTAAGCTCTCTGTGTGATATCTGTCAGGTCCCTTGTATAACAGTTTTTAATTAAATATCTGTATGTTATTCGACATGCCAGTACCCAGGGGGTTTAATTACGGTGGGGTTTACCGTCTTGTTTCGGCTGTCACTCAAGACGGTTTGGGGAAATAGGCACCTTGTTGTGAGCTTCCGAACGACGGAGCCAGATGGAGGTGGCGTCTGCTTCAGACGGACGTAAATTAGCTTTGCGAGCATGAGACAGAAGTTCAGAGACGTGTCGGAAGTCGTGGAGGCTTCCAGCAACAGCGGTCGGAATCCTGATGGTGGCGTCTTTCCGGCTAATTCTCCCCACATGTCGCCATGAGAACGAGATGACCTGCTCCACCCGTTCTTTGTTTGGGGCCAACATCCTCAGATTCTAATCCAGTCTTCTTTGCACTATAATGAAGGATTGTGTCCGGGAACTAAAATACCCTGCCATTTGGTCTTGAGTGCATATCATTAGTCTCCCAAGTAGTGCTGTGGGTCTTTAAAATAGCATGAGAAATCAGGGATTTTATTTATTACAAACACTGACAAGCTTGTTTCTCCTCAACAGGAAGCAGCCTTCAGTTATAAATAATGTTTAATATGCTGGTTTCAGTAACTATTTAGATTCCCTCGCATGAAGTTGATGTTCGAGAATCACGGTTGACATTTAACAGCGCACATAAAAAGTGGGTGTAATTTTCTAGTTGTGGAAAACTCCTCTATAACCAAGCCGAAGCAACGTAATGCTTTGGCTCCTGAATGGGACCGTGCTTTTGCTAATGGTATTCTTTATGGTCGGACCTCATGAGGTCCGAGGTTGGGCTCTGCGGGCTCCAGCCAGCCGTATCGTGAGCTTTCCTCCCGTTTATAAACCGCACACCTGCCTACATAATCCTGTCAGTCTCTAGACACTGATCATATATTGGTGGGGTGCATACGATATTCAGGCAGGCTTAAGTGGTAACCCTATCCGAAGTTAATACGGCTGGACTGCTTAACTTTTTTTCCCCTCTGTCTTTCTATAGCCGTGCAATCAAAACGAACCAGGACCTGCTCCCAGAGACTCCCTGGATCAGCATCTTCTACAACGACTTCTGGGGGACCCTCCTCACCCACAGTGGCAGCCACAAGTCATACAGGCCGCTCTGCACACTCTCCTTCCGACTGAACTATGTCTTGGGTGGTTTGGATCCCTGGGGCTACCATTTGGTCAACGTGATGCTCCACTGCGTCGTCACCGGCCTCTTCGCCCGCCTCTGTCGCCCCCTGCTGGGCGGGGGCCTCTGGACACTGGTGGCCGGCTTGCTCTTTGCCTCGCACCCTGTACACACGGAAGCGGTGGCAGGCGTGGTGGGCCGGGCCGACGTGGGGGCAGCGCTGCTGTTCCTGCTGTCATTGCTGTGCTATGCTCGCCACTGCGCACTCAGGCTCGCCACGACGCGCTCCTGGGCCTGGTTCCTGGCCAGTCTGGCCTGCGCTGCCTTCAGCATGCTGTGGAAGGAGCAGGGGGTCACCGTGCTGGCCGTGGCCGCCCTCTACGATGTCTTCATCGTCCATCGTCTCAGCTTCCGGCAATTCATCACCCTCCTCTGCAAGGTAATCAATGTTTGGTTCATAATCTCTAATTTTCCTAATTCCCTTCTCGGCGGAACTGCCTCCAGAAATATATTTGTGCATTTTCACTTGTGTGGACATTTGTGTTTCATTGCACTGTACAGATGCTCCTTGCTTTATGAAGGTTTGACTTAACAATGGTGCGATAGTGATGCACATTCACTAGTCATCAAACTTTGAATTTTTATCTGTTGCCGGGCTACCGATATGCCGTACGATACTCTCTGCTGATCCGAAGCGATAGCAGCGTCCACACAGCCACACTTCCGGTCTCTGCAGCGATTGCGAGCGTAAACATCTCGTAGCGTTTTACACTGTATCGTATGGTGTTTTCTTCCTGTGTTTAATCAAATTTTCCCAAGCCCGTTATGTCTGCTAACCGCCTAAGTGCGTCTCCTGCTTCTGGTGAGAAAAAAAAAGAGGAAAGCAATTACCTCGGAGACGAAACTTAAGATAATCGCAGCATGAAGGCGGCAAGTCCGTACTGGCCGTATTATTATTTATTTTCATATTTATCATATTCATATTTGACTGACCTCACTGTAAGTCGAGGCACACCTGTGATCTCAAATGCATCTGTGACATATGCCCAGCCTTATGTGACTGGCTAAGCTTTTTTTACTCTGAATAATACAGAAAAGGTGGATGCGTTCGTATGTGTATATATGTACATATATATGCATATGTATATATTCATATGCAGAGGAACATGCGAGCTTGTGGTATGCATATATATAAAACAGAGGGTATTATATATTAATTTGTTACTATATATTAATAACCAGTGGCCTGTAATGAAAACATCCAGGCTGTGAAGATTAATCGTCTGCTGCCTGACAACATGGCTGTATATTTTTAACGAGGAAATGTTAAATGTGCCTCTCCTGGGTGTGTGTGTGTGTGTGGATTATGTTTGTATTACATGGTGGGGACCAAATGGCCAATGTGTTAAAAATCTGTTATTTTGACGTTGTGGGGACCATTTTTCAGGTCCACACAAAGATCTCTGAATGCAATCAGAAAACTAAATATGCCAAGTTTCATATTTTGTTCGGTTACTTATTTTTAAGGTTAAGGCTGGGTAGGGGTTAAGGTTGTCATGTTGTGATTATAGTTTTCTTCACAGAAATGAATGGAGAGTCCCCACAAAGATATAATTACAAACCTGTGTGTGTGTGTGATTACCACAGATTTTAATCCGTCAGCTGTCCTGGGCGCAGACCAATCACATTCACTCATTTCTTATAAAAGGGGTGGGGCTTTTGCCAAAGGGTCATGCTCCATTGGGCTCTGTCTGCCTCCTGCCCTGTGATTGATTCTTTTGCCTTGCAGCCTGTCGGAAGGCCTGTCCTCCGGGGGGGTGCACCACATGTGTTATGTGAGCAGACAGGCTTTTTATCAGCCTGTCAGCTGGGTATGAGGTGAGAGCGAGAGAGAGAGAGCGAGTGAGCGAGCAGAGGCGTGGTGGATGAAGCAGGTAATCCCTCATGTCTGACGGCCTCTGTGCTGACTGGACCTGACTGCTCAGCATCCCCTGCTGCCTCAATAGATCAGAAAGCGGAGAATAAACACGGACTCAATTTTATTTTGCTGATTTATTTGCAGTTTATACCGACGTGTGTTTCTCTGCTCTGTCATTTATCTGGATCTTCACTGTAGCCAATTATCAAACACTCGTGTTTCTCATCGCCACCTCAAGGAGGCTTAAGTTCTGGAATGTTCCGCAGTAACTGCTCTGCGATGGCGTAAGAGAGAGTTTGATATTGGGGGCGACACCGCTTAATAATTTAAACGCAAAGGTCTGTTTACTAGGGGGATGATTGAAGCCAAATGAAATACCAGGGGGACACACCCCCCCTTCCCCCTACTTCCTACGCCCTTGCCGGTCAGCTCCGATTTAGCCTCGAGCCTTGGGCCTGGCAAACTCCCGCGTGGAACGGAGGCTCCTCATACGTTAAACAAAACAGGTGGACATGGCCGGCGGCAGCCAGGCTCTCAGCTGAAATACGACCCACGGATACGAGTCAGTGGTGAAGCCGGCCGCCTGAGGGAAGCAGCCATTAACACGTCGTCCTTCGGGGTTTGTGTCCCTACGAGTTTGAGGTGTATATATAACAGTGCCCCACCTCACCGGCGGTGAAACGTGGCCCATTCACACCGGGCGACGGCGGTCCTCAGCTTCCCTGTGAAAGTGCGTGCGGCTAGCGGAGGAGGAGACGGGGCTAATTGGTTTTTGATTAAAAAAAAACAATGTTATATGGGTGTTAAGAGAAACTGTCCAATCCCATTAATGTCCAGATGTCCTTTTCCGCTCCAGATGTGTTGCAGTCGGCTGTTTTAAGGAATAAAATGGCATTGGGATCTATGAGCCTTTGTTATGGGTGTATTGGACAGGGTGCCTGATTTATCATAATGTTGTAGAAGGCGTGCTATAGTAATTAAGCCATCCTGATTGGCCTCTTTGTTTCACTGGTAACTGGGAAACAGTGTGTGTGTTGAGGGGGGGGGGTTAAATAAAATATCAGAAGACTATTCAGCCGCTGTCACTGCCCCCCATGCAGGATGCTTTTGTCCCTTCAGAGTCCTGATGGATTTCCAGCGACTGACACAGTGGGTCACGGCCAGATCAGGCCCAGCGTCTCTGCTTATTCTGCTCTTAATAAAGCCTTGTTTTGCTTCTCAGAGGGGCTCAGTGGTCTCTCTGGATTCGCTTTTGGCCATGCTGTGCCCCTGCACTCGCTCGCTCTGAGTTGTACCTCCTCCATTCACGACGGAGACTTCCGAGCACCTGGTCCCGCTGACCCACGCAGACGGGCCCACCTGACCACACCTTGTGCCATCGCAGTGGTGACACTCACGTCCCGATCGGCCAAAAATCGGAGAAAAAACAAGTGTGTCATTCTGCCAGGAGGCAGGAGAGCAGGTGTATTTCCCGTTTTCTTTTTTGTTCGTTTTTGGTTTTGCTTAAGTGTCCTCACTGCTCTGGTGTCAGCCGGTTCGCCGAATCCCGACCGGGGGCCGCACAGCCTGGCACTTCTGTAAGGCTGGCTTTCTGTTTCAGGTCCTCTGCCAGGGCCCACCCTGTTGTCAGAGACAGGCATGGGTATGTGTGTGTGCCAGTGTGTGTGTGTACCAGTGTGTGTGTGTGTGTCCAAAATGTGATAAAAACCTGCCATTTTGATGTTGTAGGGAAAAAAAATTTCAGTCCCCACAAGGGGAAATTCAGTTTTATAAATCTGTGACTCCAAACAAAATTATATTTTGTTTGGTTCCTTATGGTTAAGGTTAGGGCTAGGTAGGGATTAAGGTTGTCATTGTTGGGATTATGGTTTTGCTCATAGAAATGGATGGAGAGTCCCCAGAAAGATATGAGTACAGGTCTGTGAGTATGTGTGTGTGTCTGTGAGTGAGAGTTTGTGTGTCTGTGTCTGTGTGGATTAGGTTTATATTACATTGTGGGGAGCATAAGATCTGTTAATGCAGTCAAAAAAGTAAAAATGCCAAAATTCAAAATTTTATTTGGTTACTGGGTTAGGGCTTGGTAGGGTTATTGTTGTTATATTGTGATTACAGATTTGCGTGTGTCTGTGTGTGTGTGAATTTGGTGGAAATCGGTGGACCACACAGTCAGCTTAAGTCAACCTGGCCTAACGTTCTCCCTCCCCCTCTGTTTTGCTGAACCCCTTCTTCTTATCCCAGTGTAAAAAAGAGAATACGGTCCCCCCCCCCCCCCCCCAATGGACGCTCCCTTCCAGATCCCCGCTTCAGTTTGGATAATTTGTCGGGGCGCCTATTCACATGCTAATGGCTAATGCTGCGTTGATGCGTGCCAGCAACACATTAGCATCTCGGGGGCACTGCTGACGCCGATCGCCGATTTGTGTTTTTATTACTCACTGTCAGCTGCGTCTGTCACGGAATGTGTTTCCCGATTCAGAGCGTGGTGCTCCGACACATTCACCAATCGCGCAGCGCTGAAAATCAGTTTTCTGTGCAGTGATAGCTATTTATAGACAACTCTTTGTGTCGGTACTGAATAGATGACGGGACAGACAATAAGTACAATTAGGATTTTTTAAACTGGCTGAGAATAATGTGTTTTTGATGATGGGCTCTCAAAGTATGTGGGGACAAACGTTTGGCATACGTTTCTAGAACATTCTGTCTTGCCCTTAAATGGACACTCATTTTAAATAAGTTTTGCTAATATTTCTGTGACATCAGTTTGCCATTTTCATTGTCTGCTATATGTTGGTCACACTTTTTTCTGCTCCACAGATGACTAGATATACATTGGCATGTTTTGTAATCGAGAAAACAAGTTTTTTTTTTTTTATCTTATCAATATTTAATAACTAATGCATATGGAGCCCTCAGCTGTTAAGCAGATTTAAGGATGGATTGATGGATGGATGTACTAATGTAGATTCTTGGAACCAGTGTGCAGGATTTTCATTTTATTTTGCAAGTTTGCAACCTTATAGCTAAGGTGAGTTTCCAAAGAGCTGAGGGAGAGGTGTCTGAGGTCAGCCTGCTGTCTGTCGGCCCGTGGCTCCTCTTTCCGGAAAGTTCTTCTGAAGATGGCTGACTTCAACATTCCCCGTGTGCGATGAAGTAACTCATCTGACTCTGCTAAACATTTATTATGTTATGCTTTTGTTTAATTTGGCTCATTTGCTTTGACCTGCCGCTGAGTGTTCATCAGCTGCATCACTGACAGTCTTGAGCTTCTAGAATCTTCTCCTCATGATCGCCGCTCTTTTCTGAGCAGTCACATTATGGCATGAAGTGAGTCCTGCGCAGTTCTGCGCAGTCCAGCTCGTCTGCGGGTCCCAGAAGTGATGCTGACGATCAGGATGGGAATGACACTCTGATGAATTACCTTAACTTGGTAAATTATCCACTTGGGGCTGCGTGTGGGAAAATGCTTATTTATCTCCGGCCTGTTTGTACATCCCTAGGAGAATAATCATGTCATCCGTTTTATTGATAACCATTTGCATTTAAGACTCTCGTCTAAATCTGACGCAGAATAAAAGAATGAGGATGTTTAGTTAATTTCAGTTTGTGGAAATCTTGGTTTAAGTTTCTTCAACTGCTGCCTCAACTAAAGACTGGTTTACTGTTACGTTTCTTGATAATAGGAGTATAGAATATATACATTCTGAAGGCATGGGGATTACATTTTAAAACATTATCCTTTATGTAGAAATTTTGAGTGAGTGGGAGCCGATGTGTGGCACAGAGGGTCGGGATGCTCTGATGGTGACTGGAAGGTTTCGAGTTTGAATCCCAGAACCGGAAGACTAAGGCCACTGTTGGGCCCCTGACCATGGCCCTTAAACCCCGCTCATGGACTGTCTGATCCTACTTTCACAAAAAATATATGTTGCTTTAGGTAAAAATGTCTACTAAATCAATGAAATGTAAATTGATGATTTACCAAAAGACCTCACCTTGACATCTTTAGCAGTTAATGTGCATGTTGAGTGTTTGTGCAGTGAGGTCTGATCTGCTGACATGAGTCACAGTGGGAGCACAGAACTCACACGCACCATCGTAATCGCATGCAGGCTCCTGTCTCTTGCCCGTTTCAGTTTGCACTGTAATCACACCTCTCCCCATGTGAAATATCCATTTTACAGGCTTTTGTTTGCCGTTTACAGGCCCATTTTGTATAACGTTACTAAAGACAGGTATGATTAGGGCACCTCTTTTGGCGAACAGAGTTCAATTAGAGCAGGCGTTTTACATGTTTGTGTGTTAGAAGTTTGTCGTAAATGTCTAGTCCTGAGGACTTGGCTATTACAATGTTTTTCCACAACAAAATTGCACCGTTGGTCGACTATTAAAGTGAACATGTGGATGAGATTGGGACAAATAATTTGGTCCAGAAGTTTAAAATTTATATGAGACAGTAGAAGCATGGGCCACTTAGCAGACCGAGAACCTTTGCATTGTTATGGAAGCTTTGCATTGTTATGGAACCTTTGCTTTGTTATGGAACCTTTACATTATGGAACCTTTACATTACGGAACCTTTGCTTTGTTATGGAACCTTTACATTATGGAACCTTTACATTATGGAACCTTTGCATTGTTATGGAACCTTCGCATTGTTATGGAACCTTTACATTGTTATGAAACGTTTGTGTTTTATGGATCCTTTGTGCTGTTAGAGAACCTAAGTGTCTTTAGGTCAGGTCTTTCCTTCACCAAGGAAAACACCTTTATATTAACAACCTACACACCTAAACTCTTTGCAGCAGAGATAAATATAGAGATGCAGCTCATTTTAGTATTTTCTGTCTGAACCTGAACTGGAGTTTAGAATCAACTGCTATTCATCATCATTATCTTCATCATCATCGTAAAATACCTGGATGACCCTGGGAGCTTGCAAAAGAGAGAAAGGGATGCAGGTGCAGAGATTTAAGGGTTCAGCCGAGCTGCACTCCCAGAGGGTTCCAAGGTAATCCTGACACATCTGAATAGGGAAACGCTCCTTAAATAGCTGCACACTTGTCCCAGCAGATTTCTGTCTGTGTGCCCTCTTAACGATTACACTGCACGAGGCGATAAGAACAGCATGATGTGCTGGATTTGAATAGGATTTCAAGGCCCATATGCTAAGTATGACAGTGAAGGAGTGTCTTCCCAGGAAGTACATCTGACCTTTTCCGATGAACTTGTTCAAGGTTGTTGTGGACCTCAGCACTTGAGCCCCCATGTGATGTCACACGGTGTCACCATGGACACCGAGGAGCCTGATTTATGTGCATTTTTATCCAAAACTGGAGTGTGCATCTACAGTTCAGTAGGGGGCATATTGCAGAGGGTCAGTCCAAGGGTTGTTCCAAGGATAGACCAGAAGTCCTTATTGTTTATGTACCTCCCATCAGCACAGCAGCTGTTCGTCTGGGCTGAAATTATCAGCGGGTGGAAGCTGGAACTGCAAACTTCTTTTGGTCTCCTAGTTGAAGGAGGCTGTGTTACCCTAAGCTAACATGCCGTATTGACATATTGACGCCTATCTTCTGCTGAATTACAAAATGCCAGGCTGGCTCTGCGTGTCTGAATAATGGTACCTGTCACGGTGTGACAGCGTGAGCCTAGAGTGATTGGGGTGGAAGGTGCTTTTGGGTGGTCTTTGGGGGTAGAGGGCCTCTTTTCAGTTGCTCTGCTTGGTTACTGCCATTCCTTTAGTACCATACATCCACCTGGTCGTCTGAAACATTCATGTACCTCCTGATGTTGTCAGACCCACACAACCCCCAGCTCTCCATCGTCTCTCTACTTGTGCCCAGAAAGGGAGTGGCAGTGAGTGGACGTGGTGATTGAAGAGAATGTGGCTCACTGTGGTAGGCCCATTCCAGACCGGCCCGTCGCGTTCTGCTCGGAGAGAATGTCGCTCACTGTGGTAGGCCCATTCCAGACCGGCCCGTCGCGTCCTGCTCGGAGAGAATGTCGCTCACTGTGGTAGGCCCATTCCAGACCGGCCCGTCGCGTTCTGCTCGGAGAGAATGTCGCTCACTGTGGTAGGCCC
>JAODJU010000035.1:15588487-15634927 GCA_026776725.1 Gnathonemus echidnorhynchus | reverse complement strand
GTGCAATAGGAAATTGAGCAAAAGACGATACAGAATCAAGAAGGCGAAAAGGCACACGTGCCTACTATGGACCTGTGGGCTTTCTTGGTTTTCTGGGACCAAGCCTACCCAGGTTATATGCTGGATATATATATGTGCAAAGGACAGAATTTAAAGAAGTGCAAACTGTCTTAAGGGTTCAGGCTGTTGCCAGTGATAAATAGAGCCCTGATTCATTGATAACTGTAGCTGACACTTTCTCTGTGTAGGTTTTCATATCAGTAATCCATTATATAACCTGGGTAGGCTTGGTCCCAGAAAACCACGAAAGCCCACAGGTCCATAGTAGTGTGTTTCTGCCATCCCTGAGGACCAATAAGGCCCCTGTTTTATGGCTCGATTTATGGTGGCGAAGTGAGCAGCCCCTCCAGTAACCTCTCCGCTAAGCCAGCGCAATTCCAAAGACGTCCGAACTGCTGCAGGCTCCGATGTTTCCTTTCCGCATCCCGTGTCTTTGTTAACTAGTCATTAGTGGTGGTGAGTCTTTAAAGTCCTGAAATTGTCCCCTGAAGGATCAGCTGAGTTACGATTTTTGGTTCCAAAACTGATCGAGCTACTGTAAAGAGTCTGTGTCTAATTGCTTTGATGTTGCAGACTGGCCAGCATCCGGGCTGTGGGGACAGTGGGATTCAGCTGACATTTGCACAGTATGTTTCTAATCAATTGCATATATAATGGAATATGTCACGTTTGATTTTTGATTCTGTGCCTCAACATGCCACTTTGTTTACACTCTTGCACTTTGTATTGCATCAATTTTTCCAGGTATAATATGCAAATTCCTGCCTTTCTTAGACCTCGAAGGTAAAATGCATTTTGTGTGATTATTGTGTAATTATTACATTTATATTCCTATACCTTGTACCATTTCATTACACATATGTATGTTCTATGTCTGCATCAATGGAAACTGCTACTTAGTATCACTGAACAAATAACTACACCTTGATCCATTAGCTTCAGTATCACTAAAATCAGTTCACTAGATAGAGAAAAATCTGATTTAATTGTTGTCATAGTTCTCATGAAAGCCACTAAAATGAGCCCATTCTGAACCCAAAATTTTACACTAATCATAAGGTAGCCTTGGCTTTTATTTGTAGTTTGTGTTTTGCGTAGTTAAATGAAGTGTAATTAATAAGTGTAATAAAGTGTAAAAGATTCTTTATTTGCCTTTTGTACCTCATTACATAGGAAATCTTATTCCCACCATCCAATCAGTAACATGTAACAGGGTTAGACAGCACAAAGCAAGACAAAGACACTCACAGAACACCAAAGCAGATATATAACTAGGAACTGCAGAACACCAATCAGCCATAACATTAAAACCACTGGCAGATGCAGTGAATAACATTGATTATCTCATTGCAATGGCACCTGTCAAGGGTGCCATTATATAATGGGCATGTAAACAGTCAGTTCTTGAAGCAGGAAAAACAGGCAAGCATACGGATCTGAGCCACGTCAACACGGGCCAAATTGTGGTGGCCAGATTACTGGGTCAGAGCATCTCCAAAACAAGTCTTGCGGGTGGTCAGTACTTACCAAAGGTGGTCCAAAGAAGGCCAACTGATGAACTGGCGACAGGTCATGGGTTCCCAAGGCTCACTGATGTGCGTGGGGAGCGAAGGCCAGCCTGTCTGGTCCGATCCCACAGGAGACCTTCTGTAGTACAGATTGCTAAAAAAGTTAATGCTGATGCTTATGATAGAAAAGGTGTCAGAACACACAGTGCGTTGCAGCTTGCTGGGTATGGGGCTGCGCAGCTGCAGACCAGTCAGAGCGCCCATGCTGAGCCCTGTCCACTACAGGAGGTGCCTACAATGGGCACATGAGCATCAGAATTGGACCATGGAAGTAGGTGCCCAAATCTGATGAGTCACATTTCCTGTTACATCATGTGGATGGTCAGGTGTGTGGACGTCAGTTATCTGGGAAGGGGATGGCACCAGGATGAACTACAAGAAGGCGGTAAACCACCAGATGCAGTATCATGCATTGGTCAATGTTCTGCTGGGAAACTTTGGGTCATGGCATTCATATGGATGCTACTTTGACATGTGCCACCTCTTTCAGCATCGTTGCAGACCAAGTGCACACCTTCATGGCAACAGTATTCCCCAAAGGCAGTGGCCTCTTTCAGCAGGATAATGTGCCCTGCCACACTGCAAAAATTGTTCAGGAATGGTTTGAGGAACATGGAAAAGAGTTCAAGGTGTTGACTTGAGGTGTTGAGTTGTCGAGCAACTGTGGAATGTGCTGTACAAGACATAAAGGATCCGTAGCTAATGTCTTGGTGCCAGATACCACAGGACACCTTCAGAGGTCTTGTGGAATCCTTGCCTGGAGAGGTCATAGCTGTTTAGGCAAGACATGCACATGACATTAATGTCATGGCAGGTTGGTGTATATAAGGAATAAATATGAAAAAAGAGAAGAAATGGTAAAAACAAAACTACAGACGCTCATCTACTTACGAATGAGATACATTCCGAACGGCTGTTTGTAACTTAAAATGTTCATAAGTCCTTACTCAACGTCATTTTGAGGGTATATGTAAGTACAAAGAACTAGGATGCCGGGAGTATGCATGCTACGCTGCTGCGCGGGGGGAGTAGAGGTCAGAAGTCGTACTACTGATGTTGCAGACAGGAAACGGGAGCCCAACGGACAGAACTTGGACATACAGTCCTCTTCGTTCATATGTCTGAAAGTTCGTAAGTTGAAAGTTCGTAAGTAGAGGAGCGTCTGTATAGCTGAATAAAGTACGAATATAAAATAAATATATTTCACTGGCTGAAATAGGAAATAAGGATGAGTAACGTGCAATTTACAGTATCACCCTGTCGTGTAAAGTGTAGTGTGGGAAATAGGTACAATACTCTGAGACGCTCTACATGGGAGCACCAAAGGCAAACTAAAGCAGTGATTATGGTGTTGCCTCAGTACGCTACAGTAGGGCTGCCCACCCCCGGCCCCGCAGAGGCTGACAGCACTAGATTAATGCTCTGTTTAGCACTCTTTCTAAAAGGCGCCAGCTTCTTGTGGGTTTTTGGGACAGGAGAGTCCCCTTGTTTTGGTTTTCTGTCCCCAGCTTGTCACTGCTGGCAGTGCCATTGTCCAGGGCCTTTTCTCCTCGCTCCCCCCACCACAACGAGTTGTTGTTCCCTCACCATCGGCACTTTTGTTGCCATTGTTTCTGTCCGTGGCTAAGAAGTCCATCTCGTCCTTTATCTCCCTCACACTCATGCAGAAGGGAACGACTGTGTCCTGTTGTGGGGATGTTCTGTGAGGTTCCAGCCAGTGGGGTTTCCTTTTGATACCCCTCAAAGGGATTCAAAGGGGCTCTGGAGGCCTCAATGACTATTGCGGAGTGCACACTCTTAAAACGGCTGTTTATTTTGTCTGGAGTCAATAAAAATGCTAAGTTAAAAGGTGACCCACATGCCCTTCCCAAAGGCAGCCCTCACCCCAGCTTCTGTTCTGTTGTCTTAATTACCTTTAAAGAAAAGTAAAAAGCAAGTATTTCTTTCATTGTCTTCAAATATATTCAGTGGAGGAGATGAAAAAAAATCAGGCAGAGTGGAAAGATTCTCTGTGCGGCAAGTAATTAACGGTTCTCACGTCTTGTTCGGCTCAATTCTCCTTCACCCTTTTAGTTATGAGTTATGCAGTTTAAGTTCACATTTGATGGTGTTCATTCCTGCACCTTGCTTTAAGGATGCTTTCCTCGTGTTGCTCGAGAGACACCGTGAATTGTGAAAAATGCGGTCTTGGGCATGTCACAATGGGCTATTAAAGGCGGGCTTTTGACAGACGCGCGGTCAGGGAGCATTGTGCTGTGAAAGGAACTGTTTGAGAGGGATTACACTGGCCGGCATAGATAACCAGTGTGACTTCAACATCAATGTACAGATTAAGACATTGAATTCAGCCTAATGAGGTCAAGAGTGGGGCGGGTGGTACTTGTGCTGTTCCTGAGATGGTATTGGTCGGGTCGATCACCCCCGGCTGACCCTGTTTGGAAGGGGTCAAGTCCTTCAGCGCGGGGCCCAGCGTCGAGCTTAAAGCCCTCCTTGAGCAGATGCCCGTGGTACCTTTCCACAGCTTTCAAGGCCGGTCTTGCTGCCATCATGCTTGCAGAGGGCTGGACTCAAGCCTCATCTTCACTGCTGCTCTTTCAAGAGACAAGATATGAAAGCAGCGGGGATAGACTCCGGGCGCCTGCTGCGTGTCAGTCCGCTTCATATTCGCCTCTCCGTGTTCGATTCAAAGTCTCAAATGGAAAAAAAACTCTGGCCTAATTGCAGAGTTAAAGTAGAAATATTTAGTGTTGGCCCCACAATTTATTCACAGATTTTACCCAGTCTGGGGAAAACAAATTTAAAAAGTGAGAAACGCTCAGATGGAGGCTTTCTGAATGTCTGCGTTTTGCAGTTAAGTGTTTGATTATGGTCGTTTAGTTTTGCCTTAATTTAATTGCCCCCATTAAAAATAAAAATCCTGTTGCAAACACAATTTCACATTCCATTATGGCTTATTGACGACCATACAGGAAATATTGTGTTGTAATAGGTGTTTTGAATCCACGTGAGGGTATATTTATACAGAATGTGCCCATTCTGACAGACACTGATGTTAATCATATACAACTAAAACATCTGTGGAGTTTTTCCTTGGTCTATGTGGATTTCCTCTCATTTCTACATATTCCACTGGCAATCAAGAGATTTAAAGATGTAGTTTTAATGGATTGGTGTCTCTAAAGTGCCCATTTTAAAGCCAATGAATCAGTCTATAACATACATAGCAGATATTGGTGTCTACCCTTTAGGTCTCCCTCCTACACTGATCTATTTATATCCTCTGTACAATCACTTTACAATCACTGCAATCATGGTTACTTTGCAAGCTAAGTAGTGTATCTCAATAAGCATACTTGACCATACTTGTGTTGTTGTGTAGCCGTTATATGTCATCTTCCATTGCCAATGACCAGTTCCAATACTATGAACAGAAGAACAGAGGATGGTAAAAAAAAATCCCCGGATGTCATTCTTGCTCCGCCTCAGATATCAAGGATTCATTGGTTGCATCCTCGTCAAACAAGACCAGTCTCATGATTCATTGCACCCCACGTCTGATCTTGGGAGGCAAGTTGGCAAGACCATTGTTGCCAAGACTACAAGGATGATCTGTTCATTCTTGGTATTTAGAAACACCCAACTTCTTGAAATTCTTTGCTTCTATTGGCTAAAAAAATCATCATTGTCACCGTCCCTTCTGTGGGTTTATTTGGCAGCTTGAAGGGCTCCCCTATGACATCGTAAGTTCATCCTGTATTAGAAACCATGGGAAGAACCAACTTTCAAATTCATAAGGTACATTAAACATGGATTAAATTGAAATTAATTAATCAGACCAGTTTCCTAAGTATCACGTTTTCTGTATGCAATACACATAAACAAACAATAAATATAAATTATTATTAATATGACCCTCTGTTTGTATGTTAATGGTAATAAATACATATAATTACAAAGTGTCTGCCCCGGCATCCAATATGAAAATAGAACCAGCCTGCAATGCGTTTGTCCTCGTCAGCGGTGATCTACACTCCCATGCCGCAGATAAAAATTAGTGTGTTAATTTTGTTTTTATACCTTATCAAGTAGCCTCATGCGGTCCCGCTAACTGGTCTGCACACTTGGGGTTAGTGTTATTTAATAAAAGAAAATGAACCGTAAAATGCTGAGTGGTCAAGTTTAACCCAATACATCCACTTATTGTTATTTTAATTTAGGAAGACTGTCATCAATGCTTATATTTAAATGTACCTGGATTCTCATGAAGAAGAATGTAAATGTGTAGAAGCAAAAGGATGTCATTGACTTCAAAGGCATCATCATCACATGCTTAATAGTAGAATTACTTACTTTTATGGCAAAGTGAGTGAAAGAGACACCCCCCCCCCCCACTCCTGACTACTGGGCACTACATCTCCCCCTGGGACATGACCGATAGCTTAAGAGAGTTTCATTCATCATCCACATCCTCCGTCTTCCCAGCTGGGGGGGGGGGGTTAGAAAATTCAAATGGCCCTTCACCCTGTTCATGGTCTCCCTCAGAACAGACATCTGTATCACTGTGCCCCCGCCATGCTGGATGGACGTCATTCGTCAGCGTTTACGCGTCCCTCCAGCGGTGTGCCGGTCACATTCAGTGACAGAGGCTCTCTGGTTTTTCTGGTTATTGTCCTGCACGATTTCGTAACACCGTGGACATAAGATACCTAATCCCACTTCAGAGCCCCCTGCATACTCAGTAAAACCATATTTTGAAATATAAATCCCTGTGTTGATGTGGAACAACCCCAGTATGTACTTGTAAATCTGGGGATGCAGGAGTTTTTTTCTTTTTCTCTGTTTCCATAAACTCCACGATGCTCGCCCATATGATTCATAAACAAAGATGCGCTGAGGTCAGGTACGGTTTTCTGACACTGGGATTTTCCTGCTCTGTGGACTTCAGAATATCCTGAATACAGAGACGCAGATAGAGATTTTGGGTCCCATGAAAGTGCATCATTTTGGGTCTCCAATTATGTTCCAACATTTTTTCTGGACCCCTGTCATTCAGGGGGCCTTGGTATCATCCTAATGCCCAGCTCTGCACTGATTCATTCGTTAGATGTAGTTGTTTTTTATAGCAAAGGGTTTCTGCCGTAATAACTAATAAATAACTCAATAAAAACTGCAGTACACAAAACTATAGCATTATACAATGTTTCTTTCTGGCCTCTATTAAAGGCCACATATTCCGTGTACTGCATTGTGTTTTCGCATGCAGTACGGTGACCAGCATGAAGTTGACAGACACAGCAAGCTTGACTCACTGAGGCTTTCTGCATAATCCCTGGTTGTGTCTCAAGGACATCATGGCCAGACGGAGCAATGAAGAGCAGCTGAGGTGAAAAGAGGCATGTGGGAAGGAATTCCTTCGAAGCCTTTAGAAAGTAACAATGCTTATATAAGCCATAATAAGTGATAGTGCTTGGAGAGTAAAAATTTGATTCACAGCCAGATCTTTGACCGACCACAAAAAGAATGAGAAAGCTTCTCACATCTCCACTAACGTTCCTGAATCCTCCATAAATGGTAGTCCCGTGTGCAGTTTATGAATAATTTATTTAGTCACTTCTGGGGTTCTGATCTGCAGGCCTGTGCCAGTTTTCTGATGGCCCGTGGATTTCACTATGATCTATCACATGTAAAGGACTAATGATGGTACATGTGTTTAAGTTGTGTTAATGGAGTGTTCAGCTGTTTGCTAAGCAATGAAATGCTGCCTTTGCCTTCGCAAACTTAAAGGTCAAGGAGCAGGTGATACGTAAATCACGAACTTTTAAGTGGTGAATGATCCAAACAGATTATTTAAAGATTTATTTCTCATGACAGTTTCTATGACAAATAGTTACTTTTGGGCAGTTTCTCAGACTACATTAATGGATCCTTAAATTTTGGTATCTGGTGGCTTTTAAGCTTTTGAAACCACCCAGGACTTTCAGTTTTCCATGTCCATGCGTTTAAATTTCTACGTTTGTATTTAGTTTGCAGACGGTTTTCTCCAAAGCACCGTACAAGTGAGGCAGATAATACTTATCAAATTTTATACTTATTTTGTGAGAATGATTTGAATGAAGGCAAACACCAGTGAAATTGTGTGTTCTTCCCAGTAAATGGCAGCAAATTGCTGGTGTTAAGTTCTCCTTTAGGCAATGTTTCCGCTTTTATCTTTTAACAGAATACTTAACCTGAAATGGTGACACTTTACTTAAATCACTCATGTATAATGCATTATAGATACCCTTATAATGCACAATAATGGTCAGTATAAGCCATTATAATGTATTTTGAACGTATCTATAGTGCATTATAGATGAGAGCTTCACAGAGCATTCATAATGCATGACAGACAAGGCTATAATGTGTTATGCCTTTTTATAAATAGTTACAGCCTTGTTTATGATACTTTATGAATGCATTATAATGCATTATGAAGGTATCATTAATGCATTATACGTGGGTGCTTTAAGTAAAGTATAGCCCCTGAAATTTGCTTGCTTGAAGCATGCAGCTGTATGAACAGATGAAATGGAAATCTGCTTTAAGTCACGCTGCTCATTTGATGTTTGATTAATTGAGGAGCATGCTTTTTTCATGCTTTTTTCATATTTTATTAGTATACTACAGGATAAACTGTCTCTTCTTGGCACCAGCACAGCTGCTGAGTGATTTCAGTTCAGACTGTACAAAGTGCACTGGGATAGTTAGGAGGGACTTAGCTATGTTCACTAAGCAAACCATCTGACAGGGCGTCCTTGGGGAAGTGAGCTTGCAATTCATGGGCTGTTAAAGGTGTAATGGGGAATAAGTGAGATGACATTGTGCTGAAATACTAAGAATCCTTAAACAATGACTGACATTGCACTCGCAATCCAAATTCACAACCTTTGAAACAGCGATTGATCAGTGGTAAGAACTTAATGGTGCATAAAGCGTTCAGGTACGCAAAGGTTGAGTGAGCAGATCTATTAATCCAGTTTATTAGGCGATTTAACATGTAACACTGTCAGGTTGTCATCTGTCAGAGGGTCATTACGCAGTATGTGCAAGGAGAGATCCCACATCAACAGGCTACCTGTCCTTCACCTCCAGCTCACTGCAAATGGCAGCGCACAGCAGGCTGTAAAACGCTTGGTACTTGAGGGATTGAGTGAGTCACACTCCATCTGAAAGACGACAACAACAGCCAGGGGCCCCTGTAGTGAGTATGCTATGAGTAACGTACCTCGCTTTATTGGAATAATTAAAAATATGCAGCCCTGTCTCTAATGCCTCTGAGGGAAAAAGCAACACTGGCCAACACAAAATGTAGCAATTATAATAATGCAGTTAGTAACTAAAACAGGGAATATTCATTATTTTTTATTATTTTTATTATTTTTTAATGGACATGTTCACTTCGTTTAACTATTTCCAAAGAACTTAACCAATATGTCAGTTTTCTGATTCCAAGACTCATGGTGACTCTAGGAATTTAGGACAGTGTCATCTCGTGTTAAACTAGCAGAAATGCGCAACATTCACAGATCAGATTTCTATCAGTGTAGTGATTATAACTGCCAGGCGCCAAATTAACAAGTAAAAAGTAACAAAATTAGCAAGTATGGTTTACGTTTTAAGCTGCATCGTGCATTTTCACAGTGCTACTAATATCCTACAGCAAATAGAATTTTTGTCCTTTACAGCACAGCTGATATTTTAGGCTACATTGTAACTTAATTGTTTTTAGTCTTTCCTTTTGCTTTAAATCACGTCTCTCTCAGCATAGTATTTCTCCTGCGCATCTTATCATTTTATTACACTTATCATCTCTCGTGTTTATATTGATAGTATTTTGGATTTATATCGTCTCTCGGTTTAATATTCAGCCGGTTAGCCCCTACTTCTGAGTCCTATAATGATCAGCACAATACTGAGCCCATTTTTTTCTGCTGCTCGAGACCATCTGGTCCTGAACTAACAGATCATCATCTGGACGCAGACATCTGGCCTGTGACATTACCTAGAGAATGGATCCCCGTCCTGGAATGATGCTGACTGGCACGCCGGCATGTGCTGACACAGTTGTCCGCCTTGGCCCTCTCTCAGTCCCTCCCCCAGGGTTACCTCCATATAAATGATGGAGCTCTTCCCTTGGCAACTGTGGAGACAGCATCACAGTCTGGACACCAACTGGTAGCTGATAGAGGGAGAGTGCGTTGGGTGAGAAGTGAATATCTTGGAAAATCAGGGAAAAAAGACAGTTAAGAGGCTTACCGCCCCCTCTGTGATAGAAGCTGTGTGAGATCAGTTTGACGGAGGGCAGCCGTTGGCTATTAGACTTCTGTGTGCTGGGTTTTTGTGGGTTTGGGGGGGGGGGCTACAAATGGCCAAGGCCAAACCTCTTCTCAAAGAAGTTGTGCAAATATTCAAGCTTTAATCTTCATTTTGTCCACCTCGCACTCGCCATTCAGGCCCCGTAACTGCTTCTGATCTGGCTAGACCCATTTCCACCTTGTTTCCACATGGAAATGTGTGCTTCTGATCCACAAAGGACTTTCCACTGCTTTCCCTGAACTCCAGCACCTGTGTCTGATAAGCAGGACTGTGCTGCAGTGTTAACTGCAAGCTGCTCCACACCAGTTATTAGTTTAGTCCTGTTTCCCCAGCTGACCCCAAACACCTTCCATCCTGCTTTCTTGTTTTCGCGTCTTTACTTCTGAGTTTGCTGCTGGGATGGTGAGCTTAGGAAAGCCAGGGGGACACAAAGAACACAGAGAAGGACTGGATTCAGCGGTTTGAGTGAAGTTATTGTAAGGAATTATATAACATACAGCACAATGGCAACCTGCTTTTAGTGAATTAAGCAATAATGCAGAACTATCACATTATCTGTTTAACAACAAATCTTTGTAACTGAGACTTATGCAAGGAGGTACCAAGTGATTTTTGTAAGGATAATAGCTGTTTAGTTTTTAACTTATTTTTAAATCTAATTTAATCCTCTGTCTGTAGAGGAATTGGTGATATACCCAGAATTTCTGTCCTTTCATTATGTTTGTACTAATCATTGACGCCAATTTACACATTTTAATAAAGGTGCACTGAGCAATTGAAAAATTAAATATATTAAAACTATTCATGACTTTTAATTTGTCTGGATCTTAAAAGGCTACAGCAAATTTGGTTTGTCCTTCAAAAAACTAAAATGTGTCCTTAACACTCTAGTATAGGAATTTATCCATCTCTTTGGAACCTGGGGAGGGTAAAATGAATTTTTGTCACCTGCTAATTGGGCATTTCAAAATGTAACTTTGCTGACCCTCATCCTTACCATAGAAGTACAGCTTTGACGGCTGTGTACTTTGCCAGGCCAAGACAAAACACTTCCTCGTTAGCAGCAAAGGGAAACATTAAAACATTCATCACTAAACGCATCACTGAGTCACCTTTAAGGAGAAATAAAAGTCTAATTCGAGATGACCTATTGCATGGATAAGGCTCACACCGAAGAATTGCATCCTGTTTGGTGACGTCCTAAAATGCCCTGGTTTCCACACTACTGGCCAGCTGCCCCTGTGTCGCCGCCACAAAGCCAGACGTATCAGCGACAGGCTGCACTTCAAGGCAATCTGTCTCCATGACTTCCTATAAACATTAGCAACACGGATGTCCGTCGCTCTTAGGTCGCGAGACCGTGTTGTTATTAAACGAGCCGTTTCCTGATCGCCTCCATATGTGGTAATGCTGGAGAACTTTGACAGGCTCCCAGCATTCGTGTTGAATATACTGTACACCCCCCCCCACACACACACACACACAGACACGCAAATATTTTTGTTGCCGCTGCATAATAGCAACATCACGTAACAGAGATGTTTGCAGTCACTGAATCTGTCACTTTCTAAAAGATCTGAAAAGCCTTACGCTGGTGTGACTGGACAGGGCACATTAAGATCCTGCAGGCACTTCAGGTACGAAACAGGAAGTTTTTAACTGCCACTTTTAATTGGTTCAGACATGTTTCCTGGGTAGGACTCTTAGGCCGGCCTCCACTTTAATTCCCAACAGGTGCTTGCATCTCTTCCTTCTCTCTAAGGAAGGTTTGCCTATATAGTAGCCATTACGCAAGCAAGTAGAGCAAGCGCTTTTGACACAGCGGGTATGTTTGGAAGATAAGATTCTGCACCTGGTGATTTGTGCCGTGAGAAACCCTCTATACAAAACATACAGCCAGGGCTGGTTCTGCCTTTTCAGGGGCTCCAGGCAAAGGTTCACTTGGGAGGCTTCCTCCAAGAAAACATATGATCATTTCACTTCCTCCACAGTGCAGGTAATTCAGGGGCCCTGGGTGACCATCCAATCTGTACGTATATCCAGCTCTGGAAAAAAATTAAGAGACCACAGCAAAATTTCCAGTTTCACTAATTTCTCAATTTATGGTACGCTTCAGTGTAAAATATACATTTTTCTTGCAAACTCCAGCCTGGCTCTTCCATATTGCTTCTCATTGATGATGGGATTCTTCTTCCATGCTTTTTGGACCTTCAGTCCTGCTTCTAGGAGCATTTTATGAATTTTCCTAGCAGTGTACTTCTCACAACTATTTCCCTATTCTTTTTGAAGATCACTTGAAGTCATCCTCCAATCTATGAGGCACTGCCAGATACGTTGATGGTCATCTCTGGCATTACAAAGTTGCTTCTGCCCTCTACCTGGCTGGTTTCTGGTCATTTCCAGAGTCTCCAGCTTCACATTGTTCTTGTGTTCTGCTGTCTTAGAAACCTTGAGCCTGGAAGCAGCCTGCCTCACAGTGTAACCTTCTGCCAGCAGAACCAGGAATAACCCAGGATTAAAAAACACAGGTTTTTAAAGAAATATGGAGTGGTCTCTTAGATTTTCCAGAGCTGTATATACACACAGAATGAACAGTTGAATAAACACTTGATCATGTGATTTATTAAGAACGTTCTGATTCAATATATCAATATTTATGAGCAAGGAACAAAAAAATGCATTTTTGTGACCTATTAAGCCTGCTTTATGTTGGTGAGAATAAGACAAAATAAGACTTGGGGGAGTGTAACTGAAATGCTCAGTGGAACACATTGACCCCCCGAGCAGGAATGGGGGAATGTGACTGAAATGCTCAGTGGCACTCAGTGACCCCCACAGAGCAAGAATGGGGGGGTGTAACTGAAATGCTCAGTGGCCCACTGTGACCCCCCCACCCCCACCCCCCCGAGCAGGAATAGGAGAGTCTACCTGAAATGCTGAAATGCTCAGTGCAGACAGCTATGGTTATAGCTTGATTACGCCATTTAGTTGGACTACTGTTCTTGTCCCAGTACACATGCATAGGCAGGGAATCGATTTATTGACCAAAGAATGTCCATCTCTGCTACAATAGGTGGCAATATGGATCCTTTCTTGGTCTTTTTCCTGTTGTCCTATTATGTCACAGAGGAAAAAATTTATAATATTAGGTGCGTAGACAAATTAAGTGACAAAAGCTTTAATTGCAAACTGGTCAGAAGAGGAGGTACAAGATCAGGATAGTATAAGAAGAAATAAAATTTAACAATTTACAAATAGAAAATTTGTATGTACTATGACTGCATGGTACTGGAATTTTTTCAAATATTGCAATGTGATTTTGTTGTAATAAACATTGGGGTATTTATGACATAAATACATGTAGCACTCATGCAAAAGCAGTGGAGGTAAACTTTTAATTGATTTTTAAATATATACTAGATAATCATGAAAATGAATAATCATTAAAATTACAAACCTTCCTAGGTCTTTTTCCTGTCACAAAGTAAAAATGTTTTAGCAAGACTTAAATCGCACGTCATCCAGTCCTACTATGGCCATTTTTCAAATTCAGTACAAAATACCCGCTTTACACCGGCACCATTCGGCACCAGTACCAGTTTTTACGCCAGTGGAAAAGCAGCACCTTGAAGTACCAAAAGCATGGCACCTGGTGCAGTGGAAAAGTGCCCTTTAGTTGAGTGGGGAATGGAGCTTTACAGTGCTGTGTGTTCTGTGCTCTACATCCACTGCTGTGCTCCAGGTTTCTGTGTACTGCCTTCTTTTGTTACTCCGCCCCAGAACAAGCTTTGGGAGTGTGTAACTGAAATACTCAGTGGCACACAGTCACCCTCCCCCCCCCAGAGCAGGACTGGCACACAGTCACCCCCTCAACTGGAGACATCCTTACAGCCACAATGGATAGATGTAAACAAAGAAGATTGACTAAATTGTAATCCATGTGTTTATATTTTTTTACGCATGTGTAAGTAATATTCTTATTGTTTCATGTGGAGTGTAGATTTTCTCTCTGCATTTTTTACATAATTTTTACAAATTTTACATAACATGTACAAATAATAATTCAGTCAGATTTGTCTATCGATTCAAGTTTATGACATTGAATTTTTGCTACAAATCATTTACTAACTAGTTATAATGCTCAGGTGGGGGGGAGCGTTTAATAGTCTCTTACTTCATTAGCCTTTATTAGTATTTGCCAAAATGTTGCATATTATGTTAGCTTGTGGGACACATAAAAGCAATAATATCATGCAATCCATCTCCCTACCGGAATAACTTTTAAAACTTTTTAGTCAAAATTTGACTACAGAGAAAGAAAAAATCTACTTGGACAACAGGGTTTCTTGCAATATGTACTTTTTTCCTGATAATCTTAGTGGATTAAACAATCACTGAGTCGCTGTCAATCTGGAACCAAATGCACAAAGTCATTCAATCCCTGGCTTGTAAATTCAGCCATAAATCCTGCTGTTTATTTTATTCCCTTTTATTTATACAAGGAGACGAACATGGACGGTAACATGCCGGTGAAAGAAGCTCTTCCATGTTTCCTTTTGTGTGATGCTGTCTCACTGCCCCTTTGCCTGTCCACTGCCCTTGTTTGACTGAGAAGCTTTATTGGACCATAACAAGTGTAGCACCGGCCTTTGTCCAGTGGCAATTCTGCCATAAATTGTGAGAAGTGGGACTTGGCGGCAGAAGCAGCCTGCGCTGTGACTGGAAGGGCAGCTGGCTCTTCCCTCCATTCAGCCCCTCAGCCTTTCCTTTGTCTCTTTCCCCCCATGTGAAATGAGCACTTCTACAAGAGACCGGAAGCATTTAATCAACTACCTTTCATTCAAAAACTCATTCAAACTTGTCTCCTTGTTGTCTTCCTAGCTGTCTTCACTCCACAGTCTTAAGATATTTTAAGGTCCCGGTAAACTGATGAGGTAACACTTAACTTGAGGGGGCTGAAATACTGTGTTGACCAAAATATTTATATATCTGGAAAAGTGGTGCCGTCTTATATTCGGGGCCTAAACAATAAAGGGAGCAGAGGGCAGCAGATACGACACTTTGTAATGAGTACTTTGACTTGATGTAGTATAGTTTTGGAGTAAGATTTCTTGTGTGACCGTAAGAGTCAAACAGCATGAGAGTCATGAGAGTCATGCCAGAGGATAGTAACCTTCATTTTACAAGAGGCGTCATATCATTAATTAATATGGCTAAATTGTTCTCCACAATGCACCCTCTTCACGTGGGTCTGCTGCATCTAAAAGATTCTGTGCCCCCAAGTGCTGTGGACTTTGTAATACTCATTATCTACCACCATCCCTCCATAATACATTTGTTTTTTGGAATGTTTGCTATTTAACACATTTATTGTAATCCAATTGCTGGTTAACTTATTATATGTCCTTGTCAAATATTTTTTTTCGTTACAAGGGTGAGATTTGGTATTCCAAAAACTTTTCTTCTAAATTTTTTTTCAAAAACTGGGTGGTTGTCTTAATCAGGTTCATCATATATTCAGGCTAATACAATACTTAGTAGTAACTCAGTTACTGCTGAAGTACAAATCATGAACAAATACAGTAACTACTAACGATAAAAGATGCATCATGATTCATTAATGATGAACAAACATGAGATCAGTATTTCACTTATTACCTGTTCCATCAGTAGTTCCTTTAGTAGTTCACAAAAATTTACAGAATTAACAGATATAGTAACCAATATAGTAGCTGCTTGAGGTAAAAGATGCATCACAATTCATTAATGATGAACAAATATGATATCAGTGATTGACTTATGACTTGTGTTATTCATGACTTCAGTTGTTCCCAAGTTTTACATAATTAACTGATATGGTATCAAAAAGAGTAATTGGTTTAGATAACAGATGCGTTACGATTCATCAATGATGTATGAACATGAGATCAATATGTAACTAAGACTTAGTTTTTGGTTAATTAATACATAAGTAATAGCATACTATTACATTATTTGTACCCTCAAGTAAAGTGTTACCAAAAAAGTATGACATGTTTTTTTTTGTTGTCATAAAGGATTAAAACAGAAAAACAACAAAGACTAGCAACAAAGCTGACTGCAAAGTGACCCAATATATGGGTGGGTACTCCTAGAGTAAATTAGGTATGTAACTATTTGTTCTCAGCTTGTGTGAGAAAAACTGACCATTTTTGTGAAAGACATGTGGAGGGGGGGTGGTTTAAGGCCTGGGCTTTCTTTCTGTTCACAGGAACACGCTAAGCTCTGAGCGTCGCTTTTTGTTGCCATGGCAGCATTTATCCTGCAGGGTTGTGACCTCTGATGATTACAGTACAAAGCTTATTTGGGGTTTGAAAAACCCCATTGAAGATGAAAAGACTTTGATGGCTTGTATTTATGCAAATCTCTTAGATATGATTTTTTCCAACTGAGAGGCAAAGGAGAGATAATCAACGTGACTCTCTTTAAAATATGTGTTGATTGAATATTTATTTATTTTTTAAAAGTGGGTCAGGTGTATTTCAGGGGCTTCTGATCTTACCTGAGATCAATGTTTCCCAACCCGGTCCTTGGGGACCCAAAGCCATTCCACATTTTTGCTCCCTCCCAGCTCCTAGCTAGAAAGATCACATTTGTCCTTGGAAGCAGAGAGGGAGCAAAAACGTGGACTGTCTGCGGGTCCCCGAGGACCGGATTGGGCAACACTGCCTGAGATTGTTTGTCTGCCCATGATGCACAGGAAGGTATTGTGGGGCAGGGGAGTTTCTGCTCTTGTATTCCTACCGTCGCTCTTTGTGACTTTGTACTTTGAAAGGTTTTTTTTTCCAGCTGATGAATTTTGGAGCTAAAGTTAGCCCACACAGTCCAGCACTAGCTGTGAATGGGTTTGTTGTGAGGAATGATCTTTATTAAAAACAAAAAACAACTACTATGTTTTAAGGATGAGGTGAACAAAATACTTTGTAGATCAATTTTGCGAACAATGGCTTCTGTAACTCTGCAGTCTTGTTCACCTCTTGGTGTTATGCTAAAACATGCAGGCATTTAATATTTCTGACAAATTTCTATAATTTTTTTGGGAGGACAAGTGTGGCGAGGCTATTCAACCTCACAGAGGAAACTGCTTTCATATCAGTGCATTTGATTTATGCTTCCCTGCCATATGGTGGGTAAACACTGCATGCCTGGTCATATATGTACCATATAAGCTCAAAGCGGTGAGGTTTAAACCAGCGAACCAGTCAGGTGAATGGCCAGTACCATTAAAGATGACACTGAAGCAAACTCGAGACCTGTGGTTGCTGTAGGAATTTTGGAATGGAGTGAGAGCCAAACGGCACGTTAAAGCAGTGTGAGCCCCCCAGTCCCCTACAGAACTGGCATCGCCCCCCCAGGGAGCTGCCAAGTGTTCATTTTGTTCCTTCAGCAAGAATTTTGAGTGTTTGGCTCCACAATCAAATTCTGTTTTAAGATAGAAGAGGAGAGAGGACAAGTTGTCGTTGAGGATTTCTGGCCGGTTTCTGTCAACCCACCCCATGCACATTTGTTTATAAATCCTGGAAAACCCTAAATTTGGGAAGATTTCGGCTATGGAGAGTCTTCTGGGGTTGTCATCGGCCATTTTGGTTGTTGTGCTGGGATGGACACCGCTGGCATAAGCAAAAGCTCCGCCCTTCTGTTGTTCTGCGTTGTTTTAGTGCTCCCTTCAGTTTCCGCTATAAGGGTTAATGTGTTACATGTGTGCTGTGTCACTCACTGTCTCTGCGCTGTTGTGGTATTAAAGCTGACATTTGCCTGTTTTATTGTATATACATGTTCCGCTCTCTCCTGTGGTGACCTCACACAATGGGGCAGAATGTAAGCTCTTTGCTTGTAGCTATGCTGTTTATGATACTACATGGTGCTTGTAAATGGTTTTGAATGACAGCTTGGGGACCATGATATGAGTAAAGAAAAGACTGCAAGGTCAATGGAAAAACTCTTAGCATGCACGAATGTGCATACACAAACAAGATGAACACATATATATGCACAAATACAAGGACTTGCATTACCACATCTGTAGACACATACAGATTCCCTGTCCACTACTAGCTGTAGTATAGAAAAGCCTTCATTAAATATTTAAGTAGTTTCATTATTTTTGTTGTTACTCATTGCATTTGTGCTGTAATAGTTAAACCTAGTCGCACTGTTTAGTGTTTATGGGTTGCCGGCAGATATTTTGTGTTCTTAAGAAGAAAGGAAAAGCACTGAACATTTTGACGTTTAATAGAGCAGGAAAAGGAAAATAGTAGGTAATTTAATTTAATGAGAAAAGCATGAGGGTGATCTGCAGAAATGAACAGAGAAATCCCCAGTTAGAGCTCCGTAGCTAGGCAACGGAAGAGGAGTCCTGGTGAGTGCGTAACTGGCAGTGATTCCCCACTGCACATCTGATAATGAATACGTAATTGCTGTTTGCAGAATGTACGGTGTTACCTATACAGCAATGCATACGCTCCACCACATTAAACTGAATTTGGAAGTTTGGTTTAAATTTGCCAAATCAGTTTTTTTTTCCATTAATCTCCTTCAAAAAGCAACCATTGTGAGTGAATAATCGAATATTCTTTTGAATAATAAATAAAAGGCAAGGGAAATCACTAGGTTTTACCATTTCTTTGGCTGCACTTCATTTCTTTACTTTTGAGATGATGTTCGTTTTTTTTTGTCCGCAAAGGTAAGAAAGTTACTCGTGAAAAGCGAAGCTCCCTTCTTCCAGGGACCGGTGTAGGTGTAGGCAGTGGGTCTCATTTGCCTGTGACATCATTTGTCATTACTGCGATAACCTGGAGCTCCCTGCGTGAAGCTGTTTGCAGATTACAGGATCGCTGTGAAAGCTCGGCTGCCTTTGATAGAAGGAAATGGGCTCGTGTCGGCTTGGTGACGCTCTAAGAACATGTGGCAGCGGTGGCTGGCTTTGTCTTGCATTCCGTGGTAATTAATACACTAATTTATTCTGGAAAGGGTCTCACCTTGGCTACTTCCATGCTAGGTTAAGGTCGCCCGCTACTCCACTATATAAAGTCAGGCAAATTAGCTGAAAAGTATTCAAAGAATATTTTGCAAAGTATTTTGTATCTTTTCATGTTTGTCATGTATCGATGCCCTACTTACATGCAATAATACCAAGCTACCAAGTATTTGTAGAATGTTATCCAGCATGTCATCTCTTTTCTCAAACCAGACCTCAAACCAACCCCCCCCCCCCCGATCTGCCCACTTTTTCTGTCTATTCTGTACCCAGATTCTAGTAGACATGCAATTACCAAACGCTCAGTCACCCAGCTGAGGCACGCAGGTGGTGGAATGGAACCAAAAGGTGGCCTGGATGGAAGTGTGAGGTGTGGATTTAGAACTTACATCTGGAATATCAGGTATATATCAATGTTATGTGCAGTTTGTAAAATTTTAAAGTCGTCTTATGTCACAACCCCCGATTCCCCCAGGACAATAAGCCGGATAAGTGGGGCAGTTTAATATGAACAGCACTCATGGTTACACTCTTGTCAATCGCACAAAAGTGTGATACAGTGCAAAACATGCCAGTCACTGCAAACTTAGTCTTGCTGACCAACCCCACAGCCAGTGTCAGCCAATCGTGGACAGTGGGTGGGGTTAGGTGGCCCTGCACAAGCAGTGTGCCAAAATGGTGATCAGCATGGCGATTACGTGTCAAACCATATTGTATTGCCAAAACAGCGTTGATTTTATCTGATGTATATGGCCAGCTTAAGGAGGGGAAGTGGGCCAGTAAATTCAGGGCCGTAAGGAGTAGAGATGGGACTGTAATGACAGAGGGCAGAGTAGTGAGGACAGGACCAGAAAGGACAGTTTAATAAGATTAATAAAGATTAAGATTAATAAAAATAAGCACATAAGGACAGGTGCAGAAGGACAGGGGCAATAAGGACAGGTGCAGAAGGACAGGGGCAATAAGGACAGGTGCAGAAGGACAGGGGCAGTAAGGACAGGTGCAGAAGGACAGGGGCAGTAAGGACAGGGGCAGTAAGGACAGGTGCAGAAGGACAGGGGCAGTAAGGACAGGGGCAGTAAGGACAAAGGACGAAGCAGCAAGGTTTGGAGCTGGCGTTGTACCTCATGTTATAATAAACATTTTGAATGGGTTTGCTTGTTGTTCTGTTGGATAATTTCTAAGTCAGTCCAGGCAGAGTCTTATGACTGATGAAGATCTAAACATTTTCCATCTCATCATGGGTCCTGTAGTGAGGGACTGTGAATTGTCCCAAAAGAGAAGCAGCCCCAAATCATGGTGCTCTCAACATGATGCTCAACAATTAAAAGAAGGCTTATTTTGACGGCAGGCATATGGTCTGGGGATTGTATGACTATACATCCACCTTCCATTTTGCTGGGAGCCTGGAGCCCATCCCAGGCAGCACAGGACACAAGGCAGAGAAAGACCCTGGACGGCATGCCAGTCCATCACAGGGCACACACATGCACACACTATGGGCAATTTAGAGATGACAATTTGCCTAATTGCAGGTCTTTAGACTGCGGGAGGAAACAGGAGGACCTGAATAAAATCTGCAGGAAGAACATGCAAATTCCACACACACAGAGCTTGGGCGAGATGCAAATCCCCAGCTCTGGTTGTCTGAACATCACATAAATTTTCTTGTTTTCTGGGGTAATCATCCAAGACGACTGAACAAACTTCACATGGTCTTTTCTCCTTTTATAGACTCTTGGCATTGCAGTGAGCCAATTAATCTATAAATATTTTTTCATGAACTTGATTGCTTAGATTCTTGTATACAGTATGCTTAATGCATAATTTCCTCTAAGCAACACATTAAATTTACTATTAAATGTACTTTTCCTTAGGAAATCACTTGATCAAACAGGGATCCAACTGGGATAAAAAAAAAATCCAGTCATATTCCCAGAATTTCGTTAAGTATTCACTAAATTTCATTTTGTTCATTTAGTGGAGAAAGAATTTTTCTTCGGGTGGTATGGCGCCTCACACCTTCAAGGCTGCGGGTTCGAATCCCACCTTGACTTTGTGTGCACTTCGCATGGCCCAGTTTCCTACATCAGTCCAAAGACCAACTGGAATTCTAAATTCCCCATATTATGGATTATAAATGATGCAATATGTTGTCTTCTGCTGTTTGGTATCGGCTCCAGGAAACCACAACAAGGAAAAGCAGCTGGAAAATGGATAGAATTAAATATATTTCCTTGCATTTATGGATTGTCATATTAATGTCATGTTAACATTGAATTGTGGTGCGTTTCCTTTTAACATTCATTCATGCGAGTAGAAGGAAGATTTGTACCTTAAACACTTCTCCCCTTTTAAAACAACTGTAAACCACAGATGCAGTTCCTGAACTTGAGGTCACAGTAGGTATTGTTCCCATCTCCCCTACTGGGGTCTTGGGTTGAAATCCTGCTCCAGCTGCATGCTTGCAGTGATACCGTGCTCCACCTGCAAACTAAAAGCAACTATATACCCTCAAAGGTAAGGGACAGAGGTGTAAAGTTCAGGTTGAGGAAGTACAAATCCAGACCAAGATTTTGTTCCAACCATACAGTTGAGCATAAAAAGTTACATTCACAGAGTGCTCAACTGGCTGGTTGGAACAAAATCTTGGTCTGGATTTATACTTTCTGAACCTGAACTTTCCACCTCTATCCATTACTTGTGAGGGTATATAGTTACTCTTAGTTTGCGTGTGGACGTGTGCGCCCAGCGCATCCAGCGATAGTATTCACAATGCCTGGGTAAGTGGTTATTTAAAACCAGATGGACTGATAGAAAGGTATCACATATTTTATTATGATACAGAAGGAAAGTGTTTGTTTCATTACGGATGAGCTCCGCAAGAAAAGCTGCTCAGACAATAAATAAGCGACACATAGAATGGGTTACAGTTAACCAAAAAAAAAAGCACAATAAATTACTGCAATGGTGAAAGCCTGAAGTTTTAATGTTTGACTTCCCGTGCCACGATCTGCAGAAAGCTGTCTGGAAGTCTGTGTTCTCTGTTGGGAAAACGACAGAAACACTGCTGTGTGAAGCCTAACTGTGCTTTGGCATGCAGCCACGTTCCCCCCATTGTGTGTACTGGGCTTGAGGGGGTCTTTCTGCTAATGGCAGTAGCCCAGTCTTCTGTTGCCTCATTCCCATTTTCTCCCTGCTATCTTGTCTACCAGTCCTGAGACCTGTCTTCTGTCATTTTTTTTTTTTTTTACTCTTTGCTGTTCCAATGTGTTGTTCTCGTCATGTGCAGTCATCTCTGTCAGCTTGTGCTGCAAATGGTGCTGAAGAACTTCAATCTGACACTATAGCACTATATTATTATTATTATTATTATTATTATTATTATTATTATTATTATTTGTAGTAGTAGTAGTAGTCATAGTATTAGTATTATTATTCCACTCACCTTGGCAATTTTTTGGGATTATAAATGCAATTTTTCTAACATATTTGTTGTCAATAATTGGGGATTATTCCTTGTAATTTTATGTCACTTCCTATTCTCATAACTGACTCAGATACGCAATCTAAGTAAAGGACATTGCTTGCTTGCGAATTACCATTTAAACAGTTGTGAAAATGATCATAACATATGAGCCTAATTCAATAATTATATGAGTAATAAAACGGCTGTCATAAATCAGCGTGCACATTTAAGGCGGGAAATCCATTTTGTCATAAATCCAAATGGGAGTGATGTGGAGCGGTTTTTATCCCCAATTACTCACCCGAGGATTATATTATTTTTTATAAAAGTCTTTATCCAGAGGCACTGATCTCTTAAAACAGTACCCTAAATAGTAATATCATGAGAATACAAAAAGAAGTGTCTTGCCTAATAGCACATAGTCGAATATCCTTTTATTAAATAATAGCGAAAATACGCGGACAACGTAAATTATGATGGGTTGTTAAAGACTGACGTGAAATTGACAGTCCGGGTGAAACTGATATACTACCGTCGATCTATTCAATAAAATAACTGAAATGTGTATTGTTTCGTGCGACCGTAAACCTGTGTAAGGATGGTATACAAATAAGACCACTAGACAATATTGTGAAAGGGAGATTTTATGAGCAAAACAGCTTTTATGAGCAAAACGTCACGCCGTTCGATTGGATTGATGGATTCCTAAGCATAATGAGTCCTGTAAAGTTCTGGCCTCGACATCTAAGTATTAAAGGAATTCGCAAAAATACGTTCTTCTCTCAGAATAAATAAATTATACACAGATCACGAGATGATTTTTTTTCTTATTTCAAATGGCAGGATGGGTGGTAATTTGTGATTCCCTGTGCGAGCACGCGCGTGCTCGCGTGCGTGTCCAAGACGCCCATGAAATTCATTCACAAACTTCATTCAGGTGTTTCAGGGTCTGTGGACCTAAGATCCGCTTAATCTGCCGTCAGTCTGAACGCCTCCGATTCGTTATTTTGCATTCTTGTCTTAACTGTATATTCTTGTACTTCGTGTTGAAGAATTTGCAGTTATTATAACTATCACTTAATGATACTTAATAACAATGATTCAATACTCTCCAAAAAGTTTTCAGGATTTGTTTGAAGAATTATCCTACCAAAATTACCTATTTAAAAACATTATGAATACTTTGGAGTGCCACGTGGTGGAAGTAGTGTCGTTTTTGTCTTTACTAGAGAAACTTCTGGCTTTTGGTTTAACTTCTATAGTATTTGTTCAGAAAGGTGATTTTCCTTAAATGTAGAGTGCTATTGACGCTTCTAATACTGGAACCAGGTTGGCGACCGTGCCCCCCGGATAGTTATAAATTATTCCCTCTTTTAAATGGTGACAGATCAAAGGCCCGGGCGTCTGCCTGCATACTCCTCTAAAAGCGAGTCTTTTTGTCTACCGTTGCTAGGAGACAAGTAAACTAAGAGAGGTCTTGACTGCCATGTTAATCAGCGTTTGTCACGGCGACAAAGTTTCCCAAAGTTTCCCATTGTTCGGCCTTCTGAGCATCAGTCGTTTTATTGCGTCTATGTTCTAAGACCCCTGTTTACACGGCACCGTCCTCCTTCGATCGCGTCCGATAATTCCCATCTCGCCCATAAATCTGAGGAGCAATATTCCAGTGTTTCGGTAGCTAGCACTACCAGATGTTAAAATGAAGTCCTTTGCCCTAGCGATCGATTGTGTTTTAATATATAATGCCGTGTTGATTTATGATATTTCATCATATGTTTATTTACGATATTTTATATTTTTCGAAATGTAGGCTATTTGTTGTAAAAATGTGGAATTAAAATAGGTCTACATTCCGCATACATACTAAAATAGTCCTACAATTGGGCTACAGTTGTCCTGTCGATTAATAAAAATGCAACACGTGTTAGCATTCATATTTATTTTAGAGCATTTAGAACCATTTCAAAATAATTCCCGATCCTAAATGGACCTTAAGATATAGTCTACACGGACTTAAAAGGTTCTTAAAATTACATTATGAGGAAATGTTTAGAGACTGGCTTTACACTGAACGGATAACCCTTAATTGTGATGCCCGTGATGATATTTGAATACTAAGGGCTTCCCAGGCGGCGGCTAACATGCGGCAGGCCTGCCGCTGGAGATTGTGAAGCTGATGAAAGCCTATCAAAGCTCCGACTCCACAGATGAATCCAGTTACGTTCCAAGTTTTTCAGACCTCTGAGACTCAGGGGCCATAACAATCGTCGTATCTTCACCTCCTTTACGGCGCCCCTGGTGATACATATAGCTTTTTTCAATAAGCCTGTAAACGTATAGGCGTTTGTATTTCTTTGTACCGTATATGATGTACTTGCTCATTGTAATGTTTTGGTACTATTTAGACCATATTCACATATTAAAAATGAAAGCTGCCCATATTTTTGCAGTCATACATGTCAACACATTTCGCTTCATTTTCCTGTTTTGATTTAATGGCATACCAGTAATTCATTTTAAAACACTGTACAACTTTATGGTTGGAATAATTGATGATGATATTATCCTGAAATCAGAATGATGGAACAGGAAGGCAAAATATTTCAGAAATACAATTCTGTGTGCAGAGCAGTTTGCTGGGCATTGGTCCAACTGGTTCCACACCCCTACTGGGTTTTAATAAGAACTGAAGGGCGCAGGCGCTCATCATAAAATTTGTCAGCGGATATTCTCCAAGCCAAGAAAAAGAAAAAAACGGATACTTATAAACTCTCGGCTTGGCTTCCCTGTAGTTAGAAGCGAGTATACCATGCGGGCACAGGCTTTTACAAGGAATCCCGTTTACAGGGAAGGTACATGAACGCGTGCTTTCTGTGGCAGAGCGTGATTCTTCGCCAATATGTATAAATCATAGTCCATGGCGTAGTTAAACCACAATTGTTCTGTCGCTTTTAGATAGTTTAGATGTTTTATTTTATAAAAAGTAGCATATTCTAGGACGGGTAGCTCTTGAATGAATCACTTAATTAATTACTGACAATACAGATTAAATCTGTTATATTTTACATATGGGGAAGTTATTTAACCTAGTATTTAGTGATTACGTCCTCCGCGTCAAAAAATAGGTATGCTGGTCTTCTGTGATAGTCTACATCAGCAAGCAGTCAAGCGCAGAACTTTGACCCTTTATTACCTGTTCTGCCGATAATTGTACTGTATGTAGTCCTGTAACTTGTATTAATATTACTAAATGAATGGCACAGATTACTGCCCCTGTATAGCATAATAATAGTATTTTTGAGGAAATACGACTTCCTCAGTATGATCGGAAAAATTCTCGGGGCGTTCTAGATAATTAAAACAACGGATTAAATTGCTTGGCAGAGCCTGATTTTAAAAAAGTGATAGCTTAGTGATATGGTTAGCGAAACAGCGAACAATTATCTATTTTGTTAGCCGTGTCACCGTCGCTTTTTTAATGCGTCACGACCACCCCCCTCCCCCCCCCTTATTGTAATAAAGAATAAACACTGAGGCTGCTTGGCACGATGAAACTTCGCTATACCCTCCCCCTTTCCTGGCACCTCCGCGTTCTGCTGTGGTTTTTGGAACGCGCTCCATTAAGCGCACTGGGGCAGCCGTACGGGGAAGGGCCGCCATATAAAATAAATCGAATTAGAAACGAGTTCAAATTAATTCATTTTTATGGTAAATTATTTAGATTTTTGACAGATACATACACAAAAATTCCTGAAAGTTATATTCGTTATTCGGAATAATCAGTGACATAACATTCTTGCATTACTGCTTATTAAACGTATTTTAAAATATATATATATATTTTAAAAAAAAAACGTGTTTCAATATTTGCATTAGATTGCGTATGTCTCTCCTTTATGTAAAAAATATTTTCCTGTTGCCGAGATTAGAGCTTCGGTATTTATATCTATGCAAAACATTAATTTAATTGGAAAAAAAAAATTAAATTAAATGTGCAAAGCTGGACGTAATCAAGATATCTGTATGTTTCCCGACAGCAGGTTGTAAATAAAGGCCTGGATTTGACGTACCTTGGTAAACCACTATATTTACAAATAAATGTTAGGTAAATAATGCAGCCAAAGCTGTGTATTTACACGTTCATTCATTGCTTTTAAATGCGCTATTTGGCACTTTGCGGATGCCAACAGCCAAAAGGCACGAATGATCAGTCAGCTGTGCCCTTTACATATACACAGAGTAACAGCAGTGATCAGCGCCGACATGAGCACTTGAAGGCTTCAGCTCGGCGGGCGGTCGAACGCGATCCGTCACCCTTGCCTTGTCGTCGCCCTTGTTTCTGCAGGAGGACGTATTCATACCTAATATCTTCACAGGCTTATTTGTCGTGCATGAAATCGCATTTTTTTGTTTATATATGCAAAATTAGTATTTTTGTGCCTGATCAATAATAAAACAAACAACATTATTTCAATATTTTTTATTTCTGGTTATTCTGGTTAATTACATTTAATAAAATATCATTGTCTCAGACAACTTGTGAAATAAATTGATATATTTCAATCAAAGCGAAAAGCTATTTGAGGAGTAAAGGTAGGTCTGTTTCTAATTTCCCAGCGAATTCCCAAACCCACTAAAACGGACACTAGACACTGAAGCAACATTCAGATATTCCATATGCGTGTAATACATGTATCTTGCAGAAGACGTTTTTAAATTATGTTTTGTTTTTCAAGATTTTTAAAAAATCTTTTTAAGTCATCATTGAATGTTTAAGTAACGGAATCGTACGATGTGTCATTTTGGGTAACCTGAAAAGTCTTGCAGTCATGTTCGCGCGCTTATTGTGCGAATGTAAAACGTTTATTGCCTGCGATTATTTTTATATTTCATCCTAGCGAATAATTATTACAACTATTTAAAATTCGATATATATATATATATATTTTTTTCATTTTGATGACAAATGTTCTCTGTTATTCAATTAATTCAGGGTTTTCTGGGTGACATTGGTTCGAACAGATGTAATACTCCGGTGCTTTTACATTCGTGTAATTCTTAAGATGACATCATACATGCATCCATCCACCTCCTAAGCACTTATCCTGCTCGCGGGTGTGAGGGGCCTGGAGCCTGCGTCAGCCCTGCATGGGACGCCACTTTATTTCAATATCGCCCCTTTTATCCACTATGAAAATGCTGTAATTTGACTGTTTTCTAAACAAGACATTTTCTTCTACTGCTTCTTAATTAAAATACTTTTAATTAAGACTTGAGCATAATGATTACATGGAAGGAATTGTCATAAATGCTAGCCCCAGATAGATGATTACAGATTACACTCAATTCCCCAGTGAACAGCGAAATCACTTCCTGAAGATTAGCCAGTCTTATTGTGCTACATTTTGACGGTATGTATAGACTTAGATGTAATTATTTTCAGTATTTATTCATTTTAACTTAACAAAACAGAACCCATAGATTCCTTGGTGTGCAGGCAATCCTGCGTTGTCCCCAAGCCTCTGAACAGTTATGAATGGCTTTAATAGTAATTTTGTTTTCCTCTGTCTGTATTTCAGTGGTTTGTTAAGACAGGTGTTACAGCCGAACCAATAAGGCAACAGGCCAAATTAACAGTTATAACCAGTACAAATTATTGGTCATCTTTGCATGTTTTCACAGATCATTGCTTTCATTTCTCGCTGTTTCCTTTTCAGTTAGGTGCCGTTATTGAAATTCACAAAATTAGCTTGAGAAGTAAATCAGGCTTCTCAGAAAAAAACGAGTACAGTTTTGTTTCCCAAGGTACAAACAGCATTAATGTACCCCAAATGCTACAAAAAAGTTCATCAGAGTCCATTTCTGTACCTTAAAAGGTACATTTACCTACAGCAAGGGTACAGCTGGCAGAACTTTGAGGGTACAGCCCAAGTGACAAGTAATTCTACCCTCGAAGGTACAAATTGGTACTTTATTTCTGACAGTGTGGAGGAACATTGTAAGGTATGGATGAAATACTGTATCCTGTAGAATATTGTCCAGCAGAACTATCTGAAATGGCTCTTTTTGCATGTCAACTATTTGTTTTTAAACTTGCAGCTGATGTGCCTGAAAAATACTGTTTTAAAAAAATACACTACAGAATTTGATATTCTTGAACCTTGTGCATCTCTTTTAGTTTTCCATTCACGTGGAAATAGTACACAGGATGTACATTCTGCGTTCAGTCCGAAATGGAATGGTTTCTGTATAGTAGTCATCTGGGTTTGACATGCAGTTACACGGAACCTGATACTGTCATACTTAGCAAATTGAGATTGCCAAATGTTATTAAATATTGTTTTCAGAAACGAAACAAATTATTACTTATTATTATTTTATATTTTAAATTCAAAATCCATATCTTGCATGCAAATTACGAATATTTTAAAATAATTATGCGCAAATATAAAACTTTCATATCCCTGGCAAAGTTATGGCTAGGTTTACTATTGCGGGTAAATCGAGATTCTGGTAAATTCTGCCTAATTCGCTGAATTAGCGGAGATTCTTGCTTAAGGTCTTTATCTCCAAAAAATACAGTGTGTCATTGATATAATATTATGCTTGATTTAGGGCACCGTTAATCTAAAGGAAACAGAAAGAGCCGAGATTTAGTCTTAGCACAAAGGACTAGTATGCCTTAGCCAAAAAGAACATAAAAAATATATTATTTAAACATACCACTTGTCTGGTATGTGAACGTCTGCAACGTTCAGTGTTCAGTTAGCTGGACCTACGGACACGAGCGTTCACATTTAATCCCAGTAGGGGGAACTGTTGTTACCCACGCGAAGTTGAAAATTTCAATTTAGTTCCAAAAAGGTGAAGTAGTCACGCCTTAAATTACGTCCGCACGTGATTTGTTTCCTTATTTTAATTTAGTCCGTGTGTGGCAAACAGAGTATGTAGACTTTTCTGAAAGTTTTGATCGAAAGTTTTATTCGTTTCATAATATAACAATTTTGTTTTGTTGATGAGGGTATTTCATAATTTAATATACAATTTAACGTACAAATACGTATAGAGGACCAAACGCACGCCATACATTCACTTGTAATCAATAAGCATGATTATCTCAAGATTTGTTATTACTATTTGAAATATTTTGTGTTTTGCGTATAGCATCAGACAAGCGAAAGTTATTGCTTTTATTCACAATTTCAGAAGTTTTGTAGGCATGCCTCTAAACTATAATAAATTGCTTTTTCAAAACTTCTAATAAATTAGTTCTAAGTATTTTAACTGAATACACCACGCACGGGGAAACTCCAAGCACAAATAATCCAAATTAAGATTTTTAAGGAGGCAAAAATGCAACCAGTCAAAAGATCTTGCAGAATTCCATTACCGTTTCTGCTGCAAATCAGCTACATTAATATAGATTTTCAGAGGTGATGATAAATACGTCTTGATATGCTTGCTTCGTAATTGATTTAATGAAGATCATCTGAAAGCTTTAAAAGTGGGCATAGGTCAGACGAGTGGTACCCCGGAGAGCCCATTGTCTAATGTTAGAGTAAAACCGTCTCGTCTGAAAGACATCGGGGCTAATAGGTGAAATCGCAGCTGCTGGAACTGGGGTCCTGCAACATCAACAAGTTGTCCCTGAAATTCGCCAATAAAGCCGAACCTTCCACACACCTACCGCAAGATATCAACGGCACCTAATGATCGATTTTTACACAGATTAGTCTTTCGGTAAATTAAACGGTGATATTTCTTCCTATTTGAAATCCAGAAATAGAATATCCTTATTATTTATGACCTAATGATGACGATTATTATTGTTATTATTATTATTGTTGTTGTTGTTATCTTCTGTGGGCAACAGATAATTATCACGTAATTAATACTTTTAATAACACTTTGACCTTCTCATTTGAAAATCACATATTTAAGTGCTTAACTGAGCCTTTCATTCAAACGATTTATAAATTTTACCTGTTTGAATAGTTGGATAATTGACCACCTTGTTCAAAGAGACAATAACAGCGTCCGCCCCATGGCCGTGAACATATAACCTGCAGGCAAATCCGTGCGCTTAGTCACAATGCAAGACTTAGGATTCTCTTAGATTTGTTCGGATTTTCACGAATGTTTCATTGCATAAGTGCAAATGTAAGGAAATATTTATTTTTGTAGAACATGTCTTGTAGGTATAAGATTTTTAAGTAATTTACTCAACAAATATCAAATTGGGCTAACAACGCAAAGGTCGTCGGTTCAAATCCCAGGCAGCAAGCATCAGAAAAAATGCAGCCCTATGGCTATACATGCTAGTTTATTAACTTTGAGGGAATTTTTAAACTGAAAAGCATCGACTAAATGTACGTGAGTATAAGTAAATTATCTAATCATTTGATTTGCAAGTAAGAATGGCTACCCGAATTGACAGCTTTTCTTAGGGTAATCAGACTACTCGAAGCATATTACCACATAAAGAAGAAAATGGAAGAGGACGGACGGTGTTTTTACTGCGACTTTTGCTTTGTTCTGTATGGAGAGGCGTCTGCGAGTCTGACATGGAAAGTTACTGATTAAAGTAGTCGATGTAACCGATTTCTACGGGTATCTGAATAAAGGAGAACAAATCGTCAACAAAGGAGAGTACTCTCACTTCGCCAGCGTCGTTAGGACAACCCAGAAGTATTCCACAGATAATAAGTTCCACTTCAAAGCGTTTCTCATTCAACGGTGACTGTTTCACTCTTTTATTAATTCCCTCCTTTTAACTCGGAGGAATCATCTGTTTGGTTATTTTTCATCCTGTTTATTTTTCGCCATTCAAGGAGTGCTTGTGTTAAATATAGAACCATTGTTTGATCATTCCAAATAGAAATTTATAGACAAAAGACTGGGATCACAACACCAGTTGGTCCACATCAAATTTAATTATGTACATACAGAAAAACTGAGTACGGGAGCCAAAATATGTTAATGTCAAGATGTACTTGGCTAACATCGCACGAAACTAAGACTCAGTACAAGAGCGAAGAGTGAATATTACTTTTCACCCTTTGTCTTTTAAAAATGTTTATATTTTATGGACTACAAAGGAATCGCGTGTCATTTCTAAGACAAATACGTCTTTCAAATTATTAGGATTACTCGAACGAATTTTTATTCTTAAGGTGCGAACTGCCAAAGGAAAAATTAGTAATGTTTTTCTCTTGAAATATTTGGCGCCAAATGTTAAAAGCTGCTGCTTTCTAATTTCGTTACCCACCAATTAATTTTAGCTAGCGGTATCGAAATATTTTGCGTTTTCTTTTCAGTTTTTACAGGTTTCCCAAAATTTGGTCCTTCCGTTCAAGAAGAGATCATTTGAAGACGAAGCAGGGCAGGCTTGTTGCGTATGTGCGTGTTAAATCAAAGTCCGAATTCGTGTCGTGCCTCTGTGATGTTCTCTAAGAAATGACTCCATTGGAGTATTACATATTGGCAGTTATTTAAATGTATTAACATTTAATATAGATTTTTTTCCCGTGGATTTTGGTAGGAATGGTTTATTGAAGCAAAACAGCTTCAGAAAAACACCTATAAGAAAATCTAGGAAAATAACGAATAGCCTACGTATTTCGAGGAGATGAGATGGGTACTATTCCCATGGTCTCGGGGGAACAGAGATTAAAGAATCTGAATAACAATTATTATTAGCATTAGTTTATACCTACAATTTCTAGAAAAGAGCATGCTCCTTTAACATAGACGTAAAAGCGTCATCGTCATCGAAAATAATTTCCATATGATATTTATCTATGAATAACCATGGCGTATCAAAATGTTACCACCTTCTTGTATGTAAAATATATGGCTGTTAACTGACAGAAAAACTCGGATTTATAAGCTCATGCTGAGATCGGACATCGATCAAACCAGTCACCTGTGAAGAGTTACGTAAATAATTACATCAAATGGACAATGTCACGGTTAAATAATTAACCAGTGACATCTGAATCACGTAATTCCTACCACACATCATACATACGTCATTCAACAATACTTAATGTCTTACAGTCTTAGAAATTTTTGTTTCTTTGAGCGGGTTCTTGTGTGCGACATATTAATAATTCATGTATATTTCAATCCTGGACGTGTACATCGTATTATCATTCAAAGGAAAAGGGGTTGGGGGCGGGGGGAGGGCGTTGGTTTAAACTGCTCTTGACCTTAACGACTTGACATCTGATATTATTCCTGTTCCAGCATATACACTTGTTGTATCTGTTCTGCTTATTATATTTGGCAGCACGTGTAATAGCGCCGTTATCAGATTATTGATCTTGGCTCTTAATTTCTGAAAGAATCGTCCTCGCTCCCAATGCAAAGAATATTAGGTCCCGCACTCCCCTGACAAACATACCACTCGCTGAGGTTATTAACCTTGGGCGATAGTTTAACTGTATGGCATTTTGTATGGCCAGGAATCGGGGGAAAGGGTTCTCTGGTATAACTGGGCAAGGAACGGTAAGCGGCCTTTGTGTTGGAAGGTGGAGATGAAGGAGGAGAAGGCCTGAAGTGAACTTTCATGTGCTTCCTTAGCGAGCTGGGGTGCGTGTAGGCCTTGTCGCAGCCCCGTATTTTGCAGAAGTACGGCCTGTCGCTCGTGTGGACGTGGGAGTGTTTCTTTCTGTCACTACTGTTGGCGAATTTCCGGTCGCATCCATCAAACTCGCATTTAAATGGCTTCTCTCCTGAAAATAAGATAAACGCACAAATATTTAGCAAACAAATCCCCTTAATGTGATTCAACAGTAAAGTAAAACCAAACGAGAAATACTGTAATTGAAACTTCACCTATACATATTTTAACGAGCTGCTTCATGTTATGCTGTAGGAATGTCAGGAAAATTGTACATTTGCAGTTATATTTTTCATTTGATTTCCTCTTTATTTGTAGTTTGGATCCATCTAGTACCGCGGCTGCCCCGTGTGACTAAACCATTCCTTCTTTGTGTGGATATGATTTGCATGTTTTATTCCATAATTAACATGGTATTTTTAAAAATGATTATACGTTGCGAAGACGTAATGATCGAGCTTATTCACCCCGAATAAAAACCAGGTGAATTTCAAAATGGAAAATATCCGTCACACTTAAAACCATAGATATACAGCTCTATGCAAAACTCGTTTATGCGATGCGAACTTAGAAACCAACCCCATTTCTGCAAATGAAATAATTGTATATGCCAAACCGAGATATTTATTTTAAAGTCGTTGGCTGTCATTTTAGTATTTTGGGGACAAACTTTGAAAGCAAAGCAGATCAAATTATATATTTAAACGTTAATTAAATATTGCTTGTATAGTATTAGGTGAACACTTAAAAGGAGATCAGATAAGGGTGACTTTCTCTTCACTCTAGGCAAGTAGGCAGCAGGGGTGAAAAACATGTAAATGTTGACGACTTAACTCCCCGAAAGGGGCGCTGCCGTTGTACCTTAGAGAAGGCGAGGTACAGTAGTACACCAAGGCTAAATACGTAGCCATTTGCTAATTCTTGAGTCCTAAATCTGGAGCACATTTGTTCGAAGAATATGACCATAATGGTCATAATTGCCATCTTAAGATACTGGATGGTCCACCTGCAGTGCTTTTGTAAGGTAATTTGCAATATTTTGATAATATCATATTTTTAAACCGTTAGGCTGTGTAGGCTGTCGTAACGCAGCGGACCTCGGAATAATGCAAATATCAACTCGGTATAGATATTACAGCACAACTATAACATTGTCATAGCCCTATTTATCAGCGTTTTACTTAACTTGGGTTTTAGTAAAACGTATTTTGTTTTAAAAGATTAACAAAGCCCATGAAATCGGTATACACACAGATAAAGTGGACTCACATTGGAAAATAAATAGGCTACGCTATAACCAAGTTAAAAAGAAAAATATTTGCCCCTCTTATGGGAATACATCTCGGGAATAGTCACGCGGTGCCTTGACAGCTTCAATATTTTCTTAAAATATTTATTCAGTCTTTTATTACCACCCCATTACACTAACCTGTGTGCGTCCTCTTGTGAATCTTAAGATTTTCCGAACGAGCAAACACTTTTCCGCAACTCGGAAAAGGACAGGGGAAAGGTTTTTCTCCCGTGTGGACTCGGATGTGATTTATCAGTTTATATTTTGCTTTAAAAGATTTTCCCTTTCGTGCGCATTCCTCCCAGAAACAAACGTGGATGCTCTGTTCGGCTCCCCCGACATGCTCGGCGGTAACATGGTTAACCAGTTCTTGCATATTGCTGAATGTTAGGGAGCAAACTTTCTTCGAACTGCGCTCTTGGTCAGCCCATTTGCAAATTAGCTCTTGCTTAACGGGCGGTCTCCTGTACCTCAGAAACGTCCCCGCTTCCCCGTGACTAGTCGAAGCGACGTTCACATTAAAGTTCGTAGAATTACATTTGCGAGGAAAAGACTCAGAAGGATCTGGCCCGTAACCGAAGTTTTCTGGCCTGTCCTTGACATCCGGAAAACACCCGTTACGGCCATTGTCATGGCTAGTTGGTATAGTTTCATCTTTAAGTCCGACAAGGATTGGATGGCCAACACCATTCTCGTATCCACAGACACCTGTTGGGTGAAGGAACATGCCTTGTTGATCCGGAGAGGAGGCGGAACTTTGTCGGTCACCAAGTGTATGCACAGTAGATTGACAGGCTTCTCTTTTTGGTATGTAGTCCCTGCTGGTTCTGTAGTCTGAGTTGGGTTTTGTCACTGTTAGACCAACTGCAGAGCCGAAAAATGTCGTCTGTGGTTCGGCGCGGCTGTCGGTGATCTGAGACGGAGTGTTTTTCAGAGAATTTGTTTGTGTCATATGCTCAGGTCCGAATGGAATATGCGGCAACATTTCAGAGTTGTTGCCCATCTCCACGGGGTGAAGATGGAAATGGTGTGAGTGGAGGTGAATATTCTGAGGAGAGAGGGCTCGAGTTGCAGCCAGATCCGCTAAACTCACCGCCAATTTCCTTTTGCTCAAAGTGGTCTCCATAACTGCACTGCCAGATCCATCCACACTATCTGTTGTTGGTTTTCCCATATACACACAAAGCAATATCAGTAACAACTTATGGACAGAGGTTTATCATCTTTTGTTCTTTCTGCAACTCTGCTTGTTCCTTTCCCCACTCTGTCCTCAAGCGATTGGCAGAACATACAACAGTTGGATGGCACGGTGGGGAATAGAGTTCAGAATTTGGACTGCTGTTATTGGACGAATTTCTATGACTGGCAGTTAAGAGAAGGAAGCGATAGGATGTCTTTCATAGCAAAAACACAGCGGGTATCCGCCCCGTCTTTGTTCTTTTATCATCACTGTGTATCTGTCTGCCTGTGTAATATTTATCCGGATTCGGGGTCTGTCACTCGCTTCAAAATAAATAAGCTTATAATAAACGTCTCATATAGGCTACATAACATTCTCCAATGTTTAATGCTCTTTCAAAAAATTAAATGATCATATTTAAAATTACTTTTAAATCATATTTAATGTACACATCCAAATAAATATTAAGTCAGAGAAAAAAAATAGAGATAGATTCAATGTTTAATATTAAATAAAATAAGTTATTATTATTATTATTATTGTTGTTAATAATAATAATAATAATAATAATAATAATAATAATAATAGTAATAATAATTACAACAATAATAATGTTACCTGAAATTAAACAATTCAACTATTTAAAGAAACTATTGGACTAGATTTACTTCAATGGAGAATCATTTACAGTAGACGATGCAACAATATATGTATAATAATAATAATAATAATAATAATAATAATAATACACTTTGTTTATTGCGAATTATATACGGAAGTTTAAGATGTGAATTGAAAATAAATCCCATATTCTGATTTGGAGCTTAACTTGTTTTTAGAACTTTATTTAGCCTACAGAGATAATAAATATGTAGAAAGCATTAATTCTTGCTATATCATATCTATGTATAATCTATTTATGCATATACATATTAAGCTGTCTGGCAGTGACAGTGTCCATGCATTCAACTTAAACTACAAGCGTATAGGGCTGGTTTCCTGTCTCCACTTTAATGTGGAGTTAGCACAGATCACTTCAAAGAGAATGTAAGCTACAAAACCTTAACTACAAAAACAAACAAAAGCAGTGACTGAAGAAACAGGAGGTTTCAATAACTACTTCGTTATACAAACTCATTACAATTATGTACTTGGTTAAACTGTACAACTGAAATTTTAGATATTTTGCCACATCTCGGTTATGTAAAGAAACCACTGATCTACAAAGGTTTGTTTCTGGAAGGACTTTGGGCCTGACATCTATGCAGTAGGGATACAGGGCCATAGAAATGAACTGCCTGAAGTTAGATTACGGACAGGAAAACAGTTACTGTGTTCTAGAATGCAGCCTGTCACAAGCCATGCAGTCAGAAGAACAATGTGATGTACAGAAAACAGCGATTATTCAGTTAAAGAAAAACGTACTACAGAATATGCCGTTTGATATGTTATGGTTTCTCAAATGTAACTCTAACAGACACAGTGACGTCTGTTACATAGAAATAACCTAAAGCTGTTTTACAGATAAAAAGAAAAACACGTAGTAACAACACGTAATATCCTAACCTGCTGAAAAATAGTTCTAGGTGAATATTAGGCAGATATTTTTGTTGAGAGGAATATGGCATTTAAGTTATTTCATTACTTATATTTATTTTCTTTATTCTTGCTATTTTTTTTCCATTACTAGACCAGAGTCTTGTGTTTTTCATGTTCTAGTATTTCTTTAATGAGTCAGCATACATTTCTTTCATCATGGGTCATACCTCGTGAGTCCGTGATTGTAAATTGTTCTGCATCTTCCGTTAACATTTAAGTATAGCGTTGGTTGGATTAACCTTTTAAAATTCTGCTTACGTGACACTGCAGGTGATGGCAGCACCGAAATTTGTGAATAACGACTGAAATCCAGTTAGTCATGCATCGTGTTCAAAGTCATTTAATTATATTCTTTGCACCGAATCTGTTATTTATTTCTTATGTCTAACAAAATAACCGTGGACATGACAATTAGTGTAACCAAATTTCCCTAACATCATACTGACACATTTTGCCTAAGTATACTTTTAGAAAACCTTTATTTTCTTGCGTTTTCTCAACACCGTTATTACCTTTCAAAGTAATTAAAATGCAAATCCTGTGTATGTTGTTAACAAATAACACATGCGATTCAATCTAATTCGAAGTAATTAAATTTGAGCATATCGGGTTATCTTGCGTGCTTCTGTATCTATTATGACAATGAGGAGGACGTGCTGGGGCGGCATTGGGAATTCAAACAAATGCTAATATTGTAATTAAGTCTGCAGTAACTGAGCAGTTAAATAGGAGTTGGTCTCGAAACCAAGGGTACAGTGTATTAATTACTTAAACGCGCGATAATTTAATGTTTTTATTATTATTACTGTAAATATCCATCTAACTTCCAACTGCTTATTCTAGACGGGGTTGAGGGGGTCTGGGAGCCCATCCGGGCCATCCCAGGCAGCGTAGGGCAGAAGCCGGGGATGCCAGTCGATCGCAGTGCTGTAAATATTATTATTTTCTGACTGAATTGCCTAAATATATCATTAAGTCATTAAAATAAGAAGAATATAGCTCTTCAATAAATACACGATACTATCCACTGTACGCGGATTCAATAAGAGCGGGCTCGCTGCTTTATTACGACAAGATAATTAACAAGGTTAGAACATGAAACGGCATTGCATTACAAAACTTTGATGCCGTAGGGTAGCGGTTTTATTAATGGCCTCAATATCCTCGATTACGCAGGTACAGGCATATTCGACTGCTTCTCAGAGGAATATGCCTTATACATAAAATACCCATGCAATCCGTTTCGTGCGCTTCGTAAATTCCGCAAGGTGATTGCGTAATAATGGTAGGCTATTCTTTATTTTTCAACGTACTGAAGGTGCATGCTTTAGCATTCTCATTTAATTAGCTTGGAGTTATTTCAATGGGTTATGCAATCCATTAACGAAACGCATGTAATTGTCTACAATGGAAATGTCAGTCTATCATCGACATGACAGTCTATAAAGCTAAGCAATCAGATATTATAACGACGATCATTTTTAAACCTATCAGACGTCTTTCTGGGGGAAAAGTAGGCTGCAGTTTAGAATGGAAAACTATGAGCAGCCTTTAGTGTTGTAAATGCGCTGCTGCGATTGGAAGAGAGCCTCGGATTGATATTGATTTGTGGCCAATAGGAGCGTAGTGGGTGAATGACCGGCTTAAGTTTAAGGGGGCGTAAGGGAGCGATCTGCCAGTCCACTGATAAAAGCAGATCGTCTGTGATAAACACAGAAAACAGAAAGAAAGCTGCGCACCATTTGGGACGTCGCGCCAAGATGCACCAAAAGGCTTCCCTCTTTATCAGGAAAATCGTTTAAGACTTCACGTTCGCCACACTTTCATTAGGCGAATACATCTTTTCATGGGAATTTTCAGTTGCAGGTTATACAGAAAAAGTAGAACTCCAGTTTTATTTTTCCATTTGCATTTCGCCGCGCTGAACTTCGCTTGAAATTATCGACGGTGAGATTAACTCTTGTTTATTTTTTTTTCTTTTAACCTGCATTTATAACATATAAAAGTTACTTGTCCGTGCATGTAATATTGGTCCTAACAGAAAGAATCTGCTAAGAAGTTATGTTGCTGGACGCTGGTCATCAGTTTCCTGGTTTGGGAGTTGGTACATTTACTAGGCATCACTCCGCGAGCGAAATGCAGGACAGGGATCTGAGTTTAGCACAGAACAGCTTTGTTGATTCTGCACACATGGGTGCGTTTAAATTGAACCACGACCTCTCGCCGGGACAGAGCTCAGTTTTCACTTCGCAGGCACCGGGTTACGCGGCTGCGGCTTTGGGGCCTCACGCCCATGTCACCTCGTACGCCAGTTCACCCTTCAACTCCACACGGGACTTTCTCTTTCGCAGCCGCGGCTTCGGAGATTCGTCTCCGGCGAGCAGCCAACATGCTATTTTCGGGCCCGCAGCGGGGTCCCTCCATCACCCCCATTCAGACAGTCAAGGCCATATATTGTTTCCTGGGATCCACGATCAGCATGGAGCGCACAGCACACCAGCTGTATTAAACGGACAAATGCGACTTGGACTACCAGGAGACGTTTTTGGGCGGACTGATCAGTATCACCAGGTGTCCAGTCCGAGGACCGACCCTTACTCCACTGCTCCACTGCACAGTCAGTTTGGCTCCATGAACATGAACATGAGCATGAACATGTCAGCCCATCATCACCCCGGTGCCTTCTTCCGATATATGAGGCAGCAGTGCATCAAACAGGAGCTTATCTGCAAGTGGATTGACCCCGAGCAGCTGAACAGTCCGAAAAAGAGTTGCAATAAAACTTTCAGCACCATGCACGAGCTGGTTACCCACGTCTCGGTCGAGCACGTCGGAGGACCCGAGCAATGCAACCACATCTGTTTTTGGGAAGAGTGTCCCAGAGAGAGCAAACCATTTAAAGCGAAATATAAACTCGTTAATCACATTCGGGTCCATACCGGAGAGAAGCCTTTCCCCTGTCCCTTCCCTGGATGTGGCAAGGTTTTTGCGCGCTCGGAAAACTTAAAGATACACAAGCGGACGCATACAGGTAATTATGTGTATTTTTTTGCAAATATACGGGGCGCATCGCCTGTGTTATTTGTATTTTGTAAGTTGCTTTACAACTTGGAGCCGTAGTTGACTGGATGTCTTAAACCCAAATAAATGCGCGTTATATGTATTCGTCCATCGCTGCTACTCGACGGCAGTTAGATTCACCGATGGATTTAATGGAGAAACCTATAATTCATTTTAAACTTCTTGCAGTCTGTTGGTTTATAACCATAAAACGGGTCAGACCAGCACAATCCAGATGATACAATTGTTATATACCCGTTTCATACAGGTCAGTCGACATCAGAATTTATGAGCATAACTGACTAGTCACGATCACAATGGAAATTGATGGACAAGTACTTATGGCAAGAATGAGCGGGCAGGACTGTGATATTTCGCCGCACGGCTTTTTTAGAAATTAAGAAAGGTACAAATATGGATGGATGGTTGGATGAATCAATCTCCTTTTATCGAAAAAGACCCCTTGTATTCTCACGGAATTTAATTAGTATAATTAACAGTCCTAGACTACTACTTAGACGGTAAATATTTGTTAATTTGCTTGGCGATTTAGTTCTGTTTTGAGAATTATTTTTACTGTTATTCCGATTTTACTGTTTAAAGTGCACGTTAAAATGGTTTAAAATGCGTTTACACATGTGATTTTCGAGATTCAACAAGTGGCTTGCATTAAAAAATAAATCAAATAACTAAATTAATCAGGCCCACGTAATACGCTATAATTAGCAGGCTCTGAGATTTTTTTTTCCCAGTCAAACAATTTGCTTTTAACAACCTGCTTCAAATGATTTATTCACCGATATGGAGCGATTTAGGACCTGCTAACGCATCCCTTTTCTCCTGTGTTTAGGCGAGAAACCATTTCAGTGTGAGTTTGAGGGCTGCGACAGGCGCTTCGCAAATAGCAGCGACCGGAAGAAGCACATGCACGTGCACACGTCGGACAAGCCGTATCTTTGCAAAATGTGTGATAAATCGTACACTCACCCGAGCTCCCTGAGAAAGCACATGAAGGTAGGCAAAATGTGGAAATGTGTGTCTTTTCTTTAACTTCATCTTGCTTTACACATCAAAAACAAACACGGTTGATCCATAACAATGGGTTTTATTTTTTCTCTGCGCTATTTTCAGGTCCACGAAAACTCTTCAGCCTCTGACTCCTCGCCTGCAGCCAGCTCTGGCTATGAGTCATCGACGCCCCCTGGTTTGGTGTCCCCATCCACCGAAACCCAAAGCAACACCACTTTGTCGCCTGCATCCACGGCGCACAATAACGCGGGCCACAGCACCCTGTCGTCGAATTTCAGTGAATGGTACGTTTAGGTCTGAGATGCAGAATCCAGAACTAAATAACACAAAACAACCACGTGTATAATAAGCGTATATAAAGATATGTACACCCAATGGGCGTGGCAATGCGATAGAAGCCACTCTGATGGACTTGTTGCTACAGCAGTCAAATGAAGAAGCATATTTATTCATCGTTTTGTAAATAAGAGTCTGTGATTTCTCGTTCTCCACTTCATGGCAGTGATAAACCTCGTTCACATTTGTATGAATGTTCCTTCAACGGTAGCTATTCATATGAACTTTTAGTGCCAATATACGAGATCTTTTCTATTCCGATATTTTCAGTTACACTAACATCTAACATAAACTAGTACTTGATTTCAGCTGTACAACTTTAAACTGGATTTTCAGTGCCAAAGTTAACATTTAACTGTTAATGTGAATGTATATTTAATTTGCCGGGTTTACCTTGTGATGTTTTGTGCTTTAAGAGTTTGAATATAATATCTGGAAGATTTTGAGAAAGATATACGTTGTATTGTAACGTGTTGTTACATTTTCTGGAGTCACGCTTTTTTCTTTTGTAAATATCAACTGCCATATTTATCAGTTTGTAATTAAATTATGGTATTTACTTGATACAGATTAAACGATATTTATATAAAAAGTTTCTTTATGACTGAAATGTACAATTATGAGCAAAACACACGCTGATGTTTTATGTTTTGTTAGTCTGAGACGTGTTTTCTCCATTCTCGTGATACGTTTTAAGAATTTTATTGTATACAGAGATATAATAAAACGTGTTGCAAGTGGTCAGTTATTGTTGCATTTATCCTTTATTTTAAACCAGTCAGTAGCTAGTATTTCAAAACCAAATTGCACATAATTACATTCATTCTACATAAAATGTTATGGTTCGCAGGCAACGATTCATTTAGGAAGAAAATACATAATTCCTGTTTGCATAAAATACATATACTGTATATCCTTGTTAATTTAGAAACAATCGATCTGCAGTATATGTTAGATTGACCGCAAATACAGCCTGACTATAATGAATACTTAGATATTTAGTTAGTGCTGGTACTTTAATGACGGTATCATGTTTCTCTTAACCTGCAGTCAAGCTCGAGTTTGCGACCGTAATATTTCTTAAAAATATATAAGTATCTATGAATTGAAACGGCGATCGAAGTTGGTCAGCCGAAAGAACTTTCTGAAGGGTACAGCCTCCTCAGGGCCGCTGCCTCTGGTTTTCCAACGGCTGTCGATAAACTTGAACTTGACATTGGTGTGTTTGTCCGCAGTGTGGTAGACTACAAAAGGTGTCTATGTGCTCAGATGCTGTATTTATTTAATTATGTACTGTTATGGTTTTTTAGTTGCCAGCATGCATTGTAAGCAAGTTGTAAAGAGAAATTACCCACATTTACAGGAGCACTTTGTCTTTCTGCTTATACCGTCTGAGTACGTTTAGCAGAGCCTCGTAAAAATGTCTGGTAATATTAAATTATAACTCATCAAATGTGCTTGTGTCTAGAAAAGGGTAATTTTCAAGCCTCGCTGTATTTGGTTCATATGCTTTTCATTAAAGTGAACGATATTCGCCCTGCCGTGAAAGGTAAATTATTTGTGCTGTGTAAATTTGACTAGTGTGCAAAAGAGGTTATGAAACGTCGGACATCCGCTGTAAAGCGTAATAATTGTGTTTAGTGCAGTGACGTATTGATAGAGGAAATACCCTATAATACAGAATGCAGGTTGTGTGTGTGTGTGCGCGCGCACACACACACACACATATACATACACGCGCACATACATTTTTATTACTCTATAGCTTCTCAAAGCAATATTGGGCGCAGCACCAACGTCCCTGTAGACAAACCGTAATTCAATGTATTAAAATTACTCATAATATTCCATGTAAAAATTGAGACTTAGCTTTTAATTTCGTAGGTTTTGATTGAATCATATCTTAACCATTACATTATTAACTATAAACTGAGCTGTGAGTTCTTAGATAACATTAATTTTTACTTCATATGACAACGCAATATCCTTATTGTGACGTTTTACTTGTCTTTTTGAACGTGAATTAACGGCTTTTTTTTCCTGCGACGCTGGTGACAACCTTGCGAAATTTAATCAATGAAAAATACAGGCCTATGTGTAAATTGAAATTAGGGATCCCATGTTTTACCTGTGGTGTAAAATGAGGCATTCTGCGTCGGGGCTAAGCCGTTTCCCCCGTCCTGCACTGCTATTGGTCCGTTCAGGCAGATGGAAATCTTCCTGGTGAATTACAACTCCAAGTGACCCACCTGAACTCATTTTATTAATCCGAATGAAACAAATGTTTCATTTGAACAATTAAATAAACTGTTTAAAACATCATCGTTATTATTATGTTCATATGATTCTACTTTTGAACGCGTGTAGTACACTAGACTTGACTAATTAGACTTGACTAATCAGTTATTTAACATTTGTCCCCAAAATGATCACTTACTTGATTGACAAAATAATAGTGTATGAACACTATATTACGATTCATAGCTTTTTTGAAGTAGACAGAATATCAGATTAGATTCTGCTATACTTGTGGACTGTAGGTTTACATCCGAATTCTAAAGGAAAATTAATATACCAATTGAACAGAAATATATTGTTTATAATGTTAAAAATAAATCTTTGTTTTTTGTTGTTCACTATATCATTACATACGTTCACTCTTGATTTATTTGAACTGGAAAAAATATTTCATCTGAGGAAGGAAAATCTAAACCCTAAGAAAGGTTAGTCGCCCGGCCCTTATTAAAGTATAGCGGTATAAATGGATAGGATAAGTACCCGTAGTAAACAGCTACCTAGACGACATGATTCAATAACGAGAGGTTGTTTTTAACACGCATGCGCCGTTGATCTTAGATTGTTAATTTTATATATACCCGGCATTCCAAAGCACAGAGCAAACGAAAAACCGAACCAAGTAGATAATGTAAATTAGTAGAATATTTTAAATTAATCATGCATAAGGTACGATTTACTGGTAATGGTTCGTGTAGTAGCTATAAAAAGTATAAAAGCGTGACTATTATATAACAACTAATTAAGGCCACAAAACTATTTAATACTAAATAGATAGCAAATGTAAACTTTCACAAATTTCAAATGAATATTAAGCCTGCTGTCCAAACCAGTACAGTGACATTTCTGTTATTTTTCCGATAAAGCGAAATTAAAGGTACATGTTTTATGTATTATGATGATAGCGGCATGCAGGAGGGATGGGTTAATTACCCTCTATGATCGTCGTTCTGCGTGGCGGTTCAGGGTGCAGGATCCTGTTTTACTGTCCTCCTCCGGAGGCTGAGAGTTCGCGTTTTACCGTTTTAAAGGTAACTGGAAATGGGATCAGACATTTTATTAGTACCGAGACTTACTGAATTTCATTGATTACTCTTACCTACGATGTCAGCTCTCTGCACTTAGAGTTCAGTGAATTCTTTAAATTCTATTAAAATCAATTCCGGTCACGTTATGGTCTGACGCAGTATGATTGGAGTAAGTGAGGATGCAAACAGGTAAACCTCAAGTGTGCGTGGGAAGATCTAACATTCCTCCGCTAATTTGCCAGCCCATTTCTATGTGATACATTATAATATGGTTCATGTATATGGATTGAATAACATATGAAACACCTGCTACTGCTGTGTGTAACATCATCTCCTTTATTTAAAGACACAGTTTCCTGCCTTTCTATAATGGACTGGATGACCTTCTGACCTTTGGCCTTTCCCAGCAGTATAGATACTGACAGTTTACAAGTAAAAGAAAAAAAAACATGTATACATCAAAGCGCTCTTTGTAAGAAGCTGATCCTTTGGTATAAGACTGTAAAATGGGAATCCCCAGCAGTTTATACATACTTTCATAAAAATAGATGTGAGTAAATTTGAATTGCATGTGACTACAATACAAGTCAGCTTGCCAAATGCACCCATTATTATTATTATTATTATTATTATTATTATTATTATTATTATGGGTGCTTATTTCAATGAAGTTTGAATCAGTTAAGTTTTTCATCTTCAAAGGGTTCCTCTGGGTACTCTGATATCCTTCCACTGTCCAAAAACATGCAGTTATGTAAATCTGTCTCTTTAAATTGCTGTTTCTTAGTGTGTGTCCTGCAGTGGATGGGTGTCCTGCCCAGGGCCCTAGGTTGTCCCCTGTCGTTTGTCCCCTGTTTTGTGAGATAGTCTCCAGGCTGATTGTGACCCCGTGGAGAACAAGTGTTAAGAATGACGCTTGGATGGGTTGAATATAGAGTGACATGAGAGTTAAAGATCTGGACATGCAACCAAAGAATTGTTCTGATGACAGTAGGTTGACCCAAGTTGTAAGTGACGGCCATTGGAAATAAACATCTGGTCCAATGGCTTTGCTCAAACATGATCTTGAAAGAAATATTTCAATAGTTGGTGAAAAGTTCAGAATAATAGGCAAAATTATGCAGAACACGTATCCCAAGACTCTTCTGTCTCCTGTAAATAAGCGAGTGTTTTTTAAGTGTTAGTATTAGTTAACACAATGGCTTTAGTTTTCCATTAAAAGCCTGAATTTATGTGCCTTTTCAAAATATTGTCTTCAGGTAAATACATAGAAATCGTATGTGTGTGTGTGTGTGTCTCTCTCTCTCTCTCTCTCACTCTCTCTCTCTATATATATATATGCACACAGTACATGTTGTGCACAATGGCTTATTATTAGTGCTGTCAAACGATTAAAATTTTTAATCAGATTAATCACAGGGTTGCTGTGGATTAATTTCGATTAGTCACAATGAAATATCATTCATTTTTAATCTATATTAATCACATTTCATTTTGCATGAGCAAACAGACTCAAGAAAAAAGGGAATA
>JAODJU010000035.1:15562406-15583678 GCA_026776725.1 Gnathonemus echidnorhynchus | reverse complement strand
AGTCCAGGACAGAAGCAACAATGCAAGGAAATAAAGTTCCGTTACTTGCTGGCATTTGGAAATGAGCTTCTATCCATGTTTTTTAGTCTTGATGGAAAAATGAAATGTTTTCATCTCCAAGATGGAACAGGTCTAAAAATGCAGCTACACTAACACACGTGGACACACATGCAGGGCACGGCCAATTTTAATCTTAAAGAAATAGGCAAAGCTATAACTGTATACCTCTCTCTCTCTTTCTCTCGCTCTCTCTCTTTATATATATATATATATATATATATATATATATATATTCACACACACCGCACACACAGTTTTATATATATATATAAAGTTTAATATTTAATATTACTGTATTTGAATGTATATATTTGTCTCTTGATTATTGCAGTGATTTTATGATGTGGGTGACTTTGCAATTATTATGTACATTATAATTACACTTTTCCCTGTGGCTTAAAATAGTCTTGTCCTCTCTGTCCTCCTCAAACCTTTTTCAAAAGGCTCCTTTATTTATTGATTATTTTAATTGTCTAACGTTGAAGGGGGTCAGCTTACTTACATGCTGAACATAATTTGAGACCGAATCACTATTGACTCACATTCGGCAGTGATGTGGAGTTTTCGTTATTGTGAGGCACAGCTTGTAGCAGTGATGTGGAGTTTTTGTTATTGTGAGGCACAGCTTGTAGCAGTGATGTTCACTCGACTCCTTCATACATCCAAAAGTGTGCATGTCTAATAACTGTGACAGTTTTAGCTAAATATTTATTTACCTTTAAAAGCACATCCAGCCTCCTGAATTCCTTCCACACAGTTTTATTTTTTAATTTTGCTTTGTCTTTGTGTTGGAGAAAAAAACAGAACAAATGATGGTTGAAAGTTTTGCCAGGTTGTTAGTGTTTCTGGTGGTGAAGGTACTGAATAATTATTGTCAATTTATTTAATTACTCTTTAATTATCTGTGCTTATCAGGAGTAAAGCCATTCCCCACTCAACTGCAGGGGAATATCAGCAGGACTCACTCTGTGTGGCACCTCTGCTGTGTGTTTTCACCAGAAGTTTTATACTGCGACAGATGGCATTAATTATAAAGGGTCACTCCAACTGTCTGCTAGATTATTCAAGAGAAGGCATACAGATCACATATTACTGTACATGCCCATCCTCTTTTTTCAATCCCCATTGTGATATTTTTACCTTAAATGTACACTTTCCATGAAGACGAATTGTACTTGAATAATCAGATGTGAATTTAAAGGATCCGTTTGACGGACATCGAGCAAGCTTTATAATTCGGCCGGGCTGTGCCGTCATCTCGGGCTCTCTGTCCTGTCACGCTGCCATGCCCTCCTAAACGAAAGGAAGTGCTACTTGACATTCATACAACTAGTAAAGTAATGAATGTTACATAAGGGGTCTACACACCACGACTGAAGTCAGAGATGTGAAGATGTGGGGTCGTGGTGTGGCAATGAGCATGACCTTCAAAGCATTCTCTCACTCCCCGGACATGCTGCACCCATAACCCCCCCCCCCCCCCCCCGCGCTGGCGGATACCGGCCTGAGGTCCATACGCTCCCACTGAGTCCTGCAGGGACGTCGCTATGTCCGGGCCCAGGATTAGCACTGGGTTAATGGCCAAAAAGGATGAACCCCCCCACCCCCCCAAATAGAAGAATGGGGGGACGCATCTATGATCCTGCCCTTAGGTTTGTTTTTGTTTTATTTGCCATACTTTTATTTTGAATCAATGCAAGATAGTTGACAAACACTAATTTTGAGCCACAAACAGTGTCGGCGATCTCTGGCAGTGTCAGACGCATGGGCGCATTGGCCGTTCTCATCGCGGGCGCATCCCTCATCACGGGTGCGTCCCTCATCGCGGGTGTGTCCCTCATCGCGGGTGTGTCCCTCATAGTGGACATGTCCCTCATCACGGGTGCGTCCCTCATCGCGGGTGTGTCCCTCATAGTGGACATGTCCCTCATCACGGGTGCGTCCCTCATCGCGGGTGCGTCCCTCATAGTTGACATGTCCCTCATCGCGGGTGCATCCCTCATTGCGGGCGCGTCCCTCATTGCGGGCGCATTGGCTGCTCTAATCGCGGGTGCGTCGCCTGCCCCCATCGCAGGAGCGTCCCTCATAGTGCGCATGTCCCTCATCACAGGCATATCCATCATTGTGGGCACGTTGGCCGCCCTCATCACGGGAGTGTCGGCTGCCCTCATCCTCGTTCTTCTGCAGCAGAAGATGTTCAAGTCGGGGTAATATATGTCCTGCCCCTTCCTCTGGCTTTCGGGCTTCCATCTGAAGCACACCTTCACCTTCATTTGGAGAAAACAGCATTCCAGTCGTACCTCTTTGTTTTTTCTTTGACACATTCTGGCTGATTTCACAGCTACGTGAGAATGCAAAGTAAACATTGTGACAATGACCTATCCTCAGAAAATGCCGTGGAGAACATTTCACAGAATACACCCATCCCTGCCAATAACAATATGACAATATTTTTGTATTGAGATACAACAATAATTTATGCAGGTTATGTTTCACTAAAAATACTCCGTTCTCGTCATTGTTTAAGTCTATGCTTGTTCTTTTTCCATAATTGGAAAAAATATTACATATGCATTGGAAAAATATACATTTTTGGGGACCTGGGAACACTTTATAATTTTCCATATTTAATTTTCCCTACTTCTCTATTTAAATTGCATTACATATACAATTTAAAATTTCATCGGTAAACGCTGTGATACCTATGGACAGCTCAGAGCAATGTGAGTATTTAAACCCAAACCATAAATATACCTTCTCCGGCAGTCAGGAGTGGCCTGACCGTCAGTTAAGTGCAAATTAAAGCCCGAAGGAGAGAGAGAAAAAAAGCTAACACTCACAAATGGAGAAGAGGTGGCAGACAGGAAAGCGATTTTAGAATAAACATGAGCTCCTTGGGTCACTTATCTCTTGGCATGACCATGGGAAAAGATAATGGAATATCCGCAGAGGCAAATGGGAAACGCGGAGGCCGGGAGGCTGGATGTGAATATTCACGTTGATCTGTCTGACAGATGGGGGAGCTCATTTATACATCACACATTGGTATTCATGTCATCCTGTAGCCTTTCACCTCTGTTTAGACAAGCAGTGGCCCTGACCCCTTTGTTTTAATTGAATTAAAGGTGCGATCAGCAGGCCAAGCGTTTAGAAACCCACACACCTCCAAAGACACCAATAACCAGACACCAAAGTCAGCCTCCGGTTCATTCTTTTATTTGAGTATTACGGGCGTTGCTCTGGGCCTTTATAAAGGCCTCTACTAGTAATTCACATCTGTATAAAATGTTTTCACCTTTATACAGCTCAATGCAAAATAAACAAATAAATAGTTCAAGTGGGACACATTTGGCAAAGGCCCCCTGGAACTGGATTGGGATACGTGTCTTTAACAAGTGTGTTAGAATATAAATGCTGTCTCTTTGAAAGAGTGCTTCTGGGCCTCTCCACTCGCAGTATTCAGCCCCTTTCTCGGTTGAGTTAGTACTCTTTTAGTGATATCTTAGTGGGCAGGTTTATTTTGAGAACAGCCTTTATGTCTTAGTTTTTGGGTTGAAAAAATGGAGAAAGGACAGGATGGGCTATATCAGCATTGAGATCCCGCTTCTGTTTTGTGAAGATCTACAGTTTTTTTGTATTATTTCTGGTCCTTGCTTTTCACAGCATGACATATCATTAAGTAAATGAAGCACATTAGATACAGATGACAGCCTTGGGTTGTGCCATCAGGTTCCTGTACTTGTCACACCCTGGACTCCCATCCCATAGATCACAGGTACTTCTGTCATGGGTCTCTGTGGTACTCCACAGTGAGGATGTCTTCTCAACCCTGGTGGAGAGTTGGGGTTGCTCTCCTTGTCAGACATTTCTCCTGTGCAGATGCCGCTCTATTTGATTCACGGAGGGTCACACTTTGACGATGGTGCTGTTTTTGGTATGTTTGTCTTACTTAGCCAGTCTTCATGTTTCTGGTACTGTAACGTGAGTTTGGCTTCCTTGGCATATAAAAAGCAAAGTTAGCTTTAAGGTTAAATAAAAACATTTCAAAACTGAAATTACACCAGAAATTACACCAGTCATTGTAAATTTGTGGCATATAGAGTATCAGGTATCTTATTGAAAACCAGACATTTCCAAATGTGTGTGTGTGTGTGTGTGTTTACAGCCTCACTGCTGATAGCTAGCTGTATTCCTCCTGCTGCTTTCCATACAATTCATTTTAATCCCGTTGAAAGCATTCAGTTTTTTGTAATAGTATTTATCATGATTTACATTTTTAAGTGAATTTACTCCATAAACCCTCGAAAGGCAATGTGTGATATTTTTTCAGTTGCACAAAACTAAGAATAGAATAAATACAAAAAAAAAAAAACAATAAACATGTGCTACTAATCCTTCTACTGACATAATTATTGGTTTGGAAATAGATTGAAACGGCAGGTTCAGTTAAACAAAAGCAGATTATTCCACTCAGTCTTTCTTCTCTCCTTCTGCACCACAGGTACAGAACTTCACCTGACTGAACCCCTTTCAGGTGTAACTCCGCTTTTAAACACACGTCCGTCCCACATTATGCTGGGCCCCTGGCTTCCTGTTTCCGTGAAGAAGCAGCACCTTGCTCACAGGGAGAGAGACAATGCAGCTCCGCTAGGTTCCTCTGCCCCCTGCATGGCCGGCCTGCCATTCATTGTTATGCAATGAATCCGGGAGAAACAAAGGGCTGGATGGGCTTTGTGGACCCCAGGACGAGATTATTATTAACATGCCTGGGAATTACAGAGCCCGGGTCCCTTTGTCGCTCATTGATTTGACTGAACCTTTTATAAAATCAAGGTGCACAGCCACATGCTGTTACAATGAAAATGCAGCGTGTGTGTGTGTGCGTAAGAGCAGGTGTGTGCGTATCAGAAAGCGGCGTCAAGTGAGTTCGTGTAAACTTATCTGCAGATATTTGTGCTTGCTGGGGTCTCTCTTTTTTAAGATTTCTGATTGCTTGGATCTTGCGACTGAGCAGTGGTTCACCAGTTTTGGAAAATGCAGCTGGTCCTTATATATTCTTAATATGAATATCGGTGTTTTGATTTTCAGCTGTTATTTAGCCATTTGTAATAATAACCTAATGGGGTGAGATCATATTTACATTTTTGAGCACTTGCATTTATTTTTTTTGCAGACTCTTTTATCCAAAACACTGTACAATCGAGAAATTGGTCCCTGGAGCAGTTCAATTCCAAATAATTGTTCTATCAAATGTACAGTATCACTACACAATCAAATGTACTACAGAGTTTTATATGTAATTAAAAGAGATACAGTTAAAGTATTTTTGACATTTAGTCTTTTCGTACCTGTGAGCTAACTATACCGGAGGAATTGTTTTCAATATAGTTTTATATATTAATATAGGAGCACAGAGAATGTTGTCCACAGCCCCAAGCTCGGGGGGGGGCACTTTCTCTAAGCTAAGTTAAATCCTTAAGGGAATCTTCAACGTCCATTAATCACATCTCCATGTCTCTTCTTTAGAGATGTGGAGAAAATAATGGATTAAGCTGTGCAAAGAGTCTTCCGAGGACTTGTTCTTTTATTTTATTTAACATTTTATTCCATAGGTTTCACAACAACAGCAACAACAACAAAAGATAACAGCAATTACAATAATAATAATAATAATAATAATAATAATAGCCACCTGAAGAGCACTTGCCGGCCATGCTAGCGTAATTAGATGTGCAGCATGTGGGAGGGATGTGGGCGGCAGCAATGTGGCCCACATGAGGTGCCGTGTGTTTCAGGGACAGGAAGCTGGGCGGCATTTGACCGACAGCTGCTCTGAACGGCTGAGGACAAGCAGATGGAGATGCAGCCGGGAACGGAACTTAATTTAATCTTAAGTTAAGAGTCACCTGTGCAGCTTGGACTTCAGCTCCAGAGTGACCTCAGCGTCAGCACACAAGGCAGTTGAGGTGGAGAAGTTATGCAGGAGTGTTTTTTTCCCCACAACACGTGCCTGCGCATAAACTGTGTACCGACATGATATAAATAAGTTTAAGGGTGGTAAATTAATTTCTGAACACAGTATTGGTTTCATTCTTTTACGCCATATCAAGCATACTTAATTAAACCATATGCAGTCTTTGTATTTTCCTTTGATAATTATTGCTTTGCAAAAATTACCACTATGTGAGGTGCAGAGGGGAACAACAAGCATTCAATAAATTATTCAACTTCAGTTGAAATCAATGAATATGTAACATTGTCTCACATAACCCTATGCAACAAAGTAGAAATACAAAAGAAGCTTTACATTATAGCTAATTCCATTTTTAATAATTTTTCTACTGTTTGTCACATTTCCCTTGGAGGGCTGCTGTTTCATGCTTGAAAAATTATTTTGTCTGAAAATATATAGTAATGGTGTAATTTATTAATGTCAAAAAAGTTGATTCTGATTTGGTCATTTTGAAGCAGATATCCTGCTACCACTGCACTTATTTGAACATTCGGAAACCGAAGAGGCAATTCCGGGGATATCACTGTCCTTCTGAGCAGTACAGAATGGATTCTGTGAATCACACCGGCAAGGAGAATCCCCCAGAAGAGGAATCTGTGGGTGGGACTGAGCTCCACAGAGAAGCCAGTCTAAATGTTAATTTCAGCACATGTGTGAATTTTGTTGTTTTGTATCCATCTCATAATTTTCCTAATGAATAGCAAAGTACCTTTCCCACAGACTGTAGCACAATATGTGTGCTTCACATGGTTAATAAATTGCGTCGCTTGCTTTCCCTTATAGCTGTATCTGATTTAATTGTGTCGCAGGAACAAGACATGCAACAGCTATCTATCCAATGATCTGCGGAGACCCCACCCACTGAGAAGGGAACTATGAAAACTATCCAGTTTCCATGGAAATGGAACACTAGCTTAGTTTATTTTTGTGTTCGTCAGGAGGCAGAGAAATGGGCTGCATTCTCTCAACTCACTTGGCCGAGTAATGAGAGCAATTCAGTGAAATTTAGTGCCAGATAGTTCCAGGATTAAAAAGCCAAACAACTGACTGAAATGTGGATCAGACGTGGGATAACAGCCACAGAACAATACAATTTAACACCTCGCATTTTCCGTTCATTTTTCAATAGGGTGATATAGCAAGGAGAAATTCTTTCCTTTCTTTATTTTTTCTGCTTTTTAAAAAATAACTTCACAAATTAAAAGGCATTGACTGTTTTTTAGTCAAACTCAAGGGAAATGGTAAGTAATATATCAGGTATGGATAGAAACATATAGCAGGTTATGACAACTGGTTTAATGCTGTAATTGTCTTTGACAGCTGTAATCTATCTGTGTGAATGGTGTTCACATTCTTGCACAGATTTCTTCCAGATAATCTGGTTTCTTTCCAAAGTCCAAAGAGACGTAGCTGAGGTGGCTCTCTGTCACTAAACACTTACTCTGCCACTATGCTCTGTGCTGGGTGGCACTGGCTAAGTGCATTCTGGGATCAGCCCCAAACTCCCAGCTCTGAATTGGCTGCTTGGATACATTTTATTGCATTCTGGACGGTTATCTTTAAATGGTCTACACAAACACAAATAAATGATTAATTCATTGTACTACAAAATTAATGGATAGAATGGATGGAGTTCACCAAAAGTAAGCATTTTTATTTTCATTTGTGACATATATTTGTCACAAGACAAAACAAAATCCGTGGGAAGAGAGCTGCAAGTCTTGAAGTGATACTTTATGGAAAGATTATGTGGAAATACTATGTGTGTTTTAATGGTTTTGACACATTGTAATGAATGAATATAACTTGAGTTCTTAATAGCACCCATATGCATTGTGTGACTGGTTTAAACCAGATGTTACATTGTTGATTGTGGTTACTCATAAAATAATTGTCCAATTATTTTTGTAAGGTTTTTATGTATAAGTTACAATACCCATATCCTGGGAAGTTTATGTGAATGTTTTATCATGTCCTGTGTTGCCTGGGATAGGCTCCCCGCTCCATGAAGAATCTTTTTGTTCCTCGGAAGACTTTACTGTGGTACACATACAAATTGGGCAGCATCACCTACTGATTTTAACAGCACAGACTGACTACATTGGGAATTTTTGTAGGCAAGTTAACTTGAACTTACTTAAAATGGTGATAATTATGGGTGATTTATAGGTTGCAGACACAACGGCGTGGCCTTGATGCACAGCGGGGAATGTGGGATGGCAGGGCACCTTGGTGGCTGGTTCTGAATTTCCACTGTCCTTCTCCCTTCTGGTCCTCACTAAGGTAATCCACACGGAGCTAACAAGCTTCTCAGGTGTAATGTAGCACTCGTGCTCCAGTGCGCCGGCTCATCTGCCGGGTGGTTATAGAGGGAAAGAATGGGAATTCGAATAGCAGGAGTTAAGTGACCCTCGTTTGGCTCTGAAATGCCTTATCTGCATGTCATCAACGGCGACACTTCCATCTCAAACTGCATTTCAGAGGCAGTGTTGGGCTTGACGAGCCTGAAGAAGAGATGAGTTACCATGAATGTGTGAGGGCTGTCCACCCCTCTGTTCTGCTCTGGAAATGGAGATGTAATTCCATTTGCAACTAAAAAGGCTTATTCACAGTTTGGACAGTTTAGGGATGCAAATGAGGCATTTTGTGCGCTGCCTTGCCTGGAGCAATATTCAGGAAAACGGGGAAGACCCTGCAGGATTAGTGCTGAGGATCTCTTTTATTATGTAAAGAACCACCAGTGAATGAGAGAGCAGGTCATCTGGGAAGAGCAGGGAGGGGGTGTAACAGGATTCCTATATTGCACCTCAATTACAATGTATTAGACTTGTCTAGCGCACACAGACCCGCACACAGACCAGGGGCAGCGTTTCCCGTGCAAACACATGCAGGCACGACGCCACACTCACGCCAGCCAGCCCCCCTGGGCCGGGAGGCTCTCGTCTAGACCCCCCGCCAAAGTGGTTTGTTTACTGTTATCAGGGAGTTAAGAAGCGGAAAGTGAGTGACATGGGGGGGCACTCTGGGAAGGCCCCGCTTTCTAATTGCAGCTCATATGGAAAATGTCACAACATGGCGATGGGAGCCATTTTTTCTTGTTTTGAGCCACTGCAGAGGATAATAAAGCTGAGAGCGAGTTTAGGAACGGGATAACAAAGTTGAGAGCGAGCTTAGGGATGGGATAACAAAGCTGAGAGCGAGTTTAGGAACGGGATAACAAAGTTCACAGCGAGCTTAGGAATGGGATAACAAAGCTGAGAGCGAGTTTAGGAATGGGATAACAAAGTTGAGAGCGAGCTTAGGAACGGGATAACAAAGCTGAGAGCGAGTTTAGGAACGGGATAACAAAGCTGAGAGCGAGCTTAGGAACGGGATAACAAAGCTGAGAGCGAGCTTAGGAACGGGATAACAAAGCTGAGAGCAAGCTTAGGAACGGGATAACAAACCTGAGAGCAAGTTTAGGAACAGGATAACAAAGCTGAGAGCGATCTTAGGAACGGGATAACAAAGCTGAGAGTGATCTTAAGAATTGGATGACAAACCTGAGAGCGAGTTTAGGAACAGGATAACAAACCTGAGAGTGAGTTTAGGAACGGGATAACAAAGCTGAGAGGGAGCTTAGGAACGGGATAACAAACCCGAGAGCGAGTTTAGGAACTGGATAACAAATCTGAGAGCGAGCTTAGGAACGGGATTTAAGCCTTTGAACCTCGGATTCCGTCCATTTTTGGCATGAAGATTTAAACATAAATTTAAAGTATAACAGTTTTGTTCATCTTTTGTTTTTATAAAGTTTTTATCAATTCATCCATCAATTTTCTAAATGCTTATCTTAATCAGGATCACAGGGAAATATTATTATTTTAATATGATATATTTAGCTGAAAAATCACAAAACCTCAAAATATAAGCAAATAACATGCTTCAAAACTTCAGAAAGTCTATCCGGGTAACACGTATTTCAATCTAATGTGATGACTCTTTCAAATGATCCAAATTATCTTTTCCACCTTCATGTACATGGAATAGATTTAGGGAATCTCCTGTCACGTTTGGACCGCTGTGCTCAAACCATCTGATCATGAAACTCTGAACCTAGTGCAAATAATTTTGTGAATCATTTATGGGGAATTATCACCAAACAATATTAGTAACAGTGAATTGTGTTGTCAGCTGGACCGCAGCTCACACTTACAGCTTCCACTGGACGCGTGACGAAAAAATGCCAAGAAAACCCGCCTGTGGTATAAATTTCCCCATTATGCTCGCAGACTATAAAATTCAGTGTGAGATCCTAATTGTCTACAACTGGCAGTTTTAACACTCACTAAGTGTGCAGCTGTTAAAGACAAAGTGTTCTCACATAACTGTCAGAGAGGCGAACAAAGGATTATGCATGGAGAGCCTGGCATTCCAGCATTACACCTAGTCAGCATTTACGTCTCAGAGCAAACAAAGGGGGAGGGGGCTTCAGGTCCGCATAGTCAGACACACACAGTTAATTAATCTCTGCAATAATAAAAAGTATGTAACACCTGCTGCTACTGGGTTTCAGTGTTAGTATGTTTGACATATTTAATTTGAATTTTTCATTTGCACAAGCATGGCGGTTCGATTTTACATATTATTTCTAGAATAAAAGTGATTTATGATTTATGTCGTTTGTTGAATGTTTAATGCTGATATTACCATCCATTTTCCAGTTACGCTGAGTCGACAGCCTGTACCACTAAACAGAGTTCACAAAGCACAGGGCAACTTGGATGACAGGCCAGTTCTTTATACACTATGCTCAACTCAGGACCACCAATTTACTGCATATTCCTGGACTGTAGGAGGACAGCAGAGTACCCAGAGAAAACATGGAATGCACAACGGCAAAGAGATACAGACACCAGCCAGACCATAATCCCAGAGCTGTGAGGCTGCCGTACCACGCTGCCACACCACTATGCCAGCCCAATTAATCTTATTCCAGCTATTTTTCAGCTACTTTGCCTGGTCAGGGTCACCAGAGTACAGGGCACAAGGCTGGAATGCACCCTGGATGGGATTCCAGTCCATCTCAGGACACACACACACACACACTACGGGGAATTTGGAGATGCCAATTAACTTAATTGGCTGCCTTTAGATGGTAGGAAGAAACCTGTGTAACACGGGAAGAACATGTAAACACTACAGACAGCAGGAGCTGGATTCAGGAGCTTGAGCCCCTGTGCTGCCCACTTTCTGTCTCCCTTTAGTCAGATATTTAGTGCAGGCTCTCAATTTATAATAATACTACTACTACTACTACTAATAATAATAATAATAATAATGAATAGTTAGTATGAATAATAATAATTATTATTGTTGTTGCTGCTGTTATTGTTGTTATTATCATTATTATTATTATTATTAGTATTTTTTAGTGGTAACAGTAGTAAAAACCGAAAGTATTAGGACGATAACACATCTACGACATAGTCCTGACTGGACAGATTCAAATTCTTTCAATACAAAGCGTAAAACAGGGTAGGACGCGCTGGAGCTACAACAATAGAGGCGGTGCTCCCCCTGCTGGTCGTTTGCGATAATTCTATTTGAGTCTTTCCCAGCGAGACTTTCGTTTCCCAGAAAGAGAAAAGCCCATTCATACCAAGCCTGCTGTAATTAAAACACCTTATCAATACTCACACAATCCTTCTGTTTCGTGGAACACACTGGAGTTTTACTGTTGATCTCTATCCTGACAGTATTACTTGCACAGTGCAATTACAAACATTAACATTTGTAGGAAGTCTCTGGAATAAGATGATAGGGGGTCCTGGGATTAACCTTTGCCTCTGGCCTCCAATTTTCACAGATACCACATGAAGCTGCCAGAATGACAGAAGAAACAGAGAAGAATCCCTGATATGTGCTGCACTAATGCAGTAAAGAGCTCTACTTCAGCATGTCTGTTTGGTACAACTCTATACTACATCCACTGGACTTGTGCTACTCTTCAAAGACCACATAATGCTCTTTTTACTGCAATCCACATCATCAGTCAATCCCTACAAAGCTAACAAAAAAGGGAGATTTACTGCAATTTACGGGGAGCTGAAAAAGAAACAGAAAAGTCTACAAATGTGTATTTTGGGGATTTCATGACTCTTACAAAGAAGCTGCAAATAGTGCAACAAATGCAATTATTGGAAGGCTGAACATAAAAAAGACAGGTGACATATAGACAGTGACATCTGTACGTGGCGGAAATCAGCTGGTGTTTAACCTGAATTAGCATTAGGTTCAGTCATGGTAACTCTCTCAACCTACAGCAGAATATTCTGGAATTTATTTCACAATCTGTTAGGCGCTATCTTGTTGTGGTTGCCGGGAGGCTCTTTTGAGCGATTTTAAAGTGTTTATTGTTTTAGCGCATTACCAGACATATGGTCAGCTGTCACACTGGCATAACCGGGTGATCAAAGGCGGGATTCATGTGTAATTGTTCCCTACTGGCATGCTACCCCGTCACGATCAAGGCATCAGCAGGTGGTAGAGGGACAGACAGGGGGATGGCTTGGAATCATAATGGAACTGTGTGAGATCCTGTCTAAAAATGAACCATGCAGCACGGCCAGAGCGCTGAGGAAACCGCTTATTATGGGCTGGATATTTGAGTGTTACCAGGGAGGTGTTCAGCTGGTGCCTCTTTTGACTGTACTTTTACGTTTTTTGTTTTTTTTTGGAAATATATAAAAAATGTGATTTTCTTTAACAAAGAACGTTAATTGGCAGGAGTTCCGCATCATCAGCGGTGACTGTAGTGCTTTGTTTTAGTGCTGTTACGCACACTTACGCTGCTCGTCTGACCACGTGCACCACCCGACACGGGGCAGCACAAAGCATGCGGATGCCATGCCTGATCCTCGGAGCCGTAGCAGGCTGAGCCAGGGGACCGGAGCTCACTGATTGGACAATCTCCCCGCCAGTTCCCCAAGGGTAAGCGGCCCCGATGGCGGGTGCAAACAGGGGCCATCAAGGCTGCACGTTCTCCTTTACTCTGCTGTCAGACCAAACTCTGCCGTTGTCATGTTGTTGAAAATTACCATAAAGCTATTGACTGTTACTTGTCACTATTTACACAGGGCTAAGTCCCCTCCATTGTTCACTTTACCACCCCCACTCACCTCCCCCTTGTTCCCCTCTCTTTAGATGGCTGTTGAAGACTCTTTAAGCAGACAGTGTGGAAACCAGTTGGTGCAAAAGAAGACAGAGGTTCAGTAACTTTTAACAAGGTTCCTGTTTGAATTTGCTGCTAATAGGGGGGTCAAGCTCTGACTGGGGGTTATTATTCGCAAATTCAGGAGTGCTTAATAGGTGATGCTGGTATTAATAAAGTTAGTTATCACAGGTAGGAAAGAATGACTGTGGAGCGAGGCAGACTGCTCAGCGTGGACCCCAGCCTCACCACCTACGCTGACTCCCTTAGTGACTCTTACCATTTAAGACGTTACAGGATGGATGTATCAATCCTGCGAAAATCACGTCACGGCGAAAATTTTTAAATCTACGAAATATCCAAAATAACCAGTTTGGAAGGAAGGAAATTAAAGAGTAAAATAAGTCTTAGGCAGTCAAAGAAAAAGTTTAAGGCTATTTATCTGGGTAGTAAGTGTATATTTGCTCAGAACAAAAAAAATACACAAATACACATGTTTGAAAATACACAAATTAACAAACAAATAAGATAAAATCATCCTGTTTGCAACATTCAGTAAGACTAGAGACTAGAGAGTCTATGGAAAAGCAGCAGTACTGTCCAGCACAATGGACGTCCACTGGGTGGCGTCACAAAAGTCCCCTCTTCTGTACATATATTAAAGCCAGCAAAGACCACAGTGCAAGGAACTGGAAGTAATAATGAACAGGCTGAATTGCATTCTTTAATGAGCTGATGTGTCCTTTTCAAGTTCAGTGAGGGATCAGCAGGTTTTGGTCTCGGGAGTCATTCCTGGTGAGTGGGAGAGCAATGCATGTGTGTATATCTGCATGCCTGTCAAAGACTGCTGACCTCTGACCCCTTTAAAAACCACAGAGTGAGGAAAAACACCTAGTGATTTAACACCTTTCTCTGTGCTGAGCGTGTCAGCTGTAAAGGGAGGGTGATGCAAACATTATCTTCTCATGGAAAGAGGTTATTCTACAAAGCGATGAAGGACTATAGGTACATGCTTGCATTCAGGACTATTACTCACCGTGGGAGTATCACTGTCCCTAAGTAAACAGATGGCACTGTCACTCTAATGAACAAGTGGTAAGCCTACAGGTGCCCGTCCTCTCCCTGTTCCTCAGCAGCACGGAACCCGTGTGCCACCAGAGATGTGTGATGATTAAACTATTGGACATAGGACTTATATAGTTAGACTGCCTATCAGCCCATTAACACAAAAGGTTGCGAGGTGCAGTACAGTTTTCTAATGGGAGGGGCTCTTTGGTGGTTAAGGGCATGGACTCACAATGCAAAGGTTCTCTGGAGGGTTGTGGCAGACTACAGTTGTACCCAGGGACGTTGCTAAAGATTTTGGGCCCCATGAAAGCATGGAATTGTCCTAATCACCCCCCTCCCCCCCCTTTACGGCGCTCCTGGTTGTACCAGGTGCTCAGGTTCTACTGCCATAGTGATACTGGCTGAATAAAGGGCCAGATTAATGAGTCAGTTTGGATTAAAGTGGCAGCTAAGTGACCTGTCAGTAATATGAACACAAGGAAGCTGAACCTTAACACAGAGCACAATGAAAAGCTTCAATGCTATTTTTCAGCAATAAGAAAACATCTGGAAATATCTATCAGTCTGTGTCTGCCTGTCTATCTGTCTGTCTGCCTGCATGTCTGTCTGCCTGTCTGTCTATCTGTCTGTCTCTGTCTGTGTGTCTGCCTATCTGTCTCTGTCTGTGTGTCTGTCTGTGTGTGTGTCTGCCTGTCTGTCTCTGTTGGTCGGTCAGTGTGTCTGTCTGTCTGTCTTTGTGAGTCTGTGTGTCTCTCTCTATCGGTCTGCCTGACTGTCTGTGTGTCTGTCTCTGCCTGTCTGTCTGTCTGTGTGTGTGTCTGCCTGTCTGTCTCTGTCTGCCTGCCTGTCTGTGTGTCTCTGTGTGTCTGTCTGTCTGCCTGCCTGTCTGAATCTGTCTGTCTGTCTGTGCATGCATGCCTTCTGGAGGCTATTTCTACACATGGGGAATTCAATACCATCAGCTGGGTGACTACTATTGATGGGAGACTTGTGAAGCTCCAATTGAGGTACTTGAGGTAATTTTCTCTCAGTGTGAGTAGCAATGCCTCCCGTTGCACTGTCGTCCTGTGCGTCATGCTTTCATTCCTACATAACACGGACATCAACTCTCAACATGGTTCTCAGCTGAGGCCTGGAGGGCACAGATATTGTGCTGACAGACAGATTATTTCTTTCTTTGACATCAACTCAAATTCCTGTTCATTGTTCATAGAACTTTAAGGGTGGAGGAATAGTCCTTCTGATGTGGATGAACCTGGATCTGTTCTGTTCTCTTGTACCTGAAATGTCAAAGCCCTTTCTATCCCATCTTAGACAGTTATTGGGAGCACCTAGTTACATACTGAAAGGGTAATGTCATCTAGCTTTCAGTAAATAGTAAAAACTAGAAGAGAAGAGTCTCCGTTTGTGCACACCGCGACTGGTTCTAGTAGCTCACCACGTCGGTCTGGTCTGATCTTATTAAATAACTGCTACAGACCAATGATGGTCATTATAATGAGCATTGATGTTGGGGCGTGGTGTTAGTTTGGTTGATTTCCCCGGCATATTTCGCTGAAGAATCTCTCAGTGTTAGCTTTGAGGTGCTGCCTCAGACTGTGGATCCTTTTGCAGTACTTTGTTCCTTTTTGTGATGAGGGCCATGGTCAGTTCCAACAGCCTGTGCCTTTTCTTTAACCCCCGTCGGTCAGTTCAGATGCGCAGTGCACCATGAACGACGTCTGGACTCATGGCATATGCAGAAAATATAAAAGCCAACTGGCATTCATATTCATGAGCGGCAAGTCCGCCGCAGGATTCGCTCTGCCAAACCTTCATCTCTTCCGCCTGCGTGTTGTTAGGAGCCCAGAATTCCTTGGTGGCCTGAGGTGTTTCCTCAAGATATGATTTGTTAATAAAACGTGTCAAGATATTTGAAACCCTTTCTCTCTTTATAAACAGATTTACAACACAAGCGGAGCTAATTAGCAGGCTCATCTGTTCATTTTCACAAAGTTTGTGAAATTTATTCGGGAAGCTGCAAAAGGGTTTACTCACTGGTGATGACAAGTGTTAGAAATGTGAATCTAATTCCCTGACCACCATTATATTATCACAGTAGAAGCTAAATGCATTACTTTCTAGCGTTTTACAGTGCCAATACTGTGTGCAAACATTGACAAAGCGTCCCAAACACATCTTAAAGATCCCAAAGGGGCCATTAAACAAATAGGATTTCTCTTTCATTCTCAAGGTGAGGCTGCCAACGTGCTCAATGAGGAGCGGAACTCAAGCTTGCCACATTGGATTGTGGAGATTGTGCCTCATTCCATATTTGTTCTCTGCATTTTAAAAAAAATTGTTTGGCCTTATGATTTCTTTCACTTTTATTTGAAGATGGAGTTTTATCTAATTATTAGCAGTTTGACAATGGATAAGGAAAAGAGATATGAGTAAGCTCGACTTAGATACTCTATTAATCTGGAAAGGAATTGCGGAAAAGGTGGGGGCATTTATCTCTTGATCTGCAGTTAAATGCTCTACCACTGAGCTCTAGCGCCAACAGACTTCTTGGTACATTGTACATGGGAATATGTTTGATCAAATACATTTGACATTTGTTCAAGACCCATCAGTTTAACCCTCTCAAGGCAGGCGTTGCTGATTTGCAACAGTTAAAAACTAACTACCTTATTACCCCACATACATATTTTATGTTTTTTTTACTCATGATAATTTTCCCCAAATATCAGATTTTTCCTGTTACTAACACTTAATTTGAGCCTGAAAGGGTTAAAGGCTGGTGTGTTATTTTGATCAAGAATTGTGAAGTATCACAAAGACCATGTATACATTTAACATTTAAAACATCATTGCATTGGTTCTACCATTGATAACTCTTCTGATGTAAGTTCACCATCCTTGGGTTTCAGACATGGGCATAAATTATGGGGAGATAATCAAAAGTATCCAATACAACTCTCCCTGGACCCCCCATAAGTGGGTGGAGGGCCCCCCCCCGCCAATGCTTAGTCTAGAGCTATGCCTTTGGGTTTAAGTGTTTTGGCCCTTCGGTGGAGCGGATCCTGTAGTGAGGTAGAACAGTCTTTAAATAATTACTTCTTCTGGTTACTCCCATTCATAGCTTTTGTTGTAGGTTTTCATTTTTTTAATTACATTCATTTCCTACAGATTTTACATCCTGCATGCCTTTGACGCCATTCTCTACTTGAACTATTTAACCTAGTGATAATTTTCTTTGTCATGCTAATCAGAGTAAGGTTCTGAGTCATTAGTGTGCCAGTAGATGTATTCGCTGCTTGTTTGGAGGGGAAAAAAAGAAAAGAAGCAGCAGTAATTAATTGTGTTAATGATATAATAAGGGATAATTAGGCAAGAAATAGTCCTGCCTAGTGTCTTTAAATTCATGGTGCAGCTGTTGACTGTTTCCCGGTTCTTTCTTTACAAATTTTCTTCTCTATGTCTTCTCAGCATCATCTCAGATCATCAGGTGTATTTGTCCATGCATCACTGATATGTCTTATTCTGAGTCAGTAAAACCAGACTTAGTTTCTCTCTACATCCTGATTAGTCTAGATAATAAACAATGGCTCATGTATTTATCATGTTGAATAATAAAAATGAGATTATTCTCATTTCTATCTCTCAGTTTTTCATTTTTTGTCATGTGACAATTAGCTTGATATTCAAAATACATATATTTATTACGTATATGACATATATTTATTACGTATATGACATATATTTATTACGTATATGACATATATTTATTACGTATATTACATATATTTCTCTTGTCTGCTTCCCAGCTGTTATCCCTTTTATTTGTTTTGTAAGAAATAGTAAACAAGATTTCCACAGAAAAAAAACAACGCATAGTAGCTTAATATTGTGTGCAAGTTAGTCTGTACCTTAGAACTACGCAGCACTGAGAATGACAGGGGGCCAGACAGCTAGCGCTGTTAGCATGATTTTGAGTAAACATACGATTAGCGATAGAAGCCTAGCACACTCCCTGGATTAGCTGAAATAACATGGCCTCGCTAATTCATCCCATGGCCCAGTTCCACTGCTGGGAGATCATCCTCTGTTCTTCAAGGTTTAACATATACATTCAGACCGGGCTTCTTTAATATTGTTCATCTTCTGCATCTCCGCACTGGAAGCTCACACCTCCATTAAAGTTGGAACAAGACCTCACTGAAGGTCCCTTTGTTATCATTTTCAAAAGGTTGAAATACCTACGTGTTTAAAGTGTTGCTGCTGCTATCCAAGATGTTATGATAAAAAAAAAATCTCCCATGTGAGCTGATTAACCACCAACCACTGGAGAAATCTCCACTTTCACTTTTAAGTTGTGTCATTAGTAATTACTGTTAGAGCCATTAGATTTCCACTCCATGAAGTGTTGCAGTGTTACTCTACAGCTTATGAAGATAAACCTCGGACAATAATAATGTGGGGGGGTCAAGAGAGACCTCCCTCCCCACCTGACCCAAGTACTAATATTTGTATCAAATTCAAGAGAGATGACTACTAAACGTGTTTTGAAGCACGGTCTACATTGGTGAACTGGAGTTCAAAGGCACTTTGCTATACATGCTGGTTACTGAAACTTGAATACATGGACATTGAACACATAGAGAGAATATGGCAGCACAGACAGCACAATGCAAAACAGTCAGTGTGTAGTATGTACATAACATTATAATATGCTACCAACATATTAAAATGCCATTGTTAATGAAGACGTTGGACAGTAAGCTAGCATCCACATCGACCCCCTTTGTGATTATACTGGTTGCTACTCAGCTGTTTAGCGTTATCTGGGAATATTTCGCTTAGTTAACAATTGCTCCTCTGCCTCCAGAATTACGCAAAAATATCTTTTTTTTTTAGAAAAACGTGGCCTTACAGGTGAAATTTCCAAGAAAAATAAATAAACTCCCATTTATGTTTTTTCTTCTCCTTGTCCTCCTTTTCATGAGAATTATTCTTTATTTTTCTTTATTTATTTTTATCTCTTCAAAAGAAGCTTTTCACCATATGGTTGCAGATAAATAATGTCAAACATTTTGCCCTTGCAAGTTTTCGCAATTTGCAGTTTTCAGAATGTGAGACTTGTTGAAAGCATAAGTGATAATGGACATTCTCTACCCCCTACGGTCTTTCTCCCACCATACCTCTCTTCAATTAATGCTACAGCGGGAGTTTTGTGTAGTAACACTTACACTTGTGAGGTGACCACATGAGGTGGAGGATGAGGTGGAGAGGAGGGAGAAAAACAATTAGAATGCCTTAAATATTTTGCAAGCGGCAATTGTCTGCTTTTGTGAAGGTTGCATTTTGTCTAAACGGCCCAGAGAATAGATAATTAGATTGAAGGCAGGAGAACTCAAGCTGGATTATTTTTGCTGGGATCCATCAGAATGAGTCAAAGCAATGGCGGCTTCAATTATGGATCGCCATGGCGATCACTTTCGGCCCATCGCGAAGGCCTCGGAATCCACTCCTCCGCAAACATTTAATCACATCGGGCTCCTCTTCCTCAGGAAGATGGAGGGCAGGCTAGCGGCTGTACTCCAAGGGACCAGCCCATAATACCCATGGAGTCCTCTGAGCTCCAGCGCGTCAAACAAGAGCAGGACTGTGAACCTCGGCATTCGTCCCCTGCGCGGCACAGATAATGTTCAGGAAGCCTTTTGAGGTTTTAAAAATCTCTTTTGCTCTGTTCAAAAACTGTTTTCATATTGCTCATGAAATAACAAAGACGTGATGCCCAGGATGAATGGTGTCTTATAGCTGCTTTGAACCCGGAAAGAAAACAAACGGCATAAGACGTCTTTGTATTGGTGTATTTTGTTCAGAAACAAAGCATTGTTTCAAGTGGGATGAGTGATTTATTAATAGAAACAATATTTTTGGACTTACCAAAATAAGACAGTGAACTATATATAACCTTGTTGTTGACATAATAAATCGGAAAAGATGCACACTTATTATTAAAGGCTGTTTTTGTCTATCATTCAGCCTATTGTTCTGGTCAGGGCAATGGATGTCTGGACCCTAAGCCATACCGCACAGCATTGCTGTACAGTCTAGTTGAAACACCAACTAGACTTAAGACTGCAAGAGGAAGCCCATATGAGCCGGGAAGAACATGCAGCACCGCCAAAACAGAGAGCTGGGGGGGGGGGGGGGGATAAAAATCCTCAATCCTGACAAGAAAAACAGCAGCACAAACCCACACTGCCACTGTGCTAAAACCATCAGGCGTGCTTGTCAACAAAATCTAAATAAATAATGATTTTTCTGTTATATTAATCTAAAGCATAAGTTAACATGAAATATTGCATCATTGCAAAATATTTTCTAACTGCTTATACTGGACAGGGTCACAGAATAATTACTGCAAATGAATAAAATACCATTTAAACTGAAGTAAAAAGAGTTGATGGGGACAGTGTTTCTTTCACTGTTTAAAAGAGGACATATTTCAAGGAAAATGTTTAATATTTTGCAATTCAGTGAGGTGACTTTATTAGGTATGCAGGAAGGCAGCTGCATGTAAGTTATGCACTTGTGGTCTCCCTAGTCATTCTTCTGTGATCTCTCTCATTAAAAGGTGATTTCTGCCTCAAACTGAAGCAGCAGGTACTGCTCTGGGCGCGCACTCTTCCATTCTGGTACTTGGCTGGACGGCAGGCGAACTTCATAACGAAACTGCATGCTCTGCAAAATTCGGTTGCAGCCATGATTCAGGTTAATTTCTTGTTTTTTCTTAAATAATTTTGTAATCCTACATTTTTATACATAATAATACTTCCCCAAAATGCGTAGATTAAAAGAGTCGGGTTGCAGTTCATTTAGAAAAACTTTTATTGAGTTTCTAACAAGAACGGTTACAGACACTTAGCTCCCCCCCCCCCCCCCCCCCCC
>JAODJU010000035.1:15523645-15545200 GCA_026776725.1 Gnathonemus echidnorhynchus | reverse complement strand
AACCCATATGAACACTGGGAGAATGTGCATAGACCTCATACGCAGAAACCCATATGAACACTGGGAGAATGTGCATAGACCTCATACGCAGAAACCCATATGAACACTGGGAGAATGTGCATACACCTCATACGCAGAAACCCATATGAACACTGGGAGAATGTGCATACACCTCATACACAGACACGCAGAGCCAGTATCTGAGTTCTGTGCCACGGTACTGTACACTGAGCCACCACACCACCCTTCATGAAACCCATCCATCCATCTGTCCATCCATCCACCCATCCATCCATCCATCCATCATCCATCCATCCATCCATTTCACAATCACATATTCTGTCTCATATGACATGCGAAATAATATAGAATATTGAGTTTTGCCATTGTACCATCATAATATACTCAGTGGTCTCTTTTTTAGGTAGCCCTATGTGATATCAGATAGGACTCCTTTGTTTCTCCAGAACCACTTTACAGATGGAGTAGTGGTACATTCAGATATATCTTTCTGTCCACCACTATTGTACCAAGCTCTTTTTTTGAGACCTTCCTGTTTGCTGGCCAATCTCCTCTCATCTTTCATTGACCAATTGTTTTTAGCAACAGACCTGCTCCTGACTTCTTGTTTCTTGTTTATCACACTATATTCTGTGAACCCTAGAGGTGGTGGTACTCGGAAATCTCTAGAGGGTGGTGCCTTCTGATGGTGGTACTCGGAAATCTCCAGAGGGTGGTGCTTTCTGAGATGCTACAATATCACGTATGATACCAATAATCACACCCCACTTAAATCACTCAGATCATATTGCTTAGTCATTCTGATGCTGAACAAGACAGTAACTGAACCTCTCTCTCCTGTCTGCATGCTATTTAGATATATATTCTGTTGCAGCCATGTCACTGATTATTTGGAGAAGCAGATGTACCAAATCAAGTGCCCATGGAGTGTAGATTGGTACATTTTACTCACTTATGTTCAATATTATTGGTCCAAACTCATCATAGTGATTCTGTCTAAGCACAGCATTGTGTGCCATACTGTATAAGTGGATTGTTTTTCCACCAAAATTCACATCACATGTGTGATGTTCTGGCATCAGATACCAGTAGCAACTGGTGGCAAAGAAACTGAGGAGGTATTATGATAATACATGTTAGAATATTACAACAGTGAATTTTTACAAAGAAGAGAAAATGTGTTTCTAAAAGTAAGGAGTTATTTCAAAATCCTGGTTAGCGTTGTGGACGGACACATATCCATTAGTATTTAATAAATATTAGATAATGGTTACATTTTTAGGAAACAATACTAATAGTGTCCTAATAAGTCGATACCTGGTCTACACATGCTTTGGGCCTGATAAGGGAAGAACTACTACTGGTGACCAGATGCCTTTCAGAGGACACATCTCAGTAACCAGAACAATTCCAGTGTCATTTTCAAGAGAAAATAAAAACAAAGGAGAAGCAGGAACAATTCATTCATGGCAGGATGAAGGATAAACTGCCTTCAAAGATTTTCTCCTGAAGTATCAGAGCAGTGCAAAAATAGTGTACTTCAAAGTGGCCATGGAGAGCTTGAGTGTTTGAGGCTGTTTTCCTGTTATTCGTGCGCACTGCTGAGGAGCCGCTGTCAGTAGCCAATATCCTGTCTCCTGTTGTGTAGGGTGGATGTGTTTTGTTTGTGTAGCTGAATCCGACGCTTTGCAGTTTGCTTTGTGCTTGTCGGAGCTGCTTTATGAGCCTGATGAGCTTTCTTCGGTTTGTGGCACCACTGACCCCCCCGCGGGTCCTCAGCGGGTGTGCATTGACGGCGGTCCACACCACCCGGCGATGGGTCGCACACAACAATAGCCCTACGTTTGAAATTTGGCTGGAGAATTTTATAAATGGATTTATGAAGTGGAAGAACTGAGGAAATTTCACGAGTAGATCCGTCAATGGAACAAGGGGACAGAAGTTGTAATTAGTTCAAAGTGATTCCCGCGCTGGGAGGCATTTCCTCATGCACAAAATTATACACACAAGGCAGCCTTCTGGAGAGAAGGAGGGAGCGGATGAATGTGACGCCATGCTAGGTGAAATCCGGCAGTTTGTTCACGATCCCTGTGAATCTCACTGAACAGCTGATGAGGAGTTGTGTTTAAATGAGGACAAATGTTTATTACACACTTTCATTTAATTGGCCTGCATCTTGTGAAAATACAGAGGAAAATGCCTATTTTCTTAATAGTTCATATAAAAAGGTTAATAATTAATTATTGTTAATCATTGATGGCACCAAATCACATTATGTATTATGTAGCTATTTTAATAATGATGAATTTCAATTCAGGTGTTTTTGAAGTTTTATTTATTGAAGTGTAAATGTAATTGTCATCTTTATGAAAAATGTTGCAGCTACTTGTGCAACAGCTCCTGTGTCTATAACTTCAGAATATTACATTTCAAAGAACCCTCTGAGTGGACGGGTATCCTCCCTGAGATGGACGGGTATCCTCCCTGAGATGGACGGATATCCTCCCTGAGATGGATGGGTGTTCTCCTTGAGATGGACAGATGTTCTTCCTGAAATGAACGGGTATCCTCCTTGAGATGGATGGGTGTTCTCCTTGAGATGGACAGATGTTCTTCCTGAAATGAACGGGTATCCTCCTTGAGATGGACGGGTATCCTCCTTTAGATGGACGCGTGTTCTTCCTGAAATGGACTGGAGTCCTCCCTGAGATGGACGCGTATCCACCTTGAGATGGACAGGTATCCTCCCTGAGATAGACGGGTATCCACCTTGAGATGGACGGGTATCCTCCCTGAGATAGACGGGTATCCACCTTGAGATGGACGGGTATCCTCCCTGAGATAGACAGGTGTCCTCCCTGAGATGGACGGGTATCCTCCCTGAGATAGACGGGTATCCTCCCTGAGATAGACGGGTATCCTCCCTGAGATGGACAGGTGTTTTCCATGATTAGTTGCAATGAACTTCATTACTTGCTGACATTCTGACTGTGATTATGCATGCAGATCTTCACCTTTCACCTGTTGTGAAATATTTTCATTTAGAAAGAGAAGACTTACATTGTGCGAGGTTTGTAAGGTGGGAAATATTAGACACAGCCAAAATGGTTTGTCAAAGCTGAAACAGCAGAAACCTATGATATTATGAATATACCTCTAAGACAGAGAAACAGATTAAGTAGAAACCTGTGTTATTATGGATAGTTTGCTAAAACAGAAACAGACATGGTAGAAATCTGTGTTATTACATATGTTTATCTAATACAGAAACAGACACAATACAGAACTATGTTATTACCTAAAACAGAAAGAGTGCAAAAGATGAAAAATCTTGCCAGCAATAATAAGTGAATCGGAGCATGTTAACCTCCAGTAAAATTTGATATTTCGTGGAAAAACAAAACCTTTAAACATTTTGGAGCTGCTTTTTGTTTCAGGGATTATAGTCAAGTGAACAATTTGTTGTTGTGTTTTAACTGGCTTACACAGCAGGGTAGGTCTTCTCATTTGAACCCATCTAAAGTAAATTAAACAAAATATCAACTCACAGTAAACTTTCCCCTTTTCAACTTTCTGTTGATGGCCATTGCCTGCCTCTGTGCAGTTGGTCGCAAGTGCCAAACACTCCACCCACTCCTGTCCATATTTTATAACCTGTCAAAACACTTTGAGGAATCCAAGGCCATACACTACATTCTCATTGTCCTCATATAGTATGTCTATTCGTTTCTTTCTTTTTTCCAATTTAAAATGTCTCCTTCTAGAATAATTATTACTAATCTCTCATGGGCCTCTTTGTTTTAATTATACTTTTCGCCATGTTTTTTTTAAAGCTAGTAAAACAATTATACCGTATATTTGTTACTTTAAGCTAAATATTAAATATTCATTATGCATATATTTCACGTTATGTGTAGTGTTGGGTTTCCTGTGTCTCTGTATGAATTTAATCTTCCCATGGTTTCATATTCACAATGGACTTCCAAGGTTGTGACCACACATGACCTAAAGTCGGAAGTCTCTTGAAAAGTTGGAAATCGGCACTTCCCAACCCCCCATGTCAAAACCCCTTCAAATGAGTGATCTTGAAGCTAGTTATGTTTTTCCTTGAGTTTAGAATGAGTTATCCTATGTCTTCCCTCCTATTGATTTTAGAATCATCACTAAATACAGTTCTAGGAAGCCTATGATATCACTTTAAATGTATGCAGACCCCTATCTGGACTGCTGCAAAGCATCTTAATATTACAATAATAAAAGTATTAACCTAAAAATAATAACATGAAAGTGAGCTTTTAATGTTCTACAGAACAGTTCAACAGTACTGAATATAATTATATAATATAATGAGTAGTGCCAATTAATAAGTGTGGGCCAAGCAATTTAATTATATATGCCTGTATTCACATTCGATGATCTGTGTTTTATTCTGAAATTGCCTTTGTTCTTTTCTCCTTTTTCTCAACTGCCATATATGCATTCCCATTCATTTCAAGGAGCGATCTTTATAAGAGCAGTAATTTATAAACAGATACAAAGGCATTAATGCACAGCAAAACCGGTCATATATTAAAAATGTATCTGGATGTTTTTATTTATAATAAAGGCCTTGAGTATTGTCTCTCTGTCCATGTTGGTTTGTGATTTCAGTTCTGGCTCATCCCTGTGCGTGTGGAGTTTCCATGAATTGTCTCTAGGTATTAGCATTTTCCTCCTGCAGTCCACAGACATGCCGCACTTAAGGCTAACTGGCATTTGGAAATTGCCTGTAGCATGTGTGTATGGGTCCTGGCATCCCATCCATGGCGTGGCTGTGCCATGGCGTCTGGGATAGGTTCCAGGCTGATCCCATGACCCTGCTCGAGATAACTGTTTGGAATATGGATGGGTGACCATCTATTCATTTTCAACAATGGCTGATCTACTTCTGATCCACAGTATACCCTGGATAGAAAGCTGGTCCATTGCAACAGATTAATGTTCTTTTGAATAAGGATTTTTTATCAGTAATTACAGTTACCACCATGCTGCTGCACTGGATAAGCAGTTATAGAAGGTTTATCAGGGTACTACTGTGATCGCCTCTGTCTTTTTGTTTGCCTTTGTGTGATGTACATAAGTGACATATTCAGATGCAGCACAAATATTTAGAATGTAGTTTTATGAGACTTATCAGTGGAGAATGTCCCATTTTAATTGAACTGAAAGATATATTAAATCAGGGCACTATCCACGATAATACTCTGTTCAGTGTCTTCAGGTTTAATGTATTTGCTCTCTAGCCTGTGGCTACTTTCTATCACTGCATCAATTAGTGCCGTAATTAATATAACAAGCACTTTGTTTAGAGGTAATGGCAAACAATTAACATCTCATGCCACCATAAAAGTTATGCTAAATATCCCCAGCCGAGCTTTTCTCTGCCTGGAATTGAAATAAGTGTTTGCCCTGATTTGTATGCTGTTAATGTGAAGGGGGTGGTCTTTGCATGCTTCTTCGTCGTTAGTCTAATTATAGAAAGGAGCAAATGAAGTCCTCCGGTCAAAAAAAAGAAACGTTGAATCAAATAAAGCTGCCCACTGATAGAGGAGCAGCGGTGTCACGATAATATCAATATTTGTTTTAACAACCCTCACCTTTTATAATTATGAGCACATTTTGCAGTCACTGGCAGTTTTTACCCTTGAACGAGGCTGAAATGTGCAGCTTGGTGAAGCTCAATTCCTTGGAGTGCCTCTGGATTAAATGATGCATCCTGGCTGACAGCTACGCTGAGATTGCGCTGATGGAGTCATCAAAATATAACAATGAAGGTCCAGAATGTGAATTTATATATCTATACACTACCCTGTGAATTCACGCTCCAAGAGCAGAAATTATATATGACTGGATGAAACTGGATTCAGCTGTGATCAAAAGAAAATTACAGTGAAATGAGCAATTTTATTTAAATAATATTTAATTATAATTTTATTAGTTGCTTCATGCTCTATGATTTATCTATATTGTAGGACATATTTATGAATGAGAATATTTTCTTATTTTTCATTCAGGCCTGGAATTATGAATCAGGATTTGTGTTTTGTTTTATAATTCAAATACGATAATTGGCCATGATATTATTGAGTTCTGATATAAAGTTCCGATATATGCACTGATAAAATATTTAGTGTGGAGAAAATTAGACTTGTATATGATGTGTTTTTCTTCTGTCTTCCTGTCCATGAGCAGCATCCTGTTTGCTGAACACTGCCTTTGTGATGGGTGAGCTCGTGAATTTTGACCCGTGTTGGATTTGTCCATGAGTACGTTCTTTAGCCAAAGACGGAAGGAGTGCAGTGCTTGGTGAAAACTTCCTGCCATCCACTTTGACTACAGAACTCCTCAGCTTGACTTCAACTCCTAAGTAAAGCTGCATGCCACCTGTACCCTGTTTATTATGAGTTTGCCCCCCCTCAGTCAGCCGCAAAATGTACCCAGGGGGACACAACGCCCCCCCCAACACACTCCCAAATGACGGCAAAATATCAAATCGGAGCCGATTGACAGCAAATTTTCGCACAGATTTTTGTTTCCAGTCCGCTCTGCCTCCAGACACCCATCAGAATAGAAAAAGCCAGAACTCTTAATATATCTTTTAGTATGTGCAGTGAAAGTAAGTCTAACTTAGCTCTGATGCAAAGATTGTTCTTTTTTAATTTTTTTAAGTGATCTTCAATTTATCCTTCTGACCTGGTCACATCTTCATCTTATCCTTCAATTTACCAACTAAGAAAAGGAAATAATTGCCTTAGATTTGAAGTAAGATTCAGTCAATTACTAATCAACATTGGAGCAGCTGATGTTAATTTGTAACCATTGTAACCATTTGGGGTCGAGGGACATTTTCTGTTCGTATAAATAAGTCATGATACAATCAGACATAAATTCAGCTTAATTCACAGTGGTTATATGGATACATTCTGTTATACTGATTTTTTTTTTCCACAATATCAAAAGCGTACAGAATTTTACCAAACACATTTTACCCATAAAAAACTTACTGCACTGTTCTTCTCAACATAGATGAGAATAACTAAAGGAAATTTTCACCCAAATAAGACTCCTGAACTAATCGCCATAAATCTCTTTATAGTAAAATGTACACTCTTAAATGTACCCTCAAGCAGACGAAAATCAAATTATAAATTGTAATTTCACCCACAGCCATCAAGAAATAATGAACAGCAAATGGTACATTTTAAAACACAGAATAAAATGGCTGTTTTTATAATTACATCAACAGTGGATTCTAATAAAAACATGCAATGAGAACAAATCATTATATTGGTGTCTGTTTCAAAAAGTATATAATACATAGTATACTAGTATAGTATAATTAACTGTTTTTTCATTCAGTAGAATTAAAAAAATATATCTAATACTGTATGGTGTAAAAAATAATTTTATAAGCCGATGTAGAAACAGTGCAGCCACCCTCCTGTTTGAGTTTTAATGTGATGAAAAAGCTGTGTGTGTGGGGGGGGCAGCCCAGCTGAAATGTGGTAATACAGCATTCTAATTTGGTTATGTCCCGTAGTGCAGTATTTCAGCTTGACTTTGATCATAAGTGACAATTCTAATCTCTGAGCTTCCAACTGTGCAGGTTTGGCCGTCAACCAGCTTCATTCTGACTTTTTTTTTTTTAAATCTGTGTTTTAACCCACAGACATTTCAGCATTTTCTGTTTGCCAGAAAATGACCACAATTATTTATGTTCATGGAATTCTTTGATCGTTTACAAAGAAAGGATAAGCGATCCAGTTAAATTATATTTTTGTATAATTTTGTTACTAATGTGGTATTTTAGACTTAAAATGTTGTCTGAGTGACTAATGCAAGACATTATTATTATTATTATTATTATTATTATTATTATTATTATTATATTTCACTAAATGTCAGTTAAAAATTGCAACTATACTACCTGCAGTTGCAACACACAGATTGTCACAAACAACTTAGAAACAGTTCCAATAGCATATCAACTGTAGCTCTGTCATAAATGTTTTATGGTTTTTCCTATATAAATTTACAGATTCATGTTACCATTTTGTGAATATTAATCTCGAATTGATAAAATACACTAAATCTAAAGGTAGTGAATATATTTTTCCAGGTAATTAATTTTATTTAAATTAAAATATATACTGGGATAAATTTCTAAATGCCAAAGCTTTAAAAATCCATTTTTTAAATTTGCTTCCGTCCTGAGCCATCTGTTGTAGATGCTGAAGCCCGTATTTAATTCACGCTGGCTACATGCTCCTGCTGCAGTGGAATAGTTAAACTGCTAAATAATTGTTGAGGAATAGACTATGCAACCAAAACCAAATATCTGTTGCCATCTGCTGGTTGTCTTGCAAAGCTTTGGAAAACTGCAAAATAGGAAAAATAGATCCATCCACTTTGCAAAGGTTTATCCTGGTCAGGGTCGTGCCTGGAGTCCATCCCGCAAAGCACAGGGCACCCAGCAGGGGGCATCCTGGATGGCATTCCGGTGCATTGCAGGGCACACACTCAATCACACACTCAGGGCGATATATAGAAGGCAGTTTACCCAACCATCTTACTGGATTGCATCAGGAATAGAGGGCAGTGGGAGGAAAGCCATATGATCTACGCCTCCCTTTTACCCGAATATTATACCTGTCTGTTTTGCCCAGAAATACACAAGCAAACATATTTAAAGACATTAAAACAAAAGCACGCATGTTTAAATTTACTGAAGAACATCTTTTTAAAAAGGAAGTATCAATTTTGAAGCATTAAGAATCACATGTGGCTTCAGTACATTTATTCACAAGCGAAAATGTAAAGGCTGCTGCTGTATTTATTGAGGACTGTGTCCCCACTCTGAAGAGCTACAGTTTGTTACAGTTTATTCCCCAATATAAGGGTATTTTGGAGTTTCAGGTTTAAGGTGCTACAAGGGTGGCATCCAGAATTAAATATTTTCCATTGAGGGGGGGAACATATGTACAGAGGCAGGTTTATTGTCTCTGGGGCCCAACTCAAAGAGTTACACTGCCCCCTCCCCATGCAGTGACTCTTTGTGGCCAACAGGGGGCCCCCAAACCATAGGGACCCCACAGAAATATGTGGTTTGAGCGGTAGTAAATTTGCCCCTATGTATACGATGAGTATTAGTAGAAAACCTTGAAGTTACAACTACATTATGATAGAGAGAAGTGTTGCTTTGGTTATGAATGTCATTACAGATCAAAATATTGCACTATTTTACATTTGGAACATTGTGGTGTTAAAGATTTCTTTGAAGCAGTATCATTCTTATACTTGAAATCCTCACCACTACAGCACAGTGAAAAGCCGTTTGTGTTACTGAAAGGTATTTAGCTCCTTGCCTAATGGCATTTTCCCAGTTTGAAGAAGATTATTTTACATTTTCATATTTAGTAAATCTATCTAATCCCCAAATTGTACATTTTTGGGAAAAAAAGAAGCCAACAGCTGCTATCGTTTATGAATGCTAATAACCTGTTTAAAAAATTCAGTAGTAGTTTGGACAAATCTTATGACTTCTCCATACAGAAAGAGTGGTGTTATCTGGGTTCATAATTTGAATGTGGATCAGACATAGAATATATTTTACAGCCTTATGTCCCTCAGCGCTGATATAAAATATACTTTTTGTATTAATTTGTATATTTTCCCTGTCATGAACTGCAGTTTGAGCTTCCTATAGCTGTAGAGATGTATACGTAAGTATATTTCAAATCGCTGTACCTTAGATAGTCTGTGTGGGATCCCTGGAGTTGAGCTTGTCTTTACCATAAACTGCTCTATGATTTTCCTGGGCTCCCATGCAGCATTTACTCTCACTTATACCCCGTATTTACCATGAAATGCACCAGACATTATTTGAAAGGGTGCACTGTGATACTTCAATGATATACATAATTCATAGTAATGTACTCAGTTCATGGGAGTTTCACATACACAAAAATGTTCTGAGGGCAGAACAAAAAATTATTGCTTCAGAGAGGTAACCAATCAGATTGTAAAGGAGGTGGGTCCAAGCAACTAGAGGAGGCAGGTCCAAGACGTTTGATTGGTTGGTCCTACCTCCAGCACAATCTGATCATCTCTTTGAGCGAAATATTTTTCTGCCCTCAGTTTATTTTTGTGTAAATAAAATTCCAATGAGCAGTCATGTGAGGAATGCCTGTGTAGTATTTCAGTTCCTCAGGAATCACTGATAAATATCCATTTAGGATCAGCGGTTATGGAAAATGGGGACGAATAATAATGGTGCAGTGGTGGTCAAAAGGATTTTGCTATCGTCCTAGTGCCATTTAAGCAATGTAAGTCTATTAGAACCTTAACCAACTGCTCCCAGCCTGGTTCTGAACGGCACACACAGCCGCCAGTTGTGTGTTGAAGGCCTAATTGCTTTTCTGTGATCTGGAAAATCCTAAAGGAGAAAATGTGGCCATAATTCCCCAGCAGGATCCCAGGTCCTGGTTCTCCTTAGGTAGCGCTCTGCCGCAGGTGATTCGGAGCTGGACCCTTGTTACCCTTCGAGCCGTCTGTTAAATCTGGCAAAGACTCAAGGGTCAGAGCAAGAACAAAGAGAGGCATTTTAATATTGAAACAGAGGTCCCTGAAGAATAGTTTAATTTGTTCTAATATACAAACCGATTTAGTGCTTACTCTAGCAGTGAGAAAACGTTTCGCCTTTAATTGCCTAAATGTCTCTGAATTTCTTGACACGGAGCCTCCATGCAGCAGATGCTGTGACTTAATTAGCCTGCGCAGGCCTGACCCAAGGCTCCTTCCAGGATGCTTAGATGTTTCCCTTATCGTTCACCATAACCTGCCCCGCGCCGGTAACCGCGAGCACCATCGTTCACAGTCGGCACCTTGAGACGTCTCCTGTAGCAGGGAGTCCACGTGTGCAAGTTAAGCACTTCAGCAGCAAATAAGGCCTCCTGGTCCTCCTCTGTCCAGCTTCCGCTATGACAGATGAACCTGTCTTTTAATATGGATGGAGGCCATATGCTGCTGGTGCAAAGCAGACAGTTTTCAAAACAAGAAGGTAGGCGGCCAGGGCCGGTGGAGACCCCTTCGAAAGCCGCCCTGTTCCTAAGCTGCAGAAACTGGGGGAAAACAAACAAAGATCATCGCTAGAACTCCCCCCCCCACCGCTGCTTTTAAATACAAGACTTTGCTTCTCTCCTTTAGAAAAGTACGTAGCGTTTTTAATCATAACAACAGGGAATTTACAGCTCAGACAAGCCCAGGCCTGCTTGGAGGCTGGTGAGGATCACATCTACCCGACCAAGCCAAGCGAGGTGGTTTTATTACTCTAAAGCCAAGGGCACCATGAACCACCTGCGGGTGGTTCAGCATCTTCAAAACATATTCATCACAGTCATGGTAACTGATAAAAAAAAATCACATCAACAAGTCATGTCTCCATTGTGATATATTATATCAATCTTTATGGATAAATTTATTTATCCAGTCAGTATTGCAAAAAATAATTAACACGAAGATACTGGCCTAACAGCGTTTTTCAATTTAGAAACGACGAACATTAAAGCCAACAAAAAATGGTTTCACTCTATCAAGCTACTTGATCTCAATCAGTTTTCTAAAGATCCGCTAATCAGACGACAGTGTACAGCCTGTATCAGGCACATTTTCTGCTGTTGTGTGCAGGAGAAGCTTATCATAACTTAAGGTTCACAAACACCACTTTCCAGTACATCTGACTAAGAGTTTCAGCAGAAAGCGGCCTGATACCTTCAGGGCTGAGGGCTGGACCATTTGCGGAGACTGCACACCACACCCTTGGTCACTTCAGTTTGATTCAGAAACCCAAAAACATGGAGTTTGGTCAACAATGTCCCCTTAATTACCAAAAGATTGAGACTCTGTGTGTGTGTGTGTGTGTGTGTGTGTGTGTGTGTGTGTGTGTGTGTGTGTGTGTGTGTGCCCTGTGATAGAACGACATCCCATCCAAGATGACCTCTGTCCTATGCTTTCTGAGAAAGGCTCCAGACTAACACTGGGACCTTGTAATGGAAAAGAAGTTATAGAACATGGACAGGTGGATGGATGGATGGATGGATGGAGGCACAGAATATGCATGTTTCACAAAGCAGATAATACATACATACTGTGTAGTGGTCTTAGGCAGTCAAAGAAAATGATGTTTAACTGGTCTTCATGATTGTGTAAAACTATATTATAAATGTGCTACCATTTCAAAACCTCTCCCAGTAATTACAGCAGCCATCCAATACACCCATGTATTGTTTGATTTGATCACTAGCACACCTCATATGGCTAATCAATAGCTCATTGACTTAACTGAGCTGGTGGTGAAATTTAAGGAATACATGAAATGGCTGGGGTGCCCCTGAGGAGAGGTTTGGGTTCATCTAGCTACCCAACTAGATATCAGTAACTTTCGGGAGAACAGAAAAAAAATCTTGTTTATTTTTTAATGGGCTATTGTTAATTTGCATATCTTCTAATGCCAAAATGTTTTTTTTCTGAGCACCTGTATACTAACTACCCAGATAAATAGCTTTAAACATTTCCTTTGGCTCCCTTTGCACACTGTACACACATGCAAAGTGAGAGACCTACTGTAGGAGTGTTATCATAGTAAATTAAGAAAGGATGGATAAACATTTCACACATAAAAAGAATACAAGTGATCTATAAAGCACAAGAGATCAAAAAAGAAAACATAGTGTTCTGACAATGTAATTTTGTATATGAACACACAAGCATTAATTCTTTTATCAGTACTAAGGCAGTGAATTTACAATAGATTTAGTGGATTTCAGTGGATTTACAAATTGTACAGAAATAATGGTCCCATATCTGTGACATCCAGTAGTATTTTATGAAGCAATATTCTGAAGATTTCATGAAATCATCACATCATAACCCATAAATAATAGGGGTGTGTCTATGATTGACATAAATTAAAGAGAAATGCAGCAGTAGAACACAAACATGTAAAATCAGATATGGCAAAAATTCTAAAAATCACCTCTAGCCACTTCAGCATAGGTAATGATGTTCTGTATCTCATCCAGATAAATCACAAAGCTCTTAGAACTGAAACTAACGTAACTGGACTCTGCACTTTCTTATCTGCGGAGCCCAGTAAGTAGCAGAAAGACGTACCATAATCCTCAAGATGGGCGTTCTCCCCTCTATCTATGCAGTGACAGGAGCAGAGTCCTTACTTCACTGAAGCGGATGTTGTAGATACGACCAACAACTTCAGATTCCTTGGAGTCTCCGTCACTGACAGCCTCTTTAGTGACATTATACCTCAACACCTCATAAGGCACGTAAAACAAAAGATAAAAACTCTCCACCCCTTTAGACACCTTTATTATAATGACATGTCCTAACTGCCCAAGCAGGGGTTTAGTATTGTTGCTGCATCTCTTGTTTGACTGATTGTAGGAACCTGACCTGGCCTGACACATAAAGTGAGCGTGTATACCACCTTCTTCAGTTTATTTATATTATACGCTGAAGAAGGCACAGTCTGCTGTGTGTAGGCGTTTCTAACAGTCCAGGTAGGACACACGTTTCTGAATTCCTCAAAACTGGGCATTTATATGTACGCTGATGGACTGGTGTCTGGTCTAAGATGAACCACGGCCTCAGACCTTGAATATGGCCACCTCAGTTCCTTAAACCACAAAATGGGTTAAAATGTTAATGGTTAGAAGTTACTTATGACATTAAAAGCAGACCCAAGAACCCAAGATCCAGCAGCAGTAAGATAACTGATCCTTTAGCTCAACAAGTAGAGCATTATTCTAAAAGCACAAAGCTTGTGGGTTCAAAAATCATAACCTATTCACCTCCTATAAATTAACTTGGAAAAACTGTCAGGGAAATTCAATGACATTATGTAATTTTCTATGGCCATTTGCTAATAAATTACTATATCACCTAAAGATTAAAAATGATTAGACTACATGCTTAAGGTGTTGACCCTAATTTAATCTCTAGATTCACGACCAACAAAAAGCAGGCCATGGCTGCCATAGGCATCGTAACTTTGATAGACGGGAAGGTTTCTCCACTCAGGCTGGTAGGTGGTTGTGCTATATACGAAGGCTTTCATTCTTCTGGGTGCATCTGCTGATTGCCCAGATGATGTGCTCTCTCCCGCCCACTGTTTCACCTCCAGCTCCACCGATGTGCGCTGGTACATGTGAGGACAACCCTCAAACTCATCCAGAAACTGCAGCATCTGGGAATCCACACAGTAAACCTCCCCCTCGACCTGCTGGCCCACACCAGGGATGTTCAGCAGGAAGGGGATGTTGTATTTGCCTGCAATCACCAGCGGGAACTTCTCAATGGTGCGGGCACTGCAGCAATACTCAGCATTTCCGTTCCTCTTGTCTGTCATTCTGAAGTAGTTGGGCTGGCCTTTCTTCAGAGTGCCATATACAAAGACACGCGCCATGTGGGCAGTGACAGTGACCAGCGTCTGGGAAAGGTGGAGACACCAAGAGTGTCAGTTTACAGAAAGAGTTTATCAACAAGCTATGCATTTGTGTTTTGAGCTACTTACAGTCTGAGGGGCAGATAATTTGCATTAGAAATACAGATTAGATAACAAAAGTATTACTCTCAAATCAGTAATATCTTTCATAGAGATACCACAACTGAAAACATGCAAAGAATAGGATTATGCTATGGTTTACAATAAATAAACAAGACTCTGATGTTAGCTTGGGATTACAGAGATCTTATCATTCAAAAAAGCACTGTAAAACAGTTCCAGGTCTTATTCGACAAACTTAATGCCATTTACCAGTCATAATTCCTCCAATATGAGAACAATTTCTCATAGCTAAAGACATAACTAGTAAAATGATAGCGATTGCATTGGATGATCAGCCTTTTTCTTTAGTGAAGGATGAGGGATTCCCTCAGCTCACCCCTTACAACCTCACTACAACCTTCCATCATGCCACGTACTCTGTCTCCCTGACAGCATTATATGATGTGGTTGCTGCACACAACACCTACAGAAGGAATGAGTCTGTTGCTGCCATTATCATTGTGCCTGTCACCTGTTCCATAATATAGACACTAATCACTTAATGGTTATTCACTATTCACATCATTAAGCGAATTGGTCAATAAGCCAGGAGCCGCCCTTCTCCGATATTTCAACCATACTGTTTCTGGCAGCCATCCTTAGATATCATTTTAATGTCACCGTTGCACCATTTATAACATTCTTAGTATATTTGTAAATGTTTGTACAGTAGTGTACTGTATAGTGTAATGAACAGAATAGAGCAAATCAGCTCCAATACACATTACTTAGGTTTGTATACTGTTACTCTAAAAACTGTTTCAGATGCACGGCAACAAATGCTTAAAAATAATAGGAATGTACTCAATAAAAGTTCGTTTTTCGTGTCGTTTTATACTTTTAAATTCATCCAGCGCAATCTTTACTAAATAAACTAAATGTAGCAAATTTATTAAAATCTACTAATTTTTTCTAGATTTGTCAGCAATACGCGTAAATTGAGCAGGCTGGAAAAAATACTTAGTGAAGCACGTACGTTGGTTTCTACCTGCCAAGAACACACAGCTGTCATTATACAAACGGTGGAAGCAGAAACGTCCCCACTTTCTGTTGACACATCAGTAAGGAAAGGTATGTACACAATCAAAACTTCTTCTACTCTTTTTCTAAAGGAGTTTTTATTATTATATTTTTCTTGGAACTGTTTTGCCGTTCGCTCGATTCCCATTGCTTACACATACCTTTAAGTAAATTTGACATTGAGTGGAACATATCGTAAAATGACTTTGATAGATTATCAAAGGAAGATAGATTATTCATTACGTCATTGTTACATTCAGTACTAGCTTCTAGGGAGCCCATCCTGGTTTGTTCCCTGCTGAGTACATGTGCCATTAAGACCCTGCTAACTGTCTGAAGATGCCTCACTTTGTAAGCATAATTACTTATTAACCAAGCGAATTGATGCATTCAAATGCTTAAGGTTTAAAACAGGTGAAGGTGTATTCCGATTCTTTCAGTCTACATTTTCTGTAAACTAGCTATGTTAGCTGTCCCTCCTTATGAACAGTCATTTTTTTCCTGAAACTGATATGATAAATGGAGATTTGATTTCAGTTTGTAACATTAATGTAACTTTCTCAGCTCACCAGACTGTTAGTGAAAGTTGTCAGTTAACTGACTTTCAAGCATTCTAGTTAAGGTTAACCTTATTCATTTTAATCTTCAGATACTTTGGACTGTTTTGTCTGTGTAAAAAAATCAAGATATGCTAAATATTAATCTGTCTTAGAACTTTGTATAGACCTGCAGCCAGAACTCAAAGAAACTACATTATTACATTAGAAACTACATTTGCATATGTGTGTTTTGTTATTAAATTGATCAGCACCATTATTAAATTCGAAGTATAGGTTTAAGTTTAAGGGAGTTGGTTTCACTCTAGCCTGAGATGGCAGTGTAAAGTATGCAGTGGGACCCTGCAGAGTAAAATGACTCTTCTAAAGCAATATAGACTGGAGCATGACACATTTCGGAGGACTCATTCTGTTCCACGTCCACATTTTGATTGCTTTTGCTCTTTTAAAACATGGAATGCACTTCCATGGAAGAGCTGAAATTCATCTCTGGCATAGCATCTTTTCAGTTATAAAAAATATCATTGAGGTTAATCTCAAGAAACATGTTTGGTTAAGGAAATATACACAGCTAACCCAATGAGTGAAGGCCTCGGTGAAGGGGGTCCACTTTCAACTTCTTTTAAGAGAAAAGCCTTTTTCAAGAAGAATTTTAACACTGTTGAACTAGTGGAATACTCCCTAGATTCCAGTCATAGAAGTTTTCAGTATGTTCCAGTTCTGCAGTCCTTACAGCAGGTTTTTTGTAACAGAGAAATTGAAGTGAAGCCATTTTCAAGTGTAGAGAGGAAGAGTAGCATTTACAAGTGCTTTCATGATGGAAATCATTACAATGAAAACTCTGAGAATGATTATCCCACTCATTCTATATGTGGATGGATTTGAAATATGTAATCCACTTGGGACTTCCAGAAAGAAACAGAAAATATCTGCCGTTTACTTCGCTTTGGCAAATGTGCCTTCAGAGTTGACTTACTGTTACCTTGCAGTCCTCAGTAAGTCTGCTGACGTTTAGAAATTTGGATATGAAAAGGCTCTTGAACCACTTCTCAAATACCTGGCTATTGTTGGAACAGGAAGGAGTTTATATTGCCAGTTCAGAAAATATTGAAGGCACTGTCTATTGTACTGCAGCTGACAATGATAATGAGGTGCCCCTCGTTAATCTGGAGTTCCTCAAAACACTGAAATATATCGTTTTCCTGGAAACCTCAACTGCTACCCCACTTTCTTTGACTAATCAATACCTATCTTATTTAACTAAACAAGTTAATTAACTGAGCTGATGATTAAATTTAACAAATACATGGAATATCCGCGATACCCCTGAGGAGAGGTTTGGGAACTGAAGTGGTTTTCATCTAGCTACCCAACAAGATATCAGCAATTATGGAGAACAGAAGAAATTCATGTTAGTTTTTAATTGTTTTACTCTTAATTTGCATATGTTCTAATGTAAAATTACTTTTTTGTTTTTGTAAGAAAAAAAGTTAATTACCCAGATAAATAGTTTTAAATGTTTGTTTTGAGTGCCTAAGACTTTTCCACTATCTATCTCCGTAGTATCCACAGTTATACCTCTCTTATCATACGTGTCCGCCTTTCTCGGTTTCCCTGATCACGTGTAAGTTAAACATTTCCTGTGCCTGAGCCCATATAGACACATTAGGTCTTGAACTTTTAGTTTCTATTGCCGAAGCAGCGTGTCATTCCAGCTTCTGCCATAACCACAAATACTAACAAACCTCGTCAGCATATTCTGAAGAACAGGTGAAATATTACAGAACGACGCGTTAGAACAGACTGATGAATAAACTATATTAACCCCCAAGGGCAAACTAAGGTGCAAAAAGCACCGGCAAGAGAAACAGTAAGTAAATAATAAAAGGTACTTACGTTGTATAGGAGAACATATCAACTAATAATGCTAATGTTCGGGATGCGGAGCAAATACATATAAATATGGTGTATAAAATGCACGAGATAAAGTGCCATCTTCTACCCTGTTCAAGATCGTTATTGCCGGTTGGGTTTCCAATTACAAGACTGTAAAACACGCTTTGCCATACTCCGTGGTCCGTCACAGTCACACATAGTTTCAGGGACAACTGGATATACTCCTGACATAGAAGTCACAGGAAATAAATATTACATGAACTCGAATTTACCTTCGCCAGACTCCCTGTACAGCAGATGATTTTGAAAACCCGAAGTTTATGCCACACCTACGATGCGTAAGGGCTACGGCATCCTTTGTAGGACAAAAATCTCTTTATATTAATATTTAACCATGCGCTTTGATATGTGAATTTTCTCATTATTTATTGTTAGAATACTGTTCTAGAACCAAACAAAATCGGATTTAAACATATACAATGAGCCAGACTTATAAAATTTTGTTATTTATTTATCAGAATGAATACTGCAATACAAATGTCAAATGAATATTTGCAACATTATAGGCCAGTTTGTGTCAGACGGTGGTCTTGTGCTGCTGGTGGAGTTTACGGCGCAGCATGCTGTAGTTCTCCCTGGTGCCTGCTGCAGTGGGGTCCAGCTCTAAGGAGAGCTCGTAGTGCTTCTTAGCAAAGTCCAGTTTCCCCCAGCGATGGTACAGAACAGCTGAAATGGAACCACAGTTACTTCTCAGCAAAGCAAGTACATGTATTATTATAATGTGTATGTATTGTAACATTCCTCTCAACTTAAGGTCACTGAAAGCAAAGTGCACACATTCAGGGTTGTTAGAAATATAAGAAAATGAAATGTCTTACCAAGGTTGCCATGGCAACTGGCGGCATTAGGGTTAATTTTCAGTGAATTAAGGAAGAAACTCTCAGATTCCTGAAAGAGATTCAGATATTACTATATTTAATGAATGAATTCATAATATATTTAACTGTAGTACTTATTGGCCATGTCTGATATTTTGAAACCTTGAACATATTACAAATTTTGGGAGGATATGTGGGTCTGTTAGTGGTCGGCAGTTCAAATCGCAGGGTCTGCAGGGTGACCTGACGATTGGACCCCTGAGCAAAGCCTTTAACGTTCATTTTCCCCAGTGACTCTGTGACCCTGCTTTCTCAATCCTACAGTGCTTTGGATGAAAGGACCAGCTAAACAGATGAAATGTTAATACTGGATATATATTCCAAAAATACAAAGTGCCAGTTATTTTCAGTCTCCTCATCAGGTGCCAAAATATTACTGAAAACAGGCAAATATAATTTAACCAGAACACAAGAAAGTGAATAATACTTTTCTAAAGAATTTTAAATGCATGAAATATGACAACACTTTGAATAAAGAGAACAACTTAAGCAGTTACTGTACCTTGTATTTCTGCTGTTTACCAAGAACATTAGCCAAAGAAAACATGATTGTGTGATCTTTGGGCAGAAGTTTCAATGCCTCTTTACCAACCATCTCAGCCTGAGCCAGGTTGCCTTGGGGAGGGAAAAAAAAACATTAAAGCTGAGATGTTATAATTAACCTGTTTATGAGGTATTCTGAATAAAGCCTGACTTCTCTATCATAAAGATAGAAAACAGAAGTGCCAATGTAATGGCATCATAATTGTAACATCAAAATGTTTTGTTTTCAGCGAACAAAACTGAGTACTGGCCTCAAGAATGTTGCAAAGGAAGCTTTAAATGCGAACTGGGGGTTTAGGGGTCTCACAAGGTGGAGACAAAGCTCTTCATTACAGCATCAGGTGCTGAAGACGAGTCATGCTGGCTTGGCAGATCGCTGGATAGGCTGAGACTCTCCCTTATGCTTCCTATATTGATCACGTACAGGCTGTCACAGCGCACTGATACAGTCTCAGTGAAATTACCCTGCATATTCTCTACATGCTCTGCTGCCATAAACAATATAAGCAAGCTTTCTGTTATTACTGTGCGTGTAATTGGTTATCTTATCTGTCCGTTTCCTGTGTTTACACTGTCAGTTATCTTAAAAGCACCGAAATGCTTGAAGTCAGATTGTTCCCTGATAAGGATCTGTACCCATGCTTTTTAAAGAAAAGGAAATATTACCATTAATTCTTACTTAACCACACTTTCTTTATAGTGCTCTAGGGAACACAAACAAGGTCTGACAGGAGTTACAGTTGGTTCTTTAAAAGACTGAATTACGGCGAAAAATACATTCATCTTCCTTGAAAATAATTTGTGACAGAAAACTAGCTGCAGCTGTGAGAATTATAACTTCAAGAAATGTCCCTTTTTTCAGAAAATGTCTTACATTTGCAAGAACAAAGTAAGTTGTCAAGGAAAATAAGCATTTGGACTAGATCCTTGGACTAGGAAAAAACAGAGAGAAATGTTACAACATGCCTCAACTTCTAAAAACATTTATAAAGTATTCTATGTGGAAAAGCTGGTTGGGGACACCCTTCCACTAGAGCAGCGTGTAAAGCACTGCAGGCAGAGATGTCTGTACCTGTGTTGTCGAGCAGAATCACCATGTTATTCCAGGCCAGGCTGTGGTCTGGTTTTAGCATAGTGGCGTTTCTCCACGCATTAAGGGCATCGAGGTGCCGGTTCAGATCAGCGTACTGTGGATGAAAGTGCCGTGAGGGAACAGAAATGGGGACGCGAGGGGGCAGGAAATGACTTACACGCAGAGCTGGGTAATTCAGGTCCGGAGAATAAAAGTCCAGACCAAGATTTTGTTTCAACCAACCAGTTGAGCATAAAGAGTCACAGTCACAGAGTACTCAACTGGTTGGTTGAAACAAAATCCTGGCCTGGACCTTTACTGAACCTGAATTACACAACTCTGCTCACTTGCCATTAATACCTCACAAGTCAAAAGAATGCTTAAAACGGCCTGTCACATGGTCCACCTACTGCCCTCACATAACAAAAAGTGTCTTTGGAGAACTCATACTGCGAAAAAGGGTTCCTTACGAGTCGTCCAAGGTTGTAGTAGCAGTCAGGATATTTTCTCCTGAATTTGATGGCATTCCAGTAGCTCTGTTCAGCATCATCAAATTTTTTCAGACTGTTCTGCACAATTCCCAGATTCATCCACGCTGCAGCAAAGTCAGGTCTAGAGAAAAGGACATGGTTGTTTAGTCATTAAAGGAAGCCTTTGGCGTGAGACATCGCCCGGATACGCACGGAATGTGAACCGTTTTGGCGTGAGGTGTCGCCCGGATACGCACCGAATGTGAACCGCTTTGGCGTGAGGTGTCGCCCGGATACGCACTGAATGTGAACCGCTTTGGCGTGAGGTGTCGCCCGGATACGCACTGAATGTGAACCGCTTTGGCGTGAGGTGTCGCCC
>JAODJU010000035.1:15508423-15523545 GCA_026776725.1 Gnathonemus echidnorhynchus | reverse complement strand
GGATACGCACTGAATTTGAACCGCTTTGGCGTGAGGTGTCGCCCGGATACGCACTGAATATGAACCGCTTTGGAGAGCAGCTCCTCGGCTTCCAGAAGCTCGTTCCTCTCCTTCAGGATATTCCCCAGGTTGTTCATCGCATGGACATACTTTGGATGCAATCTGCCGAGAAAAGTTTACCATGTCCTGTAATCGGAGAACAATTGCCAGTCTCGCTAATTAGTGTATCTAATGAGGCGTTACCTCACAGCTTCTCTATAATATCTGATTGCAGCACTCTGATTACCATGGTCTGCCAGGTTTTTCCCAACATTGTAATGAACCTGAGAAAAAGGCATTAGGAACAGTAATAGTACATATTAAAACAATATTAAGGTATTTCAACCTTGTAGAAAGATTCAGAACCTTTACAAGGATATCAGATTTTAAAGCACAAATCTTGTTGCTGTCTCGCAAAGTTTTTACTAAAGAGTTTGTAAATCACCTGCAACTAAAAAGTGATGTATTAATAAACATACTTAGAAATGTGTCATACTGGAGCCTTAGTGGTCTGCTCCTTAGCTATCTAGGAACTGTTACTCATCATTTCATAATATATACTAGTAAATATAAAGATTCACTTACAAATTTCTAAATTTATTATGAAGATATTTTGTCTCACAAAGTATTTATTACGGAGCTTGTAACTGCTTAATTATGACTTATTTCTGAGTACAATTACTAACCCATCACTTTACATTTGCAAGTGACTTGTAAGCTGTTTTGTAAATGCCAGAAGCAAGATGTGATTGTAACACATTCCTAAATTTGTTTCTGAATGAATCTTTGTATCTATTAATGTATTATCAGGTTATTAATAATAGCCCATTAATAGTTAAGGAGCAGACCATAAACTGTTACCAAAAGACCACCGATTGCGAACAGGAACAAGACATATGAACAATGCGCAAATGAAACAGGGCAGAACAGTGTGAGTGCGGGGCCCTGACCTTGGCGTTAAACGGGCAGACAGACAGAGCGCTGGTGAAGAGGCTCTGCTCGGATCGCCACTGGTGGCTGCGGAAAGCGCAGCGGGCCATGTTGGTGAACAGCAGTGCCAGCAGGGCGAGGCGGAGCAGCTTCTGCTGGAACGCAGCGCCGAAACATAAGGGTCAAGACCAGCCAGCGAGCGAAAACTGGAGTCGAGCAGCTGAGAACAAAACTGGTGCTTGATGTCACTGGGGTCAGTTGGCATTCACCTGACGGTTCCTCCGAAGGCCGGAGACCACCCCCACGCCATAGGTCACTATCAGACAGTAGCCGGCTGTGGAGAGGTAGAGGACACGCTCCGCTATGACGAACCCAACTCTGAAGAAGAGGTTACTGGCTGGGAGAAATGGCACCACCAGCAGGACCAGCCCAAGCGTAAGAACCCTGTCCCATTAAAGGAAACCAGTCACTTTCTTTTGGTATTTTCATCTAGACGATGAAATATAATAACAATAGTTACATTGTTTCCATTTACAGTACCAGTCAAAAGTCTGGACACTCCTGATTTTAATGCATATGTCTCTATTTTAGATAACTTATTCATCTTATAGTAAAATGCCTTGAGGCAATGATGTAAAACATCAATTATTGTGACGACCTAGAAAAGTGTTCAGTGAAATTTCTGAAATTTTAGACTTGTCAAAATAGCCCCCTTTTGCTTCAATGACAGCACTGCAGACTCTTGGCACTTTCAAGCAGCTTCCAGATGTAGCCACCTGGAAAGCTGCTCCAATAGTTCTGAAGGAGTTTCCACAAGGTCTAGCCACAAGTTGGCTACTTTGCTCTTACTCTTTGATCCAACTCATCCCCAACCAGCTCTGTAGGGTTTAGGTCGGGGGATTGTGGTGGGCAAATTCTGTGTTATAGCACTTCATATCTCTCCTTGTTCACAAGATAATACTTACTACATGATCTCGGGGGGGGGGGGGTGCTTAGGGTCATTACCTCGTTGAAAAACAAATGATTTTCATTATGCGTGTCTAGACTTTTGACTGGTACTTTACACCAAGTACTGATAAAAACCTATCAAATGTAACAAACTGTTACTGAACCAATGAAATAACTGTCTGAACTTGTTTTTAACAGGTAAACTTTAAAAATGAAAATAACACACAAAACTACACAGAGCAGGAGAGCAAAGAAACCTCATACAGGTAAGATGGTAAAAGCTCAGACTATGGAAATTCCTCTACACTAGAGTGATCTGTGGATTACCTTCTTCTGTGACCATCTGCTGAGCATAAAGCTTGGATGGTCAAGCTCCCCAGGCCTCCCCAGAGGAGGATTGGCCACATCACTCTCCAATCAAGAGCAGATTCGATGAGAGGCACGCAGCCCATCGACCAATCAAAGCACAGCCACCAGGGGCACAGGAGCAGCCATGTGTTCAAGAAGTAGTAGTAGTGATAGTTTATAGCCTGCCAACCATGTGAGGAGCAGATATGATACAAAATACATTAGATGCATAGACAGCCTCAGGACTCCATGGACAGTAACTGTTTAAAACGATGAAAACACAAAAAAACATTTATCCACTCAAATATGCAAGTTTTGAAAATGCAATATAGACTTATGCTTAGTATCAAGAAAAATAAGTGTCGCAATGTGAGACTGACATGCACTGTCAATCATTGCCTGCTCTAACTAATTGGTAATGCCCTATAATAGCCTGTGCTCGATAATCAGTGAAAACCTCACCTACCATGGGTTTCAAATATTAATTTCTGATTGCACTACTTAATGGTTTCATCCATTCATCCAGTCAGGGATGTTGGGAGGGACATACCCACACAGCAGGAAGAGAACATGCAAGCTCCACCCACACAGCAGGAAGAGAACATGCAAGCTCCACCCACACAGCAGGAAGAGAACATGCAAGCTCCACCCACACAGCAGGAAGAGAACATGCAAGCTCCACCCACAGAGCAGGAGGAGAACATGCAAGCTCCACCCACACAGTAGGAAGAGAACATGCAAGCTCCACCCACACAGCAGGAAGAGAACATGCAAGCTCCACCCACACAGCAGGAGGAGAACATGCAAGCTCCACCCACACAGCAGAAGTGGCATTAGAACCCCAGCATCCACCACAGGGAACCACTCTGCCACCCTAACGGTACTTCACTACGGATACCGTCTTCATCATCAACAGCACAATCAAGAAAGAGTTTATCATCTTACTCACTCTAAGAAACACATTTTCTTGAAAGGAAGCTGGGTTGTCTACTTCAGTGAAGGCTGGGGGACCAGTACCCATGATCCTCCAGCGTGTGTACAACAGGAGGCCTCCTCCAAAGGTGAGCAGAGCTATCCGTGTTAGGAAACCCCGTTTAAAGAATACAGTAACCTGGCACATGGAGAAGAAAAAAAGAAAGAGGATATCTTAACTCTGGCAACTGGCCTCTGTTTTTCTGTATACAAATGGGTCTAAGGTCTGAAATATACCTCTGCTAATTTTCCTTTTAATATGACTCTCTTGCTAAGTTCCAAGATATTTATGTTGCAGATCAGGAGGACGTCGAAGGCAGCATTTACTCCCTGAGTGCAGAGAAGACCGAAACACAGCTCAGTAAATGAATGAATTTGCACAAATGAAAAAAGGTATAAACCATTTACGGCAGGACAAAACCTATGAGACAGTGAGTTAGAAATTCTCTGAAGGTGCCATGGGAGAAAATATAATTCACATTTTAAAACGCTGCTGTTGACTCAGTGCCCTAAACGTCAATTTCAATTTCCGAAATTCCTACCAGAACCGTGATTCCTTGTTCCTTGCAAAGCATGGCAACAGCGCACAGCATGAGGCTTATGACGACCCATTGCACAGAGAAGATCTCACCTTTATGGTTACCTGAAAAGAAAAATGTGCTGAAGAACCTGAACGGACCCATGCACAAAGGGTTAATTTGATTATAACGTCCAATAATTAACATTACAATATGGTCTGCCCAGGTCAGCTGATTACTGAAACATATTTTGATAAATATTCCTAAACAATTATAACTTTATATCAATATCTAGCCCGTGCATCACAGATTTTTTTAAATGATCAAATTTCCATTTTATTCTTACCTCTCTGGAAAGCTCTGCAATATGTAAGAAAGGATAACTGGAAGAACAGGGCACATAAGAGGTCAGCCCTGCCCACGATGCCTGCCACCTTCGGTAGGAAAGAAAAGCCAGTGAGATTCCATCATGGCCCCACCAACCCCCATACTGACCCTCTCTCAAATAGAGGGAGCCTCTCATCCATGTCCCTAGAAAGTCATACAGCCTGGCAGAGAAAATCTTATGCATCCATCAGATCGGGTTCACGTGTTCACCAATATGTCAGCCGCATGAAAGCAATCCGCATGTCGCATTTTCTACAGGCTCTACGGAATGTGCCGCTTTCTGCACCTTGGTGTTCAGCCTGTGTTTCGTAGCTTTTGCTGCGTTACATTTGAACTGGGAAGTTGGAATTTTCAACAGGAACACCCCCTGGAGCCGGAATTCCAACTCAGAAGAACCTCTGCAACCCAACCACAGAATTCAAGATGGCTGCGCCCTTCACCAACAGTTATATAATGTTTATTAGTGCTTATGTATTTGTGTCTCATTAAATCAGTTGTGTGCACAGTATTGGCCCACCACTATCTCTGGACATGTTGCTATGGTGTTTGTAGGCAGCAAATACCACAAAAATGCATTGTTTTCAACTGGTATTGCTAATAACGGCTAACAACCAACCTGGCTAGAACTAGTATTGGTAAATGGCTTCTTGTACTTAAATGCGGTTAACTTGGGTGTGAAGTCATTCCCAGCTCCGACTTCTGAGAAACAAGGAAAGCAACATTTGTGCCTAGAGGAGCTAAGCTGGGCATCAGTCCTCCATGGAGTAATTCAGCTGCTGTTGTCCTAAGGCTGTCCAGCTAAAGACAGGGGCAGGGAGCGCTTTTACATCCTGGGCGCAGAGTAAGACGTCTTTCTGAAAAACGTACTGACGGTGTGCCCAGCAAGGTTCAGTCTGTGGCACGTTAAAACAAAATCAGAAATTAATATTTGAAACCCATGGTAGGTGAGATTTTCACTGGTTATTGAGCACAGGCAGCAACTGATCAAAAGCCCTGAAGCTCAGCTCAGATTAGATCAGATCAAGTGTACAGAAATACGACACGACCAGAACCAACCCCCAAAAGAGCTGCTTCACCATGTGACCCACCCCCACAGCCCACATCTACCAATGTCTCCCTTTCTCAGCTTTTTCCTTGGCTACAGATGAGACTCCCATGTCACCCTTTATGTTTAAACACAAAAACCAAGGGCTGCAAAGCTTTGCTTCACACTTGTGTATGTTTTTTTTAGGTAACACATTGTTTTCTGCAGCAGGATAAATCGCTGTCCATCATCACCTCTCTACTTACACTTTCTGTGTGAACCGGATGGATGGCAAAAAGCAGCGCAGCCAGAAAAGAGGATTTCGGAGCTTGGCTGACCATGCCACCCATCAATATAGCAAAGACATCAATCATTAAGACAGAAATGACACTGTGGAGGGCTATGTTGAGCACATGAAAGCCCACGGGGTGCAGTCCACCAGCCAAAAGGTAGTTCAGTCTGAAACAAAGACACAGAATGGGGACGATGCAAAGTTACGGGGTTAGAAGCACGAAACAGCACAGTGAAGTATCCATGATGCATGACATCACCTATATTTTGTTATTGCTACAAACAAGGACCCACATCAGTTAAAAATCACCACATAAAGTCCTCCAGATGGCACTGTCCAAAACGGTTACCTGAAAGTCAACACTGTGAGTGGCCGATAAGACTTGTGGCTGGTATTACTGCTTAGGTTAGTCCCCCAGAAATCATTCCCCCATATATTGTTTAAAGGGGTTTCTGGCTTTAAGTCCTGGATCAAGAAAAAAAAAAAACACAAACACACAATTTCCCACCTGAAATGCAAAGGCTAACATCTCAGAAAATTACCAGCAAGCACAACCTACGTGCAAAAAAATCTCAAATATCTGTCTTAAAGCCACTATCAGTGTGATATTAGTATAAACAGCATTAATTAGTTATGAGTCTTACACAAAAATTTCTGTCAATAGCTCTATGAAGGACTTCGTAAAAGGGAGGGGTAGATTGTAGTATTGATATTGTCACCTTGTTATTGATAATAGCCTCAGAATCATCAAACACAAAATCGCCGTCGTAGCTATTAATGAAACACAGGAGAGCCGCCATGCCGACGACAATCCGCGAGTGACACGGAGAGGCGGCCGGCAGCAGCACGTGACGCTCCCAGTGAACTTCAGGCAGTGCCATTGTGACTGCAAAGCCTGCAGATACTGCATCCCCTCTTATATCCTTAGAGAACAAGAAGAAAAACATGAATGCATGCCACTACGGATTACTCACATTACTTTATACGGGAAATAATTTCTGCCTAATGGGTAACTGGCACTTTTGATAATTATGATGATTCGTATTAATGCCCGAGCGAAAACCCTGCTACTATGTTGCAGCTCATTGTAGAATAAGGTATTGCATATTCGTCTCAGGTAACTAAAGAAGTAACGTGCTAGACAGCAGACGGAAAGCACAGGGTTTAGGCGAATGACAATTAATGGGTGAATGTCTGCAGACGTGCACGAGACAGATGCACAATGAAGACGCAGAGCCGCGTTTGCTTACATTTAGTAACTACACGAGATGAGTAAATGACACCGTTTAGCAGAAACGTGCTAACACTTCTTGGTTTCGGGAACATGTCTGAACCAACAGGCTGAAGAAGAAGAAGGAGAAACGGGAGCCATACCTGCTCATTTTACTGCACAGAAAGTGGGCTGCGGCTTTGCTGGCGCGAGCGCAGTCGCGTTACGTCAAAAGCAGACGTTCAAATATGGACCCGCCTCATAGGGATAACAATCATGGCACAGCATGGAGAAAGTAATCTGTATGTCTGCGCACAGCATATAATACCGCTGGTGGCACTAAACAAACATGCAAATGGAGCATGTATGCAGTAAGCACACGCAGAGGAGGGTCGCCGTATAGCACTGGCGAAAGGGTGAAATGTCGCTCTCACAGCCGCACCGACCTCGGCGCCTGTGCTGAAACTTCGTAGCTTAGCTGGGTACAAAGGCAAAAGCCAGATGCTTAGCTGACGCTGGGCTTTGGTCACGTGTACACGGGCTCCATAACTTCCACTTATTTTAGGACGCGATGCCGCCAGGGGGCGGTATTACACTAGGTTCCTGCTGCTATTGTTTACGCGCTATCAATTGTCTAGGTTACATCAGCGAAGGGCTCTGCATGTGAAGCAGTATGAATTGATACTCAGAGGATACTCATTTATATCGATTACCGTTTAAAAGAATCTATCATAAATGTATCTTTTCTACAAAGGTGGTTGTTGTGTTCTCTCCAAAACGTCTGCACTTTCTACACTCTCAGCTCGTGCCTGTCCCCAGCAACAGACCATCTGTGGCGCACGACATTTATGAATATTTTAATCTTTCGTGACCTGACAGAAAATGTCTTTGAAAGTGTAAAAGTTCATTTTTGTTTTCATTTCATTTTATTTCTATAACTTCTATTTCTTTATCTTTCTATTTTTGATAAATCACACAACACTAAAGATAAAGTAAACAATTTCTGTACAATGCTATCCTCATTTTATGCGCAAGGAATTTGTTTCAAAATAAATATAATCTGTTGCTCATTAAGCAAACAAATGATAGATTTGTATGAATGGTCATGCATTTTCAGTTCCTTCAAGATTCCTTATGAACACATTTCTAAACTGGGGTTACAGTGATGGTGACATCGATGCAATCATTAAGATATCAATTACCTAATATGACCAAATATATATGTTTCTGAATTCTTTCAGTGAATTTAATCAGTTTGATTTCTTTTTACACTTTCTCCCACAGTGCGTATTCAGTACCGAGTCACTATGAGCCCAGGACCTATCCTGACCTGTGGGTCACAGTCTTTGGTATGAAGATGTTCATTGAGACTCTGCATTGCTCTGTCCGCCAGGGTGCCTCTCACTGCTTATCACCCTGGCTGCAGCCATGACAGCATAATAATTACAGTTTATTTGCAGCACTAATTCAAAATCATATTAACATGAAATAACCACAGTGCTGATTGTCACCTCCTCATTTTATTTTGAAGCAGCAGTATTATTAAAGTCAGGGTCACAGGCAGGTGTAAATCCACAGATACTCATAATATTAAACAGAAGGTAATGCTCACCAATAACAGGATCTGGTCTGCCAGTTATTTACAGAGAAAACTGCCACAATGGGATATTGAAACCTGTTGCATAGCAGGTGAACAACCCACATGTATCTTTTTTCATTCTTAGCTTTTAGCTGGAGGAGATGGAAGAAAACAATGTCAGAAAATGATTAATTATTCTTTATTTAATGGGCTTAGAATGAGAAATGGTTGGTCAGACACGCCATGGTTTTCTTTCCATTAATCATCATTTAAAATACATTAAATGTAACATTTTACATGTTACCATTTTCTGTCATGATGGACTCACAGATTTAAGGTCCTGTGCTTCTTTGGATATTTTATTTTTACAGTTTAAAGCAGCAAATATAATTTAATCAAAGCATTTTAATCACAAGTGCTGTTTTTCCCCCAGAGCCATAATAATGTTCGCCTCCTGGCTAAGTCTCTCAACCTGCACCATGACTGCTTCTGTGCTCACGTTTCTCTTGCACCCATCTGTCCTCATTCTGGTGATCACACGTAATATTACGTACATATAATGTATGCCTCTAGAAGATAATGAAATGATTCATTTGCTCACTAACTGAGCTGGAAGATGGTCTTTTAAGCATTTCTGTTACTTTAGGTAATACTGTCCAGCAATCGGATACAGAAAAGGCTGGATCTTTCACTTTGACCTTTTTATACAATAGAGTTGCTCTTATCACCCTCTACTCTCATTTAATTCATTCACTTGACTTCCCTCTTGGCTTTTCTGTAAACTGCCCTGTGAACCAGTTAATGATCAGTTTGCTGCTGCTACTACTGCTATTAGCCTACTACTACTGCTATTAGCCTACTACTACTGCTACTATAGTGTACAGCTGCTGCTACTACCCTACTACTGCTATTAGCCTACTACTATTGCTACTATAGCTTACAGCTGCTGCTACTGTACTAGCCTACTACTGCTACTGCTGCTATACTTCCCAGCCAAAAAAAAAGTCGCCATTTGAATTTTGTATTGGACCGCCTTTTGCTTTGATTATGGCGTACATTTTTCATGCCATTGTTTCTAGAAGTTTATGCAACATCTCTGCATTTAGTTTCATTGATATTTGCATCCACTTCTCACTGAGATCTTGTATTGACAAAGTGAGTTGAATCACTCCATAAAGTCTTCTTCAGCACATCTGAAAGACTTTCAGTGAGGTTAAGGTCAAGACTCTGTGGTGACCAATTCATGTGTGAAAATGATTTCTCATGCTGCTTGCATGGTGTCATCTGCAAATTTAACCAGTTTACTGTATGTATTGGTGTCAATATATTAATGTAAATTAGGAACAATAATGGTCCTAAAATTGAACCCTGCGGTACCCCACTATGAGCGCAGGCCCACTTCAACATTGTGCCTCTAATAACTACCAGCTGCCTCCTGTCTGTTAACCAGTTTTCGATCCAAGCTGCTACAGTTCCTAAAATCCCTGCAGCTTTGGGCTTAAGCAAGAGCCGTTTGTGGGGGACAACATCAAAGGCCTTCTGGAAATCTAAGTAGATTACGTCGTAGTCCTTTTTGTGATCAATTTCTCTTGTAGCTTCCTCAAGTAGATTAGTTAAACAGGACCTACCTCTCCTAAATCCATGTTGGATATCCCTCAGAATGTTATTTGAATCCAGGTAATCTACCATTTCACTTGGATTATAGCTTCCATTACCTTTGCAGTTATGCAAGTTAAATAGATTGGCCTATAGTTTGCTGGATTACTTCTATCCCCTTTTTTGAATATGGGTGTTATATTAGCATGCTTCCAGTCAGATGGTACCACACCAGTAGATAAGGATTTCTGAAATAGTAATGTTAAAGGTTAGCTAAAAATATCCCTCAGCTCTTTTAAAACTATAGGTAAGATGTCATCAGGGCCATGAGATTTATTTATTTTGAGTTTAGCTAGGCTTTGTACCACATCAGCCTCAGTTATACATATATTAGTCAAAGACGACGCTGTATTTGTACGAAATGGTGGCAGGTTACTTGTGTTCTGTACTGTGAACACTCGTGTAAAATAATCATTAAACTCATTTACTATATCAATTTCATTTTCAATTATAAGACCCATACTGTCCTGCAGATTAGTGATTTCAGCTTTTAGAGCTCTTTTGGAGTTAAAATATTGGAAGAAACTTTTAATGTCATCCTTAGCCTCCAATGCAATCTTCCTTTCTACATTCCTCTTATCGAGTCTAATGTTATTTTTTAACTCAACCTGTAGACTTAGATACTCCTGCTTTATTTTGAAATCGTTAGTTAACTTCCATTTGTGGAACAGAGCCCTTTTCCTCCTGACTTCTTAATTCTTAATTTCCGTAGTAAACCACCTTGACTGCATTTTCCTAGATTTAGTTTTGCTGAAAACAGGTATGAAGTCCTCTTGCACTTGCAACAACGTCCTATAAAAAAATCCCATGCCTCTTCAACAGTTTTGCTATTTAACTTCATCCAGTTTACGGTTTCTAGTTTCAGTCTCATTCCATTAAAGTTAGCCTTACTCACATTGTATTTTTTAGTTTTGGATTTTGATCTTCGGACACAAAAATTGTATGGCTGTGAAAAAAGTTATTGCTATAAAGTCCTTTTTGTGAAAGTCGTCCAGTCTTTTAGAGAAAATGGCTGGTTTGGGGATGCTCACAAGCAGGGATGGGAATTATAAGCTCGATCACCCACTTGTCTAATGCGAGTAATTTAGGGGCAGGGCGCAAAAAAAACATCAGCCGGCTGCCTAGTAAAAAAAAAGTATTGCGTGTAGAGCTGTCAAAGTTAACAGGTTAGTGTTAGTTTTAACCATCATGCTTGCATACCTATGAGCAGTTTGGTAACTCCAATTCAATCCAGCACATTTTGGACTGGGGGGGACACATATAAAACACCACAATAACTGAGGGTGAGCATGCAGACTCCACACTCAAAGAGCCACGGTAGAGACTCAAATATTGATGATAATCACTGTTCGACCACGTAGTGGTTTGTACGTTTGATATTGGTGTCCACAAGAGTAAACTAAAAAGCCGCAGATCCATAAGGGAGATGATAAAATGGCCCATGAACCTTGAATACTTGGAAACAGTTTATTCATGGTTTGTTGCAACACACTTGAAAGCACAGCAGGATTAATTACAGTACATTCTGAAGTGCAGGCCAAACCCCCTTAAATTCTGTGGACACATTCATTAAACAAACTGTGGGAAAGCGTTTTTCAAATTCATAATATCATTTTCAAATAAGTCACATCTGACGTATATCTTAGACTTGATCACCAAACTTGTAAATACTGACAAACATTGTTAGGGCCAAAAAGTGGTCCCCACTTTAACCAAACCACTTAAACAGACAAATAATACCTCCTTTAATCGCAAAAGGCATCATCAGAAAATGAATGTATTAACCCTGCAGTAAGTTCACATGCTTAATTAGTCATAATGTGCAGGATAAGCAGTTCTACCAATACTGCGTGCAAATGCTTCATGAATTGCGACAACGGGTGGGCAAGTGAACATTAAATTATAGTTCTGCATGATTAGCTAAGACCTCAAGGTTCATTAAAATATGATTCTTCTTTTTAAAGGGGCTATATAAAAATACAGTATATTCTAGTGTTATATTACGTGGCACCAGTAAGCCACCTAAACAAGCCCCTATATGATGGCACGTTCCCACACACCAAAACAACCATGTAAAACACATTCAACGGCATATATTAACAAGCTTAATTATGCTCATCACACATTAATGATAATAATCAGAAGTACAAATAAAAAACTGAACAGCTGCTAAGGCTCATGGGACTCCAAAGCCAAACCAATCACAGTGCAGATGAAGTTTCCTGGGAAGCTTTGCGAGGATGTGATCATATCGTTTTTAAACAATTTTCATCATCTATTTCACAGGTTTTTTTTTCTTTTGCAGTCTTTTTAATGAACCACTAAGCAACACAGTAACTGAGAATTTGAATGATGCTACAAAAAGTTTTAAAATGTAGTTTGAAAATAAATTTTAAATTGTGCACTCAAAATGCGAGTTGGATCCTGAGAAAGGTTACCGATCCCTGCTAACAGCAGGTAAAAGTGTGCTAAATTGTGTTGTGGCAATTGCAGACATATATCTCCACAGAGACAGAGATGTTATGACCCTCTGCAGAAATCGTATGTACCTCCACAGAGATTATATGCACCTCTACAGAGTTTATATGCACCTGCACAGAGATTATATCCACCTGCAGAGAGATTATATGCACCCGCACAGAGATTATATGCACCTGCACAGAGATGATATGCACCCGCACAGAGATGATATGCACCTGCACAGAGGTTATATGCACCTGCACAGAGATGATATGCACCTGCAGAGAGATTATATGCACCCGCACAGAGATTATATGCACCCGCACAGAGATGATATGCACCTGCAGAGAGATAATATGCACCTGCACAGAGATGATATGCACCTCCGCAGAGATTATATGCACCTGCACAGAGATTATATGAATCTGAACAGAAATTATAACCACCTGCATAGAGATGACATGCACCTGCACAGAGATGATATGCACCTCCGCAGAGATTATATGCACCTCCGCAGAGATTATCTGCACCTCCGCAGAGATTATATGCACCTCTACAGAGTTTATATGCACCTGCACAGAGATTATATCCACCTGCAGAGAGATTATATGCACCCGCACAGAGATTATATGCACCTGCACAGAGATGATATGCACCCGCACAGAGATGATATGCACCTGCACAGAGGTTATATGCACCTGCACAGAGATGATATGCACCTGCAGAGAGATTATATGCACCCGCACAGAGATTATATGCACCCGCACAGAGATGATATGCACCTGCAGAGAGATAATATGCACCTGCACAGAGATGATATGCACCTCCGCAGAGATTATATGCACCTGCACAGAGATTATATGAATCTGAACAGAAATTATAACCACCTGCATAGAGATGACATGCACCTGCACAGAGATGATATGCACCTCCGCAGAGATTATATGCACCTCCGCAGAGATTATCTGCACCTCCGCAGAGATGATATGCACCTGCACAGAGATTATCTGCACCTCCGCAGAGATCAGCACTACTATCAAACTATTTAAATCATCCTGAAATTGTTTTCCATTCCATCCAAGACCTGTCTGTCCAAGACCAAGATCTGTCAGCTGATTTGTTTTATTTTCATTGGTAAGGTGACTTACAGCATTTTAATCTTAAATATGTCTGAAAATTTCTACTGAACCCAGTCAGGTTAAGCACCTTTGTCGCTGATGCAACAGTAGCGTTTCTCAGGAAGCATAAAATTGCAGCCATTTGGTGTAAAATACAAATCCTCACCCATAAAAGCAGCTGCCTCCTGGCTTGATAGCGACGTGTCGGTATTAAAAGGATTTAGATAAAGTCTTTTAATTAGGCTGGATTTTTGTGGAGTTGGTGAAGCAGTTATTGTACATGATATGCTAACATACATTCATAATTCCTGAGATTGCTGCACAGACAAGATCACCCAGGTCACTCTGTCAGCACTGATTAATCAGCCCTGCTAATGGACTCATTCAAGCCCAAGATTATCTCAGCAGTTTCACGGCCCTTATTATTCGCGACTGCACGGACAGAACCGCCCTGGAAAAGCATGAGGGATTCTCTCATCTGAGAACGTGAAGTTCATAAATTTGCACTAAATAAAAACGTTCCTATTTCAGCAACTGACTGAAATTTTGAAAGTGTGCTAACTGTAGTTACTAATGTGTATCCTTTTCAAAAATGACACTAAAATGCAGTGCGAGTATAAAACAAGTCTAGCAAAATATAAATGTGGTTGAAATATCAAATGCAAATGAGCATGAATAGCTGAACTGCGCATTTCCGCAAAATCCAGAAACCTCTTTTCATGGGTCTGTATACCTGACCAGCATGTCAGCCTTATACAGTATATTGCCTGTTGCAAGTTATTAAATTCAAATGGACACTTTACTGCTGCAGTTCCTCTGTTGCACAAAAGGCATTAAGTCAATGCTATTGCTAAGTAATTTGGTAACACTTTACATGAACTGCAACTTTAACAAAAAACATTATTTGATAATAACAAGCATTATGGTTGTACAATCATATAATGTTTATTAATGTTAAGACATGTTTGGATGTTAATATATACTTACATGCTGCTTATGAATGTTCTGTGATTGCATTATGAAGGTGCAGTTAATGTAAAGAGTTACCTGTAATTTTATTATTACTTTGTTGTGCAATCAACATTTTTTTCCAAAATTAGTTGTATTTTTTCCCTCTTTACATGGCCAGATATTTCAATGGAAAGACGGTTAAACACAGACTTAAAGATGCCTTTTGGCAAAATTCAGTTTAGACCCCATTAACCTTCACTGCGCCCTGCCCCATGAGACAGCAAAGTCAGTCTGTCCTCCTCTGACTTTAAGCTGGTGGACCCATGTTCTATACAGAGGAAAAACATGCCCTTTACAGGCAGTGCATGTACTTTGCGGTGCATGTGGAGTTCATGTGGTACGTCTGTGTTAATACTATTAAGGAAATGCACCAGTATCTAAATACCACAGCCCTGATCATTCAGCTCATGTAAGAGCTGACAGGCTCTTATATGAGCTGACAGGCTGCCCCTAGGGCTGATATACTTGTCCTGATTCCTCCCCTCCCTCCCCCACACACACAAACATAAACCCTAAATAAATTTTACCCTGCAGCATAGAGCTGTGTGCTTTTTGTGTGTGTGTGTGCGTGTGTGTGTGTGTGTGTGTGTGTGTGTGTGTGTGTGTGTGTGTGTGTGTGTGTGTGTGTGT
>JAODJU010000035.1:15483395-15498918 GCA_026776725.1 Gnathonemus echidnorhynchus | reverse complement strand
GTTGCCAGGGGGTGGCTTGAAAAGAGAACCTACTAATCTGTCTGCTTCCTCTGTTGAATCTCTTTCTGCGGGGAGGCTGAAAGATGGTCGAGTGGAGTGAAGGAGATTTTCACCAGCAGGGGTTATAAAAAATATGTGCTCCAGTCAGTGAGGAGGTTGGGGGTTAACGCCATTATCTGCGGCCTGTTTACACATTACTGTTTTTTATATATATATTTTCTTGGCAACAGCTTTATTAATCCATTCTGAACAGGCAGCACAACAAGCCCCAACACACGACGGCTGAGTGCCTTTCAGGGAGGCTCTGTAACTGCGGCGGATGGGTACTTGTCGCCAGGCAGAAAGGAGGCGAGGAGCTCCGTGGCTGCTCGAGTTGGCAGAAGATGTGCTTGACCTTCTGCAGAAGCACCGCATGGGAACCTAAAGTGAATCAGGTGCAAATATTCAGCAAAATCTTTGGGAAACTTACAATATTCCTAACAATACAGGCAGAGGAGGCAGCCCATGGTGTGGATCCTTGTTACATTTCAGATCTATCCTCTGCTTTCCAGCACTGATATCAAAGATAAAATGTTGTGGCACAACTGTGCACATTGAGTTGCAGCCTTTCTTCTGTCACTGCACACGTCCATGTCTGTGGGCTCCATTGCAGCCCCAGCTGTGCATTTGTATGAGTTTGAATGCTCCCCCCATGGGCTTCCTCTGGAAACTTCCCATAGACTAAAGACAAGAGATCCAGGTTATCTGCTCCCAAACTGTGTGTGACGTTTTCTGACTTTTGTACACTTTAGTTTTTGCAATCCCGTCCGCTTTTGTTTTTTTTTTTTTTTCATTCGTAGTGGAGGTGACGGTAATGCGCTTTCCGCCGCATCGCATTGCACTGGAGGCATTCCCGACTCTAACGCGCTATTGGTCAACAGCAGAGTTTAAATGGTGGATGCCTAAAGCCCACATTCCCACTGGTCCCAATCAGGGGAATAAAGGGAGACTCCAGCTGGCTGCTCCACTCTCTGCCGTTTTCTGATTGGCTCCCATTATTCAGAGAACTACATGCACAGCAGAAATGAAGAGGCACTCAACAAAAGGAACTCATAGTTCACATAAACAGATACATAAGGCTACCAGAATAACCTTATTACACAATCCCATAGGTGTTTATTTATTCATATATATATTTATTGTCTGACAAATTTAAACCAACTTTTACCATTACTTTTAATTTAATTATGCTTACGTAAATACATTTAAAAAGTACATGTTATATACTTAGCTAGCTATTCAATAAACAGACACTTAATATAATGTGTTTTCTTATTAATGCATCTATCACCTGATCTCTTACCTAATCCATCATGAGTGTCTCCAGCCGTATACCCTAAAGATTAATTAATCTGCTTTATGGTCCAGCCTCACTTAATCCATGATTGTGCCTCCTGATTGTCTGCACTTGTGTTTTGGTAGCTGCCCAGAGGCTTAACCAATGGCACCAGACCGATGCTATAGGGAGAAAACCAGACATTCAGATCAAGTAGGATCACTGCATCGTTGCAGGAGACCGAACCATGCGTGGTCCCAGCCAAATCTCAATATTTTCACACTGCTCTTGTGAAACAGGGAGGAACCCTGGGTATTCAGCAAGAGCAGATGCTGCCGACAGCAGGAACAACTAGAGCGGCTGTTGGAGTCTGTGTCACAGCTTATTGACAGCCCGCGAGTGCTATACAGTCTGACAGCTCTGCCTCCAAACAGCGTATCTATGGAGGCAGATAGTGTTGAGGGAGAGTCAGCCACAGCCTTCTGTCGGCCAATACTCACTCTCAATAGTGCAGTGTTTCCCAACCCGGTCCTCAGGGACCCCCAGACTGTCCGCGTTCTCGCAAAAATGAGAATTGCCTGACGGGGAGCTGGGATGGAGCAAAAACATGGAATATCTGGGGATCCCCCAAGACTGGATTGGGAAACACTGCTGTAGTGAATCTGGCAAAGTGACACCAGAAGGGTATGAAGGCTACCAAGATTATTTTTTAAGATCTGTAAAGAAGTAATAATCAGTAGGGGTGAGCAAGTTCAGGACTACACTGTATAGACAAGAGTATTGCGACACCTGGCCATTACACCTACAGGAAATTTTATGGCATCCTATTCTAAATCCATAGACATCAAGCGTCCCTGCTTTGCAGCTGTAACAGCTGCCACTCTTCTGGGAAGGTTTTCCGCAAGATTTTGGAGTGTGTCTGTCTGATTTTTTTGCCCATTCATCCAGACGAGCATATGTGAGGTCAGGCACTGATGTTGGATATGAAGGCCTGGCTCGCAATCTCCATTCTAGTTCATCCCAAAGGTGTTTGATAGGTTTGAGGTCAGGGTTCTGTGTGAGCAAGTCAAGTTCTTCCCTAACCCTAACCCTAACCCTTCTCCAAACTGATCCTACAAAGTTGGAAGCACAGAATTGTCCAACATATCTTGGTATGCTGAAGCATTAAGAGTTCCCTTGACTGGAACTAAGGGGCCTAACCCAACCCCTGAAAAACAACCCCATACCATTATCTCTCCTTCACCAATCTTTACAACTGGCACATGGCAGTCAGGCAGATTAATGTTCTCCTGGCATTTTCCAAACGCAGACTCATCCATCAGACTGCCAGACAGAGTAGTGTGGTTGCACAGAACATGTTTCCATTGCTCCAGAGTCCAGTGGCAGCATGCTTTACACCACTCCACCTGGCGCTTGCCATTACTCTTGGTGATGTGAGGCTTGCATGCAGCTGTTCAGCCATAGACGCCCATTCCATGATGCTCCCAGTGTTTTTCTGCTGGGGTTAATGACAGAGGAAGTTTGGAGTTCTGTAGTTACTAAGTCATAATATTAATAATGTTTGTCTATTTAAGTGGAAAGTAGGCTTGGGTGGTATTACGGTAAAACAGTATCATTTTTGTTGGGCGAAATTTATTGCCAAAGTGCTGGAATAATGTTGCTTTTGAAAATACCATCAAAATACTGTATGCCATGGTGTAATGTATTTACATGGGATTGTCCAATATATGACGGGTATGATGGGAACTAAATTTACTGTAACTGAATGTTACTTTGAAACTGAATAAAATTAGTAGGTTGTATTAGTCTGTGTGGCTATGCAGGCAAGAGCAGCATTCCCTGCTAAATGTCAGGTAACTAGCTTGCTGAAATCAGTAGACGATTTATTTTAATCTAGCCAGCAAACCTAAGCACATTAGATGGAAAACAACACAGAAAATGTTTAAAATGCACACAAGTCAGAACGAGTAAATGTAATGCGAACTATGTAAAGTACAGGTGTACCTATGCAAAGTAAACTAGCCAGCTAAGCACAAAGAAACCATGAGATTTAAAAATGCATGCAATACAATACAACACAACACAACACAACACAACAGAGTTTACAGTTTGAATTACTATACCGTAATTACATTGTAATTTTTTTTCACCATATGAAGGACAGCGAATTCATCATGTGCACGGTGAATGTTTTGTTTGGGTAATTAATGTTAATGCTCTTTATTGAGTTATACGTTAACCCTTAAATAGCTCTGGATTCCAAGCCTATAACATCCGTAAAAAGGGCTTCATCTGTATAAACTTTGCTAATATTTATAAATGCAACATTTGGGGCTTCAGCTCTGTAACAGCTTCCATTGTCCTCGTCCTAAAAGGAAATGCGCTCTGTACTACCTGAACTCTGCAAGATCTGCAGATCTTAAAAGAGCTGCCTGCGTTCTCAAATACTACATTTATTTAGCAAACATTTTTATCCAATGCAATGCACAGTTGAGGCAGCAGGGTCAACCAGTCTCTGGAGCCCCCAGGGTTAAGAGCCAAGTGAAGGACACAAAGGAGGAATTGCTCTGCTGGCCACAGGATTCGAACTGGCAACCTTCTGATCACAGGTGAAGAGTCCAGACATGCAGAGCAACACATCCCCCCCCAAAAACAAAGAACTGGGTTGGCCAACCCCAACTTGACCCCAAGTTCTTCAGCACAGCAGAACAATCTCCAACCATTCAAGCTACACAGCTCTTTGGCAAACATCCCAGTGCTGTTTGTAGTGGAGGTGGGTGCAATCAAATTAGGGAAGCTGGGAACTCTGTCACACGGCAGAGAGTCTTATTAAAAGCTGGTGCATCCCTTTGCTTTCTATCCCTGACACTGTGCTCCTGTCAGGGGGACTCTGAAAGGTGAGCACAGATGTTGGCAAAGGCTGGGGATCTAAGAAAAAAACAACTATCTTTACTGAGAGGCAGCAAAAAAAGAAAGAAAAAGAAAAGCTCCACAAGAGCAGTAAATTGAAAGAATTTCAGATGATCACAAAAAACTGAGAGAACTCCACATTGTAACTATATTACTCAAATACTGTGAGGTACTGACTTGAATATCTAATACATCCATATTAAAGGAATCACAGTATTTAGTATTCTCCATTTAAATGAATCATGTCTAGTGTTAGGCAAACCTATTTGACACTTTAATTTTTAGATCATAAACCTTTATTTCTGGAATTGAAATGTTGAGCTCTTGGCAGTAAATCCTTATATAACAGTGAAATTTTGGAAATGATTGTATTAGACACTAATCAGAAATGACACGAGTCACTGCCATTGTGACAAGTTTGAATCCTAAGTAGATTAATGACATAATGAGTGGCAGGCAAAGACAATGAATTGGGCTGAACTTCCTCCATGATGAGGCTGGGATACTCATTATCATACCCAGGGCATTTGTAACACGGAAGATGAGACGTGTGTTTGCCTTCAAGGACGTTCTAATGGCCCTTTGCTACCTTTTCTAATTTTTTAGATTGATCAAGTTGAAAAGGGATTCACCACAGTCTACCGAAAGTATCTCTTAAGGGATTTTGCTATAGACTTTTTTTAACTAGTCAAATCGCACTCCACGAGGTTGGAGACCTTGCGGAAATTTGACATGCTCTACAAAATTATAATTGCAAGACTCACTCCACTCAGGACAGCGAACCAAACCTTGTGACACAAGGATTGGAGAACGGGAGGAAAAAAAAGACTAGAATTTACTTAGGTACAGGTCTAACAAAACGAGGGGACAAGCCGCCTTTGCTTTCTGTATTATTTATATGTTATTATTTGCTGGAGCTCCTCACTTAAATAAGAGATTAAATGCTTGACAGAAGGTGCGGTGGCTCAGTTGTTGACGCTGTTGCTTCAAATCTGTGGAATCAGGGTTCGAGTAGCCGCCATGCTCCATGTTTGTGGCATTTAAATGTTCTCCCTGTGTCATTATGGGGTGTCTTCTAGATAGTCTTGTTTCCACACACTGCCCCCCCCCCCCCCCCCCCCCCCCCAGTCCAAAAACATGCTGAGGGGTATTGGAGTTACAGAGTAACTTGATATAGAGTATCTGACCCTTTGCACTTTGTAACTCTTTGTGCAAAATGAAAAGAAAGCATTTTAGATGTCTTCCCACAGATCAATAAAATGACTCTCGATATTGTACAATTTAAAATATATTCAAATTAAAATCAATTTGATGCATAATTATTCACTCTATTTATATGACACACCCAAATGATCTCCAGTGCAGCTAACAGTCTTCAGGTGCCACATATTTATGTAAATGCAGTTCACCCAAGTGTGATTAACATGTTTCTTATGATAAATATGCCCATCTCAAGGATGTCTGAGCATTTCTACACAAAAGCTGCATTATTTAAACCAAGGATCATTGTGGCCTTAGAGGAGAACAGCAAAAAGTAAGCTATTGGATGTTTTTTTTGTTTCACTTTAATATTAATCCTGGAGTAGAATACTATCAGAGTAGAACATGCTGATCAGAGATAAAATGTCTTGGAACAAAATGCATCAACCAATTAATGTGAAATATCAAATGTGGTCTGTGAGACACCTTGCAACTTCGCTTGAGTTTTAGAAATCCATATTGTTCTTCTGAAGAGAAAAATGGTTTTTAACGTACACAAACAAGAGGAAAGCCTAATTGTTAAGTGTGAAAGAGCTTCGGCACTCTGCTGTACGTGTGCTGATCAACAATTAGTCAGGAATATTTGCCCTCATTAGTAAACATAAAAGCAAGCACAGAATATGAATATGTTGTGATATTTTTATTATTATTACAACCTTCACAGCAAATTCTGAGTGCACTGGCAATAAAAGTGAACACAAAAGCTTTCCTCATCTGCCATTATCGAGGCCGACAGCATAGCGGGCAAAAAGCTGCCTTCTGAAGTACCTTTAGCGCTGAGCACTATGACTTATTAATAGGAAAAACGCAAGACATGCTTTAACACCTTTAGTGACTCACTATTTCTCACTTGTGCCCCAGTGGTGCTCTGGTTGCCCCTGACCACTAACCTATTAATAGGCGGAACCGCTGTGTCCTCTGTGATTCATCACATCGTGCACTGAGCGCGCTCCTCGTTGACTGGCAGCCAGGCACCAGGGGGACCAAACGAGCAGGAAGCGGTGAAGAAGACAGCTCGCCCGCTCTTAATTCTGCACATCTCTCCTAGCACAGACAGCATGAGAACTGGCCTGTGGACCATGACCATCACAATCCAGAATGGTAAAAGCCCAAATATTCAGCTACACGTAAGGATTCGTCGTCAGCTCCCCACCTGTCTTCCGCGGCTTTGCCTGGGCTCCATATGCTCGTATCGACTGCTAGAATACGGGCGGCCAGAAGCCAGCTCCTAACGTGATAGCTTGAGGAAACCCGAGAGGTCGAACAATGACCCCGAAAAGCAGTATGAACAAGGAACAGAAATAATCCCAGTGACTGACGCCAAAGCGCTAAATGCATGTAGATTAGCTGCGATGGCCCCTCCAGAGCTTTCACGCATCCTGCAATTATGTCAGCGAAAGGGACTCGTTGTTTGGTTACGTGGATATGGTTCAAATTAAAACATTCTAGCAAGTGCCAGGTTTTCGATCACATACCAAAAAAAAATCTTAACTAAATGTTTGAAATTATAATGCAATTCCGTGGCTGTCACTGGATGAAAAGATTCAACCGTCTGGAGAAATAAATGGTTGTTCACCCTCTGACCTTTAGGAATAAGATTTAATAACAGGATATTTTTTACTCTTAAATATCACCAAGACAGAGAGAGTGCGTGGGCAGAATACACACTAAACGGGTGGAGGAGAGAGATGAGGGGTTCTGAAAGACGGCTGTCTTTCACTCTTGAGATCTCTGCAGTATGTCACCTGTGCTTCTATTTCTGGAGCCTCCGGATTTTGGGGGGAAATAACTTTGTAGAGAATGCAGCACTTATGTCTCAATTCCACATTTATAAAGTTGTATGTGAACGTCTGTACCTTTGACATTTTTTTTTTTGACATATTGAGAAATGTTTCTGAATTTCAAAATAATTTCACACTTTGTCTCTAATAACAAATATTTTTCGTCCGGGCCCTTATTATGTAGAAAACATAGGTAACATACACCGGTATGTACTGTGTAAAACTTAAACTCCCCATTTAAGAAACCATTATATAGCAATAACGAAACTAAAGATTTTCCCAGAAAGCCCAGGGTACAAGACAGGGACACTTTCATCGCTGGACACCCCCATAATTGATATTTACATTTACTTTTATTTAGCAGACACTATTGTCCAAAGCGACGTACAAGTGACGCCAATAGTACATTGGAAACATACATGCTGTCAAGGAGTCGACCAGGCAGAAGTGCAGCTAGGCTGAGCTGCCAGTGGATGCCCAGGTACAAGTATAAGCAGGACTGGAGCCGGAGCTACACAGCAACTTCTAATAACCTAAGGACCTGTCATGGTGCGGGAAGGATGGAGGCGAAGGTAGATGTCAGGGAAAAGCAAAAGGGCTTTACTGAAACGAAAACAAAACACAAAGGGGAAAAGGAAATGGACCGCAAGGGGTCAAAACTAAGCGAGTAGAGCAGGGGCGAGACACAGAGCGCAGGGTAAACGAAGGGGTACAGGCAGTCAGTAGCCGAACGTAACAATGTAGCACTACAATGACTGGACTGGGGAGCTCAGGACAAGGAGGCACTGTATACACTACAGATGAAGGAGCAGACGAGAGGCACCTGAGGATCATCCACACAAGGGCTGAAACGAGAGGCACCTGGGATCATTCACACGAGGGCTGAAACGAGAGGCACCTGAGGATCATCCACACGAGAGCTGAAACGAGAGGCAACTGGGATCATCCACACAAGGGCTGAAACGAGAGGCAACTGGGATCATCCACACAAGGGCTGAAACGAGAGGCACCTGGGATCATCCACACAAGGGCTAAAACAAGGGTTAAACGAGGAACAGGTGTGGCTTATGTGAAGCGTGAGAAACCTAATAAGATTATAAACCAGAAGTGTAACATTAACAACATTCAGGGAACATTAACCAGGCATCAGAGGAAATTCAAAGGCACAAAGGCATGTGCATGTGAGAGAGGTAATATAAGATTAAGTTATTTTTGAATAAACAAACATCAGACAAAAAGGTGAACTCTATATTAACATTAAGGTATTTTAAACCAAACCAATTTACACTGAGTGAGCTCTCTCCTGCAGATTCCCATCATAGGAGAAATAGCCCAGCCAAAGATGAACACTGAATAGTGACCTGCATCAATAGCGACACTCTTGTCCTCTGTGAAAACATTTATGGCTTATGACTGAAAAATACAATATCACCAAAGGCTCATTTTGTTTCATTATAATGTGTGAGTATGTGTGCAGCCTCCCCTTGTCTGTTTGTATTTGTGCTGTACTTGTACTTGTTTGTCCATCGCTAACAGATGTCTATTCTTATTTCTTCACTGATTCATAAGAACTGAATCACTCCCTTTGCCAAATAATTGCATTTGATGTGATACCTTCGCGATTCAAAGGCAAGGGTATGATGCATAAATTTATGAATACTCAGAGACAAAAGCTAGACAGAGTAGTGTTCCGCTAAGTAAATGTGGTGATGAATAAGATCTTGTGTTTATGCTCACAGCGGCTCATAAAAATGTTTATAAGCAATTCTAAAATACCCACAATCGTGTATAATGATTGACAGAGCAACTTTAAGTACTCATAATGACTGATAATATAATAATAAATAATTAATAAATAAATAAATAATAATATAATAAATCTACTTCATATGGTTATCTGGCAAACCACTGCTACAGCATAGATTTTACATTTTAGCCCATATCTCCTGACCCGTTAGGCCTAGACTTAAAATTCAAATTAAAATTTCACACAGATACTGTGTGAAACTTGCAAATGACACTTTCAAGCTCCACCCACAATTTTTGGCTAATTTGTATAGATTCCCCACTTTTGCAAGCTAGTCCTAGGTTTTCCAAATAAAATAGACAAATGAAGTCTTTGACCAATAAGATCCCTGATCTGATCAATAATTGTCAAAAAAAACCTCTTTACCACAAGGTCACTAGCCACGCCCAAACTAACCCCTTAGTCATGCCAGTTTTATTCAGGCTGCTGTAACTCAGCGATGCCTTGGCTTATCTTTATATTATCATTATTATTATTATTATTATTATTATTATTATTAATGTTGTTGTTGTTGTTAATCTAATTTACTTTCTGATAAAGAATCTATCTAAAATTGTTGTTGTTGTTATTATTATTATTATTATTATTATTATTACTAATTAATAATTAGTAATAACAATAAAACTATTAATAATTAACTTAAGTGCTTGTTCAGTTTTCAACAAACAATTTTGAATAGGTTAAAAAAATTAATTCATTTCAGCACTCCTGTTAATCTGGAAAGCTAGATGCAATACAAATCCAGAATTATAACTTAGGTCAAATGAGCAGAGCGGAATGACAGGGCCAGGCGAGACAGAGAAAGATAGCTGGGGGAAAATAAGTATTCAGAAATATGTCACGCTGTCAAACGCTGCCTGAGTAAAAGTTTGAAACGTTGCCCTCACGGTGATTCTTACAAATGTTCAGATTCTCTAACAAGCTCATTGTTGTTCCTTCAGAGAAATCTCCTAAGTGAGCCCTGCCTTCCTGGGTGACAGCCTGCTGCAAAGCAGAAGGAAAGGGAAGAATGCAATACCACTTTCTTAAAGCAATACAAACATGTCATGTGTTTTTCATTAATTTAGTTGTATATAATGAATGAATGCTGCAAGTATGTTTTCGGATGTTCATGATCAAAACAAAAAAGGACTCAGGAACAGCAGGATAAATTCTAGCCTCATTCTATTTGATGCTACAGATTGCTTTGCTTTATCATAACCATGAATGTCTCCCAGCCTATAGGCCATTACACCTAAAAATGTTTGGGTCAACAATCCTCTAACATACAGAGTCAGATAACACGGCAAAATTACAGTACATCCTAGTGTTGGGGGGGGGGGGGGGGGGGGGGGGTTGTTGCTGGAAGTCGAAAGACAGCAAGCTATTGCGGCATATCTGTAATCTATCCTGGGTATATAGACAGACAGGCAGAGGCAGAATGTTCCTAGAAGACAAATAGGTGAACCTCAAGAAGTGGCCTATTTGAAAATAAATAAAGGGAAGAAAAACGTAATAAAAGAAAATAACACTATGTGGAACAAATATATCCATCAGGTCGTACAAGTCAGTTTTGTATGTGCATTGTTTATGGTATTTAATTCCAAACAATGAAATGGATCTTTAAAAAATCCCTCATTCAATAGTTCAAACATAAACAATCCAACATTTCCCAGTGATTTTGAAATGCTTATTATTACTGATTCACCTTCACGTTTTAAGCCAGCATGTAAATGAAATGGGTTCATGATAGAATGTGGACTTAGGGTAATCACAGAAAAGGCAGTGAGAAATGCAGAGGAGTCTCCACATTTTGAGCGGGAGGTTGAGCACCGTGTGGCTCAGTAAGCATAAACAATGGCAGTTTAATTCCCCAGTATGTAAAGACCACCTTGGGTGCCATGAGACCTGATAACTTATACATTTTCCCCTTATGTTAGCATAAAGCACTCGATGTCACAAAACCGTCACTTCTGATAAGCCCGTTAAAGCCTCCATATTCATAAGCCCTGTTACTCGTGCATTTAAGCACTGTTGAGTGTTCTGGGCAGGTAATCTGCATCCCTGTCTGTAAATATCACAGATGTGAGACTGTTAAATACAAGGTAGCACAACATGGGCACGGGGGGTATTAGAAAAGGAGGGCAACAGGAAACCAGGGGCCACAGGAAGCCACCACAGCTTGATATTAAATATTTTATTGAACCCTTTTACCCTGTAACCGACCCAACAGCCTTTGCAGAGATGATTTATTTCCCTATTTCTGCTGCTTGATTGTTGATGTAGTCATCTGATTATCATCAAATACAACTAATACTGTGTTTAACATTCACAAACCCTGGTATTTACGACTTTGTTGGTTTTCATTATGAACTGCATCAGTGTTTTAATTTTTAATTTAAAAATCACGATAACCTATTGATAAGTTAATTGATAAGGCACTCATAAACCATCTAGGCCATCTTGTGCATGACATGTGCATACCTAAAGGAAAGATTATTCATGCAGGACACAGGATTACCTGTTTCTAATTTTGGTGAAACTAATATTTTTTTGATTGCATACCGTTCGATATGTATGTTAATAGACTTTTTATTATGTCAAAGACCCGTGTTTTGATCTGTGTTTAATATCAATTAATGTAAAATATAACATTAATTAAAATGTCAAATCTAAGACATCGGTGGTTAAAAAGGTGTTTAAGAAGTGAAATTGCCTTCAATATATCAAAACAATATATTAAAAATTACATTTGTTGCAAACTTGAAAAGCAGGGACTCTTTTTTTGCAGTTTAGTAGTAAATTATTCAGTGATTTTAAGGTTTAATTCCAACTGAGTGCAGTTTGTATTTCAAATTCTCTTGCAAGCTAGACAAAATACCTGTTCACACAAAGAGTGCTTCTCCTTCCCTGGAGAACTACTGAAATACTTTTTTTTATCAATATTGTTCATGCTTTCAGTCAAATGTTCAAATTTGTATTAAAATCATTCCTTCTGTAGCATAATGATTCAGAGTATGCTACGCATAAAATAAGCATGTGTAATTTTATGCACCGACTTCATGAGCCCTAAATGCATGTCTTGTTAGCCAGCCAAATACACTGCATTCAGATGTTAATGATAATAACATATCTTAATGGTCTTGATTATTCTGGTTTGCATTAGTTTGAAAATGCTGCGATGATGGATGGATTATTACAATTATCATTGTAGTACCAGTAAATGCTGTGGTGTTCTTAACAGATGCCCTACACTAGGGGATCCTAGAGAGAGGGGGGGGGGGGGGTAGTAGGTGCCAGTGGATCAATTGATGATTATATTTTAGTTTTAATTCTCTTTCCAGCTGCAAACAGAAGGATACCCCTGCTCCTGAATAGGATAAACAGATACAGAAAATAATGGACAGATGGATGGATGGAGGGATGGACGGATGGACGGATGGATGGAAATACAACATGTGAACGTTAAAGGTCGGAAAAATTGAAAATATGTAATTTCCTTTCAGGAATTAACCAACCTCTTACTCAACACCCCCGCCTGAGGAACCCCTACCCTCTCTACACTGACAGGGATGAGAAATTAGTTACTGCTTTAGTAGGTGAACATTTTTGTTTGGAGAACTAAATTGCATTGAGTTGGAGTGGAGAGGGCTTGCATAGCGGAAGCTAAACGGATATTCATACAAAAAAAAAACCTGTGGCTTTTATCTTGTTCTTTCTCCTCCAAGATTCCTTTCCCTGACCCTGAGCGAAGCAGCTGTTTGATCCTGATCATGTTCCCCATATCGTAGCGGCCATCCTAAGAAACATCTGCCTATGTAGTGTTGTAAGCTCTACCACATTTGGTTGTTCTCCAACGCGAGTGCTGTTGACTCCTTTGGAGGACAATATAATGGGTGACAGCACTGAGAGTGATGTCACCTCTGTCTACATCACTGCTCTCAGAAAGTGATTTCATTCCCTGCATGCTCCTGTACTTGGGATTACTTGTAGTCATTGATTTGTGACTTGTTTATCCACCTCAGGACACAGTCTGTCTGCTAATTGAAGGCGGGCACGCTATGGCAACACGCTTTGGGACTGAGTAAGAATGCCTTCTAAATGAGGCATTATTCATATTGCAGGTAATATGTGCCCAACGTTGCATTTTTGGCATAACTAGACGATTGCTTGAGAGATTGCAAGAAAATACTTAAATTTATTAAGGAACAATTAAAGTCTCATACAGCACTACAAAAAAATGTCCCTTTTTGTTTGTATATATGTTAATTGGTTAAAAAATGGTAGGTATACTTGGCAAAATTGGATATTAATTGCTGGAAAAGAGGATTTGAATGTGGATTGTGTATGGATATAAAATAAGTGGGCATTTCAAGCAAGGTCCACGGGGATCTTAACTGGACTTCTGTCTTGAGACCAGATGGTAATTTTAGGCAAAAACGGGAGTGAAAATATACCCCCCCATATCAAACCACGGGTTTCCAGTGTGCCGAGCACATATGGCATGAGGTAAGGCACACACGTGTATATGTAGGGCACACACGTGTATATGTACTGCAGCTATAATTAAAAAAATATATATTTTTTCAGTCAGTGAACTGGAGTTCTTGTGCCCATAGCTGCCCAGATAGACCCCGGGCCCCCATAGTCCTGAATAGGACAAGCATACTGAAAATGGATGGACAGATGGATAGATAGATGGATGGAATTCGAGTTGGCATATGGTCCCTAGGTGTGACTGTGTGTGTGAATGGTGTGCATGCCCTATGATGGCTTGGCACCCTGGCATTGATCACTCCCAACCTTGCACCTTTGGTTCTAGAACAGTGTCCACTCTCCCGTGACCCTGCACAGGACAAGCAGGGATAGTAAATGGATAGACAGGTGGATACAAGCAGTAATTAAGTTGTAGCGCAAATATTCCATTAATGTATTGTGTGCCCTGTGATGGGCTGGCCCCCTGGGTTGTTCCCCGCCTCATGCCCATAGCTTCCAGGATTGGCTCCGGACCCCCCGCAGCCCAAAAAGGATAAGCAGTTTGGAGAATGGATGGATGGATGTATTGTATGGCTGGTATTTTCACATTCAATGTAAGCATTCGCAGCCAATACAAAGCATATGAAGGGCAGTGGTACTGTGGCCTCACACCTCCTAGGTCACGTGTTTGATTCCTGCGCTGGCTTTGTGTGTGTGGAGCTGGAATATAATCCGTTTGTGGCTGTGGTTTGCCTCCAAGTACTCGGTTTAGGCGTGTGTGTGTGTGTGTGTGTGTGTGCGTTTTTGGGTGCTTGCCTTTATGGAACTTTACGCAACAAATTTCAAAACACAACGTACAATATTAGTACCTGAGCATTAGCAGAGCAAAAGGTGCCAGAATCACAGACGTGAATCACTTCCTGTGCTGCATTATCTAACCTAAAAATGGCAATATACTGTTATTACCACCACCAAGCAAAATGGGATCGCTTTCTAATTTTTGCACAAATAACAGAAATACATAAATAATCATAAGGAAGTAGTAGAGGTGTTAGCTAGCTATGAGCATTAAAATGTTTCTAGATAGCAATCTATTATAGTTCCATCCCACGTTAGCCAACTCTGCTTAGAAATTCTTTCTGTTGCCTAGCAACTACTCCTATTTGCCCTGTTAATACCCATTAAGGATGATGTCTAATATACCTACTCATTCAAATATTTTTAAAATCAATATTTCCTCAGTATGAATTTACATCACATCCTGCCAGGCCTTGTAGGTTTCATATATGTGAATGAAATAAATATTAATATTGATCTATTGATAATTTCATCCAAAATGAATTTCAATTATGGTTTATGTGTGTACATGTCATTACTGATACTGAATTTTCATTTATACATTCCGGATATATCTAGGCAATTCATATACCCTTAAGTGATATAAGTTAATGATTTGCTTTTTGATAACACAAACATCCACCCTGCCGCCTTTCTTTTCTCATTCCTGTGACTTCCTCATTGCACCTCTCCTATTTATGCATACACTTCTGTAGATATCATATTCATAAAAAGATTAGACAGCCAGATACAGCCTCTTCGTCAGACACAAAGCCAAATAAAATGTCAGACTCCTCACAGCGGCAAAATCACTCCTTTCCGTGAAATGCTATAAATATTAGAAATAGTTTGAAACATTACATTAAAAAAATTACCTTAATAAGTATTGATCAAACACACACACAGTCATTTATAAGCCTGATGAATGAACAAATGGGATATTATAAAAATGCTTAAAAATACAGTGAGAGTTTCACAAGAAGTGCACACTGTTACAAATAAAACAGAGAAATCTGTAAATGATGCTGTGGATTACAAGCTCCTTGCTAATTCTGTGAGCCTTTCCATGTTTATCTCCAGAATTCAGCTGTGAGTGGGAGGTCTCCACACTTCTGTCTTTGTTTGGCTACGCCACCTGCATACTGATTGCACTGCCGG
>JAODJU010000035.1:15466054-15476880 GCA_026776725.1 Gnathonemus echidnorhynchus | reverse complement strand
AATACGTTTCCTAACATCAGTGAAAAGATAGATGCAAAAATAAAATGTCCACTACAATGGACATAAATGAATGGGTGTGGTCTCAGGAGGTTATTCCTGAACATGACGATGTTGAAAAAATTTGAGGAAAAATGTATGTATAGATGGAATAGAAATACAGTTAACTATTATTTTTTGCTTTTTTAGTGCTTGCACAAGTGTGTGAAATCAAAAAGATTTGAATATTGTATTTAATGAGTTAGAGTCTAGTATTTTTGATTATTTTAATTGGAGAATAAAATAAATTCATGCTAATTTAGAGCTGTATTTAGTTTTTAAATATTTTCCAGTTACACAAGAATGTAGGTTATGATGAATTTGGCACTGTGTGTTTAAACTGTATTGACTACTTTGGAATATTGTGTCAGGAGCTCTGAAAACTGGGGTCCTGACAGGAACATTTGAAAGTTGAGTCAAAGAAGTCATACAAACTCCAATACGTGACAAGGATAAGAATTTGTGACCACAGCATGATTACAGAACGTTATGATTTCAGATTCCATTGCTGCATATCACACCACACAACTTTTGCTTTGATACACTGAACAGTATGTAAGTCTAGACAGTACTTTTTGTTGAAATACTAAAATGGCAAAAGATTATTGTGTAAATGAAAGAAAATGTAAGATCCCCACACCAGATTGGTATGGGCACAAGGAGATTGCTTATAGTCAGGGTAAGGCTCAGCTCGGACCCCCACCACAAACACACCCCCTTTGCTGTTCTCATTCTCCAGAAGACTGACAACTGCACCTCTTTCCTGTACCGATTCCAGTGATTCGGCTGGAATATATAACCAGACTAACCACTCTACCCAGTGCAAGGAATTGACCCATGTGCAATTACCAAGCGTACGTTTGATCATTTCCTCATCTTCTCCCAGCTGCTTGAGTTTCCTGCTGTGCTTCTGTGTGCCCACAATCCCTGGTCCCCTATCAGCTGAACGCGATTTCTCATCTCATTCTTGGTGTGTGTGTGTTTCCACCGTGCCTGCGTTTGCCTGCACTCCCAAAACTGACCATTTGGCTTTCCGACTTATGCTTTTACTTTCAACTTCGTCTTTTGTCTGTTAGTTCTTTCCCTTGGTTGCACTACTCCTGGATTCCCCTGGATCCCCGATCTCTGAGGTTTCTGCAAGACAGTCAGTGTACCAGGGGTGAGACCAACACAACAGAATTAGCACATGGAAAAGAAGACAAATAAACATTGTTCCGGCAAGAAAAATAGAAACAAATTAACTCGCTGTGAGGTAGTAGATGTAGTAATGAAGGCAGAGAGATGGTTGGGTTTTGGCACAGTGAAGGGCTGGGATGTGGACAGTGGGGCTGCTGTTGAAGCACCATACCATCAAAGTGTGCTTCTTCACCTCATGCCATCCAAACATCAGCCTCAACAAGTATATCCATTCACATGCTTCACTGTACAGTACAGGAGCACTGCTAGAGATTTCGGGCCCCATGAAAGCATATTGGGCCCCCAACCCAGACCAATCCAGTTATGTTCCAATTTTTTATGGGCTGGTAAGCCTGAAGTCCCCACCTTAATACAGCCTCCCTTTATAACATGTACCTTTACAGTAGCGAAAAACAAAAAAACTACAAAATTACTAGTATAACATTGTACAGCAAAGAAATTGCACTGAACTATATTAGGATTTACACTACAAAGAAATACTGTCTTTTTGCTCCTATGTGTCTGGCCACAGAATTTCATCCACCTCACATTTAATATAACACCTCACTGGAAGATGAGGATAATGTTTTATCTTGATTTTACCATCCTCTACATGGCTCTGATGTGCCATCTTCACAAGAAGACTCCATTAACCAAGCAATGACATCTGATCATGAGCTGGGTGATTGTATTCCTAACATTTCCAACCTTAAATTAATTTCTCAGCTGGATTGAGGAAGTGGGATTAATGTGGAAGAAACTCCATCAAAAATCATGGATGGGCGAGGAACCATTCCATTATTAGGTTTGCATGATGAAAGTTCACATTGTTCCAAATGACTACATAATCTGGCACGTAATTCCTGACCAATGCCCTTTCATTCTCAGAAAGAGATCATGGTAGAAGTGTGTCTACAAGAACTAGACGATGCTGTAAGGCTGTACGGTAAAATGAGATCGATGTAGATAATTAGGCCATTCTTCCATCCACATGGCAGCATGCATTGTTACCCTGTGCTGGCCTGGAACAGTAGCTCAGTGATCTATGATGTTTCGACTACATCTCCTGACTTTTGTATTTTTTTCAAGCAAATATGCAGGTCATAGTAGGAAACACTGAAAGAAAACGACGTTACAGTGCTGTGTACACTGATGAGGTGACGCGGCTCCTTCAATCTGTCACTATCCCTCTCCGAAGAACAACTTGCAGGTCTGTCTCATCTTTAGATGTTTTCTCTATAGCGCCTAATCTTGTGGAGAGACTGACAGAGTTGATGTTGTGAAAGATGCCTTTTGTGATTGCACGCTGGATCTCTTTTAGTCTGATGGCATTGTTTGGCATCAACATATTGCCGATTTCTTCCTCTTGCTGAGGTGTGACAACTGCTGTTTTGCCACCAGCATGGGTCAGTCGTTCAGTCCTAAGCAATGAATACAATTCAACACAAACAAAGGTGGAATTGGTGAATCAATGTATTGAATTCTCAAACATGAATTGGTTAGGTTTACTGGAAAATTGGGTAACACTTTATTTGTGCATCAATTAACCACAAACTAAGTCTTAGTTACATATTAAGTTCATGGTCATTCACCATTAATGAATCGTGACTTTTGTCTCAAGCTGTTACTATATTTGTTACTATAGCTGTTAATTCTGCAAACCTTTAACTACTGAAGGAACTATGAAGGAAGTACTTAGGAACTACTGAAGGAACAAGTAATGAGTAACACAAGAGAAATACTGATCTCATCTGTTCTTCATTAATGAATCGTGAGGCATCTAATTCAAGTTACTATAATAATACATGTCCATGATTTGTACTTCAGTAGAAACTGAGTCACTACCTAGTATTTTTGCCTCACCAAATATTGCATAATTATGAATTTGTTTTCCCTTCTAAATGTCTGGATTACAGTTTTTCTCATTTTCTCAAGCAGTTTTATTCATTCAGAAGTCACATTTCAAACTAGTGAACACACAGTTCAAAACAGCAGTTTTCTCGCCAAAATGACACATTTTCTTTGCAAAAATGTCTCGGTGTCACTGAACAATAAGCCAATAAGATGCAAAAGGCACAATTTAATTTGAACCTATTCATTTGTCCTCTATGTTCCTGACCGTTAAGCCACATGTTCTTGTCAGCTTTACACTAGATGCCAAGGAATGAATCAAGGGAAATATATCCTTGCATGATATGTCTATCCCTGGCAGTCTTCTTTGTGGACTTCCCAGCAACCAGCATTCATTTCCTCCAAAAGAGACATTTGGTACATGGAGCCGGTGATTATGCATGTTCCTTTATGAAGCTAGGAAGAATTCCACAAGGAGAAATTCAACAAGGAGAGTAGACTGGTATGAACCAGTATGATAATCATATGCAGATTTGCTGCAAACTCTCATTGACAAGTGTGATGGAAGGTGACATTGTCCCAAATAAAGACAAAATGTGATTTGCCAGGTCTGCGCAGCACCTTTCTCGATTTCATACAGCAGACCCAGAAATCTAAGGATATGGTCTGTATCCTAAGGAATGAGGATCGGTACGTAGCAAAGGACAGCCACACATGGTAATGTTAGTGCTCTTAATTCTTGGTATAAGAACAATAGGCCTCCGACTCATAATGTTCTTGCTGTTTCTCCTCACCTTAGATACCAAGTCATGTTGTTGTGGATCTACATGGATGGATGTGAACCTATGACAGAGTTAACAACTGTGCAGTACAGTCTCATACTGCTGGTATTTGCATTTAAGATAGTAATTTCAAATAGCCTGTCACTGTTTTATACAGTTTTCCAATGAAGTTTATGCACCAGTCATTAACTGCGAATGTATTTTACTGTATACGGTGGTGATTATCAGTATGTAAGGCATTTGTAGACCAGAATACTTTACAGTATGTCTGTCATATGTCATGTTTCTCTGTATCCTTTTTCTTGGTAGACAATTTTCGAAGTTGATGCCAGAGAGACTGCATTTGAGTGCATCCTTATTGATGGAGAAGAAGGCAACTTGATTAAAAGGAAGAGAAGGGGTTGTAGCATTACTGGGCAACGCGGAGGCAATGTGACAATCTGCACAGCCATCAGTCACCCTCCACTAATCACCTTCATGATCACATAAATCAACAACGACAAAGGGAGTCTGGAAAGATGGAGCAGTTTCACTGCATTGCAATTTGGGACAATTCTGGTCGTTTTTCACCATCCTGCATCAATACGCAACTGGTACGTTGGCGATCCCAGGTTTTCCGATCTATTCCTAACAGTGAATTCCACCCTCCTCAGACCCATTGAGGAGTTTTCCTCAGAATGGCTTTGGAAGGTATACAGTGTGATATGACTATGGCAGAAGACTGTGGGGAAATTGCACTGGAGTTCATCCAAGGACGGTTAATGCACAGCAGAGCCTATTTTCCTCAACTGCCCTGGGAGGGCAAATGTCACATGTGATATGGGTGAGGTTATGTGGCTTGACCCAGACCAGAGCCAAGATGCTGAAAATGAGGACGCAGAGATTGATGGGTAGTGTGACTGCATGATGGGTTTTTTGACACCTTATATACCTTTATAGCCCTTATTTGATATTTTTTTTGAATTACTGACATTACTGGCTTTGATTTATATGCTGTTACCTGAAGTTGATGTCATTGGTTGCTATATGAGGTGAGAAAATGTTCTTATTGGTAAAGCCCTAGATTCATCTTTTTCTGTTTCTTTGACAGTGCAACAATGCCAGATCACTGCGATTTATGTAACACATACTGCATATTTATCAATTTATGATTGTCCGCTGGACTGTTTTGCATGCTAAGATTTACACAATGAGCATGTTACTACATACATGTGATAATAATTAGATTCAATAGAAAAGCAATGAAATCCATTCTGATGACAAAACCTTAATCAATGTAACACTTGGCTATTAAACACAACTTCTACAATTGCATATAATCGCTTGAACATTTGAATTTATGCAGAAGAAATGGGAAAATCTTATAAAGCTGTCAATCAATGCAATGCTGATGTGGAGAACCACACCTAGTGTTTGAATAACAAAAATTATCATTCAAGGATTGCGATAAAGCGATTGAGAGAAACTAATAGGTTTATAATATATGACTGCTGTATATAATGAATGAAGACATTTGTTAAAAGATATAAAATAGTATTAATGAAGAAATATTCAATTAAAATAATCCATCCATCCATCCATTCATCCATCTATTTAGTACAGAATCATAGAGAGTTTACAGCTTATCCTAGCAAACACAGGGCGAAAGGGAGGGATACCTTGGATGAGCTGCCAGTCCTTCACAGGGCACAGACACACACACACACACACACACACACACAAAATTGGAAATTTAGAGACTGCAGATCTATTCACCACATTTTTCTGGTTTGCTGAAAGAAACTGGCATACCAGTAGAAAACCTACAACACTGGGAGAGCATCAAAACTGCAAATACAGAGGATATGAGGCGGGATTCAGGCACCCAGTTCTGGGGGTCTTGGGGCAAAAGAATTACCCACTGAAGAACCGTGCCACCCTCAGTCAAACAATATAAAATATATGAAGTAAAACATGTCTCCATTCATTTAGCTTACCCTCGATTGTGTGAAAGGTCATGTGATCCAGCCCTAAGGTCTCTGAAGCTCTCAGTGAAACACTGAACGTATATCAGGATACACAACTTCATTTATACACCAGTTTAAACCTGTATATGAGACATACTGAACTGTGATCACATTGTGTACTTTGGAAAGGGACTTTTTAGCATTTTACATATATTTTACTGTGAATGGTCACAAGGTAACAGCCAGTTAGCTTATAACAGTAAGTTGGTTCAATAGAAACAATGGAGAGACATATTGTCTGAGTTTGACACAAAGTCCCACTGTTAGAGTTCAGGGCTGTTGCTTGGTTTTAGCTTAAGTAGTGAAGCAGCCGGAAGGAGATGGAACTCTCGTTTCCATCTGGGATACTGGACCTCAGGCATTGATTGGAACACAAGGCCATTCAGACAGTAATATACAGTATGGAGGGAGGCTCCTGGGCAATAGCTGGAGGAACTGCCATTAGGTGTCTAAAATAGTACAATATTCTACAAACCTGTAGAGGAAAAAAAAAACACTGCAAAATATAAATATCAGACATTGCATAGAGACAATGACAAAAGCGTGGGGGCGATATGTATCTTTGCCTGAGTGATAAACAGGAAGCTGGCTGCGGCTGCTGGATCACAGCTTGCTGCTCTTAAGGCTGTCTCTCTGAATAAGACTGAACAGGACAAAGCAGTTTGATATTTTCAGCTTCCAGACGGTCTCCTCAAGGGTATTTTGGCTGAAGGAGATGAACAGATGACTTTATTTTCTCTAGGTCTTCGTTTCACCCGGAACAACTTTGAGCCTTTAAAGTCACACTATTAACAAACCAGGGGCCGGCACTACGGAGCCCATATGGGTCTGCCCTGTGATCCCTACGCGATCTGGCAGCTTCTTTCTGTGAAGGTGATATGGTCGACTTTGATGAATCTGATATCAAAAGTAAAGCCTGCATGTTTGATATTTTTTGAAATCATTAACCTCAGATGTCTTCTAGGTTTCAGGGCAGAAGGCAATATAATAGTTGCAAATGAAACAACGGGCCACAGTTTCAAACTCAGACTCAACAAATATGAGCATAACATATTACGTATGAGCATTGCTACATTTATGTAAAATGTCAAACCTCCACCCTTTCACAAGAATATTCAAGCCTACAAACCATATCATATATAGCTACAATGAAAAAGTACGAAGAAAACAAGTGTTTCAGAAGAATATACAGTACTTTTAAAATCATTTGATAATATGTATTTGAATTAAAGGCAAAAAAATGGCATGGCATGATTTGGATTTCTTCTTCTAAGTAGCCTTTGAAAAAGCCATAAACCACTTTTATTACCCAATATATGGTCAAAACCATCAACCATACTTTCAGTGTCAGGATCCTTGCTCTCTAAATGGGGGTGTAGCTATACATCTGGGGCTCAATGAGGAAACATTGCCTTCAGCCACCCTGCTTGGGTCAGCACTTTCAATTGCTCAGTTGATTTTGCCGAGCGGGGGGAATTTGGGGACCCTACAAAGTGCTGGGCCCCCTGATTCAGTCATTTCATCTATGCCCCTCCAACAACCCCGTCTCTAAATAATTGGCATCTTCAATGAACACATTGAGTCAGGCCTCAATTTAATGTGTAATTTGAAAGAACAATTTCCTCTACAATACTCTGTCGCCTTCACTATACTGGGGCATGAAAATTTCATTCAGTCAAGAGGCAATCTCTCGCTGCATCATCAGCGTGACCTCTAGCTGCATTTTTCTTTTAAATCTTCTAAAGGTCAAAAGATAACTAATAAGCAAAATATTTTTTACATTCAGTGAGGCATATTGTGAAATTCAGACATACTTGTTTTATTAGCTATATCAACAGCAGCAAGGAATTTATTCACATTTGTGAGAATTAGGGGGGAAGATCTCCTTGAATGTGAAATTTTTTTAATAATACTTGGACGCCCCTAACCTGAACTCATAACAGTCTGCTAGCTAGTAAAATTACACTTTAAATTGTTGGTCATTTCCTATCTAGACCTGTTTAAATAATATACAAACCATGTAATTTATGCCCCTGTATGTACAAGGTTACAACTGTACGCACTGGGCGACATACATTTTGGACTCGGTATTAAAAATGCTAAATTAACGGCACTGAAAAGTTGAAAAACGTTCGAGGATGGATGCCAGGACAAAGATGCGCAGCGCCCCCAAGCCAAGACATTAATGTTAAACATTTATCATGCACTTACACTAACCAATATTATGTATTAGTACTATCTATATATTGCATGATTTTTTGTGACCCCAATAATTTTCAGTATTGTTTTTGGCTTATGTCATCGGTTTCTGCAATCTATCGGCAATTTTTATATTATTTTAATTTACTTTTGGTAACAATGCTCGACTGCAAGTCTGCAGCTAAAATGTGGGGGTCTTATTGAAACTGTCTCTTCCTCATAGCTTTTGAGTGTATCTAAGTATTATGATGCACAGTGGCAGATTTGGCTAAGGAAGGGCAAACAAGGATGCAGGATGAGGGAAACTATTGTGAGTTTACTGTCTATCCCAATGTTTCTCACCCTGGTCCCCGGGGCCCCCAGACGGTCCACGTTTTTCCACCCTTCAAGCTTCCTGCCAGACAGTCCACATTTTTGTTCCGGGTCCCTGAGGTTGAGAAACACTGGTCTATCCCACATGCCTGAGCTCTTCTAACACCTGTCAGATAAGTGTTCTTCCAATGACCTATATATAATGTGTCTGTTTGTGTATGTAAATTAATTAACATTGTGTGGCCTGTGGAGAGGAGAAATTGGCGCCCACATTAACCTTAACCAATTGATTTATGAAATAACTGAGAAGGATTTAAACTATTTTACATTACATTTAGTGCAGCAGAAATAATGCATACTAACTATGATATTAAGGTTGACGCTGACTTTTACGCTCTGGAAAATAATAACAGCAATAATAACGTTCAAAATGGTTGGCACAGTGCCTCCTACCTCCAGGGCTGAGGGATCGAATGCCATCTTTGCTATGTGTGTGTGGAGTTTTCAAGGTCTAATTGTATTCTAATTGTGTTCAACTGATGTCTGCAGCTACTGTTTCCTGGTTAACATATTCTTATGTTGCATCTGCAGTGAATTTTGTACTGCACAAGCAATAATTTAGACCGGACTGCTTTGTATCCAAGACATTTTCAGTGACACTGACAATAAAATGATAACAAGTATCAATAAAAAATTGTAACATATCGTAGCATTTGGCAGACCGGGGCACCATGTTGCCAGCAAGAACCAATAAGGCGGCTCGCTTTAAGGGAAAACAAATGTCCTTTTATTAAGCTCAACCACCGAAAACAGATAATGGGGAAAACACAGGGAGGTCTCATGGCATATAGTATGGTCGTACACATGGTGAATAACTAAACATTACAAATAGATACGCGAAGATCAGGCAAAAACTGAGTACTAACACAGGTAAGGCCACACTGGACAATCAGGTCCACTGTACAGCTATTTACATGACATAGACAATGGGCTATTTACACCTCTCCCAGCATGCCCCGTGCTGTTAGTGGCCTCCAACATGTGGAGCTATCTCACCGGCACACTGCCTCCCTCTGAGAGGTCGACCATTCCGGAGATCATCACAGCCAGTCCTCCACCACATCCTCCAGCAAGTCGCTAAGGAATGGTGGCAGCAGCCTGTGCACCCTCTCCGGGGGCTGCAGACATGCTGAGCAGCTGGGGACCGCTGGCAGAGCCGGGCTGCTAACAGGCGGATAGCAGGCTCTGGAGGTGCGGTTTCCCCCGGGCCTCTGCCCTTCTTCCATGGCTTGATGTTGGTGAGTGCCAGGCTGGTCCGCAACTCCGGTGGCCTCATGCAGCCTTCACCAGCTCCAGGCCGTGGCACCCCTGCTTCAGGGACTTGTGCAGCCGCAGCTGGTCCCACTCACCCTGTTTCTATCACCTGACCAGCTCGCTGCACTCCTGGGCCAGCGGGGCTTCCAAAGCATAACACACCTCTTTGCGGCCGAGCAACGGAGCCTCCACTGCCTTCTAGGGGTTGTACTCGCATTCCTAGCTGCCCAGTTCTTAGCACTGCTGCCCTCTGTTCCTGCAGGTTCTGCTGCTGCTGTTCCTGCTGGTTCTGCTGCTGCTGCTGCTTGCCCAAACGATCAAATAGCAGTCAAGGACTGTATGTCCAGATCATGTTTTTTTTCTTCTTAGTCCATGAAGTTTCCGCGTCAGTCGACACTAAACCTGCGTTTTGCTTCTTAAGCGAGGAAATGCAATCTTGGGTTAATTAACTTAGCTTGAACTAAACTTAACATGGTACTTAATCTGAGCCTGAATGGTGAGTTGCCAAAGACGTTGCTCACTAGTCGGGAGGCTAGTGGAATAAATGGACAAGAACAGGTAGCAAGTGAAGCAACAGCAGTATGGAAGTTAACCAGCTCCCTCACAAGCTTTCCGGGATGTAAGATGGGGTGTTAAAACGGTAACACCACAAGATTCACTACATTCAGTTGCACATGGCAATACTTCACAGACAATGCTTAGTGTTTTTGGCACTAGCTAAAATAACCTGACTTGCCTCCACTCGCCTATGCACAACAATGCACAGCAAGGTTTGTTGAGTTTGTTGAGTATGCTCCACATACTACTCTTCTACACAGTCAACTTCAGTGCCGGTGAAGGAAGTGCAGCAGCCACAACATCTTTTTAAAAGGGAGATATTGTGGACGTTGTTGCTGTGGCCATTTAAAGAAGCCAATGACACACAACAGACTGGTGTTGACTACGACTCGGAATACTGCGAATTAATGGCACCACTCGAAGCATCGCCGTCCAGAAGAACAGACGGAATGCAAGCGCTTACAGTCACTGACACCAGTAGTTAGTGCTGCAACTTTCAGTCGCATCCGTATTGGTTCAAAACAAGACACAGCATTTTATTTTTCAATACCAGGTGGGTGGCAACTGCTAGAAACGTTTAACCCGCCCCCCC
>JAODJU010000035.1:15441789-15464969 GCA_026776725.1 Gnathonemus echidnorhynchus | reverse complement strand
ACCATGGGGAAACGTTGTCTCATCACACTTTGTACTTGTATAAAGCCGTTGATGACAATAAAGTAACCTTAACCTTAGTGGGTAAACAAATGTGAATAATGATAAGCTTTTGGTAACTGCCGTTTATTTCCAGATTGATTGTTATGTTGCCATATTCATTCTTATTTCATTTCAAAGGGGTTTTGGAGCTGAGAATGTTATTTGAATTATTTGAATTGGTATTTTGTTTTGAATTTTCTAATGCTTCATATGTAAACGGGTAAACCAGGTGAGATGTAGTGCATTTACCTGCTACTTATTTTGTATTAAGTTACCCATTTGAATATAGTAACCCAGTTACTACCACAACTGTCATCTATTATATTTTGATTTGGGCAGGATAATTTGCATCGGGCTGACATTTTTTGCAGGGCTGTGACATTATCTGTTCTTCAATCTGCAAATTAATTCTCAACTTCAAAGAAAATATGTATGTAAAGGAAATGGGTGTAATAAGGATCTGCTGTGTCTTAAGTCTCCTCCATTGTTCCGCAGTATTTCATTTATTTAAAACAATATGAATAAAGGTGTGTGCGTTTGTGTTTGTGTGTGTGTGTATATTTATACAATATGTCTAAATTCTAAGGGAATACCTAGTATATTCTTCAGTGGAGGCACCATGATATTTATTTAATTCACACTTAAGTGCTTTGTTGTTCCTGGTTAGATACAAGAATCCCCTTTTTCTAACATTGAAATTCAAATTTATTGTCAATAGCAACACTCTGAAAACCNNNACCTTATACTGTAGGGAAAAGAAAGATTACAACTATGCCAGTGTTTGGTGGGGTATGATTTGATCAATAATCTAGCTGTGTTGTGCTCTATTCCTCCTTCAGTATCAGTGATCTCCAACACTGAATAGGCTTCTTTGTTCCACAAAAGACACTTTGTATAGAAACATATGGGCAGTTCAGTGAGGGTCATGCGTGGCTCTGCGGGTTGGGAGTCTGTACCGTTTCCCGGAAGGTCAGTGGTGCAAATCCTGCGACCGGTTGAATAATAATTTCTCCACTGGGCCCTTGGGCAAGGCCCTGAAGGCTGGTCCAGTGCTGCCGGGCGAGCAGCTGACCCAGTGCCCTGACCCCAAGCTGCACTCTCACCTCTGTGTATGTCTCATAGCAGAGTAAGGTGGGCTATATAAAAATTAATGCATTTTTAATGCTATTACACAACTGCACAATATAATTACTATTACATTGTTTTTATACTAAATATTTCTTTATTCTAAAAATCAGTTTATAAGCCTTTTCAGTTACATTTCTGTCACCAAACTATTATGGTAGCCATATACAGCGCAAAAAAACCTTCACCCCAGGCCCCTGAATACAATTAACCATAGATATTTGCCCTGTGAGAAAAGTCATTGTTCCACACTGTTTCAAATCGCTCTTGCTAAATTCAGTCAGTAATCTTCAGAAGGCAGTGGGCAAAAAATCGTGGTCTGTGGCGCATTCCCTTCCCCAGAGCAAGGTCAAGTGATTGGCTCACAAGAAATGGGCTATTAATGCTATTAACACTGAATCCAAGCTCCCAATACAGATATTATTTTTCATGGAATTGTATACATTAAAGTAACCAAAACTAACACTGTAGAAAAAGGGGGTATGGCAACTTGAAAACGGTGATTCAACAAAGTGGCTCAACATGGTAATATTATTGAAATCCATTTGTACACATATGATCAAATTAGACTTCTGGCTGGCTTAAGCTTTGGGTGATGGGCAAGGGCAATGGAAACACAAACCATAGCATTACAGGCCTATGTAAATGTGGCCCACCAGCAGATAATTATTTAAGAAATTGCTTCGGTAACATTGAAAATGTCATCTATAATGCACTGCAGATACATTCATAATGCATTATAATGGATGAAATAAGAATTAATAAAGCATTACAGCATCTACTATTGACAGTCATAAGGCATTATAGTGTTGATTATAATTGTCCATATGCTCCAATGAAGCTCTCATCTATAATGCACAATAGATACCTTCATAATGCATTATAATGGTTAATATAAGAATTAAGGCTGCTTTGTACATATATGCATGGCTATAAAGTGTTATGCCTTTTCACAAATGTTTATAAATATATATTATGTTTATAATGCTTTATGAATGCATTATGATGTCTTATGATTGTATTGTAACCCCAACGAGATGGGTCTGCCCAGCGCAGCTCAGTAATAGCAAGGAGCATGCTGGGAAAATGCGTAAATAGTCCCTTGTTTGTGTTATTATAAATACTTGTGTTCCATATTGTCATGCATGCAATTGCCTGTGTCATGCATGAACTGTGTCTGATCCTCACATGTCTTTAGCCATTGTGTAGATCACCCACCATGTATGTGCCTTACTGTCTGGCGTCTGACCTCCCTGCGTTTCCCAGTCGTGTGTTCAGTGGTTGTTTAGTGTCTGTGTTAGTGTTTTAAGGGCTTAATAAAAGAGTATCTTATTTCCTTAAAACTTAGCCATGTATCATGAAGATGCATGGCTTAGTGGACTATCTTGCCGCTGCTGGATGCCTCAGCCTGCCAGATATTACCGCATTCATAGGTCCTTATAGACATGGCCTTCATAGAGGATATTACCACTGCTTCTTTGAAGATTAGAACGATTTGGTAGCTATGGAGCTCATGGGTCTTTCCATATAATTCTGTGCTGAGTCACATCTCACCTTCATAATTATAAATGCAATGCACTGGAAAATAAGGATTACACACACACACACACACACACACACACACACACACACACATATATATATATATATATATATATATATGTTGTACGCTCTTCAGTCATAGTTCACGACCCCTTACCTTCTGACAGTCAGCCATTGTAATTGAACTATGTGATGAACCCACTATGTAATGGCCCCAAGGTGACCTGCTTAAAGAAACATCTATTGTCGCACTGGAACTTGCAAGTTTTCCACTCTGAACAGCATGAGTTCTAACCCACCTACTGCCATAAATGTCATTAAATGTCAGTCTTTGCTGTCAATGTCTATTGTGACACACTCACATTTTATCACTGGGGCTTTTGCAGGTTGGTGGAGGTCAAAGCTGCTCCCCCTGATCTGAATTGCTTTCTTTTCAGCTTCAGCTTCTTCCACTTCACTCTTTGGAAGGCACACGCTAAAAAAACGCTAAGGATCATGTTCGAGACGCATTTTTCAAGCATGTCACCAGCTGAGAGCCAAAAACTGTTTCCCACAGTGTTGCATCTATTGGCATTGCTCATGGCTTCTGACACTTGATCATCGTCACATCAATCATAGGCTTCTTTTACAGTTGTTTCATAACACATGACCCAAGATGCATCACATCTATCACATATGCAAAACAAGAATTTTATAAGAATATTTTCAAATGCCTGTTCTGACAGGTCAACCAGTAGATGTAGTCACATATAAATTAAGGAAAGGAAATGTGTATCAGAAATAATTTATCTTCTCTTGAGATGTTAATAATTGCGATCAAGATAATTGTATTTTTTACTTATGAAATAGGAGTTCCACAAAATAATTAAAAATAAAAAATATGACTAATAACTAATTTATTTAAGAATCTACTTAAGTTAGATTCTAATGAAACAGCGCACAATAGTGTTGCCAATCAAGTCTTAGTCCACCCCCAACAACCCTCTTAAATCCCCCCTCCCCATCAAAGCCAATGCTAAAAACTAAGGCCTTGTTATTTAATACCTACAAACGGATAACTTTGTGCACTGCTTTAATTACTTTTTTTAATAGAAGACTTGGACATCTTGGGGTGATTATAATTAAACAGAAAAGATACAAGCCAGGCTACCTGATTTCTAGGTCATAACACTGTCAGATGCCAGCGGCCGTTCAGTACCGTATTCCACAGGTCCTTCAAATGTTTGCCATTTATAATACAAATAACTATACAATTAATTAGCAATATGCATTAATTTCCAACTAAAATATAAATGAAAACTCTTACAAAGTGTAAACTAAAACTAAAAATTACTTTTTTGGTTTCTGAAATTCGTATATGCATGATATTAATTTATCTCAAGATTAAATCAATGTTTGACTTAAAACAGTGATGTATGATATTAAATCTATTTCCAAAACATTTACGGGTAGTTTGAAGTCTTTCTTAAGGGAATTTTTATAATTCTTTATAAATGTATTTCTAAATTAGCAACATATAAGCATCTATATGAGGGGTCACCAACTCCGGTCCTGGGGGGCTACTATCCAGTAAGTTTTCTATCCTACCTGGCTTCTGATGAGCCACACTTCTCAGGTAAATACCAGGACCCCTGATCTATATCATCCCAGTATTGTTTTATTATACATGGGAATTTTATGAAGGGACTGTATTAGCCAAAGTATTAGATATTGTCAGGTTTTTTCCCAATTTTTTAGATAGTGAATTCATAGTTTCAGCAAATCTCTGATGACACTGATAAACAAAGTACAACAATCCCCACACCCTATAAGTGGGGGTCCCCCAGGGCTGCTGGCAAATCAAACGACCAAATTTAATAGGTTTAACCATTTCCATTTCTTTCAAATGTGAACGGAACATGCAAACATGAAAGGTTGTAAAAAAAAAAAAAAAAAAAAAAAAAGCTCGGTAGGATTCTGACCACGGACTGGAACCTTGGAACCGCTTGGAACCTGTAGGGTCATTAGCAGAACATTAACATGTTGAACTTGTGCTCCATACTCAGTAAAATGTATTAGTATTGAGGGGAGCTTTCACAATACATATAAATGTGAGAAGAGCTGGAAAACCAACGTATTGGCGGCAGCAGCATTTTAAACTTCAGAACATAGTTTGGGCTTAATTAGTTTTCACTCCCCTGCCCAGAGGGCGCTAAGACGGTGCCGGACTAGTGATAGCCACATCGCTTCCCGACAGGCGGCCTGAGCATCACTCACACCCCCCGTCTCTGTTCCTCTGTGACTCACCACCTCTGTCTGCCAACTGCCCCGTCTCATCCAGACAGTCTCAGGCAGCCTTTCTGACAGTCAGCCAAAATAATTCCAGAGCAGGAAGCAGTCAGGTGCTGTGTGCTGTGAGAAGCAGAGAATGGAGATTACAGACAGCGCACAACAATTGCTGAAAACACACCGGGGCGATGAGAGTGTCACGGCCTGTCTGGATTTGTCACTGGAATTCCTGTACTCCATGGTCATGTGACTCCAGCAAATATGTGTTAATACACAGAGGGGAGCCATTGTGAAGAGTGAAGATGATGGAATAAATTAGAGCTAAAACATAAGCATCACCCAGCACCAACTGGTGGGCCTTCATACTAGTGCTGGTTAATGCTGCTTTTACACACAGTCATGGTTATGCAAGTTAAAATGGAGCCCTCTGTTGTGTAAGCCGCACCATCTCTGGTCTTATGATACTCAAGGTTTCTGGATAGGTTTGTGTACACGTCAAACAAAGGATGGAAAATTGCATTATTGCAGTACTTTCAATTTTTGTTCAACTTACTCCAGATTTGCATTAATGGAGATGAGTAGCTTTTTGAAAAACATAAATCTGATGCTGCTAAATGAATGCAAAACAAAATAGTAAAAATATAATGATACAGACAAGAAATTTTCTAGGCATTTTATCATTTGAAACCACATAACATCTTGAAAATGGTTCTTTATGTATAAATAAAGACTAGTTCATATTATACTAAAGATAAAATGTGCGCTACAAGACCTCCATGTATACACCATAAGAAGACTACCTATCACATGTTCTCCAAAACAAAAAGGATCAGAGGAATGCTAATAGTCATTCCCATAACGATGTAGTGTAGTGTCAACAGTTAAAAAACACCCATAAGTCATTATGTAATATAATGGAAGAGGGAAGTGTAAGTTGAGGAAATTGTTTTCATGGTAATGGGTACGATTAACAGTCGTTTCTAAAGGAATCTAAGTAATCAATACTTCAGTTCACCTCTGAGAAATTTAATTGCTTGTCAGGGAACCCTCCTGAATGTAATGCCACATGAATCTGTAGGACTTGGTCGGTCTTTACACAGTTACTGCGCTCAGATGTTCTCATTAGCAGATCACTTTGGCTGAACCTGCTGAAACGGGTGCTGCACTACTGGGAAGAAATGATTTAATTTTATTCTGGACTGGGAAAGTCTTACTGCTTGGCCTTCTGCTCAGTGATTATAATGAGTCATCTCAATGGTGCTTACAAAACGTGTCACATGTCTTGATGAGATATGTATTTCAATTTTTAACCTTCGTGCTTTAAATTGTCCAAGTCTATGACGGTCATAACCTTACTCTGTATACTTTTATTATTTCTGCTATATACTGAACACCTCAGAAGCACAGCTAAATACTGACATCGTTCGATGTACCTGTATCAATATCGTATTGGGAGTAATTTGTGCCCCCTAAAGTGCTGAGCCCCCTGAATCTCCCAGGGTGTCCGTGCCGTTTGAATGCCCTTAAACTTTGCACCCTAAACTAGGTTCTGCAGAGCTTAGGTAGGATATTAAGTATCTCAGGATGTTGTCCACAGGTGATGGTAAGAGGGGAGTCAAGACAGGTGAATTGGTTCAGTTACTGCAGTTTTGCAGGCACTCAGAAACTCTGTGACAGTGGGCATCGTTATATGAGGCTTGTGGTTTTCTATGTCTCCTCACCTACAAAATGACAAAAGGTTGCGAGTATGAGCAGCTGAAATGAGGTTTCTCCACAGGGCTACTGGACTCACTCTCTGCAACAGAGTGAGAAGATCTGGATCTTGAAATAGAGCCATTGCTCCTTCAGATCGAGAGGAGTCAACTGAGGTGGTTCAGGCATTTTATGAGGATGCCACCTGGACGGATCCCAAGCGAGCTGTTCTGGGCACGTCCCGCTGGGCAGGGATTATATCTCCCAGCTGGCTTGGGAGCGTCTAGGGATCCCCCAGAATGAGCCAGAATCTTTGGCCATGGAAAAAGAAATCTGGTCTGACCTGCTGGGCATGCTGCCACAGTAACCCTCACCAGGAAAACAGATGGGAAGATGAGATGAGTGAAGAGATTATATAATACAAAACAACAATCCTTGTAACACCTTATTTCACAAGAAAATCCTCAAACCATCCCCAGTAGTTTGCTTAGATTTTTCATTAAATAACAGTATGAAAAGGAAGTTCAGTATCACTACCAATAACTTTTCTCTCTCCCACACTCCCTGCTCATCTGGCAGAGGAGGGGGACAGATTAGCCAATTTCAGGAAATTTCTGTTCGGTCCACGGAATTACATTTTAGTACCATGCAATTGGTGTTACTAACCCTGCTAGACCGCACGCTGTTGTCCCACATGGCCCTGTTCAGTAACTTTGTCAAAAAAACGGACAGGCAGTCATTCCCAGCAATGGCTGACCACATGTCATCCTTGAAGACCTGAACAGTCGCCTTGACAAACTACAGGCTGCCAACTTCCTTAACCCCCGACCTCATTTGGCCTGACCTGAGATTCAGCACCAACCCACTGGGCTGAAAATGAACTAGACCTCATCCTGATGCATACATGTATCACAGACAGTCTACATTTTTACCCCTTTACATGTCTCTGATCACAGACCGCCTACATTTTTACCCCTTTACATGTCTCTGATCACTACTTTCCTCCCTTCCCCCTCCCTTCTTGGAGTCTCCTCAGCATAGCCTTCGCTCTCCCACTTGCTTCTTTACCTCTGTCTCCTCCGCCCTTCCAAATCTGAAGGAGTTCTGTTCACTTTATGCCAGTTAAGTCTCTGATATGCTCTGCCTTGTCCCGTCCTCATATTTGGACACCCTCTGTCGCATCTCCTACAGACCATCATTCGCACAACCCTCTCAGTCCAGGCTCTCCAGCACTGTATGTGTGGAATGAGTAAAGCACAGGATGGCTGAGAAGAAATAGTAGAAAACAAGACACCCTATGGATCTGGCTGAGTACTGATCACTTTTATTATCTATCTCTGCTACCATCTCTGCTGCTAAAGCTACCAACTACAAAGACAAGGTCACCACCACCACAGACATACAAACTATTCTTCACTTTCAACACCCTCCTCAAGCCTCCTTCTACCCACCAGCCTGACTGTTGATGACTTTGCCACTTCCTTCCTTGAAAAAGTGACAGACAGAAAATGACTTCCCCTCCTAATGACACTCACTTGCTGTGACTTTTCAAAGCCTCGATAATGAGCTAGCTGGTCTGCTAAATCCACACCCATGGCACACAGCTTAGATTTCAGCACTTACTCAGTTACTCACTTACGGGGCAGTGATATATGCATCTAACTGCTGATCCAAAGCAAACTAATAGACCAAATTCTACAGTCTTAATCATCCATTTTCCCATTCAATTCTAAACTTTTTTTTCCCTTTTTTTTGTGTAGCTCATCAGTTCCCAGCATCAGCTGCCATGTTATTTCACTCTCTCACTCTCGCACCTAGACTGAATGAACAAATAACAAACATTATCAAAAAAGTCTCCAGACATCATAAAGTCAGCAGGTCTTCCCCATTGCAAATGAATTAATAATGATACAATTATTTATTAATTTTAAAATAAAAACCAATTAGAGCATTATATTAGAGTGCAATAAGAGCATATTTCCAATTAACATAGATTTCCTTTTGCAACAACGTGATGTGGACGTACCGCTCATTATAAACTTACATGAGGTCTGAAGTCTTATAAAGCAATTTATATGAAATTCATTTTGATTCATACATATTTGTACCCACGTGTTGTTGTATTTACACTAATTTGTGTTTTATAGAGTATAAGGACATAGAACTTGTGTGGTATGATATCAAGAAAGGTAACTATTGACAAAGAATGCAGTTTTCAGTTCTGTGCAAGAAATATGATACATGATTTATCCGTCTACCCGACGATATATTCTGGACATATTACTTGTATTGTAGTTACAGATTTGATCTTTAATACATAAACGGTAGTGATTATTTTCCCAGAAGTTCAAGCTACAAAAAATGAGTGTTATTTATATGCAACATTTGATTCATGAAGAAATTGGCAAAAGATTTTCATGATAAGCACCTAATATGCCAGTCAAGCTCATTTTTATATACAGAATTCACATGAGGACAATAACCAATTCATTGTGTGAGCTATTATTTCTGAGAAGCAACCTAGATGCAAGTATGCAACGAAGGTAATTTAGAGACCTCATTCACTTCACTGTAGAAATTTGTACTATTAAATTAATCAGCCCTGAGACTTTTGGAGGCGTGTGGGGATAAATCACAATGTTCTTTTATGTTCGAATGTGGAACCGGTGTTTGTTTATAGTGTCCGTTTGGCTGATTGGAGATCAGAATAATGGGGCATCGTTATAGCTGAGCAAACTCTCCATCATGAACCTCCTGCCTACAGTGAACACTGGGCAGACTGCTGTTCCCCATGACGCCTCCTCGCATGCCTTTCCACCAGGATGGATTCACAGTGCATTGCAGATGATCCTGCTGAAATCTGTGAATGCACTGCATGTAAAGCAGTGCTCCATAAAAACACAGTATTTGCAGGGACTAATTAATTTGAAGGCCTGCTATCAGTTCTCTGTCACATCACTGCATTTATAACTTTGGTGACACGTCTCCTCAACCAGCTGACGGGCAAATTTTCATTTGAAACTCTTAAACTAAGGGTCCTTCAGGACCAAAAAATATAGTGGCTGCCGCCAAATCTTAGTTGATAATAGCTTTATGAGGCAATTACAGTACAAATCATAAGTGATTACACCCTCGCTTCAATATCATTAAAATATTAGGAAGTTAAACGTTCAGTTGTGTTAAACTATTTGTGATTAAAGCAAAGTAAAACAAATTGCGAAAATGTTTGACTGATTAAATTGCAATGAATGGTCTATACATTAAAGGAAACTGAAAGAAGTCAGTACACGGTTCACTGATGGGATTTCATGAGTTTGTTTTTATATTCTCTATACCTACCTTTGATGCTGATGACACATTCAAGCCTCTTTGGCAAAGATATCAATGTAGCACAAATCTGCGGAGAGACATTCTGTCATTCTTCACAGATGATTCTTTTCACCCCCTTATCACAAGGGTGTCACAAGCACACTTGCAGAAAGCCACAAAACTGCAAACTTAACTCACATTTTTAAAACGTGAATTCCAAAAAACTCCTCAAAGTGAGTTAAGATTAAGATTAACTGTATTAATCCTAGGTGTAAATTCTGGTGCACACAGCACGTGAACACACATATAATGCCAAACAGACAAGATGCAAAGACAGTGCACATAGTACAAATGGATGACAGGAGGCAAGTATAGCGCCCCCTGAAGCTGGGAGGTAAAATTGTTCATAATATTGTCCAATTTTGCACATCCTCTTCTCTGCTACTGCCAGAGAAGTCCTGTGATTGAGCAAACAAGTAAGCCCCCAATTTTGCAAAAAGCTCCTTCAGTAAAAACAAAAACAAGGTATTCAAATAGTTCTCTTGATTCCTGGATCCAACAGAAGGAACACTGACAAAACAGCATTGTTTCCAAAGTAAGGCTGACAGATGTCTCATGCAGGGCAGAGCTAGACCTTGTACAATATGGAGGCCAGACTAGACCCAAGGAATTTACTGGGGGGCGATGGTGTAATATTTGGCCAACCGTTAAGGTATTACACCAACCGGGGAGGGAGTTCACCTTGGTATACTGAAGGGTTGGGCAGCTCTGTATTACAGAATTAAATGATCCATAATTTTGTTTTTATTTTATTTTTTGTGAAGGGTGGCAGCTGGGGTGGTCACATGTTTATCCTTGACCCCCCCCCCCCCCCCAAAGATCCACCCATGGTCTGACACACTCCAAAGGCTTTGATAACTGAGCAAGTGCAGATAATAACCAGCAGGTGTGTTCTCCTGGAGGAGTGCCAAGTCAAAGATTTCCAGAAGACTGCTGCTTCTGTATGCTGACTGGTGGCTTCCTCCATGACTCGCCAAAGATGTGTCATTCGTCTCTGCACTTACACTTTTCACTTTAGGATTCCCCCAAGATGCTCTGCAGGATTCGGGTCAGGTGATGCCAGGTGCCACCTTTCATTTTAAAACCTCTTATCTGCTTATTGTTGTGCTGGAATATTCCTCTCCTGCCAAGTGTCTTGAGACTGGGAATCATCTTTGCATACAGTATTTCGGAGCACACACTAGCATTCTTGATGCCATCTAAAAAAAAAATTCTCCTATATCTGCTGAACTTATGCAGCCCCATATTAATATACTCCCTCCTCCGTCTCTCCCAGTTGGCACGATGGAGTCACTGTGAAAAGTCACTGTGATGGTCTCCTTCAGGTCCACACCGAACATGCTAGAGTCCACCCAGACAAGTTTAAACTAGTTTCATCTGACCATGGAATGTGCTGCCAATATCCATCAGGCTTCTTTTCATGTTTTTTGGCAAACCTTAGTCTCACAATTTTGTGGCGATTTGTTAGTAATGATTTTATTCTTGGATGCCATCCATGGAAGTTTACTTCATGTGATGTTGAATGCACTGTCTGGCCTCTCATTGAGAGGCCAGTTTCTCATGCTGAGTTGGAAGCACTGGCTTCCATTTTTCAGTGTGGCCTAAATGAGGGACTGGGCGTTTTGTAATGTTGAGTTCCAATACATCATAATAACTGTTGTAACTGTGTTTCAGCTTATTTGTAGTTGCTTGCCAATGTTTTTGTATCCTACCCAACTTTGTGAAGTTTTGCTATCTGGTTTCTTAATTTTTCAGGCCTTGTCATGTGGAGCCATAATGCAGTGTTTCTCAAACCAGTCCTCAGGGACCCCCAGAGCATTGTGCTCTATCCCAATGCCCTAGGAGTTGGGAGGGAGCAAAAACATGGATTCTCTGGGGGTCTCCGTGGACTGCTTTGAGAAACACTGACATAATGGAATAGAAGACGCCCAAAAGAGTTAAAAATTGGGTATTAACAACTTGTTTTGGATACTTACTTAGCCATTGTTGTTACCCAGGACAGAGGTGTATTGAGGTTAACTAGTATTTCTAAGGAAATTTCTTTGTGACAGATTACTGTTTACCTCCAAAAATACCTGTCAATCAAACCAGAAACAAAGCATCAATCAAAAGAGCACATCTGCTTGAAACCATGATTAGCTGTAGCCTCTTACCCTGCCCCACCCCCTGGATCGACCAGCAATACTGCTGCTAGTTTTCAGACTTCAATACAAAACATCCTAACATTAAAAAAAATCTGACCAGAAATTACAAATATACAAGTTTCCAGCAATTACAAAACTTTATCCGAACATAAAATCACTTAAATAAAAATATCAATAAGAATTGTTAGCCTTTCAAAATGGCTGTTAGTCAGACTGAGCACCTCTTGTTTGTTTATATGAATAACATAACACCATAAAAAGATGGTTGATCCCGGCATTCAGATCTCCGTAAGGGTCCAAAGATTAATATTCTTCATACACCTTTAGTCTCAAATAAGCTAAAATGCTCAAAAATAGAAACGTACCTCTGTAAACATGGCGTCCGTGACGTCATAAGTTTTCATCCATAGATTTCAGCATATGCACTCTGCCTACATATGGTTCACAGTATTCATTGCTTAGAACTTGGCCTACTGAACAAAATGAACCTGGATATGGGCCAGTCAGTTTGGTTTTCGTTGAATGGAAAAGGTCTCCACCCACCACTTCATGACACGGGGATTATCAGCCCCCCATTTTGATGGACCTCCCAGCCTCCTGATAACCTACAGCAGCTTATTAAAACAGGAAGAATCAGCAATAGCCTGAAAAAGTTGAGTTCAACAACATACAAGCCCCACCTTACTTTGAAGCTGTGCTGCAGAACCGCTTCATGGTGCTGGTTCCTGTGGAAGCTGAAGCAGTGGGCACTCAGCGGGGGTGGGGGACACCAGGAATAACTTTTAAAACTTAGGATACAAACCAGGAATGGAATCAAGTAGAAAAAAAATACAATTTAGCACCGCTAAGGCAATTTTTATACTTTTATTTCCTGTTTTCAAGACTAGATAAACTGGAGGTGCTGTGGGAAAAGGTGACCAAACGGAGCAGTCGCTGAGACAAGATTTATATCGATTGGTACCAGTGGGTTTCAAAGCTTGTGCTATCTTCATATAGGGGGCGCAGGCTGTTAAACTTTGTGCACTGCTCATGTAACAGGAGTAGAAGTCAGTCCTATAGACAATGCATCAAAATGTTAAATATTTAGGTTCAGCTGCTGTGCAAGACACAGTGCATGTGAGTTCTGCATGTGTGGTTCCTACTATCAAGTAAGGAGGAGGCAGTGTAATGGTCTGGGGTAGCTTTTCTAGTGATGGAGATAGTGATTTTTACCAAATACAATCATGGAGTGTAGAAAAGTCACAGCAAAGCAATTCACTTCTCTGAGAAGACATGGCTGCTGAAACGTTTTAACCAAATGCCCAAAGAAGCTGTCATGAAAATAAATGGTGGCAGTTTTGAGGAATCCAAGATATTGGCACAAGTTTAAATTTTCTTGAACACTGATTTGGTATTCCTTCTGTTTTGCTCATCTTGCAACTGTGATTACCCTACTATCTGCTTAACATTTCAAGTAAAAAAATAGCAGATTCTAAGTTACAATTTCCAAAGTGCTTGTCTGTATTAGTTGGGTAACACTAGGGGGATCTATTCTTACTTATTGGCGAATTATCCAACACTTTCTGTTTCAATGTGAAATTTAACTTTTGTTTGAAAGCCAGTCAAATTATTCAGGAAAAAAAAATGTGTGTGTAATGGCCAATAATTGTTCTTTTACCCAATATGAGAAAAATCAAGCCCGCCTACAGATGTGCTGAATTGATGGCAATGTTCAAACTGGTCCGGAAATTACTCCAGAAACCGTGATTCACTCTGAGCTGCCTTTCAGCTTCTTGTTATCCTTGATTTGGCAATCATACTGTCCACATTGACCAAACCAGTAATTAAAAACCTTTCATCACGTATTAATAGGACAACATGACTCATACTTAAATAGTCCAATTTTACCAGCATGGGAGAGCACGGTGATGTTTAATATAGGTTTATGATTTTTAAAATTCTTAGAATAACATTACATTCATAGCAGTATCCTCATTTCTGTCTATCAGGCCCACTCATGAAGTGATTCCCAGTCCCTGCAAAAAAAGGGCATTTCCTGCTATCCAGGGGCACACTGTCGCCTCACACCTATGATGACCAGGGTTCGATTACCTGCCCTGGCTCTACATGTGTAGAGTTTGTATGTTCTCCCTGTGTCATCATGGGGGTTCCTCCAGGTTCTCCAGTACCCTCACCCCATCCAAAAACATCCATGTAGCTTCTGGGATAGGCTCTGGACCCCTGCTACCCTGTATAGGACAACCAGCTATGGAAATTGGAGGGATTTTAATATCCATGAAAAATTATGTGTGAAACAAATTTAATAGTGATAGGTCCATCAATTTTCTATAACTGCTTATCCTATTCATGGGGGATTCCAGAGGCTATGGGCACAAAGCAGGAAACAACTCAGGATAGAGGGGCCAACACAGTGCAGGGTGTATTCACGCATGCAAACCAACAGGCAGTTTTGGAACTCCAATCAAACTCAACATGTTTTTGCTCTAGGGTTTGGAGAACTGCAGTACTTGGAGGAAATCCCACAACAACATGGGGAGAACATGCAAACTCCACACACATGGAACCATGGAACCAAACCCAGGTCCTAAAGGTCTGAAACAACAGTACTAACCACTGCACCAACAGTGACATCTGTCTCCACACAAGAGTGCAATTAGAGCAGACCCAATTGACAGCATTTGATCAGTTTTAATATATATCTATAGAGTCTTGATGCCTTAACTCCCACAGTTCAGAGACAGTTAGTCTAACAGGTTTCTCTAACGTGCCGTAGTGTGTGGATATGCCCTGCGATGGACTTTCCCATCCAAGGTGTATATTTAATATCACTGTTGTTTTTTACTGAGAATGAGTAAGATAACATAAGAGAAAGAAAGACAACATTTAGAACAGAAAATGTCATTAAAGTTACTCAGCTAAAGCCAGCTGTAGGAACAGCAAGCTTTCTTGGAACCGCATTTTTACTGGACTATTGACATATTCCAGTAGTGATAGAGGTTTGAGTAGCAGGTGCACACAATGAGAAGATATATTACATTTCTGCACTTATCATAGCATCAGTAAATACAGGATGCCACCGCCAGGATCCCCAAAGATAAAATATTGCCAAGCTGGGAAGGCAAATGTGTACCAAAATACAAGACAAATGGCATACCATATTGGTTCAATATGGGACAATCCTGTAATTTACAGGACAGGTGGAGACTCTAGTCCTACAGTGCTGGTGAATGTTCTTTATGATGAAGAATACTACATCGGGTGCCTGGCATTGTTAATAGCAAAACGTATTAGGGAATTAAAAACATAATTCTGCCTGAAATACAGTGTGGCTACAAACTGTCCTGGCTGACTTTGTCATCAGTATCATCAGCTAATTCAAAAGGAACATTCACTTGGAAAATAAATCAGTTAAAGTTAAAAACCAATATCTCTCAAGTGCAATACTAAGACAATGAAAAGAGGTAGACTAATTCTGTGATTAACTGTCTATGTTAGCTGAGGTTTCATAAGATGAAAGAAAAATTACGGGGTTCTGTGTAAGCTGTATAATGTGGGAGGGAGTTGCCAAGAGACTACAATTAGATGACCATTTTTAGAAAGTGTTCCTTCGCAGGAAGATTACAGATCACTAGGCAGATTAATAACAACTGTAGAACATCTGTAATGTATACAGACACCCCAAGAGAATAACAAAAAGATGTTTAAATATAGAAAACAAAAATGTAGGTATGTTTTTTGCGCATGTTATTCACAAATCAATATTCATCAAAACCATCTATAACTTAAAAGCAAATTGTGATGACCGTATGTAATAGCAGGAAGCAGAGAATCACAACCAGGCAGGCAGAAGTCTAGAAACGGGCTTTAATTCAAGCAGATGAACAGACACAGTACAGACGTTAATGACAGACCTGGGGAAACAGACTTGAACGTCAACTAAATGCACAGGACTGACTAGATCAAACAGGAAACAGCTGGTAACAAGTGGGATTCACACGAGGGTAACTGGGTGGGCATGGTACACAGGAGGACTGGACGTGCAGGTCATGACACAAATATAGATAGTTAGACAGACAGACAAACAGACAGACTCATTGGCCATTTTATTGAGGAGAACGGGCTCCCCCACAGAACGTGCATGCAGGGTCAAGAAATTCAGTTCCTGTTCAACTAAGCATTAGAACAAATAAGCCACAATCTAATTGATTTAAAACATGGTGTGACTGCTGGTGCCATGCATGATATTTCCAGCAGCCCTGAATCCACCCCCTTGAGATTTTCATGCTCTACAGCATCTACAGTTTCCAGCGAATGGTGTGAGGAACAAAAAAACAGCCAGTCAATGGCATTTCAGTGCCCGAAAACACCTTGTTAATGAGAGGGGTCAGAGGAGAATGGGCAGACTCATTAGAGCTGACAGGAAGGCCACAAGTGCAAAAATAACAGCTCAGCACAACAGCAGTGTGCAGAATGGCTTCTCCAATTGCACAGTTCGTTAGCCTTTGAAGTGCTCCTGGTGACACAAAGGGCCGTACTACCTGGTACTATGTAGGGGTATCTAATGAAGTGTCCATTGAGTGTACAGCAGTTTGCTAATGCAATGCTATAATATTTTTCAATGATATGCTTCAGTTATAATACAGATACGATGGGAAATGCCAAGTCATTCCTAGGGTAATTGCATTTGTGGCATTAAGCCAGACAGGTCACGCCCATTTACACCCACCCATCTACAGAACAGTTCATTACCCTACCCTCATTAAGGCATGGATAATTAACATTGTTTAAGTACCACTCTGTAAAAATGAAAGCAGACCGTCTGTGTCATAGTCCCAATAGCCTGTCCCACCTTTACCGTCACAGCCGAATGAGGCATCCATAGCTGTAAAAATACCAAAGCAATACGTGCATTTTCCCACGTCACCCTCAGCAGGGGACACCAAGAACACGGTAATGAAGAATGTCCCTGTCGAAACTGCAGATGACAACAGTAGGAACCCAATTCAGTTTTGTCAGATTGAAATTAAAAACATACCAGTGTAATACATTTTTATGCAGCTTGACAGCATATGCATTGAGATGCTTGAGTCATACTGATTTTTAACTCCATAAATGTGAAAAGGATTACCAATGAGGACAGAAACGGTCTGTCAGGCATCCATAAGCAGAATTATTTAACAGACAAATAACTCTTCTGTCAGGATTCTGCTTGGAACAGATAAGAGACAGATTTAACTGCTTTCCACTACATATTCGTATCTGTTTACTTTTTTTTGTAAAAGGAAAAGTAAAGAACTGTACTATATCCTAACAAATTAAATGAAGAGACAAGAAATGTCAACAGTTGCATCTAGTGCATTTCCTTAAAAGTATTTATTTAAACACCAGCAACATTCTTCAGCATATGAAGCTTTCTCAAACCATTGTGAATGCTTTAAATCATCAGCACTCCTACAACAAACACTCAAAAATAATAACATGATTGCCAGATACTTCCCCGTGTTTTCTCATATTATTAAAGTACATGGCAATAGTAAAACTTTGCTAATCAAAAACAACAAATCCTCCAGTGCTTGTTATTGGACATGAATCAGATATTCTACAGTGAATACTAAAATACACCAAGTCACTGCATTCTGGATGCTAGTTAAGATCTCAGCAGAGACGATCAGAGATTAGTGCCAACATATATTTTTATCCATTAAGCATTTCTCTGGATTAATATATACTCCTTTGGACACTGAAGGCGTGCTCAAGGGCCATCACAACAGAGCCTTTTCATTTTCAGAAGATCTTTAGAAGTTCTCTCCCTCAGCTTCTCAGGGACAAAACCATTGAAGTTAAAGTAACATGCTAAAACATAACACTACGAACAATTCACTTTAATTAATTCGATCAATTTACCCAATGCATGGCCACGGTAAGTCTTCTCCATGAAGCACGAAGTATGGGAGAGCATTACAAGGGACACACTCAGTTATGGTATAGAGAACGCAGACATCCATCTACTTTGTGGCTTTGGACCACCTTGAGCACCTATCTCCAAACAGTGCCACCCTATAGATCTCCAAACAGTGCCATCCTATAGATCTCCAAACAGTGCCATCCTATTTAATGTCAAATCCCCCATTGGCTGCACAGATAACTGACTCATTGACGACTTTGGCTTTGACCTTGACCACATGTTACAGCTTGCTTTTAGCAAGGAGCCCCCTTCTTTCTTTTTTCTATAATGTAACCTGGCTGGGGGGGGGCAGCCAGTTGACCTTTGATCCCCAGATGTTTTTCTTCTCCCTACTTGTGATTTTTTTTGGTTATCCTCCTCTGCTGTCATCTGGCTTTTTCTTTCTTTCTTTCTTTCTTTCTTTCTTTCTTTCTTTCTTTCTTTCTTTCTTTCTTTCTTTCTTTCAGGCAACTAGTGAAAGATGCTATATAGAAATCAGTTGAATTGAGTATTAAATAACAAAAAACAAATTAATAAAAAAGAGGACATATGCCGTAATAATTGCAGTAATACCTCAAGTTATCCATAGAATAGAATTTTATCTATCTGTCAGTGAAATGCAAAAGCTGGGAATAACCCGGGTGGGGTAACCTGGCTGAGGGGGGGGGTAATCGCCAGTGAGACATTGTCCTGGCTGAAAGGTAGTTAATATACAAATGTGACTTATACAGTGTATATCAAGTTTGGCTTACATTATATATTGGTATTATGCTCGTAAAACAAAACGCCATTCAAATTTTAAGTAAAGTAGTAGTAGTTTCAGATGAATAACATACTACCTAATCTAGGCTATAAAATGAGGATTTATTAGAGCACGAACACCTGTGCTGGCAGCTTACAGAACAAACATAAAGCCATGTGCTTCTTACAAACAATCCAAGAGAATCATGTTTATTTAATTGCATTTTTATTGGCAACAACAAGAAAGCCAGTTTTGTAAACTCCATGTCTCCTTCCCTCCTCTATTTGATATTTTGTATTGAAACCCCATATTAAAAAATGAGAGTAATGATGCTCTCATTCTGGTTTAAAATAAAATGCGAGCTGAGTTCAGTATCATGTTGACCTTGAGAAAAATCAAGGAGGACAGACGAGAGGAGACACCTCAGACTGGAGGAGATGCTTAGAAGCCCCTAATGGAAGTACGTGAAGGGCTAAATGTGATTTATTGGCTGAGACAGAGGTGGTGAAAAGCTCACTATCACTGCCAGGCTAAGAGATGCTACTGCTTCCTGCTAATAGGGTTTTCCTCACTGTTGAATACACAGCTGTTAATAGGGCTGCACATCTGGATCTGGGCTTTATTATGTGTCAAATCTGTTTAGTGTTTGTCTAGGGGGGAAAATTCCTCATTACTGAGCTGATAAAAAAACACTGGGCCAAACGTCTTACATATAGATATAATTTATACGGAAAGTGAAACATTGTCGCTGGTTGCAGTGGGTGGTCACATGATGCATTAGTTAACGAGATGTGACCAAGCGATTGCTGGTTAAAGCTGCAGTGAGGAGCTGATTGGCGTAACCTTGAAAAAGATTCAACATCAAGTTACTTATAAGGACATTAGTCTAAAAAATTCACAATATCATACAAAAGAGTCACACAACTTATAAAGTACTTCTGTGTTATTGTTCAGTATTATGGTTATTTATGTCATTCTGTAACCACCTAAATACCACTTAGTAATAAAAAAAAAATTTGAGTATTGAATGCTAATTTGTTAATATTAGCCTTGTGGTGTGCTCTGCCTTAGATTTGCCGATGCTACAAAATATGTTATTTGTGCCCAGGTTTATAATTTAAAGTTTTGTGTTACCTATACAATTGGTAAGAAAAAACATTTAAAGTCTAATGTAATGTGTACATGACGAAGGTCTGGTCCTTAGACTCAGAGGGAACCCCAGGCAGTTGTGTCACCCTAATGTTTACATCCCCAAAGATCTGCAGACTGGCAGAGCCAGGGGCGCGTGTGTGATTTGTTACTGTGTCACCATGCAACATCTGCTCCGTGGTCGTATGGGATAGGCGGGCCGCAGCAGCGGAGGCATACAGTACCTAAGGTGATCTTTCGAAACAGCCCAGCAAACGTGCCTTACGCAGATGTTTTTGGGCAAGCGGTTTTCAGTATGATTTAAAAATGTTTATCTGAGAGATTAAAAGTGACTGTTAAACAATGCTGGAGTAGTGGCTCTGAGGCCGGGGATCTGTGCCAGCGATCGGAAGGTTGCTGGTTTGAATGCCAGTAGTGATCCCACTCTGTAGGGCCCTTGAGCAAGGCCCTTAACCTGAAATCGCTTCATCCTGGGTATGGTGCTAATCTACATCCAGCCCTGCAAGCAGGTCCTCCAATTTACAGGGAAAATATGGGGGTTGGGGGCAGGATTGGCATTCCAGCCAGTGGGAAAACTCACAGTGTTCCATCTAGACTAGTGTGGTACTGAGGTGTCACCCGCCACACAGCTGCACTCTGGTTCTCATCCCTGAGGCGGTTTGTCATGTGGTGGGTGTGGCAACGTGCTGTAATCAGCGCATGCTCCTTACCTCTCTCTCCTCATTTAGTGAACTATTCCGAAAAATATGTTCAAAAATGCAATTTGTGTGGAAGAGTATCTGTTCTGAAACAGCTGAGAGCCCCCATACACGCCTTCAGTGAGGAAGCTGCACATGTGCTGCACTCATATACCACGTTCCCTCTGGGCTAACAGGCTATTAGCGTGCCAGTGCCTTGGGCTATGTCAGTAACCGGCTGCTGCTGAGGGCAAATGGAGGAACAACGGTCGGCCGCTGCAGATGATGAATCTCCTGAAAACCAGGCAGCAACACTGAAGCAACATTTTTAGTCCGTGCTTTGGCACCGATTAATATGTAGATTTTAATCCCCATTAATGCACTGGATTTGGTGCATAAACATGAGTGGGCCAGACTATAAACCAGTCCAAAGGAGATAAATCATAATCAAAAACATCTTCCAAAACTGCTTAACCAGCACCAGGTCCTGGTGAGCTGGGAGTCTATCCCAGGATTGGCAGGACACACCTTGGAGAGGATGTCACACCAACATGGGACAGACTGCAAGTAAACCTGAGACACAAATTTAACTAATGGCGTATTTTTGGAGAGAGACTCAAAACCATCTAAACACAGGCAGAACAGGCTAATTGTATACAGAACTTAACGTTTTAGAGCTCTCTCTGTTGTTTAAATGGATTTATTTTAATAAACATAGCTGCCCAACTGTATTGTGTTTTAAGCAGCGATGGATAGTTCAGGTCCAGAGAGTAAAAATCCAGACCAGGATTTTGTACCAACAAACCAGGTGAGTACTCTGTGACTGTGACATTTTATACTCAGCTGGTTCGTTGAAACTAAATATTGGTCTGGATTTGTACTTTCTGGACCTGAACTATCCACCTCGAATTTTAAGCTTTTGTGTCAAAAGTATCACTGAAATGTACTGATGACTGCAGGATGGTAACAGGAAGTTGTCCTCTACTGAATAGGAATCAGTCATGGAGATGTGCAGAGCTTTAATATTTGCAAAAGTTTGAACGTACTTTACATGACCATATGCTGAACTGTAGGAGGAGCAGTGAACTGAGGCTTCTTTATTATAACAGCCTTATGACGTTTTGCATGGCCTGTTAGCTGGAAGATGTAATAAGGAGATCAGCTGCTGCATATTTAAACAGGCTCTACTCCTATAAGTACAGATTGTTTCCTTTTTGAGAGAGAAGGAGGGTGGGGAGGGGGGCTGCTGTCTGCCGGAATCAGCGTGATACATGATCATGTCGCTAGATTAATGAATCAGACGGCGGAATGGCTAGCAGAGATAAATCTCCAGATTAACAGGGGGATCCCAGAGGCTAGGGTTACCCTCACTGTGAAACGCTTAATTAGAGAAGCGTACCCATAAGCCCTTGGATATTGTGGCCCAGATGTTTCAGGTTTTCTATCATAAGAAGTGATAGAGGGGTGTAGCTATAAATTCTGGGCCCCCTGATAAAATGTGAAAGCACCCCCCTCATCACCCCCACCCATTCGAGTGCCCCGTAAGGTGCAGGGCCCCCTGAATCTGCCCAGGTATCCATACCACTGTCCTGCTCCTACGAAGCAGGATTCATCCCCACACCCTGTGAATAGAAATAGCCTGTAGTGGGTCCCGTAGAGAGAGGTTCTTTGACACTGATCAGTGGTGCACGACGCAGTCATGATCAAAGTCTTGTTGACCGCACTTTATGTCAGTTTACAGGTCTCAGGAAGAGGAATCCACTATGCGGTGAGAGCACTGCCTCAAGGCCAGCAAGGCGTCACGTTTGTCAGGGGCTGTGAGGGTGGCATGACGGTCACAGGCACATAGCAAGACCCATGTGGTCCTGCCAAAGAGCCACACTGCAGTATTCTTCAAGAAAGTAGCTAAATTGAACTGGTCCATATTTTACCATATACAGTAAATGGCAGAAAAATTAACTCTTCTTCAAAACAGGCATCAGTGCAAAAGAGGAGCTACTTAATTGTGGGAAAAGGCACATGGGAAAGGTTCTTTTTAGTCATCATTATGAAAATTCTATGCAGAGCAAGCTAGATAAAGGGCAATAGCTCCCTTAACAAAATGCCATAAGAGACTTTGGAGTAGAGAATGTTTTATGAGGGTGTGGAAAAGTACTATGGACGCTGCATTATTCTGGGGCGATGATTTGAAAACATGCACCAGTTATGTTTATGGGGGGGGAACAGAGCGATGATGGCAAATATGGCGATAAGGAAGGATCTGGTCAGGTAAATGATCGAATTTGCGTTTGGTCGGGGAAGTGGTTGAACTAGCATTTGTCTGGGAGAGGGGCAATTGGTCTCACACTCAGAGCTGTGGGGAGCCGCCCTCTTCCCCGCGTCAGGCCCATCCGCCATCTCGCCCCACGTCAGGCCCATCCGCCAACTTGCCCCGCGTCGGGCCCGTCCGCCATCTCGCCCCGCGTCAGGCCCGTCCGCCATCTTGCCCC
>JAODJU010000035.1:15388944-15418602 GCA_026776725.1 Gnathonemus echidnorhynchus | reverse complement strand
CACCCCCCCCCCCCCCCCCCCCCCCCATATAAAGTTATAGGACAACTGATGTGAAGTTTTCAACTGGGATATGAGCCGTCTGTCAGTCAGATCTTCTAATGGCTTATCATGGTCAGGGTGATGGGAACTGTAATGCCACAGGTATAAAACATAATCTGTGTCCAGTATCTTTCAGGGCTTCAGCTTCACAGACTACCAAGAGATCAAAAAACATGGTAAATCACTCAGAGTAGCAGGAGAGAACATTCAACGTACACGAGGGGGGGATGGGGGGTGGGGGCATGTGATCGTGGATCAAAAAGAAGGACTATAATCTGTAAACAAATTAAAGGGGAGAGGTAGTAGCACAGGCCGACCTAATGAGAGGTGTTCTTTGCAGCATAAAGGGATTTTTTTTAACATACTGGTAAACAAAGACAGATTGATACTCAGTGAACCGTAAAGCTCCTCATTTAGTGTGCTAGCAGTATGACAATTACTCCATAACCCCAAACCCCACAACAATATATAAGCGGATGAGAGTGCTGAAGTCCTGTTTGCATGACAGCATTTGGTATTTCCCCGAGCTGTTCAGTGGGGACTGAATACACGGCACTTCAATACAAGAAGAGAGCAACCCATTTTCTCGGATCCCACATTCTGCTAAAATAAAACTAAGATTCATAACTTTCAGAGACAGAACAGCAAAGCGCTGGGGTAGAACTCTGTGTCCCACTGTGTAGCGTGGCAATAATAGAACCTAATACTGGGTGGGAAAAAAGGAAATAAAAATTATTTGCATGTCATCTTTTTCAATAGTTGCTGGCACTGCTGTTGTAGTTACTGTAGATTCTGTGGGGACGATTCACTATAGCGAAAGCTGGGAGACACGTCAAAATCAGTTAGGCATCTCAGGATTGGTCTACAGCCATCTCAGGACTGAAAGGCAGGTGCTAGAGGTACTGCTACCAATGACCTGCATAGGGAATGCATTTTGTGTTTCATTGCTTTATTTTGTTTTCACTTTGACCCCAACCTTGATAGCAGTTTTAAGGCCTAAGAATGCCGACTGGCTATTTTGTCTCAGGCCACTTTACGTTAACTACACCTTCATGATGCCTTTATGATGCATTCGTAGAACGTTCAGTGCATCTACATAATGCATTCAGAGAACATTCATAAGCAGCATGTAAGTATACCTTCATATCCTAGCCTTAATATATAGTACTGTATATCCTAGCATCCTAACATTCCTTAACAGCTTTGATATACTTTAATAACAAACATATTATTATACGATTGTAATGTTTGTTATCATCATATCAAATTTGTTATTTGTATATATTTAGGTTAGGATATTAAGGTATACTTACATGCTGCTTATGAATGTTCCATGAATGCCTAATGAATGCATTATGAAGGCGCAGTTAATGTAAAGCATTACCCACTTTTCTTTTTTTTTTTCTTCAATTGTGTTGTTTGGACTCCTTATCTTTCTTATGACCATTATTTCTGAGAAGGAAACTCCAATATCCCTTTATTTGCCTGGCCATTAGCCATGTCTGGAGGTACCTTTTGCCGTCCCCTACAGAGTGCACCTCACACCCTTAAAGAGTGCCGTGAAAATGAGGGAATCTCATTCTGTTTACATCAGAGTGCCCTTGCAAACAGTATGAGACAGATCAGACTGCTGAGACGACCACTGCTGTAGCACAGATCCTATTAACACAGTGTTTCAGGCTGTGAAGGCGACTGTCTTAAAATGACTGGTATCAAAACAAGCAACTTGCACAGTGTTACAGCATCTCCAGTGACAAGGCCACCACACTGGACCATCGACATTATCAATTTGCACAAGAAACAGTGACAAATTGCCCTTTGTTATACAAACATTATGTGTAAAAAAAGAGGTGATATGTCTGTATTTTTTCATGGTGGCAGGTGGAATTCTACGTAAAGCTTTATGTTCCATTGCAATGTAAATTTAGTCTGAAACAGAGCAAAAGAATATTCTGCTTTTGCTGGCTGTAGCATAGGTCACATTTTAGGCTTCTTACTTTAGCATTTTTAGGGATAACAGTCCCCAAGTCTATAGTCAAGCTGTTGGTCGCCGTTCGGTATGGAAGCTATCAGACTTTAGCTCTGTTAGCAAGTTACAGCCAATACACTGTCAAGGATAATAACAGCTGTGTGGAAAAATTCATATTCCAGCAGCTGACGGCTGCTGCAGCACCCAGGACAGAATGACAGGGTACATGAGCTACACAAAGTAAGAGTGGTCCTTGTGTTTTTCTGTGCTCCAGACTTAACCAAGGCTTTCCAAAAACCAGTGTTTAAACACTGGAAGCAGCTCTTTGACCTGGAGATGATGCCCACATCAGAAATATCTGTAACAGAGGAAATCCACGAGACTGCTGGCAGAAGAAAACTTAAAAGCATAAGGCTGAATAAGGGGTCTCCAACTCCGGTCCTGGAGAGCTACTATCCAGTAGGTTTTCTATCCTACCTGGCTCCTGATGACCCACATCTATTTTTGGCATTTACCTGAGAACAGGTGTGGCTCATCTGAAGCCGGGTAGGATAGAAAATCTACTGGACAGTAGCTCTCCAGGACCGGAGCTGGAGACACCTGGACTGAAAAAATATTAATCAACTGGGAACAAGGAGATAAAACTGTACAGAATAGGAGACATTGGAAATAGAGGAGATTCAATGAGGATTTGTCCAGTTCAAGGAGGACAGTGTGCTGAAGCACCAGCAAGAACACTGTAAGACTTAGAGCAGTAATAAAGAAGCCATGGATCATAAACACAATAGCATGCCCACAATCAGGCAGGAAGATAACAGCATGGAACAGAAATGTAACATAACAGAAATGGAAGATAAATACCCCACAGAAGATCAGTCACAATTTTAACCATCAGATTCCAGTATGCAACTGATGTAAACACTTAATAAATATCTCCTTTATTTACATAAAATTTAAACTGTGTGTGTTTAAGTGTGTGCGTGTGTGTGTGTGTGTGTGTGTGTGTGTGTGTGAAACATTGTTTTCACTCATTATGTACTGCAATGCATGCTACATTTTTGTTGGACATTATATATTTTATACTTTGTGTAACTCAGTGTTTTTGTGGTGATGAGATGAGAAGATACATTTTCAGTACCACCATGTTTAAGGGCATTTGTAAAGAAGGAATGAGTAACCAAAATGAAATCCAAATCGTGATCCAAATCTACAATCCAAACTCAGGCAGAAGGTCAAGACAGTAAGAGTGACACAGGGTATTATCAAATACAAAACCAAAAAATGAAGCACAATAAAGTTAAATGAACAAATAGAAATCATAAAGACACTCAATAAGAATGTCACTTGAACCTTTGGGCAGAGGGTCTGCAGGTGTGATGTGAGCACGGCAGTACTCCCCCCTTCACTGGTGACTCTAGAGGCCTTAAACTGGCCGTATACCTCAAATGACATCCGGACAAAACAAAATTGAATGTGCTGGCAAGAACAATCTCTCACGTGCTTAAAACAATGCCACCGCCTTGTTCGTTCTGTGTCACACCACAGCCATAGTGGGGGCAGAATGTTGTTGTATTGTGGCAAGTGTGCGAGTCATTTTAATAAAGCAAATGACCGGTCGTTTAAAATGGAAGTTGCACTTTTTTATTAAAAGCCACTATTGGTTTAAAACTAGAACTGGCGGAGACAAGGAACCCAACAATTTAAATAACACTCACGGTTACACACTAATGAAGCACACATGATTTTGACATTTACTATTAATAGATAGATACGAATACACATGTTAATGTACACTATTTAAAGTACAGTGTGGTGCAAAGCATGCTGGTAACGGCATAATTAGTCCTGCTGACCAACCCCCTGTGATAACATTTTTGTCAGCCAATTGAGGCCAGTGGGTTGGATCAGGGGACTCTGCACAGGTGGTGAATCGAAATGGTGATCACTGCGATGATTATGCGTCATATGACGTCATTGCAAAATTACATTGATTCCATCGATTTTCCCTGAAGCATACAGCCAGCTTCAAATACTCCTCAATGAGTTAAGGACCCAAGATTGCATGGATGTGGACCCATAAATGCTCCTCAAAGCCATAGCCCTCCTGGTCCTCTAGGTCTTTCAAATGGCCGCCTCAGTGCCTGGTTTCCAACAGGACGTGGATGCAGATGTATCTGGAATACAGATTCCCCACCAACATCTAAAGGAGGGGGGTGTATCGGGGACAGACGGCAGGTTCATGATGCTGTAGAAAGCCCACTTTAACAATGAGACATAGAGCACAGGAGAAACCGGATAGTGGGGTATTAACTGTAAAAGATAGGTAACATGGTTAATATGATCTTGTAAGGAACAATATACTGGGGGCTCAGCTTCTTCATGGAGATATGCAGTTCAATATCCCAAGGAGACAACCAAACCCTTTATCCAGGGTGGAACAAGGGAGTTGGGTGGCAGTCAGTGAATCACTTCTGTGTTTAAAAGCCTTCCGGAGGCGCACATGGGGCTTCCTAAAATTGGCGACTCCAGGTAAACCATTCATCAATAGCTGGAACATCACTGACCTCCATCTCTCATGGGAATAGAGGGGGCTGGTATCCTAGAACACATTGAAAAGAGGTTAGGTATACAAAAGTATGAACCAATGAATTGTGAACATATTCTGGCCAAGAGAGATACCAGCTCCAACTCATATGGGTGGAGCAGTACCATCATAGTTGATTCAGTTGGCTGTTTGTCAGTAATACCTGGAAGATTAATGTGGACCACAAATGGGCACAGAATGCTATTCACCCCCAAGATGTGAATTGTGGGGTTTGGTCTGGGACAATATTCTCTGCTATCCTGAAAGTTATAAAAATATGTTGAAACACATAAATTCAGCTAATTGCATTGTCTTAGGCAGACCAGGGGCAGGTATCAACATATCAAATGGCACATTCAAAAAATACTCTATCTAAAGTAATCAGGATAGTAGTAATTCCATGTTAGAAGGGAAGATCTCTGATAAAGTCTATCACCGTATGCAACCACAGTCTTTGAGGAATGGGTGGAGCCTCAAGCAGATATGCATAGTGAATATGGAGTTTTAGTTTAGGCACAGAACAGAGATGAGATTACAAACATCATTGAGATCAGTATGAGAGGGACTACAACAACGTATGAGTTAGTAGCTCTGTGGTTCATGATATTCCAGCTTCCCAGACCCTCAGCAGTGTCTGCACCTATTAAAGCTGGAGAATGAGGTTCAGGATGGTTTCAGTGATGGCAGTTTCAAACTGACTAGAGAGAGCATCAGCCTGGGCGTTCCTTGTTCCCAGGTGACATGGAACAGGAAAATTGAACCAAGTGAAGAACAGGGAATACTAAGTCTAACAGGGGAACAATCTTTCGGCATCTCAGATGTATTCCAGGTTCTGTGGGTTTACTGTAATACCAAAGAATGATGAGCTTCCCCTATGAAATAGTGCCTCAAATCCTTCAGCAACAATTTCACACCCAACAGTTTTTCATACCCTCATACAACAGAAAGCTTATATAAATAGAAAGCACAGGGGAAGAGCTTAGAGGAGCTACCATAGCATTGTGAAGAATCACCCCAACACCTACTTCTTAGGAATCCACCTGAGTGGCAAGTGGAAAAGTTGGATCAGCTTGCTTGAGCACAGCTGTGGAGCTGATAAGGTTCATGAAAATGTTTATACGTGAGAATAAACGAGAAAGCACTGCGGATTGTTGGCAATCTTGGCGTCAAGCCCGTGGAACACTGCAGATACCTTATTGTCATCCATGTGACCTCCATCTGGTCCTGATCTATAGCCCTAGAAGGACATGGTAGCTCTGTAAAAGCCACAGTTCTCAGTCCTAAAATATCAGTGATGTTCTTGGAGTCTTCAAAGAACTTAGCTTATGACGGCCCAGTGGATGGCCATACTGGGAGAGTATGTGAACTGGTCGTCGATCTATACAATCTGAAATTTACCACACCTGAAAAGATCTCATTTTTTAAAGACTGAAAAACAAAGGGGGCATTCACTAACCCATATAGCATGATCAGTATTAGCAGTGCCTTCTAGTAGTAATAAACATTTTCTATTAATCTTCCTGTCATAATTGAATTGTGATATATGCACTATGATGGCAGACACACATCCAGATATGAAGAGATTGGTACAAACTCACTGCGAGAATGGGATTGAGACACTCACCGGGCAGGGGGGGTCAGGAGTAACACACAAGCACTCGGGGAAGATCAGAGCTAACTAATGATCAGTAACTGGACACAAGTCAACAATTCCTCACACCTAGGAAAGCAAGTAGACCTGTTATATTGCCAGAGCAATTAGCAATTTGTCAAACCAAAAACGGGATACAAGAGCTTAGAAGGGGTACCACAGCTGTGGGGAGGTGAGACACCAGGTGAGAAGATGTGGCTGTAGCAAAGAGGTGAGGATCCATCCTTACAGGAAGAGCCCCCTCTTTGGTCTTGCTGATGATGTCTTTCTGTTCTTGCCATTCTGGACGAATTGGTCACATTTGTTAATGTAGCAGGGTAAGTTGAAGCACCTGTCATGGCCCCTGGATCCCCATGTTAGTAGCTCCCCTAGCTTCCTGGATGCCCTTCCTTACTCCCAGTATATTGGTCCACCCATATTCTAAGACTGAGACTACTAACTACTAACTACAACTAATACTAGCTGGATCTACTCACCCAGTTTCTTTTTCCTGGAGCCTCTACCTCCCTTGGGTCCTCTACCTCCCTTGGCAGAGTATTCTGTAAAGATGAAAAAAGAGCACCACCCCTTGCCAAAATCATTGTGTGAAACATACAGCAGGTCAGAAGGAAAATCCAGGTACCCAAAGAAAACCAAATCTGCCATCCAAGCTCATGTCAAAGGTCACAAAGTCAATATCAGCAAAGCAGGAAAATCACCCAATACAAATAATGAAATGAAGAGCAAGAAATCCAGAAGAACAAACAGAGGTCATATGCGTAAACAGGGTGCTGGCAATAACAAACAAACAAACAAGCAAGCAAGCAAGCAAACAAACAAACAAACAAAAACACTCAGTAAGGTGAAACACTCAATACTTAAGAAGGAAGTAACTGAAGACCAGGTGGTTTTATACCCTGCTAATTAAGTCAGGCTTATAAACTACAGGTGTGCCTTTATTTTCAGGCAGAGCAGGAAGTGACTGGGCGTAGATGGCTGGTCTCTTGGTGTGATATGGATGTGACAGTACTAAATAATAAGTAGAGATAACTCGCATCTGCTGTACAGTATGTGCATAGACACCAATGTTTGCCAAAAAGAGCAGTATTTCCAGCAGCAATATTTAACAGATTGGTGCAGCATAAATTTATGTTATTAAGAATTGTGTGCACAAAGGAACCATTACATTTCCTGGAGCAAGTGCAAATTTAATGCATTTTTATAATTTAAAGTTGCAAACAAACAAAACAGTCTTCAATATTTCCCTGTATGACATTACTCTGGCTGTCAGAGAAGGATGCACACTTCACTGAGCTGTGCAGCTCAGAGGACCGCTCACTTAACTATTGGTAAAAAATATATACAGTATATGCATTAATATAATTTGTATTTGCATAACCTGATGTATGATAAAAATCATTAGTTCAAGCAAATGTACATTTTAACACAAACATATTTTAATTCATATACAATGACAGTCACTGATGCCTATGAAGTCATTATTTGCTGCTACTTAGATATTCTGTTATTTATACCTGTGTGCTTCCTAAATGGTGCTTTACATTCGTATGTCACATTCAGTCATTTTCATGCATCCCTTAATAAGTGGGATAATGAAATGCTTTCCTGCCAAACTTGTTTCAACCCAGAAGAAAGACCTCTGTCCAATATAACTCCTGCCTAGATCTGTGCTACTTGGCTCAAGACACTCAACTGCTCTCGTTGCTCTCATAGCCAGGAAGTGCGAGAATCTGTGCTAATTGACACCTGGAGCTGAAATGCAGAGTTTTCGCAGTAACATGTTCGCTGTGGTGATAAGACAAGTTCTGACTTAAAATTAATAATGTGCAATGTGTGAATTTAAGGCCGTGTCACAATTGTTTTCATTCTTACGTATATATAGAGTAAAAGACAACTGTGTGATAACATATTAAAGTCAAAAATATTTGGCAAAGCTGGGAAATACCCAACTGGAATGGCATCAATAGAGAATTATTTAAAGCAAGAACACCTGACTAGAAAAATGTACATACGTATATACGTTCTGTGCCACTTTATTAGATACACCTAGCCAGTACCGGTTAGGACCCACTGCTGCCTCCGAAATACATCAAGGGAAGATGTACTGTGTTCTCAGTGGAGCCTTTCTGCACACCACAGTCGTACTGAGATGTTTTCCCACTTGTGGACTTCCTTGTGGCTTTAAGAAGTCTGGTTGTTCTCTTACCATTCACATTAATACTCTCTTTCCAACCACAGCAATGCCATGGACTGGATGTTTTTTCCTCTTCACACTATTCTCTGTAAACTCTACAGCACTGATCACACACCTTATTCACTTTTATGAAGAAAATAATCTGGCCAGTCCAAAAAGTTGGAGTGGCACCTAATATTCTGGCCACTGAGTGTATGTGCAGCTTAATAATTTGATTTTGTTATAGACATTCATTAGGACTATATATTATTTTAGTAATTTATCAACAAGGCCCAAATAATGTTTATTAATTAGTCTGAGCAGCCATCCTTAGGAATAAATCAGCTCTTGAGGCATCTGAGAAAAGGACAAACTGGCCCCAATTTGCCTTGCAGATGCTGACAGGCATATTAAACATCGCCATGGCCGTCTAGGGTGATAAAAGATGCATTAAAATATATTACTGCTGATTTCAGCTTATGTGCTGACATGGCCCCTTCCAACAAAGGGTACACTCCCTGATAACCAACCGGATGCTGTAAGTGCTTAGAGACACAACAAAGCCTGTTTATGTCAATTGACTGCCATTTATGTTGCCAAAGGAAACAACAGCAATAAAGCCAATTTATTAATCGGATACATTCCTAAGAAGCTCTGTTGAGCATGCTTTTCTGTGTTCTTTCATTTTTCTTTTTTTCCCTGTTTCCTTTCGTTGACGTCCCACGCTCTACAGCGACTTACAAGTGGAAGTGTCCTAAACTGCTATCTCAACAAACACGACTCATTTCCCACTGCTGACCTTTCATCTCCGGCGATGATTGAAGGGTTGAGCCATACGCTGCGGTTCAGAAAGGCCACGACCAAAACGACGGCATTTCTAAGCCAGTCTTCTAGGCAGGGAAAATCAGGAAAGCTTTCTGCCTGTCAATAGCAGCTGGCACAATGAACAGAGGAAGCCTATTATTTTGCCCATGAAAGCCAGATGAACAAGATAGACAGGAATTAATATGCAAAATATGATGAATCATGGGTGATGCAGTGGTTAGCACTTTTGCTTCACACCTCTGGGTTTGAGGTTCAAGTCTCTGGCATGGGCTGGATGAAATATGCAAGGGCTGGATGTAGATTAACATCATACCCAGGACAAAGCAAATGCATGTTAAGGGCCTTGCTCAAAGGCCCAACCGAGTAGGATCACTCTGGGCATCCACAGGATTTGAACTAGCAACCTTCTGATGGCTGTCACAGATCCCTAGCCTCAGAGCCACCACTCCCCTTTGGCCAAACGCGTCGGCTAAATAAGTAAATGTTTTCCTAAATGTAATGCAGCCTGCTCAAAGGAACTAGAAATCAGGGTTTAAACATAATCACACTTCAGTGTTGGAATGAAACAGCCCTGCCCTCATGTGTCAGCTTTTTCCATTAATATGGGAAATACTGATAATTTATGGCATGAACAGGAAGCTCAAGAGTTTACATAGGAATGTTGAATGCTATGAGATTAAGAACCTCAGTTTGTAAACAGGACATGCATTTCAGTACAGGGGCAAATAACTGAAACCAATCAGGTTTTATAATGCAATTTGCCAACTGAGTGGCTAAAGATTATAGTGGTTTTTGGTCACATGTTACTTAAGGTGAATGTTAATATCTAATGTGGCTTTCTTTTATTACCTTGGAGCACCATCTAGGGAATTTCACTGTAATAGTAAGAGAACAATCCGGGGAACTGATTAGTTAACTATAATTAATTATATTGACTGAAGGAAGCTGTCATTTGAGTCATCTGAGGAAATTAGAATTTCATTAGATCAATTACTTTGTACAGCCTTTATTTATCAACACAAGAAAGGCATGGTTACAATAAAATGGGTAATTTGATACAAAACAATTCAAGAGCAATGCCAACCTCTACTGAATACCCCCAGTGAACTATCAGTTACCATTCATGGAGAGTACTATGAAGGAATAAGGTATGGTACTACAACAAGAATAATTTAGCAGGAAAAAGGTAAGTGAATGCAGTAAAATAAAATGAATAAAATAAATGCAGGGAAGGATAAATGCACAAGCTACATTCACTTTCCAAAGTGACATGCAAGTGAGGTAAACAGCACATTGAAAACATACACAAACAATTACTAACAGGAGTGTTGCAAAGATGAGACCTGGGGGTGATGCTGGGTAGTGGATGGATTGATTGGGGTGGACTATTGCAGGGTACCCTTTAATTCTAGGGGGGAAACAAAGAACGGCATCTCTTTTGAAAAACAACAGCTACAGAGCATTTAAATAATGTAAAAAACTGAAAATGAACACTGTCCAATAGGTTCTACCTATACATTCTATGCTGGGCGAACCCCCTTCAAAATAAGCCTGAATTATCCTGAGTCCAAACATGCAAATTTGCCTAGAAATAGCTGAGGACAATCAATAATAAATAAGCATGCATATGTGTCTTCATCTGCGATGGGTTAGTGCCCCATCCCGGGTTATTCCCTGCCTCGTGCCGATAACCTCCAGGATATCCCCCCCGCGACCCTGCATGGGACAAGTGGTTTCAGAAAATGGATGGATGGATGGATGTGTCTTCATAAAGATGAAGTAAATATGTTATGATTTTATGTCCATTATGAGGACAAATGTAATATGTCGTTGAAGTTTCCCGTGGCATCGTCTTTGTGGAGCTCAGGTTTGCTACATGGCCACATGTCCCACTGATGGGTATGAAAGACTCCTAAGGAGTTGTTGTCGACCGTTGAGGAATAGCATGGTCAGTAGGGCAAGGGGGGTTGGGTGATTGGGATGAGTGCCCATAGACTAAGGAACCGTTCCCTGCCAAATGAGGTCAAGTGTTAGTGTTTTAATTCCCAGCTTTCAGTGAGGGCTCTGACTTTGCTTCATCATCCTTATCTGATGGTAGTGGACATCTTGCATGTGCTGGTCCATGGAAACTCCAATCTAACTGTAATGAACTCCACCGAATTGCAATACATCCCCCTCAGGGAGCTCTGCCACTGAGAGGTAGCCTATTAAATTTATGATTACTAAACCCACATTTATAATTATTCGTATCAGAGATTAAAGTGCAGTGGTGATTTTTTTAATTGAGTCCCCAAAAAATAACAGGTATAAAATGCAATCCAAGAAACATAGTTAAGGGACAGACACAGGTCAGCAATGATCCAGTGTGATACACATACCAAAAACCAAACTGAAATCCTTAAAGATCTGAAAACAGGCAAGTCAGTAATCATCATTCAGAAATACAAAGATGATACCCAGAGGACACTTTGAGTCCCTCGTAGAATGCCTTTGACATCACCAAGGTGAACTGTGGTCCACAGTCCAAGACAAGTCCCCTGTTATTGTGAGAAATCTAAAAACATGGTTGAAGAGACACTCTGTAAGTTCCGTAGCCTTAGGCGAACCTGGCTGGGGAGTCAAGCGGCACATCTTGGAAAAGAATAATCATAAGTATGATGAAACAGGCTTTGGGGCTGATCCAGGTAGGTCAAAATCCCTAGACAGAATGTCAGTCTTTCTGTTCTTTGGGCTTAGATGGTACATGACCATAAACCTGCCTAGGCTTAAGCGGTTTACCCTCATGGATGTATTGCATATTTCAGTTGTTAGTGAGAACCACAGATAGGTGAATTGTGACTTTCAACCCAGTGCCTTCACTCTTTCAATGTTTGTTTTATTGAGAGAAGTTTGTGGTTGTCTACATCATAGTAAGGTTGAGATAGTTTGTTGAAAAGAAATCTACAGGGGAAGAGTTATGAGGTATTCTGAGCCATTGGGAAAGATCCATCCTGCCTCCATTACAAAAATGGATGGACAAAATGGATCTGGTTGCTTCAACATTGATTTAGGAATCACCTGTAGAAATGAGAAAAATCTAGAAAATGGTATCACTACTTAGAGACCTTGTGTTCTGGTCAATCATGTATTACAGACATTTGGAAGAATCCCTGCATTCATCCTACAATTCAGGGATAATGACCTACAATTCAGGGATAATGACCTATAATTCAGGGATAGATAGTGGATAAATACACCTTTGTGCAAATTAATTGAAACAAGTTGTCGCATCTATATGTAGACAGACTGACCACAGTTTACACAGACATCACAGTCATACTGATTTACACTTATCACCACTGGTCCAGATAAAGAACCTGGTGGATTGATGAAAATTGTACAGGAATAACCCAAGATGGGGCACCAATCCATGGCAGGGCGCACACCATTCATGCCTATGGGGTCTTCAGCAACTCCAATTAACCTTAGCATGGTTTTGCACGGTGGGGGGAAACCAGAGAACCTGGGGGAAACCCCAGGACAACACAGGCAGGCACCCGAACCCCAGGGCATTCACTTGAAAATTACATGGATGGCTGAAGCACAGTCATACCACCCGGCTCATCACCACCTGAGCAGGCCTGCCAGTCGTTGGGCAAAGAGCCTCCTCTCTCCATCCACTCAGCGAACTCTCTCTCCTGTTGGCTGTGCAAACCAGCAGGTCCCAGGCCACTGCATGCATGTCTGTGTGCCAGCATATTTCAACTAATTTGCACAAGCATGTATGTTCCAGTGGTGGAGTGGTACCTGGCAGCAAGTCAATAGCATGATCCCAGTTAAGATGCAGTGGCAGTGTGGTGGCCTCGACCTTCTGAATACTTCCAGGAGATCCCAGTATTCCACGAGCATAATTTCTGTGGTGTTTTCCTAAGGACTCTTAACAGAATTGGAACAACGAGGCAGAGTTACACATTTATAAAGACAAGATTTACTGCAGGAAATATTCCTTCTGTCCAGGATACCATAGGATCATGCTGTAGCCAGGGGTGACCTAACACCAAAGGAACTTAAAACAAGAATCTATATGTTTTCAAAATGCTAGTCAAGTATGTTGAGTAATACAACCGTCTCCCATGGGTTACCAATCAGAGGCCTCACATGGAGAGAGCGGTTGATGGCTTAACATGACACTCTTAATTGGCGCACTGACTTCTTGTCAATGAGGTTCCCCTCCACGCGGCCAACTATCAGCAGCCACGAGTGACCTGGTAACGAGTCCATAGGGGATCAAGACAGGAATGGTAAACTGCTTTTGTGTTATACTAACTAGGGCTGATATTCCCACCTGCCTCTTGGCTGGTCCTCTCATCTCATAGAGTAGACGACTTTACCACACATGTCCAGCTTCTTCAAAATACAGACAGGTGGTTGTATATTAAACAGTAACAGTCCTCTAGAGACAAAGGGGGTCAGAGAATATGTGGGGTGAGGAATCAAGAGAAGAAACTGCCGTGTCATGGAACCTACCCAAGAGCAAGTTCTGACTATTCTTCCTTTGCTCTTGGACCTTCTTAGATTACACATAGATATGGACACCTGGACATACTGGTCTGGAGTGGAGATATCTCCCCAACATGCCAGCATATCTTCTGGGATTTCCTGTGACCCAGTACAGGTGGGTGCCAACTTAACAAACGAGCTGGGCTCTCAGATCTCAAGCGCACTCTCAGAACGTGAACACCAATGGCACTTTGCATTTCCATCCTGTACATGCTCACAAGTGGAACTGGGCAGTAAAGTCTGCTAAGCCAGTTGGGCCTCAGCAGGAAAGCTTGCCTAGATGCCACTTGGGCTTTGATGCCCATTGCTGTAACCTATATCAATGCACGGTGAATAAAACAGGTTCATTCCAACCACTCCCTGCCACTATAGTTTGGAATTCCAGGGTGTAATTTGCTCCTTCCTGATCTCCCTGTTGGGATTTACATAAACAATTACCCATATCTCTTCCCACAGCTAGATGGTTAAAGACCTGTTAGAAAAATACATGGAAATCCTGTGCTGTGACCCACTTTAGGACTCTGGCAAGCAGAGAGAAAATATTGTGGTCCATATTAGAGTGAAATCGCTCTGGGTGGCGGGTCATATACAATGAGCATTTCACCACAAAACACTCGCACATTTCTGAGTGGCTGTCATACTTCCCAAGCATTGCAACTAAGATCAGAGTGGTTGAAATGGCAGGAGTGGAAGATTGCAATGAACATTTAACATTCATTCCTTCCAATACCACATCTTATCTGGATGAGAAGTACAGAAGTTTATCCAATTTCACACTGTAGTTCTGTCATAAATGGTCTGTCAACAACTTCTCTTCGAATGTCAGGGGCCAATGTCCTCTCATGCCCAGGGACCTGTGTGTTTTATTAAAAGAAACCTCTATTTCAGGACAGATCAAAGTGTTGGCAAAATCAATGCAAAGGGCAGAGCAGAAAGTAGGCAGTACATGCTCATCCAAACAGGCTGCACGGAGGTGAGAGCTGATCAATAAACCAACTATGATGTGTCATCATCCATCGCCATGGCCGTTAGGCCAAAATGCTGGTCACGACCTGCATGGTGCCCCTAGAGCAGGACGGATGGCCCAACTTCAGACACCATGTCCCCCTGTGGTTGACTCCTCGGGGAACATGAGTCAGGGCCCGCCGTAGTTATTCACTGTTAATCATGCAACATTAAGATTGGTGAAAAGTACATATGCATATATTTAACATTTCTGTTGCTAAATCTGTCATGCAGCTGACATTTCAATGAATGAATGATGTGAATCAGCAGTTTGGTAAAAAATGTACCTCATCTCACCATCAGTATATACAGTTCTGCATACAAAATACTGAAAAGCCTCATATGTCGCCCTGATAATGAAAGCAGAGGAGAAACATTCTAGTATGATTTTAATACCTCCAACTTATTACGTCAGAATCTTTAGATGCTGGCATTGTAGCGAGAGTTTACACAAACACATAAGGGACGCTAAGATTGAATAATTTTCAATGTTAATAATTAATGTTAGAATGAATCTGAATCGGCTTTTTCATAAATATCCCATCCCTAAATTGTGAGTTTACCATTACGGAGATAGCAGTCAAGCATGCTATTCTGATATATTCATCCCTTCTCTGTGAGTACAAGCCTCGAAACCCCAGCTGCATCACAATGATGTGACGATAGGTACTGTAATCCCCTTCCATAGCTCTTAATATAGCTCTCGTCATTAGTCTTAAAGCTGCTCTTCTTAATAAGCAAAGGCTGAGACAGCAAAAGTTACTATGGTGACCACAGTGGGCAGAAAAGCGATTTGGGCATAACTGTGGAATTTCTCCTTGAGTCCTGTAAAGAGCTTCATTACCATCAGAAGTGCTGTACTGCTCTGCCACTGAGAGCCTGAGCACTTTGAATATAAGGAAGTGAGGAGTCTCATGACTACCGGCTCAGTGTTGCCTCATCAGTGAACAATGACACTCAGACTGACTGAATTATTTAGGGGAAAAAAAATCTTATGTGACAGAACATTGCTTTGGGTTTTTGAAGTAACTACTAATGATTTTCAAATGAGCACATGAAATCAACAAGCTATGAGAATTACTAATATGACGCAAAATTATTTTAGATTAGATTCTTTGTAACTGGTTTCTGGCAAGTCACATATTTGCAGGATAATGCAATTTCAGGCTTGAAAAATGGCTTTTAATACCATCACAAGTGTGGCCTCTTTCATGTACCTGCAATTATAAAATGCTCTAAGCCATTTAGATCTTTACGTAACTTTTTAAATGCTGGTTTTAATGCTCTAGCATCTGACTCACTGATATACCTGTGCCATGTTGCAATCAAGTAATTGAACAAGATCTATATGTTATGTATAAGTCAGAGGTAGCTTTCTCTGAATCTTATTTAAAGTGAGCTGTGAGTGTTGCTCAGGAATCAGTCATCATTGCTCTAGCTTCTAGATTTGTGGGTCTGACTTTAGTTTGCTTATGTTTTATTTTTGGGTTTTAGTTAGGGTTGTCAGAATTGTCACCGGCTTGTGATTCAATGTGCCGTTGTGTTGTTTACAGAATTGTGGTTCTGGGTTGGCCGGCATCATATTTCAAAGTTCATGGTTCTGATTACCCGGCATCTTGTTTCTGCATCTGTGGTGTTGATTAGCCGCAGTTCCACAGCTGGTGAGCCAGGCAAATAGCATCTTGTTTTTAGGCTTGAGGTGGCCATCTTGTTTTTCTGCTTCAGCCCAGTGGTTTCAGGTATTATTGGCCAGAAAACCTGACATTGTGCATGAGTAGCCTGGTTCAGGATGCCCTGGTTGTGATAAAGACATGTACCGAGCATTCTGATTCCATGTTGTGACAGTAACACCAATGGGATACTGCACTAGGTCTGTTTTTACTAGCAAAATCATGGACCATCTGCAGGTCCCCGAGGGCCAGACTGGGAAACAGTCTAAATATCAGTAACGTTGCATTGTGGGAGATGCGTGTGTTGCCCTGCAAAGTATAAAGACAATACTGCAGACTAGCCTGGCTATTTATAAATTACTTAAAATTACCTTTAAATGGAAAACCATCTGTTCTGTGCAGGAGGAACATTACATATATCTAAAATTTGAATGAATGTTGTATAATGTAGGTTTTAAAATAAAACTAAACAATTATATTTTTAAATAAATATCTTTTTTTCAGTAGTAGCTCACTGTTCATTAGCATACATTTGCAACATCTCTTAGACAGGCCTTTTCAGCGGGGTAGGTACTAGTTCACACAGGTCAGTGAGTGAGTGCCAGTGACTGTGTTTGGGGCACCTCCAGCAAGCAGCATCACTGCATGTTGGAACTGCATCCCGGGCTCATGCTGCCTGTATAATGGAACCCGCAGGTGCAGTTTAATTGCGACGTCGCTCTCCTAAAGCAATCTGAATGCTGCAAGATTCTGGCTGATTGAGTCAGCCGTGCATATGGCTCTTTAGGCTGCATCACCCATCTGCAAAACCCAGGACATAACGATGTCTGCCTGCATGCTAGACACCGCCGGCTAGCCTCGTGCTACTGACCGGGGCATAGCATGGTATCTGTAGCACTGTTGGTCCTTTCCATTATCTACCCACTGTGCAAGAGCGCACTGATATCCAGATGGCTTCCCTTAAAGGCATTCATCAGGTTTGCATCCTCCCACAACTCAGAATACACTTTCACATGACAAATCTCACCACATGTAGCACATAATTACCAACAGAGCACAGAAAAAAAACCAGAAATCAACTAGCTGACACCTAAATGATGCAAAAGAGAGAGAATGAAGTAGAAGGTTACCAGAGAAAGGCAGCTCATGTTGAGACCTTTTTAAGGGCAATGGATTTTGAAAAGCTTAATTAGTGCACGGGTTCAAGTTACCCTTTAGCACTGTGTGGTAACCTTTGTTTGCATTGCAAACCTCCTGCTGTTAAATCAAGAATAAAAAAAAAATCACACTGAAAATTCCTTCTTTCTCGCTCCTATCTAATGATGAAAAGCCTCCGTCTGGATTAATACAGCCCTTCTCGTCATCATATTTTCTGTATTAGCCAAAGATAATAATTAATTTGTATTTTTAAAAGAGATTGGATTTTTTTTTTAGATTTCATTTCTCACATTAACTTGCAAGAATTTTAATCCCGACCAAATTAAAATTATCTGCTATAATTTGTATATCAATATTTTATGGGACCTTATTTCCTCCACCAGACCTATCTAAATAAAAAGGGTGCCACATCTAAAATTAATGAGCCACCCTGTTGAATAGACATATTCAAGGTGTTTTCAACTGTCAGCTTCCGTATGTCCCATTAAAGCTGCTGCTTTATGATGCAGAAAAGGACCTTCCATGGATCTTACTGTTTGCTACCAAATATGCCTCTACAAGATTAATATTCTGATGCAATTGTGGAGGACACAGACATTATCGGTTTCTGTAAGTGCTGAGACAATACTTATTTACAGCCTAAACCCTCACTTCCTTTCATATCCCCTCTTCTACAGTAACGTATTATCGTATATTTTTATTGTATATGATGTTCCTCCCCTCCCCCCCAAAAAAATAGAAATAGCAGTTATAAATATTTTTGTAATAAATATCATCTAAAACTTAAGTAAAATGAGTACAATTTGTCTGTAAAGGAGCTGCTATGTGTAAATGAGCTGTTAAAAATACTGAAAATGGTGCATCCAATCGGTTTTATGTACTGTCAAAATATGAATTCAGTGAAATGGTACATTCCATTAAACTGCAGTGTGCAGTTGGCCAAGGCAGAAGGAGAGGGGCGGGGTCCTCGTTCATGAGCGATGGCCTGAGGAGAGGAACTGCACAGGTAGCAATTGGAGCCAAACTTTGGGGCTTTTCCTCTCAGCCTAGCAATTTGAAAGACCCTGCCCTGTTATTTGTGTGTGTGTGTGTGTGTGTGTGTGTGTGTGTGTGTGTGTCTGCCTTGTGATGCATACTGTCTGAGGTAGGATCCAGGTGCATGATGGATGGATGGATGGATGGATAATATATGCATGTGCGTGTCTACATATTGACTGAGGATTGGAGGATTGGTAATTACATTACAGTCTTTTCCAAGGACCATAAATACATATCCATGTATGTCCGCGTGTTTGCCTGTCTAAAATTATGATTCCTCACATAAAGGTTTTGATTCAAGTAGAATGTTTAAAAGAGAGGACTGTATCCACAATTTTGTAGTTTCTCCATGGAACAACACTCAAGGTACCTGAGTACTTCGACATGGCCGACACGTGTACGGCGTACGATCAGTAACGAGGGTAACATAAGCTTTGCTAGAGGAATCACAGGTTGCTGTCGTATCTTTCCCAGCATTTAGTGATTCAGGCAAATGCCATCAGGAGGAATCAACATATGGCACATTTGCCAAGATTTAAATTCCAGTGAACCCTGAATGCCTTTAATTAAGCAGGATTGAAATGACGCTGTGAGTGATAAAAGGACCGTCAACACGGCACTGATGACGGTGTCACAGGACGGCTCTTCCTGTGTGTCAAAGCTTGCTCATCTCCCGTACTTGTTTTTTTTTTTTTTCCACCACACCTTTTTGAAAAGCTTGCGAAAATGATCCGGATGCTGATTCCAGAGCAATCTGTCTAAATCAGCCTCCATTTTCTTTGTGTCTTCTTTATAAATGCAGTCTCTTAACCTCTCCTTCTCTACAGGACATCTCCTGAGCTCCTGAGCTTGTGTGTCGTGATGGACGTTTCGCAAACTCTGCCAGTGTCCATCTTTTACCCTCTGACACACATTTGTGACAGCGACAGAGTCATTTACATAAAACAATGTTTCATCCATGGAACTTCACTGCGATTTCAGGCTGTGTGTCTGTACTGTATTCCTAAAGATATCTGATATTCCATCCCATTGCCAAAAAAATGAAAAGGAAGGTGACACTGGAAAATGTCACACTGCTAGTAAAACTAAAAGAGACAGTAAGACTAACGTGACTCTGCGTAAACCTCGGCAAATAGTGTGTTTAAATAAAAAAGAACTTGGAAAATGATATTGTTTATCAATGCCATCAGTTATTACTGCTCACACAAAGGTTTGCAGGTTCATGTGCTAACTCTTAAAGAAATGTATTAACCAAAAAAATTGAATTATCCAAAAATCAGTAAGAAAATACCACATTCATTTTCATAATGTAATGTACATTCAAAAAGAGATTTAGGTTGTTGACAACAGAAATGTACAGTATAGTTCTAAAGGAAGCCATTTGTCAGAAATGAAGTTGCTCAAAGTGCCTTCAGCACATAATTATTCTTGCACTTCAAAAGCCAATATGAAATGCATTTTGACAAAGGCTCCATGTAGCTGCCATCGCTACAGGATTTGCGTTTGTGGCCAGGGGAGTGCAAATAGTGTCGAAAATTCATTTCAACACACACACACACACACAGACGCACACAAATGCACGTTTCAAGCACCTGGCATTCAGCAATTTACCACGCTTGGCCTCAAGCTGAAGACCGCTTCCTGTATTACCCGCTAAATCAGATTTTAGTGTTACAATCCATGGAAGAAGCTAAATTCCAAACAAAGAAAATCACTAACCAGTCTCAGGTTTCCTACACTGTGGAGGGAGAGTGATAAAGCACTCGACAGGCGAAGCTACTTTGTCAGACACTTGGGGCTCTGTGTTTAACAGCCTGGCTGAATGTCAAAATGTGGAAAGCAGCGACTCCATAGAAAGGGAGGCTTTCTCAGCATTCCCTTGAACCCCAGCCAGTATTTCCAAAACCGATTCAATATTTTGACTAGTTTTGCAGTTGTTTTGTTTTACCTTTATGGATGTTAGCTGCCATATTACCTTTGTATCTTTAAATTAAGAATGACTAAAAACTTTAAATTATATGTCACTGATTACCATATTAATAATCTGATAAAATGACCACACACGTGGATGTCATTAAAATTGCCTTTCAGAAGCATGACAGACAGCACAGCTGTGGCTAAAGACTTCAACCTGCAAATGGAATGACACAAACTCACAATCACCCTGACCAAATTGGCAATAATGGTCAAAATATGTTACTCCTCTATATCATTTTTTGTTTTTTTTTCTCTGCAATCAAAATATTTGTCAGCCGAGTTGCAATGTAAATATTTTGCACTTGGGAATTTCACTGGTTTGCCAAAGCATGCAGTTCCCATTACATGTCCCACTGATGAGTGATGTGGATAATTGAATGTATTAGGAATGGTTAGTGGTTCATTTCATGCTCCAAAGACTGTCATTTGAGTTATTTAAACAGTAAAAAATTGGTGTATTTCTAACATCTCCGCAGGTATATCTCAGTTCCTGATTCCCTGTATAAGGGCTCACTATTTTGGTTATGCTTCAATAATAAATCTTAAAATATACATTACCCTCCACACTGAGATGTAACCCTGTTTTCCGTATTAAAAAAAAAAATGCATCGTAAATGACAGACTGGTCACATAACTGTTCTTTGTGTTAGCAATCTGAGTCATGTCTAAAGCTGCATGCTAATTTAGTGAGGTTAAGGGAAGATTTGAAAACAGCAGGTCAATGCTGGGAAGGGCTGGGGCACAGTGAAAAAAAACTGCCACCCGATGACTGGAAACAGTGGGGTGATAACAGACTCAACAACATAACAGCCTGTGGTTCTTAGAAAGGACAGACGTGAGAGAAACCTATTGGTTGAGAGCTAGTAAACAAATCCTGCCTTCATCTTTTCAGGTGTGGTACCTGCATAATTCATCTCAGAGACATATGCAGGATTAGACATGGACTCGCATGCAGAATACCTAATGCAGAATGTATTCGCCCCTTTGACCTCATAGCGTGTAGGTTTGACATACGGATCATGCTTCCCCATTGATAATCTTCAACACAATGCAGAAAATCAATTGGCATTTGATATGCATTCTATTCTCAGTTCTACAAATATATGTTTTCATATTAATGCTAAAAAATTCTGGTGAGAGGGGCTGTGAGGATCTGTGTAAATCTTCCTGGAGAATTTATCTTAGTCACAATCACAATACACAGTCTTATTCGATTTGCGTCATCTTTCAGTTCTTAAAATGATGAGTTGTGAGATTTTCTGGGCCACTGGAGACCATCTGAGTTCTACATTGATCAGCCTTAACTTTAAAACCACTGAAAGGTGACAGGTGAATGATATTGATTATCTCATTCCAATGGCACTTGTCAAAGTTGCCGTCATATATTAGGCTAGTGAACAGTCAGTTCTTGAAGTTGGTAAGGATCTGGAGAACTTTGACAAGGGCCAAATTGTGATGCATATAAGACTGGGTCAGAGCATCTCCAAAATGGCAGGTCTTGTGGGGTGTTCCTGTTATGCAGTGGTCATTACCCACCAAAGGTGGTCCAAGGAAGGCAAACCGGTGAACCAGCAATGGGGTCATAGGCACCCAAGGCTCACTGATGCACGTGGTGAGCACACGGCAGTCCATCTGGTCAGATCTGGTCAGAGAGCTACTGTAGCACAAATTGCTGAAAAGCTATTGCTGGCTATGATAGAGAGGTGTCAGAACACACAGTGCATCGCAGCTTGCTGTGCATGTGACTGCGTAGCCATAGACAGGTCAGAGCGCCCATGCTGACCCCTGTCCACCACTGAATGTGTCTACAATGGGCACATGAGCATCAGAGCTGGACCATGGACCAATGGAAGACCGTGGCCTCATCTGATGAGTCACGTTTTCTTTCACGTTATTTGGACAGCTGGCTGTGTGTGTGTCATTCATCTGGGGAAGAGATGGCACCAGGATACACTATGGGAAGAAGGTCAGCCGGTAGAGGCAGTATGCTGGTCTGGGCAATGTTCTGCTGGGAAACCTTGGGTCCTGGCATTCATGTGGATATTATTTTGATGCATACCACCTACCAAAACAATGTTGCAAATCAAGTACACCCCTTCATGGCAATGGCATAAAGCTTTTTAGTTAGCAAATTAGACTCTCCGCTAACTTTGAAAACTATTAGCGGACCAATTAGCTTCCACTAAATTTAGTTCTACTAACTGTAAATCTACTAAAAATTTTCGCAGGTAAAGTAAATAAAGTTTAAAGGTCAAAAACATTTGTAAACCCTAAAATCATATGTTTGTTGCTGTTTTTGTGAGCCTGAATGTCTGTCTGGTACACTGTTAGCTGAATATGTGTAAACACAAGACATGATTGGGCTTGTCAGATTGAAGATAGTCTGGGCTAAATGTAAGTGAATGAAGATAAAGCCAATTTAAACTGGGGTACCCTAAACTAAGCAAAAAACAGGGGCTTACAACACAAAGCAGGATTACTTGCTTAGCTGGATAACTTGTCGATTTTAAAGCACCCTAGTTGAAATGGACTTAATCTTTGTTCACTTACATTTAGTACAGACTACCTTAAATCTGACAAGTTATCTGGCTATGCAAGAAATCTTCTTTGTGATACAGGACCCTGCTCTGCGATGGGCTGGCCCCCTGTCCAGGGTTGTTCCCTGTATCGTGCCCGTTGCTTCCGGGATAGGCTCCGGACCCCCCGCGACCCAGTAGGATGAGCGGCTTGGAAAATGGATGGATGGATGGATACAGGACCCCAGTTGTATTTTCCAGCTTCTGATTGACAGAGCTATAGACCAGTAGAGCTGAAACCCTCCTTCCTAGTTCTGGATAAATGGCACCATGTTTGTAGTCCCAAAGCAGCTTCACTGAGGTCAAAATGTCAGCATGGGCAAGTTGCAAATTAGGGCTTCTCGAACAAAAATGCTTGTATCTTGTAAACAGAATACCATGGGAAAAAAAATTCAATGCAGATTTATTCCAGACTCTACAGAATCCAACGATACCCAATTGGGTAAGTCCTAAGTTTCCCTTGAGAATCACTCTAGTCCAACAGATGGGACTTCATTGTTAATCAGGTTAAAATTCTAGCTCTCTAGGTATGTTTTTACCAGTTTCAGAGCCTAAAACCAAACCAAAACTAAATCCATATAATAAAAGTTAGCAGTTATCATTAGCTTCCACTACATTTTTTTGCAGTTTACTGGTTATCAAAGCTATTTTTTCAGATAGCCATGCCCACCACTGCACAAGGGGGAGCGACACAATATTAATCACATGCTTTTAATGTTATGGCTGATTGGTGTGTGTGTCCTTCGGTGATTGCAATACTATCAAATAGCAGGGGAACATCACTGCACAAGGAGAACCTACACTACACCACTGCACAAGGGGGATCTACACTACACCACTGCCGTTTTTGTTCATTTTTTTAAATTCTAATGCAGTTTATTATTTATTTGATTTTCATGAATCAATCCAAAATCCGTCCTTAAATAGTCATTGACAGTAGTGCCCTTTCTTCCTGTATTGTGTGGTGACCATAGTGAATAGTAACATGCGATCACCATTATCCATATTCTTTTAGGTTTTCTTTCATTCTTTATGGGGAATGACTTGCAAAGACACGTAATGTAAATAATTTTGGTGTGCAGGGAATGTTTGGTTATTTGCATATTGTCCATTCTGCTGCAATAACTCCTCTGATGGGACTGTCACAGAGATACAAGTTTCTGTCCAGGCAACTCCTGGACTGTGCAGTGAAGAGAAGACGATTTTGATAAGCCTTCCTTATTTTCATAAAAACGCAGGGGAAAAAATGCATTCTGATAAGTATTATGAGAAACATTTACATATGCATATGCATGTGAATGTACAGAGAGGGTTTTATATAAACTGTCTATATATGTAGTTTCTGTACATATATACTATAAATACATAAGCATATATTTCAAAAAGTAAACATATGACATGTAATGTATACTTGTTTTATCTGAGAATAGTCAATGCTTCTAACTGTTAATCCATATAGGGGACTGTGTTTCATCACTACAGGATTAAAAAGAACCTAAGAGGTCAGATTTTACCACTCATTGGTTCCACCCTCAGCACAAGAAAAGCATGTGTAACTGTGGCAACTGTGACTGCTGAGAAGGGCAGAGAGGCACAGCTTGTGAAATGTGGATGAGTGCAGAATTCTAATACCAGAGGACCCTGCAGTCCTTTATGACAGTGTTTCCTAATCCGGTCCTTGGGGACCCACAGACAGTCCACATTTTTGCTCCCTCCCATTTCCCACTAGGGAGGTGAGAGGGAGCAAAAATGTAGACTGTCTGGCACGGAAGTGGGAGGGAGCGAAAATGCAGACTGTTCGTGGGTCCCTGAGGACTGGATTTGGAAACACTGCTTTACGAGACCCGGATGCGTTACAAAACATGGCTGACACACAAGTAAGATGGCACCTCACGGAGGAACTGAAAAGCCAGTATTGGAGCTGTCAGAGATCGATCTTCATTCTCATGTCTTAATTTTAATTCCATTCCTTTTATAAGTAGAATACTAAAAACAAATTCTGAAATTATATGGTATTTTTAGGCAGGAATGTGTAACAGATTGATATCCATACTGTGAAAACCCCTACACAGTGATACAATGTGCTGCTTTGTGGTTTTATTTAATACTTCAGTCTTTGTTGATTTTATGAAGACTTAGAAAGCCTAGATCTGTATTTAAAGTGCTACATCTTATGATTGCTTTTTTAACAGTGGCAACACATGTAACATGACAGAACATGACATGCAAGTACTAAATATGATTTTAAGACACCTAAGAGATTATCTGATACAAAAAACCTGTTCATAAGCATTAATTGGTAAGTAGACCATTGAGTTTTCGCCTTTTTATTAGACTTAAAAAAACAAACATCCTAACCTGCAGTAACAACTGGACAAGTGAAGTCCACACACATAAAACATTTTGATGAACATTTTGACTCAGTCATATTAACCTGCGGCATTCTTCCATTGCACCTGGCAACAAAAGGTGACACAGGAATTAAAAAAAAAACCTACTCAGATCAATAAACAGGACTGGAAACCAAGGTTTAGCCAGACGTACGCCAATACAGGTGCATACGGACACACATTTGGATAGTGTGTAGATGTGTCTGTATGTCTATCCTCGACCACAATCGTAATCATAAATATTAAAGACTTTGTCGAGCCTTCAGTGCTTTCTAAGCTGTGTCACCCTCCGTTTATTGATGTACTCAAATAATCAGAGCAATAATGTACCACACTTTGTATGTAATTCCATTTGTTTTTGATATAACAGCTTTATATAAATATTTTATTCAATATGTTGTATCAGTGTATACAATGAACACAAACTGTACAGTGCAGACAAACTGTTTGCATATATGTATGTAAAGTTAGCGGTACATACCAACAGTTCTTGATACATATAGCCTACCACATGCATTTCATCAGTGCCATCCTCTTTCCATGCAACAGATGAGACAAGACTGATTTTGAAATAAAACCCAAAGAACAGATAACAAGGACCCTTTTTTGCCAAGTTTGATTATGCTGGAAAAAAAAAGGTAATATTATGCATTAAAAGACCTTCACGCGTTAAACCCCATTACAGAAGACACTACCTAGACACACGATTAGGCAACAAATATTACAAAAATAAATAACCCTTCTTTCACCTGTCCGCTGGTCTGCAGGGCAAGTATAGCCCAGCATGTAGAGTTCAATGTTTAAAATAATCATTTGAAACATGTAGACAGTGCACACCAGCCTTAGATAAAATTAAAACATTAAAACCCTTTATGAATCGTACTGCATTGTATAATAGCATTAAAGTAGCTTTGTACAGACATATTGAATTATACATAATGTGCTTAACTGGCTCCTAGCTTAATGTTCTAATAAGGTCCAAAAATTAAAAATATTCAAATTAATCCCTTAATATATTTGCAATTTAGCTGTATTCCTTCAGTCTACTTTTATAACAACATCCTAACTCTTATTTAATAAAACTATTATGGAAACCATTAAAGCAACACATGTTTTATGTTAATCTGCTGACTCATTCAGATAATCCTCGATAAACTGTGAAAAGACGTTCAAATGATAACTGAGAACACGTGTGCAATGAACGAGTTTACGTTTGTACAGCAGCGAGCTGATTTAATTTGGAACTAAATGCCAATCTGACAGAACGACACTCTGCCCTCATCCTTGCATACTTTGGTCATTTTAGCACTAGCATGCATGTGGTTATTTTTATTTTGTTATATATTGTTTAGGCTATTAAAATGATCGGTAGCTAAACTCAGTATACGCTATAGTGCCAATACGTTAATGTAAAGGGCAAAATGCAGGTTATCTGGTTGGTTATCTTTTATATATGCCTTATAGGTTGCTAATGTATCGTCACAGTGAAAACGAAGAACAAAGAAAGATACAAGTTATGGATGTTGTTGCTGTGTATATGATTACTATCATTAATTTATTTAACGTCAAGGTCAAACACTTTGGTAATTTAAGGTTCAATTTCTGCAAAGTGGATTGAAAGAAAAAAGAACTATACTAAAGTGAAAATGCTACTAGTTTCCTGCTGAACATGAACGAATGATGAGGCACCTTTAACCCAGCAATGGCTGGGTACATGTTTTTGCATGCTGGGTTAGAGGTCTTCACAGGCACATGACAGGTCAATATGGGCAGTATGGACTCTGCATGCTGAGCTAGGAATCTCACCTCACACACATAATCATTTCCGGTTGGTAAAAAAAATAAAAAAGAAACAAAAAACAAAATCACATTTCTCTTGCTTCATACAGTGAACACATTTTAATCGTAACTCCTGCACTGCTGCTGCAAGAAGGAAACACAGCGCTAAGCCCTAATGTATCGGCAAACAGAAAGGGTAAGCGGCCAGTAACAGCATCTGCTTATATTCAGCTGTTTTCCACTTTGAAGAAGGCATTCCACAACGACTGCCGATCACATGACATGTCAGGTCTCCCCCCAGTCCACAGTCCAGAGGAACTATTGTAAGAGGCATCGAACCTCTGCAGAAGGCCTACAAGGCCTATAGGTATTCCTAGAGCCACGCTCTAAAGTAAAACTAAACGGAAAATAGAAATCAGGTTCCTATTTACCAGACGAGGCAAACGTCACCACAGGTGGAGTCAGAGTGTGATATGTGTACTTCGCGTGTGAAGAACCCCTCCTTCGCTGTCAGCCGTACTCACAATCAGCGCTCTGCTATTGCCAGTCACTGGAGGGATCTGCTGGCCCTCAGTGTGTGTGTATGTGTGTTTTTTTTTTGACCAGGAAATAAAGGTTCACACTGAGGTTGGTACGCTGCTTCTATTCCCTTGGTGTAGCAGCCAATGAGACTTTTCCATCCCAAAATTTTAGGACCGCCATCCTAAAAGCTCCTACAGACCCAGGCCACCTGTGGTGTATTATTTGTAATGTAATATCAGTGTTTGTGCGCGCGCGTGTGTGTGTGTCTGTGTCTTAGAAAATCGCACATAGCCCCTGCAAAATTCTCAAAGTATTTGACAAAGAGAAAGATTGATAGAAGAGAGATAGAAAGAGAAAGAGGAGGGAACATATTTGTAAAAAATAGATGACAGTCCATTTTAAGTATATCTGTACAGCATCTATCCAGAACACAGCTGGTGTACTGTGGTATAGAAAATAGATCTGAATTCAATGGAATCTGCTGGGACAGGGTTCGAATGGGGACTCAGGAGTGACCACCAGCAGGCAAGGTACTGTGTGAGACTGTGAATTATATCATTTTCATGGATTGTCACAGTTACAGAAAAGATTAAAAAGGCATTCCATATCTGGTAGGGTAATCCATGGCGGAGTGTGGCCAGCTGTCCAGGCATCTCCTCCTAGCGCCCTGGCCAAACTTCCAGGCAAATCCACTAGTGACGAGACTACGGAGAAAGGGCAAGGAGGTCGAATGGCCTGAGCCCGACCCGCAGATGAGCATGCTGGAGCCTAGCGGGGAGAGAGCCCGGCCCCGCAGATCCGGCTATGTCGTCTTGGCCGGCTTGCTGACTGGTTTCCCACCATTCATTACCACTGGCTCACTTGTGCTTTTGCTGCGCCGAAGCGCAGCCTTTGGGACGGTCTCTCCGACATCATGCAAAGATGGTTCCCTGTACATGGCAACTGAGGAGAGAGGACAGGGCAAGCGGGTTAGGGTTAGGGTTAGGGATAGGGTGAGGGTTAGGGTTAGGTCTACATGGGGAGCTGAATACACTGATGTTATAATAACCTAAAAAATTACCTGTTCTGATCAAATAAATACTTTTACATTACACATTTCTTCATTTGTGATATGTATAAATGGCTTTGTGTTATTTATTAATAAGGGTAATCTATCCCATATAAAATAATAATATAATATATGTCCATTTATCCACATTATAATCAACAGTTTAAAAGATATAAAGGTATTAAAAAGGTATTTCACTATCAGGACAGATTCAACGTAAAATCAATTTCCCTTCGTACAAGTTATCTATAATAGTGTGTTAGAATATAAAATGAGATATTGGTATAATGTATCTTAGTAGGTACATTGTACTTTGAAACATTGAGAAACAGATATGAGGTTTGTCTGTTGAAGATTTACAGAGCCTTGTGTAAAATGTAAGTCTAAATGCCAATAAATCAACCAGGGGCAAGACCAAAATGGCTAAAAGACTAATGTGTCTGTAATGTAAACACTGCTGTTCTGTTAATAGTTTTTGAGTGTACTTCACTGCAGGAGCATAGCCAGACCTTGTGCAATGGGGTGGCCAATCTAGACCCAGTAATTTTACTGGGGTGGCAATCCACTAGGCTACGTGCCGCTATCGACTGATCGACGAGTTGGGCAGCTCTGGTTTACAGAACTAAATGCTCCAGATTTCATTTTTATTTTTTTTTGCTGAAGGGGGGCCACATATTTACTATGGGGGCCATGGCCGCTCCTGCCCACCATCCCC
>JAODJU010000035.1:15376278-15387915 GCA_026776725.1 Gnathonemus echidnorhynchus | reverse complement strand
AGGTTACAGAGAGCACCAAATGTTAAGGACAGTACTGACAGTGAAGGTTACAGAGAGCACCAAATGTTAAGGACAGTACTGACAGTGAAGGTTACAGAGAGCACCAAATGTTAAGGACAGTGCTGACAGTGAAGGTTACAGAGATCACCAAATGTTAAGGACAGTACTGACACTGAAGATTACATAGAGCACCAAATGTTAAGGACAGTACTGACAGTGAAGGTTACAGACAGCACCAAATGTTAAGAACGGTACTGACACTGAAGGTTACAGAGAGCACTAAAGGTTAAGGACCGTACTGACACTGAATGTTAATATGTAGCGGTTTAGGGAATCCTACAGGTAGACAGGTTCATTTAAAAAGCTGGGTGATGGTTCATTTAACAAGATGATAACATAATCATTTTACATTGTGATCTGTAAGACTCTCTCATTGTCAGTTGGCCTCAGCCTGGACTATGGGCATCAAGAAGGCGTCCAACGTCAAAGTCGAAATATAAAATGAAAGCAGGAGTAACGGTCCGGCTTCAAAACACACATCCTGACCTGCTGCCACCCCAAAGACATCTTTAGGAACTGTAGCATCATTCAGAACTTTGGCCTGTTAGACAGGCTGCTTTCAGAATGAGACCGTGACCACATGAGGTGACTAGGTAACATGAGCCACTAATAAAAACAGCATGAATGCAGCTTTTTCCCATGTTACCAAAGCAACAAGCATTTCAAATACTGAACACGTTCCATTTGAAAGCAAATTGCCTGTACATTTCAGAAAGATGGGAAAAGGACATGCATGTTTACATGTGACTGACATAGTCGCTTTCACATTAATCTCTGCCTGGCACTGAATGACCTTATCACTGGTGGCACCTATAGATACAGTAACGATAGACAGTAACAAAACATACTCGCGACTTTCTGAAATACCAGAAAAGATCCGCCATTTGCCTTCAGCTTATACCTTATTATGATTCTGGCAGCTTATGTGTTGCGCATTACGTGACTAATGCCACAATAAAGTGCTTCGTTGTCACATATTGCATGTTTCAGAATACTTATTACCCCCTCCCCCAGATCTTGGTTAAAACACAGCACATTTCCAAATGATAGCCATCATTAGTCTTAGTTAAATCACTTTTGTCCGATCCTGACAACCACTCTGGGTTTGGCTGATGAAACAAAGACGGGAACCTAAGTGACACTTTGGGAATTATAATTGGAATTTAAACGAGATGAGATTGCTTTGCGTGCGCTGTGGCCAGCTGCATGTGGGTGTCTTAGAAAGCCCCCCAGGACCCTTTATTAAACATTCAGACACTGATTAACTCCTGAGAGATCAGTAAAGCTGGACAAAAGGTCTCCTGCAGAAGTGGTGATGACCACCAAGTGTCATTCCAACAATTAAGCACTATTAGTGAGTTGCTCCTTCGCTTTTTAATGGTACTTACACCCCAGATTCGAAATGCGGTGCGCTGACTTCAACAGTAATATTTTACTATACCTGTCATGTATTGCAAAGCTTGGGTCTATATTCAATGTTACTATTCATTTTCCATTTGCCAGTCTAGACCATTGAAAGCGTAACAGAAGACCTGCTGAAACAGTGACATAATGACTCTGTAATCACTACCGTGCAGGATACAGTGAAAACTGGCAGAGGCCTGGAAGAACTGGAGCTGCCCCCTGAACTCAGGTCCCCTCCTCCTGTTAATTGCACTTACTCTTATTAACATCTTGCCAAATTGGTCACTGAAATCATTTCATAGCAGGTCCAGTTTAAAGAAACAGCAGTGGACAAGTGTGTCTAAAAGCAAATCTTTTCCAGCTCTTTAAGACTGTACCCTTGTTAATTGATTAAACCTGTTTTTTTCTTTCTCTAGTCTGTAATGATCTAATGCCTTCTGGTCATATTCTACTTAATGGAAGCCATTTTCCTGCAACATTGATGAAATACAATAGAGACTGTGCTCAAATGGAACCAATCCATTTTCTAAGTGTATTATGGCAATGCACTGTTTTGCCTTCATGGTTGCCTGAATGACCTCGGTTAGGTAATTGTTTGGAGATCTATGCTGTCAGGTGAAGGATCTTGCTGGTTGACTGGTGAGAGTAATTAGATCATTTTGTATAATACTGGATGGAAAACCTCTGCCAGTATTTTCAGATTTTCAGCAGCATGCATTCAAATACAAATACATTAATTATAAGCAGTTATAGCACTTTTAAAGCAACACAAAGAAATTTCCTTTTTCAACCTGATTATCAGGGCAATAAGAATGGCAGCTGAGTTTTGGACTGTAGAACACTTCAGTATGCAAGGTAGGAATGTTTTTTAAGCAAATTGTAATGAGTGCAAAAGAATAATATGAAATTAATTTTAGGCTTTATGAAGTCCAAAAAATATGAGAAAAAGGGGGAAAAACACTGAGCTGATACCACAAATAACACATAAGATTATGTGTTTATACTGTATTTTATAAAAAATGCCAAATTTTGCGGTATTCAGGTTGCCGTCGACCGCAATTGGTTCCAGCTGAACGCTCATAAGTCGATTTGATCATAAGTTGGCCCTTTATTTTATATGCAAAACATATCTCATGTAAAATATACTGTATAATAAAATTATAGCAATGAATTAAGAAAATGGTGAAAAAAGCGGGAAAAAATGCCCAACAATATTACTTAAAGATGATAATCTTTAAAAAGCGGGAAAAAATGCCCAACAATATTACTTAAAGATGATAATCTTTAAGTAATATGGTTGGGCATTTTTTCCCGCTTTTTTCACCATTTTCTTAATTCATTGCTGCCGGCAGTTGGGGCAGAAGCACTCGCACGCTCACGCAGGGCAGCACACACGCTACCAGACGTGCCGCAGAATGGTCACATATTTGTGGTCACTGGAAGCTTGTGAAGCTGATCAGTCGTAAGTCGCATAGGCCGTAAGTCGACGGCGAACTGTAAATTTTACATGATGCAGAAAGAGAGACGTAAGAAATAGACTGACATGATGGAAGGGACACTTGATTGGGCCTCAAATTGAGAAAGTGTGGGGGTGGCAGGCGGCAGGAAGGCGAACCCAAAGCAGAGGATAACGGCCAGACAAAAGCTCTCATACCAGCTCCTCACTTCCTGTCCCACTAATTAATGAAATGCACCGGGTGGCATTATTTATTATACACGTCTGCACTTATCACTCCGGAATGACAATCTTCCTTAAACCTGTCTTCCTTATCAGGTGAACCCACAGCAAATACATGCATGTATATTCCTTTTGCGCTGGGTTGCCATAGTAACATAAGAGAGCTGCTGGAGTTGGCAATTATGCATTTTGTGAGCTGTATGAAGACAAATGTTTCACTTGTCTTGCCACAAAACCTATTTGAACAACTGACATGCTGCATTTTCTGAGGGACCAAAGAAAAATTGATGTAATATAATGGCACATGTCAGAAAGAATTATATTTACTTCAATAAAACCTAATTAATTTGAATTTTGCAGGATGAGGTATTGCGCTATTTGTGAAGAAATGCTCCTGATAATAGTGTTTTTAAACCACGCATATTCTGAATAAACCATAAGGATGTTTTAGAAGAAGACAGAGCTATTGTAGGAACTATTTATGAACATCTGTGAGTTTTTAGGTTACCACATGGCTAGCTTTTGCAATAGGAATTAAATTAACAGTGTGTACTTTAACAGACCTTTTCAGCTGCAACATTTTTTGCTGTTATCAAATGAGCCATAACCTCAAAGATAACTGCATGTGTGCAACTGACACACCAATTATATTCAAAATCCCAAGCAGTACTGAATCTACTTACATCGTTAATGTAAAACCACGGGCCAAACTCATGATTGTGTATAGGAACATGCAGAAAATCCCTGCCAATGTATTTTTTTCTTATAATTACCAGTATTGATCATAACCATATAAATATACAGCCAAAGGTCCCATGTTCTAAATATGCCAGGGAAAATGGACCCAGTCTAGCTCCAGTGGGTCACATCAAAGTAATTTCTCCTGTTTTGCGAATAGCGCAGCAAAACAGTCCAAGAGTCTGCATTCTTTTAACTGGCCATAACATCGGCTAGGAATCCAGTCATTTCAGATGCAAGAATGAGCGCTAACTCTCTATAAAAACAGATGCCAGCTCTGTAAAAGTCATCTTCTGGCAAAAAAAAAAACACATTTGATGTCAAGATAAGAAGAAGCCGAAATTTCATTGGTTAAAAATGAATGGAAAAGTCTGTTTGTGTTAATTTGACAAGATTACTGTGTTTGTATTTTATGGCTATGCTTCATCATAAATTATTTTACTTATCAGTGCATTAGTAGGTGTGTGTCACTTAGAGACAGGTTAGAGGGGACCATAATACATTTTTGCATATTTTAGATAAATTGCTTAAAAAAAACCTGCCACACTTGAACACATTTAATTAAAGTCAGCGCTTCAAACCTATAATGTGTTCTTCAGAAATTAAACTGTACAGAACTAGTTTTCTTTTCATTATTAGTTTGTTTTTCAAGAACAAGGCATCATTTTATTCTCTTTTAGAAGACATATTGATCACAGTGCAGTCCATAAATATTTGGACAGTGACTTTTTACATTTTTTTAATTGTCTCTATATTGCTCTCCTGCAGATTCTTTTTAAAATCAGACAATGACTAAAACTGAGTGTCAAATTTCAGCTTTACTTTGAAGGATTTTACATTCAAAATGAGCGAACAGTGTGGGCACTGTGTCTCTTTTTATGCGGTCTCCCAAATGAAGAGGGCCAAAAGAAATTTGAAAAATTAACATCCGCTAAAATTATATTAAATCACCATGTTTAATATTTGTTCAGAAATCCTTTGCAGTCGATGGCTGCATGGAGTCCACAGTTCATAGACATCAACCAGATGCTTAGATCTTTGACGGCGATGTTCTCTCTTTTGTTGCTCTGACTTAATGCTTGTCTTATTGTCCTTCCACATGATGGAGTTTTGTCATGTGACTTTTGATGTGTTCCCTTTAATAAGCAGGCAAGATGCTTCTGTACATTTCTACATTTGTGCGATTGCTACCATCAGCAGTGATATCAACAATGACAGTGAGCCAGGTCCACTGACAACTGCACATGTTCAAGGCATAAAACTGCCTTCACTATGCTGGATAGATGAGGCGGTACTTCACTATGCTGTATAGATGAGGTGGTACTTCACTATGCTGTATGGATGAGGCGGTACTTCACCATGCTGTATAGATGAGGGGGTTCTTCACTATGCTGTATAGATGAGGCGGTACTTCACCATGCTGTATAGATGAGGGGGTTCTTCACTATGCTGTATAGATGAGGTGGTACTTCACTATGCTGTATAGATGAGGTGATACTTCACTATGCTGTATGGATGAGGCGGTACTTCACTATGCTGTATAGATGAGGCGGTACTTCACTATGCTGTATAGATGAGGGGGTTCTTCACTATGCTGTATAGATGAAGGGGTACTTCACTATGCGGTTTAGATGAGGTGGTACTTCACTATGCTGTACAGATGAGGCAGTACTTCACTATGCTGTATAGATGAGGCAGTACTTCACATCATGAGCTGATCTTTTATTTCACCCTACTTTCCTCTTTCCATCATTCTGGAATGATAGTTGTCTGATCAGTCCATAACACTTTGTTCTAGCATTTTAATGTACTATTTTGTACCCTTGTCATCTTATTCTTAAGGCTTGCTAGGGGTTTGCATCTTGTGGTGAACCCTCTGATAATATGTTGGTGTAATCTCTCTTGGTGGTAATCTTTGATACATCTACTCTTATATCCGGAAGACAATGTTTCATCGGTTTAACAATTGTCAAAGGTTTTTTCTTCACCATAAACTATTCTTTTCTTATCTACTGCACTGGTCTTCCATGGTCTGCCAGGTTGTTTGTAAATGCTGAGCGCACCAGTGTGCTCTCACTTCTTAACAATGTGACAAACGTACAGTGCCCTTTACATTTATTTTCACCCCTTGTAAAGATCTGTAAAAAGGTTTAGAAAAAATCTACCTGAAGTAGCTTCATCTCACACTGAAAAAATTAGAAAAATCCAACCTTTCATTAAAATAAATTTATTCAAAGAAAACCAAAAAATAATTATTTTTAACAAAAACACATGTGCCACGATTATTGACATCCCTGGAAATTATAGTGAGCATGTAACTGAAACATGTTTCCCCTAAAATTTGTATATCTTTGAGTTGACTGGAGTGAATAGGAACCTTCAAGCTGTAATCCATGACTTCCAGATTAACTGGGGTAACAAATATGAGGTGACACAGAGGCCAAATTCCCTTAGTCATCCATCAACATGGGAAAGATAAGAGAACATACAAACCAAATGAGGGAGAAATGTGTTGCCCTTTATAAGTCAGGGATTGGGTATTAAAAAATAGCTACTTGCCTTAAAATGTCCATTTCTACTGTTGGGGCAATAATACAAAAGTGAACAACAACTGTAGCTGTTACAAACCTGCCTGGAAGAGGACCCAAGTTTATCTTCCCTCTACGTACAGTGAGGAAGATCCCCAAAAAATTATTAGACACAATGAACTTGGGAAAATGTAGGTAAACACCATACATTTTAACACCATACATGTTGTTAAAAACTGTATGAGAAGCTTACACTGTATGAGAAGCCTGAAGCCCATCGCTAGACTGGGAACAGATCAAAATTCAAAGTTTGATGACCACTGAATGTGCATCGCTATCATACAATCATAAAATTGAAAAATCCAAAGTCGAACCATTGTAAAGCAAAGAGCATCTGATCAGGACTACAGAGCCGAAACAACAGAAAAGTGTTTCTCTCCAAATAGTCTTGGACTGCACTGTAGACGATAAGCTTTACAGGACAGTGTCTGAGTTTAAAATTCTGTGATGTTTAAAGACGATTTCATTTTCATATAAACAAAGTAACTATGAAGCATTGAGTGTGCTTCTAAAACAAAGTCTGGGTGCATGTGTGTTTTAAGTATATATGTACTGTAGGTCTGTAGCTTGTATTAATTCAATATACAGTACTATCGGAGTGCTTAAATTTAGAGTACAAGGAGTTCTTTCTAAATTGTGAGCTTATACCTATGAATGTTTCAGATATGGTTGCATAAAGGAAAGCAACTTTTATATAGCTTAGAGGCAGTTGTGTGTGTTTTGTTTTTTTTTTTTGTTTTTTTTTTTTGCTTAAAAATATGTCAAGCGTGGTATATCAATCCTCTGAATGGATCCCCATTCTGTACCTCACGTGTCACAACAAGCAATTCACTAGAAATCCAAATTAAAAAAGGGATTCAAAGTCAACAGCCTCTCACAATAATCCAATAATTGTATGCATGACCTGCACTTTTTGGAAGTTACAGCATGGATAGCAACCAAAAGCAAGGGCCCATCGATATACTAAAGGGCTTATCAGCGTAAGACAAAAGGGAAGAACTCAATAAGTTAAATCTATGACCAAGGAAAGAAAAAAAATCAATTGATTTTGGAATCTTTACTTGTGACACCAAATGCACACCTTTGATAAATGCCACAGAGGCTGTTCCATCTAAATCAGTTGAATTACAATCTTCCCTGCTCTTATTTCCAAGGTTACCTTATATTAAAAAATAAGAATAAAGTGTAGCGCCTGTTGTAAGGCTAGTTCATTTTTCTCACTATGTCTTCATCCACCAGGATTTATCCCCTTGCTATCTGTCTTTATCACTGGATCAGTAAATATGCCTTTTAGGCCAGCAATCTGAAAGCAACACCAGTAAATAGAGAATGTGATGAAAGACAGAAACAATTTAAACAACATTTGAAGAATCATTCTGCTAAAAGGATATCTTTTTTACGTTAGACTTCTGCATGGTTGGAAGCCAGGCTGGATGAGTCTTCAGTAGTGTCTCCAGTGCACTAAAGATTGAGCCTTTTTCGGAAATTTGCAGCTGATTGGCTGTGGAACTCAAGGACACCTCATTTCAAAGGCATCTGAGGTGCCAGTTTGTTGCTAATGCACCGGAACAGTCACATGGTTTCCTCTGTGCTCAAGAGATGGAAAAGCTCTAGGATCCAGTTTACATCCATGACTGGAATGAATCCTATGCCAACACCCACTTCTGTGTTTTCAGCCTCAGTGCGTGCCGGTTTCCCAGAATCCATCACAAAAATATGCTTTGAAACCATGTTTGTAACTGACATGCAGCAGAACGATGGTGAGGTCATATATGCTTTCCTGCAACACATTTTGCGATGTGTCACCGATGAACTACATATTAACGGCTTGGGCAGTACTACCCGTACGCATAATACCAAGGCCCTGTACATAATCAATGCCGCCGCTGCCTGGAAGAGAAGAAAACACTGGCCCCACCTTGCTAAGACACATGGTACACATGGGGAAAAATTGTTTGTTGAGCAGTGAGTCTCACGGTGCAGAACATTGCTTTGTCGGGTAAAGGATTTGATAAACACATCATGCAGGGAAGGTGCCGTGGAGAGAGCAGGGATGCTCTGAGCCTAAGGCTACTGGCCAATGCCCACAGCAACCCGGCGGCTCAAAAGAACAAAGAGGTCGCACGCTTGGCTCCCGCGACCCCAGCCATCGCTGTACTCGGCCATATTCACGGTCGCCTGGCCCAGACTCCGTGGTTCGGGCTGATCTCTAATTTGGGGCTCGATGGGTGTTTAAGGACGTGGCCCCCTTGCAATACAGCTGTCACTTTCAATCTTGGAGAAGCCTTCCTAACAAGCTGACAAACTCTTCGTAAATAGGACTGCAGGCCACAGAGACCACGTATCGCAAACTCTGACAGCCTGTCTGCTTCCCAAATGCGGGGATCTTAAGAATTTGGCGTCCAATTATGGAACAATCAGATGAGACTAATGAGTTTATTATGATAATCTTTCCCACTTGCCCTTACAATCCCTCTGATTCATTAATATAAAAAAATCAAATCAGAACTCTCGATTAATAAAAAATGGATATAGGCAAATCAGCAGCTGTTGTCAAAACACACACACAATTTATTTCATACCAAACAAGATGGTATGACCCTTAGTGTATTTATCTCCAAATTATGAAATGAAACATGCAAACGCTATGAGGCTTCTACTGCTCAAATACGCAGCTTTTTGCCGGAACTTTCTGTTGTCAAAGACAGTCTGACGGCAGGTTTATTGCATCCGGCTGAATTGTCAATATGGATATAAGACTCAACACACGCAGAATTTAATGATAAAGCCACTCTATTGATGAGCTGGGGGGTTGATTTAAGGGTGCAGCCTTGTCTGACTCATGTATGAAGCAAGCAATCTTCCATGAAGAAATACTGACAAAGCAAGCTATATATCTTGATTTATCCCTAAACATAGAGAATATGATATATTGCAGGCTATGCTGTGTTAAGCAGGATTTATACACCTCAATATAACAGACAGCACACACAGGCATATGTTTTTATTTGTGCCAGGTGACTGATATATAACCCAGAACAACCCTTCAGATGGACTGTCATTTTTACAGAACAATATTCGAAAACCTTTCACATTAATGGCACCTTCATAATGCCTTCATTGTGCATTCATAGAACAGTCAGTGCACCTTCATAATGCATTCAGAGAACATTCATAAGCAGCATGTAAGTATACCGTAACATCCTAACATACATCAGCAGCTTTAATATACATTAATAACAAGCATTATACAGTATAATAACAAACACAATCACATTATGTTTGTTATTAATGTATATTAAAGTTGTTAAGGTATGTTAGGATATTAAGGTATACTTACAAGCTATTTATAAATGTTCTGTGAATACATAATGAATGCATTATGAAAGTGCAGTTTATGTAAAGGGTTACCCAATATTCACACAAGATATTGCTAGAAATGTCCTGAAAACAGATAGTCTGTATGCAATTTTATTTGTAAAATGCACATCTACAAGGTATTTTCAGAAGTAACCTACTAGACCAAATAATCCTTTTTTACTTTTTAACCCTTTTTAGTTTTCATTGCATTTCCATATCTTTTCTCAGTGTTTGCTCATTAACTGTTTGCTTAATTTGTGTGCATCAAAACCACAGCGTAACAGCTGCATTTTTTGATTCGATATTAGTGACATACAGCTTAGTTAAACGAGGCGTGTACTTGTTGTGTGTGTGAAAACAGAAAAAGGCAGAATGAAAAAGGGGCTGTGTGTTTCCTGTATCCTGCTAAGTACTATTTTTCATTTTTTTTTTCCCCCACACAATTCTTTCATCTTATAATGCTCTCCACAGGATCTGTGCTGTGAACTGCATCAGAGACTCAGTCAATTCGAGAGACTTGGTGACTCTAGATGACTCAGTGAGTCCTGGAGCTGAAAGGTCGCTGTGAGCAATGCTTGCTTGTAATGATCAAACACTGCAAATATGATGATGTCCTCTGTGATCCTCAGAACCAGTTTTGAAGAGATACTGTACATGCACTGACAGTACTGTGTCTGACAGTGGATACCACACCACTTCCCTTTAACACGGTGTTTCCCAGCCCGGTCCTCGGGAACCCCCAGACAATCCTCGTTTTATGTGGATCGTCTGGCAGGAATCAGAGAGAGACCAAAAATGTGGACTGTCTGGGGTTCGCCCGAGGCCTGGGTGGGGAAACACTGCTTTAACATCCCCTGGTTACCTGTACATATTTTAGCAGAGGTGGAAAGTTCAGGTTCAAAAAGTACAAATCCAGACCAAGATTTTGTTTCAACCGGCCAGTTGAACGTGATTCTTTATGCTCAACTGGCTGGTTGAAACAAAGTATTGGTCTGGATTTGTACTTTCTGAACCTGAACCCTCCACCTCTGCATTTTAGTGTACCATTAATGCAATTTTGGGAGATGGGGTATAGTGGATCACTTGTTAGCACCACTGCCTCACATCTCCGGGCTCGTGGGTTTAAATCCCACCCATCCTCCATGATTGCATGTTCTCCTTGTGTTATGTGGGTTTCCTCTGGGTACTCCGCTTTCCTCCTACAGTCCAGAGACAGTTTTGCAATTTCTGTGCACTCGTGCCTCTACATTTCCCATAGTGTGAGTGGGAGCCCTGTGAGAGGCTGGCTTCCTGCTCAGGATGTTTGCCTGCTTTGTTCTCTGTGCGGCTACAGATAGGCTCCAACAGAAGGCTACACGCCCTGCTCCCACACCCCCTTACTGGATGGTCGACTGAAGGATGAATGAAATAACTCTGTTTCAATACTTGTCTCTTCAGTCATTCTCACAAAATCAAACAAAATCTTCCTAATTTCCAGTATAATTTCACATAGAACACTTAGCTGTATGTTCTCAGGTCGATATAGTGAGACCCACAGAACGCTGTGATGGGAGAGGAATAGGTATTTTATAAAAGACATGGATGCAACAGGATTAATGAAAATATGGGGCTGTCATTTTGGCATGAGAAATCTGACACATGGTTGGGGCACAAATGTGCACTGAGACCGGGACAGCTTTCTGGGTCTGAGGACATTAATGGTGGTGAAAGAGTGCAAAAATCAACCATTTACTGTGCAGGAAATAGTCAAACGGATACAATTCTCCCAGTCATCTGATCCCCTCCAGAAAGAGCCACACCCTCCTGTAT
>JAODJU010000035.1:15341278-15371278 GCA_026776725.1 Gnathonemus echidnorhynchus | reverse complement strand
GCAAAAAAAAACAAGCTACTGTTTGCCTACAGTCCTGAACAATGAGGGGCGGCTGCGGAAATTGCAGGCTAGATCTTAAAAGGCTTTATTTTCTTTTTGGGGGTGTTTTAACTGCTGTTAAATTCAGCTGAAAGTACATCAGCATTAGCAGTTGAATTTAATGTGGGATATTGCTGTATTCAAATGGTACACGCAAAAAAAATGCACAGCAAAGTGAATTATATAAACTATACCAAATCTGCAGGGACAGCTGACAAATATATCTACAATTCTATTCATTTCCAGTCTTTAAATGTATTTTTTAAATCAATTTGGCTAAAAATGCCAATTATTAAAAGGCACTTAACTGCATCTGTATCGCAACTATCGCGGAATGAAAAGAACTGAACGCATTTGTCCATCACTGTTCATTAAAACAATATAATTTAGTCTCATGGAGGAGAGAGAATCCGGGGGCTGCAGTGGCAGGAATGTGTCCCCCCCTCAGCAGCATCCTGAGGGCTCTGAAGATCCTTTTGGGGGACACAGCCGCCACCCTGGTCCCCCAAATGCTCCGCATCTCCTTCGACGCTTTGTGTCCCCCAGGCCGGCACCCCACCCCACCCGGCTGCCCTTTCAGCGGGCACCCCCGTGTCTGTTCTGAAAACGGCGGCGAGCTGTTCCAGATTGAGGCTCCGATCACGGGCATTGATAAGCAGGAAGCCGGTTTGATTTGGGTTATTTATTCAAGGGCTCGTCCCTTATCTTCAGAAAGGCTGACTGCTGTAGAAATGGGCCATGAATCCTCAGAATGGGAGTGAATCATAACCCAGACGGACGGCGTTCGGGCTGGGGCTCTTCCCACAGCGGGTCCTCTAGCTCGCTGATAACTGACAGCAGCCAACGGCAGGCCCCTCACCCAGGGCTCCACAGCCATGAGCACGTTTAAGAGGAAAACTCAAGCAAACACCGCAACAAATGTCATGCAGGCCACGTGCTCTGCATCCACAACGGTCAGATCTCAGTGTTAATGCCCTTTTTAATATCGCCTGTACATACGAAATGCAGTATATATTGCTGTGCTGATCTAAGATGACAGTGAGGAGAAGTGCTCATAACCAGGCATAACATAACACCAATGACAGAAAATAATCTTCCAGATGTAGGTCCAGATGTAGATGTACTTGGTACCTTAGGTAAACACATAACTGAGGAAACTTACACAATGGCCATTTGCATACACCCAAAGTACTGTACATCCCTGAATGGCATTAAAATTCAATTAAAATAGCAAGCACAAATAAATAATGAAAACAATAAAATGTATATACCCACATACAGAATAAAATCTGGGGCTGAACACATTAAGAATTTTGTGACATTTTGGGAAAGTTTATTTCCTTTGGAAGTGAGCAATGGATTGCAAAAAACCTGGTGCATAAAACAATGCAGAGCCAAACAGAGCCGATCAGATAGCTTCACCCTCAGGCCCTTCATCAACAACCACTTTGGGAGGGCAGGGAACTCACCGACGTGTAGAGATGACCTTCTCCATTCATGGCAATGTATAACCCTGTCTTCACGGACTGTATGGCGACAACTCGAAGGCCAACAGGGATGAGGTTGAACAAAGCTATAGGAGGACACAAAGTGGTGGTCAGAAGGACAGACTGACTGCATGTCTCAGAGGCACATAAGCATATTTCAGGGCAATCGGCGAGGGCAATGCAAAATCCAGGCACGCGGGCGGATACCGCGAGGTAATGTGCTCCGCCAAGATTGGCTGGCAGCTTTAATGGACCTTTCCTCGGTCCGCAATGTGCTCTTTGCTTCCCGTTACGTAACGACAATTATTTGCTCCAGTGAGGAAATTACAGCCCTAGCAGCGACGTGAAGTGTGTCCACGCTGCTCATTTAAGCCTGACGACAGGGTAAACCCCCCTCGTGGCGCGCGCAGCGACCGAGCCGCGCTGCAGAGGGAGGGCTTGCGATCACGGCGCGCTCCCGAGTCCGTGACCAGACTGGACTGGGGGGGGGCGGCGACCGCGCCGTGGCCGCTGAACGCAGAGCAGGACTGGCGCTGGGCGCCCGGCTCTCCGTCTGCGCGGCGCAGCGAAATCAAATTAACGAGCTCACCCATAACACTTTGAAAGTGTAGCGGCTCTGGCTAATGACAGGCTTCCCCGCCCACACAGCAGCATGACGGGCCATTCTCACACTCTCAAAGGGTTTTCCTTCCTCTGCACCTGTTCCCTTGTCACATACGGTGGCACCTAGCAGTGCTGCCTGTCTCTCAAAGCTATCGCACTTTCTTGAGGAATTGTGGGCGTGTGGGAGAAAAAAAAACAAGATTTGTAGTGGCATAGATATAAAAAAAATTAGAAGTCTTTTCTACCATCTATGGTTTGTTTGTCACATTGCAGTGCCGTGTTTGCCGCTCATAACTTCAATATTCAATACGGGAATATTTAAATATAGCCTCTCTCTTACCAACAAATAGGAAGGGGGTATTTAAAAGCGTGCCAGCTCTTTTTTCCTAATTGCATGTTAAATCATTTGTAATTGTACGGTCTACGTGTACTTACTATATTTGGATCAGGGCTTATCGGCCCCAAATGCAGATGCAATTCCCCTAGTCTGCCCCTCATACTAAAAAGAACACATTCCTTTAAACTAATAGTACAGCAACATTATTTTCCGTGTCTTATCAAACATGCTGCCTCTCTGTATTTCTTTTCATTTAGAACATGAAGAAAACATACGGTGGGGAGACTCTCACGTAATCAAAACAAGCAAACTAAAGACCCAATTAACCCAATGATCTTGTGCTAAAATCCCGGTAAATTTTATTTATTTATTTTTTAAGTCGTACCACATTGTCCAAACAGAAAGTCAAAAAAAAAAAAAAAAAAAAACAAACTCACAAGAATTAGTGCTGTCATCCTTGGTCCCGTCCAGAGATCCATCTGGATTCATTTGCAAGTAGTATCCCTGTCTGCAGTATAACCTGGTCACTATTCCCTTGAGCTGGGGATCTGAGAGAGAAAGGGGGGGTGGGGGGGTGGAGTAAGAGGGGATCATAGTCTGGTCAGAAAGAAACTATCACAGTCCTACAAAAAAAAGTAAAATTTGTTTTTTTTAAAGATGTCCACCTGCTTGCATACTGTATAAAAAATGAAATAAACTTCACTAGTGACACAATTTAATAGCATACTAGTAGGTTTAAAAGTTTTTGCAAAAATGACTTCCATTCTTTTTGCATATTTCACATCTGAGATACATGCAGACAGTAAATTTAAAGGAATATTACCAAACAGCACACATAACTTATATGCAGTGCCAATTTAAAGGATATTAAGTGTGCAGCTACTCTTCCTGCTTTGGGCTCAGCAGTGCCCTCTTCAGGTTCATGGGAAAATAATCGGAAACGTTCATCTTCAATCCACCCATTTTCCACAACCAATTATCTAAAGACGGGTCATTATTAGCCTAGAGACTATCCTAGGAAGCAAAGGGAACAGGAGCTAGATGTACGTTCCAGTCCATCACAGAGGGGACAGGAACACACACACACACACACACACAGTTTTGTTATTATATCTTTGTGGGGACTCCCCATTCAAGACGATGGGGAAAACTCTAATCCAAACATGACGACCTTAACCCCTACCCAGCCCTAATCTTACCCATAAGTAACCAAACAAAATACAAGACTTTTGACATTTTTCATTTTTTGATTGCATTCACAGATCTTCGTGGGGACCTGAAAAAACAGTCCCCATAATGTCAAAATAACAGGCTTTTATATTACATTGTGGGGAACATTTGGTCCCCAAAATGTAATATAAACATAATCCACACACACAGACACACACACACACGTTTGTATTAATATCTTTGTGAGGACTGTCCTTGCATTTCTATGGGCAAAAGTCTAATCCCAAAGATGATGACCTTAACCCCTACCCAGCCATAACCTTAACCCTATGTAACCAAACAAAATACAAGACTTCTAGCATTTTACAGTTTTTTGATTGCATCCACTGATATTTACAAAACTGAACTTCCTCTTGTGGAGAAAATTTGGTCCCCACATCATCAAAGTAACAGGTTTTTATCACACTGGGGAACATTTGGTCCCCACAATGTAATATATACAGCAGTACATAATACACACACACTCACACACATAAACACACACAGATTAGTAATTATATTTTTCCATTTATTTCAAGGGGGGAAAATCATAATCCAGACATGACGACCTTAACCCTCACCCAGCCCTAACCTTAAGTAACCAAACAAAATATAGGACTTTTGGCATTTTTGTTTTTTGATTTCATTCACAGATCTTTGTGGGGACCTGAAAAATGGTCCTCACAATGTTAAAAAAAACAGGTATTTATTACATTGTGAGGAACATTTGGTGTCCACAATGTAATATAAACATAATCCACACACGCACCTGTAATCATATTTTTGTGGGGACCACTCATTCATTTCTATGGGAAGAAAGCTAATGCTAACTATGACAACCTTAACCCCTACCCAGCCCTAACCATGATTATAAGTAAACAAACAAAAATTTTAGTTTTCTGATTGCAGTCATGGAGTTTTAGAAAATTGATTTTTGATTTTGATTTTTTAAGGTAAAAAATGGGGGTATTCATCACGTTGTGGTGATATTTGGTCCACACACATGCACAGACACACACACACAGATATACAATTAGAGAGATCAGTGTAGAAACAAACACTTAATCTTATTTGGACAATGGCAATACAATTCAACATGGGAAGAACATGCAAATTTCATACACACATGGTGAGAGTGAGAAAAAAGGTTTGAGGTCATGTTTGTCTTTGATTATGTTTTAAAATTATGCACAAACACATATTGGCAATTGAACATCACTTTGGCATATTACAAACACACCCAATCAGCAATCAGCCCAATCGTGAATCTTGAATGCAGCAGCTGAGCTTTTACAGACTGCAAAGAATGTGTGTTTTTATTTGTAGGTATATTTACTTTGCGTCATTGCATCAGCATGGAGACCCTTATTAATGGGAAGTCAAGCATGACAAATATGTGCATCATATTGATAAAGATTTATTAAACATCACTTATATTGGGCAACGTTCTTTCTGCTGCCATAAAGCAGTGGGGGCAGTCTAAACAATGGCTTGTAAAACAGATTACAAGTTATAAAACTCTCAGGAGCTCCCATCCAGGTCATTTAGGACAGAATCAGCTGGCTGTGTATCACGGCATCCTGGTGTTTATAAGGGCCTGTGATTTTGAGTGACTAGGTTTGAGTGACTGAAAAAGAACCACCGTCCTCTGTTCCTCACAACACGACCGGCATGGCAAGTCCAGGTAAAAGACTTCCCCCGAATGTGGGAGAATGGTTTTTTACAGCTCTGTTTCCACCGAGGATGTCACCCTGACTTGTGAAAAAACATAAAAACGTTTGCATCATGTTGCCGCAGCAACGTCCAAACATAAGAGCAGCATCGAATTGGCATGACTGAATATACAACACTGACCAATACAGAATATAAATGTATTGTAAATGTTTAATGTTTAACGCCCCGTTTTATCGTTTTTATACTGTTACTCGTTAAAACGATCTAGGAGTTAAGCAACCAAGCATTTAAATTATACATTTCACTGAGGATGACTCTGTGTAGCTAATCACATTCTATTTGTATTTATTGGTAAAATTCTAGATTTCTCACTATTCTTCACAAATGCCTTGAGGTCATAATGGTGATGGAATATACTCATAGAGAAAAGACATTGGCTTACATTGGTGTTTCCTACTGGGCATCTTATATTGTTCCTCATTGTGCTTAATGATACTCTGATCGTTCTGTTTCTGATTCTGATTCCCTGAATGTGTGCAATCACAGCAGTAACGACAATATTTTCAGCTCTCCTTTAAGAGGCCAACGCCCTTCAGTCTGCCAGCTCACCTTCCCATCTCTGACATTTGTCGTTATCTCTGCCTCAGCTGAGACACAGCAGACATTCTGGGTTCTGGACAAGATGGCCATCGGCGGCTTAGTTCTGATGCTGCCGTTTTAAGAAAAACAGAGACACGGTACACAGCAGCAGAGCAGCCGTATGTCTGTCTCCTGTGTGTTTACCGAAATTGCGATAACCGTGCCTGACTTTATGGTGCTGGATCCAGTCGAGGTCATTCTGCTGAAAGCTTTTTTATTGATTCAGACAGATTTTCATGTTTAAGACGGCCATCCCACATAAAAGACCAGTGAGAATCCCGCAACAAGGCTTCAAAGATGACAAGCAAAGCTTTTTTCCTGACTGGGAACAGACTAACCGCCCACTGGCATGGAGGTGGCTGGGAGGTTTTTTTCCCTTAATCTCCCAAAAACACACACACACACACACTCCACACAAACACACACACATGTCGGGTAAACATATCTTCAAGGGGACCACTCATTCATTTCTATGGGAAAAATGCTAACGCTAACTATCTTAACCCTTACCCAGCCATAACCATAAGTAACCAAGCAAAATTCAAGAGTTTTTCTATTTTTAGTTGCAGTCACAGATTCTTATTACATTTCCCTTATGGGGACCAGGAGAAAAATGGGTATTCATCACATCGTGGGGACATTGTGTCCCCATAAGGTAAGGTATACCTGCTCATGTATGTGTGTGTGTGTGTGTGTGTGTGTGTATGCCTTAACAAATCAGTTCATATCATTCTATCAATAATACAGTATATTGTATGATTCTGTTTGAAAAACAATATATACAATATGCCATCAGCAACATCCATCATTTTCAAAATCCAATCAGCTTAACTGCCTATATTTTCTCCAAAAAGTACCATAAATACTAATCCATTTATCAACAGCACAGTACTTCAAATAGGCAGGTTTCACTTCAAGCGACACCCCACTTTTGACCTGAAAGGGGCTGACCCAAGATTAGAAAGCTCAGCACTTCAGGTTCAAACTCATTATTAAGGCTTATGCTGGACTTGGACACATATCATGCTAAAGCATAAGTGTATAGTTCACGTCCAAAATGGTAAAATCCAGGCCAAGATTTAGTTTCAACCAACCAGTTGAGTACTCCGTGACTGTGACACTTTATGCTCAACTGGTTGGTTGAAACAAAATCTTGGTCTGGATTTTTACTTTCTGGATCCGAATTAGCCAGCTCTGTGCTAAAGCAATCACTACTTGCATACAGAAGGAAACCCAACTATTTAATGAGCAGTGGTGGCTTAATGGTTAGGGAAGTGCACTTGTAATTGAAAGATTGCAGGTTTGAATCCCCAAGTAGCAAAGCACCACTGAGGTACCCTGAGCAAGGTACAGCCCCCAAGCACTGCTCCCCGGGTGCTGAATTAGCTGCCCCTGTTATGTCACATATGGGTTAAATGCAGAGGACACATTTCGTTGTTCTGCTGTGGTGTGTCAACAATGACCACTGATCACTAAATTCTAATGTGCATGCATTTATAAGACAACATTTGTTGATATCCCATTTACTTAGGCAGGAAGAAACAAGCGTTTCACAGATCCTTATCATTTGTTGTGTAACTGACAATAACATACCATATGTACCCTTAGATTATGATGCAATAGGTTTAGGGCAACAAGATAAATACTGCGAAGTGTGGTATTTGTGCTCCGGACTGAGTAAAAGACAAAAAGATTAAACTGAATTCAGTTGTTACAAAACAATATAAGATGAGTGCCTGCAGTTAATTTGGATGTCTGTATTTACTTACTGTTTTTATTTGTGAAGAAATGATGCAAATGGTGCCTGAGAAAGAGGTCAGAGTAGCTACATGTGTCTGTGTATGCTCTGAGAGAGGAAGAGGAGATTGCAGGGAACGCTGTAAGGCTAGAGCAAACAGGGGGAGGACAGGATTCAACAACAGCTCATAAAATGTTAGTGAGCGCCCTTGGTCATGAATCACCCTTCACCAGGTCTCTAAGTTTTCTTGTTGCCTTTCAATGCAGCATCAAAGAATGTCCTTCAGACTGAGGGAGAGGCTGAGACAGGGACACAAATGCATCTGACAACCGGTGTGAAGGCAAACCGCACCGACTACGGAATGTGCAACAGCCACAAACGGGGAACACCGGACGGGAGTAATCGGCAGTTTACGAAGTTCCCACTCAGCAGCATCTGAATGTGTTACTTTGTGAACAAGGCAAAGGGGGTGAAAAACACAGATTGCATTTCAGCCAAGCTGAAAAGGTACTTATGTCAGTGATGAAGACGACCTTCTCAGGCAGTGGTAGGTAATCTCATTCCAACCTGACAGTCGGTACTGGTCAATCAACATTGTAAATGCAAATAACAAATAATAATTTAGTATTATTCAAGATCTGTCAAAATAGTGAACATAAATGCATTCTATTTCGTTAATTTTATTTACAATTAAACAATGCACACAAAATATTTCATACAGAAGGGAAACACTGTAACAAAAGCAAAATATTGTTCAACAGCACATATCCTACACTAGAGCTTTGCAGTCTTGGTCCTAGTGACAGGCTGTGAATATTGGCTTTTGTTCCAAACTGCGCTCTTAATTAGTTTTGTTAGAGTTGTTGATTAAATGAATTACCCAATCCAAATGCCTTTAAACTGAATACATTTGGCAATGTGTTGATGACTTAGTCAAAGAATGAGTGAAATGGAAAAATTCCCCATAAAATAAATCTTATTCGCCTACATTATTTCTGATTCAATTAGTATTTAACAGCAAAATATGAAAACAAATGAGCGTACTAATTGCTTGTGCTCCCTTTATTTGAACATTTATTTACCCACAAAAAAACTGAATACATCTGTATTGACCTAAGGTAATAGTTAATGAAAACCTACCCAATTAACTGATATATTCTGTTTACAATAATTTGATCCATTCCAGCAATAACTCATTGAAGGCTGATTTATTAAGAAGAACACCAAGCACACTGGTTTTGTCTGTATAACACCATGTTGGTCAAGTTGCTAATCAGTAAGACATGGCACCAAAGTTCCCTATACGTTAAGTACAAAGTCTTAAATAACCAAGAATACTGCAATATGTTGCCGTTACATTATGTAGTTTGAAAACCAATCACAAGTGAACAATAACATATAATATTTAAATACTTCTGCTAACACGTATGATACGATACTGATGTCATTCTTATGTTCATTCTTTTGTTTTTTTGTGTCTTTGAAAGTATCTTATTTGAAAATTATGCAACAGTGTTGTGCAAAACCATAAACTGTAATGTACAGGGCCAGTGTGACAGCGTAGTCCAGAGTGCTCTATTTCAAACGGGTACGTTTCCCAGAAGCATACAGTAGTTGGTAAAAGTGTTAATTTACATGGAACTGTGCAACTGAATGGTTCCAACTATGTGAGCCGCTAACAGGAGCTTTTGGGAAACGTCCGACGCAGTAGGTGTAAGAGTAAAGAGGAAGACTAGAGAAAATGCAGTTTAAAATAGACAAGCAACCAGAAAGAACCATCCATGCAGTTCTGGTCAGTCATGTAACATTCCTTCAATTGAATTTTGAGCATAAAATTGCAATTAATTTGACATGAGAAAATCTACCCTCCTCACGTACTGTAAATGGCATGCTCTATGACACCCGCATGTGCACACAAAGGCAATAGCCTGCAAACCACATCAGAGGGGGGTTATTAAACGCTTATGCAATTTTAAAGAGGTCAGTTTTGTGGCTGCACAAAAATGACACACAGGAAATGTAATCTAGCCCCGACACAGACGCGTATCTGGGAAATGCCGTTCTGTTTGCTCTTCGCTGGTTCAGTGTAAGTCGAGACATCGTCTCTCAGAACACTTTCATTAACAGCTGTATATTAAGATTGAACGCTCCCTGAGGTTCAATTTTCCACAAAATCAATTTTCTCATACTATTGCTCACTGCCTATGGGCAGTGTCAATCATCTGTAATGGCTACCTTTGGCACACACTCACACGGGAGTGGTCACTGTCTAGCCTCACGCTAAAGGAAAGTATGATGCGTAATTCAAGGCATTCATTTGTTGGCTGTCATTACAGAGAAACTGGCAGGTCTAGAGGTACAGTACATACAGAAATGTGGACATGGAACATTTATCTCGGGAGCAGAGTGATTATACCAGCCATGGGGTGACTCTTTAGCTTGGGTACCACAGTCAAGTCACCAATTAAATGAAGAGGGCACTCTGCATCTAAAACAGCTTTCCAGTTCTCTCGTATCTTCAGGCAACTCTCCCCTAGTTCGGGATTCAACTTCTTGTAAAGGACTGAGGTGTAAAAGGTGAGAAAGTCACATGCTCAACATACACCCTTTGTTCTTAGCTTGTGAGATAGTCTGCAGCAAAATAATAATAATAATAATAATAATAATAACAACAACAGAAATATGGACGCTGCATCTGTTTGTGCTGATCAGAGCTGTGATTGAATTTAAAAATTTATGTCTGACCCCGATCGCAAATCTCCATTGAGCCCAGAGCTGGTTTTTGATGCTGTTCCCGACCCAAACATACTAAAACAATACTTGCAACAAAACTGTTTAATCACCGAGCCAAGTGATACATTTATTTCATGCTAATGTTTTTCTTAGAGAGACTGACTGGTTTGCCGTGTTTTGTATTTTCATATAAATGCAAATCATATTATTTTGTAAACAATTTCATAATAATTTCATTTATACATTTTGACTATGAATACCCTAATTATAATATATATAATAAAATGTATATATTATGTATATTTAATCTCATAGCATGGCAGAACAGAGAAACAGTGTATCTTATACATTGTAAATATATTGTAAATGAGCAGATTAACATCTGACTTAGAGATGTAACAATCAAGCTGAAGCTGAGTTGTCATCTTAAAGAGAACAGGAGCCCATGTAGAGGCACCACTGATGCCTGGGTTCACTGTGACACGTCTCCTATCCCCGTAGACAGGAGAGGTCCATCCTTAATAATGAATGTGGTCTTCTTTTCCCCGTCTGAAGCCAGACGAAGGGATCTGAAGGGATCTGCATCGGGGGGAAGCCTTTCCAAAGCATCAGGACTACCATCAGGCATGTGCCAGCTGCAGGCGTCAAGGTAACATGTGTCTGACCCAGTTTAGATGCTTCTGGAATGTGAGAGGGGCTTTTCCAGCCTTCGGAGGTTATTCCCATTCCTTCTGCATTACCATACAGTGTCTGGAAGTACTCAGTCACAGAACTCAGCTACTCCATCTATCATTTTAAACAATATAGCTTTTTTAATGTAAAGTGCTCTGGGGTAATCCCCTTTACAGGATGTTTTAAAAATATAAAGTCCATATAGTTCAATTCAGAAATGCTTTTTAATTTTTACAAGCTATTTTAGAAACTGCAGGGCTAGCATTGCATGACACTAATCATTTGGTAATCTTAAAATAATCTTAAAAATAATAAAATAAAATTTGCACTTGTTCTCCCACACAGGTGCAAATCATTCTGCTACCTCTGCATTGATTTTTTTCAACAGTTTTATAGCTTTTTATAGCTTTCCATATGTTAAAATCAGTTTTCTATGGATTGGTTTTGCAGACCAGAGAATAAGGAAACAGCAAATGTCCATACTTCATATAGTGCATAACAGTAAAAGACGACTGGTGGAACTGATGGATTCAGTATTTCTAAATGTTCTCCTATAAGACAGTGGTGGAAGTCCTGATTTAATGTAATCACCATTTTAAAAAGTCATCTGAGTAAACACCACAGTGAAATAACAAAGAGATGTTGCTTGTATAATATAGAAATGAAACTTGGTCAAATTAAAATAGAAAATAAATGCTGCTTATAGGACTGAATCAAGACTGATCACAAAAAAATGTGACAAGCGATGATCAGTGGTGCCTTTCTAACAATGAACCAAACATGACATTTAAACGCCTGTTAGCTTGTAATCATTTTCCGATAAAGGTTTTACGAAGTTTTAGTCTAGCAATCTTCCAAGACTCCTGTCATACCTGTAGCCCCCTCTGGGAGGACATGCGGAGGTGAGCACATACATATTCCATGAAATTGAATTGTGCATGGACAACCAGGTGAACTGAAAGGGCACATCTTCTCTGTGCCTCAGCTTGGGCCTAAAGATGGTACCAGTAAAGTCCACCCTTCGATATCTGTCACCATTCTTTTACACCTAGATGTTCTGAGTCGTTGGAAAACAACAGGTTATAGACTCAGAGGCTTCATAATTTCCTTGGACCAGTCTCGCTCTCACCAGGCAACACCGGCGGTCATCTGAATTTTCTCTGAAGCCCGGGTCGTTGGGCGTCCTCTTATTTGTCCTTCAGAAACAGCTAATTCAAGGGAATGGCTGAATATCAAATGGAACACAGCGAGAAGCCTGATCATGTGGTCTGAGGACTGCCTCGAAACTCATGGAGCTGGAGATGTGATTAAAAACCGGCGGGCTCCGTCACTGAAAGGTTATTAATAAGGCTGGTGGGATTTGCTGAAATGGGCCACACTAGGGGCTGTATCAGAGAAAGACATTGTTCCATAAGACAAGTTCATCCTTGACAGTCTTTAAGGTGGGGGGGGGTCTCAGTCATTTTGATTTTGCAGTTGCGACAGATTTAAGCACCCAGATGTGTACACGATTCCAGCCAATGATCTTTTTCATTTTGCTGAACTAGAGAGCAAGGTACACACCTATAATGTGTGTAGCTCTTTGACGAACACTCTCGGCTAGAACAGTCAGCAAGTACTGTCAGAGACACGGAGTGCAACCTCGCCTTCCCCGAAATAATGGAAATACCATGTTGGATTATAAACAATCAGAGTGCAGTAGGGGATAAAACGCTTAAGTGTTTCTTCCACTTCTGAAGTCTGAAAACAAGGGTTGCCCAGTCAGTGGGAATGTGGGAATGATATCATTGTGCTGTGTTCATTTTTGACAATAATGTCAATGATACATTTCTAACAAAGACTGATTGGATTGTATATCATGAGTCCTCCAGTTATGGTAAAGCTACCTAATCAGGTACACTATCCCCTTGGCTGTGACACTCTTCTCTTTCTATATCAGCATGAACCCCTAAAACAATAATTACTGTCATACCATGTTCCTTTCAGCTAACAACAAAAAAAAAATCACCTTCTGGAGATTCACACAGAATAAATTCTTTCGTACAGCCTATTACTTTTCCCATAAGTTACAACTAACAAAAGCACATAAGAAGCTTTTAGAACAAAAGATCTTTCGCTAGCCTAAGATTTTCTGAATCTCAGGAGGATAAAAAAACAATGATGAGGTATTAAACCCCCAGAGGAGCCGCAAACTAAACCAACACTCTTCTATTAGTTTGCCTTGTGGCACGATTAGCCCACAATCATCTGTGAAACCAGGACAAATAATCCATATTTCTATATACTCTACCAAATATTTTCATTGTCTCTTTGAAACAAGGTCATAGGAGATAAGGACCAATGTGTCAGCAGTGTCCCTCGAGCCATAATCACTGCAAATCTAATTCTAGGCGGCCCAGTGGCTCTGTTGAACCAGCTGACACACATAAGCATGTCAACGTTTTCCAGAGGTAAATAATGACTTCAGGTCCTCCTGGCATGTCTCTGTTTTACCTAACATGTACATGCCTTGGAAACATACTTGCTCTTACTCTTTTAACGGTTCACCTATTTATTGACTAGATGAGCATGAACAGTTTTCCAACGACATTTCCTGCCGTGGGCAAAAAAACGATTTGCTTTTTATACTACCTGATTTTTTTCAAAACACATGAACACACTGAGAAAAAAAATGCGAATCACAATAAAATGTTCCCAGATTCTTCTCTAATTTTTCATCATCTTACAGAACAAAACAGTAATACTACTAAAACTGACAGAATGCATTACATGGAAAAGTCTTTACTATCCTAATATAATCATAATATCTAATACAGCCATTAAAAAAAACTGTATTCCATTGTGCTTTGTTTTTGTTGGTCACCATGCATAGCATGGAGATTAACACAAAGATGTTCTACGTCACTGTTTGTACCTAGATGTTTTTACTGCAATATGCACTAGAAAACTTCAAAAGGCCAAATTTAACTATAAACAAATGTGTAAGACAACAGCACGGTTCTCACCACTGAAATGGAGTGAATTTGTTATTGGTGTGCAAATTATTGTCAGTCTGTTGATTTATTATCACAAAGACAAGTTAATTATTAATATACTTCCTACTGCTCCTCTTTGACACTGTGTGGTTACTGCCTGCAAAACAATCAAGTCAATAGTAGTAGTAGTAGAAATAAAATAATAATAATAATAATAACATCATATGGTGAATACATGCTAAGGTGTGTTTTCCTAATTACAGATGTTCAAACAGTAGCATACACCCTGCAACAAGTTGGAAACCTGCTGAAGGTGGGTTAACTGTATTCCGTAACCACTGGACATGCTTTTGTAATTGTAATCGTCGAGATTCTCATTAATTGATAAATCTTAGTTTCAATGTGCCATCGAATACCACTGACATATGCTGAGCAATCATCACAATGTGCCCAAACAAACAAACAACCACACAGATCTGTGTGTGTGTGTGTGTGTGTGTGTGTGTGTGTGTATATATATATATATATATATATATATATATATATATATATGATGAATGAAATAAATAAATAAATAGATGGTTGACGTTTACCTGTAACGCATAGACTTTTCCAGAAAAGAACACTAAGTCATCGAAAATAAGTGTCTGAAAGATGTTGTGACCATACTCGGTTTCCAAAAACGGTTTGGAACATGAATACATGAACGAATGGATGACTGAACTGACTAATCCATTATTATTTATTTTTATTTTATTTTTTTTTAAAAAGAAAAAAAAAAGGTAAACACTCTTCCAAACCAATGCAATTCATTCAAGACAAAAATGTTTCGCTTTCTCTGTTAAAAACGGATAAAGGTTCACATCTTCGGGATTCAATCGCAGAGAATCGACAGTTACACCTCTGCAAAAACCACAAGGTCAGTTAACTTCAATAACAGACGCAACAGGGCGAACCTCGCGGGTACCAACTAACTAACCCATATTCTGGTAAGCAATATCCTCATTAAACCTAGTAAGATTACTATCTCTAACAGTAATTGCATAAGCATTGCATGATTCAGATTCACAGTTATAAAATCCAGCAGTCATTATTTGACTCAACTCATTTGACCACGTTTCTGGAAATTGGAGACTGTAAATGAATACGCATTATATGGAGAACAGAGACCTTATGACCATTATATCAAAATGTTCTACTTTATTTAATGAATTATTAGACTGTGGTTTGGCGACTTGAACACGAAAAGCGCTCCGTTTGTAGTTAAAAGTGTGTGATACATTGTAATTACTGTGAAGTACGTGATTTCCACACCTTGTCTCCGTAGTCTTCTCTTCCTGAGGCCGAAGATTCTCACTTTGGAGAAGATGTCGACTAGGTTCCCGTTGCAGAGACCCTTGTTCTTACTGGGGCTTTTCCTCCTCCTATGGGTGGAGGGCCGGTTAATATTCTGCTCCCGAGCTTGTCTCTTTTGCCGGATTAAACCGCTGGCGATAGCCGCTGCCATGTCTCAAAAACACTGAACTGTTCAAAGCAGACGGCAGCACACACACACCCCGCCTCGTCTGTGCTCGGACCCGTGCACTAGCGTCCCATAGCCCTGCACGCGAAGCCCCTCGATCTACGAAAAATACAAATTTATATTTCTCGGCGAAGTCCACAGCCTACAGTTTAAAGGAGCTGCCAAGCGGCGTGTTTTCATCGTTTAAACATCCGTGCACACAAATGCAGTCTATGGTATTCAGGATATTACAGCCTTTTTTTATCGATTTTTTACAGGCAAAATCATCCCGTGTCAACAAGCGTCGCTCAAACTTCAAAAAAAAATGCAGATTGCAGACAAGTGTCCATTCGCCGCTTATAATGTTTAAAAAGCACCGACTCCCACAGACACGACAGGTAACCACACAGTCTAGTTCACGTAAAAAAATGTACTTCTTTACTTTTTCCGTTATATTTTCTTTCTTTTTTTGGACGATGGACAGAAATGGCCACCGCCTGAGACAGTAGTCAGGCAATAAAACAAAACAGAAAAAACAGAAGATCTTCGTGTGTTTTTTCCTTGAAGGACGACGGGTCGCCTCCCAGGTATGGATTTGCTATTGCGATGTTTCAGTTTCCACATTCGTGTGCTTTAAAGGCAATCGGAGACTTTCCTTAACGCTGACAAAAGGATTTCCATTTACCTTGACGCTGTCCATCATTTTGAGGAGTGGTTAGTACGATCGACGGGGCACTAGCAATTTTAATAATAACTTTCTATAATAGACGCTCATATTTACGAACCAAAAACTTCTACAAAATTAATGGGCTGTTTATTCTTAATATATTCCGATTATATTCCACTTTGTCCGGACCGAGAGCGTTGTCAATGATCCTCGTTTCCAGTATAAAAATATGAAATCGTACAATTGGTGGGGAAAAAAAACTAAAGCTGACCCAGGTCTTGTGAAGATGACGTCTGCCTATGACAGCACCGCACAAATAAATAAAGTTAAAGAAATCCCTAGCAATATCAATCAATAACAGTGTGCGAATCGCAGTCTCCTACCAGCCATCACAGAAATAATTGCAATATATTCTGCAAAACGGGAAACGCGGCAGCTACAGCAAACATAGTTGTCAGAGCATGGTCACAATTTTGCATTCAATTCCCGGCTCATTTCGCGCAACGTTAAAAAAGCACCAGCGTTTTGTTTCCATCGATAAATTCATGCATGCTGAACATCAACAAGTCATGTCAACTTCCACCTCTTTTTACCATCTACCTCGGAGGAGGAAAAAGCCCACCCTTCGGGAAGTGGCAGCTGCTCCACGGAAATCACTCTGCTGTGTGACTGTTTGCTGGGAGCCTGTAGTAAATCGCACGCTTCTGCAGGACACTTCGGCTGTACGAGGACTAACGCCCCCGCTGAAACGCGGACATAGACACGGGGACGCAGGATATGTTTAATTCTGCTGTTAAAGATGCAAGCGGCTCATTAAAACAGCCGCTAGATGCTGTCAGCAAGGTTTCTCATAAAATCCAGCTAATAGACTGTCATTAATCAGTACACTCTGCCACTAACCCTAATATTTTCTCTCTCTCTCTTTATGAAGTACTACATGCTTTTGTTTACCAAGCCTTATTAGTAAATACACAGAATTTTATTAAGTGTAACATGCAATTTCTAAAATAAAATTCTAAATGGAGCAGGGTTTTAGAATAACTGTTATTATGTTCTCAAAGCGGGGAGGGGGGGTGAAAGGGAAAACAAACTGAAAATGTTCATACTCTGGTGGATCATTTACTGAATCACATTAAATTCAGTACAGCGGTCGGCGCCCTTTGCTGAAGCCCCGCGCAACATTCCGGCCATTTCGACGCTTTTTACCTTTGACGTCTAAATTATTGGTCAATCCAATTAAACCAGGTAAAATATAAATGATATAGCACTTAAATGTGGATCTAAACCATTATCTGGCACTGCTTTATAATAACAATCACACTCGTGTGTGTGTGTCTGTGTGTGTGTGTGTGTGTCTCGAAAGCAGTGAAATAAGGAAGGGGTGGGTGATCCGTCCGTTTACAGTTCAATAAGGCGACATGGCGGTGCGATGTTTCACGTACAGACGAATTGCTGTGTGCTGGAGGCCCAACAAATCCGAGGCACAAAAGGAAAACTCACGGGAGCCACCTGCCGTTTGCGGTCGCCATAAAGCGCGCCTCCCTCCCCGTCCGCGGCGGAGAAATAGGCGTCGGGTTTAGGGAAATACATTTCAGACACATTCGATTATGTGTTTGGACTAGGATTCAAGTTTTTGCTTCTTTCCGTCACTGACAATAGACATTAAATATCAATTGTAAAAATATGTTTCATGTAAACAAAACGTTGAGACTGTGATATAAACTTGTACTGACAATATCCTATTTTTGCTCTACATTTAACTTTAAAGAATTGCCTGTATTTATTATTGATTTACTTTTTATTGTCAATCAAACAAATAGACTAACAACTGCCCATCATACAGAATATGGAAACGTATCACACAAAAAATGACTTTGCTTTGCCTTTTATGAAACTATCCATCCGCCAAACTATCAGCGAAGTGCCTTTTTCCGGCGCCCCGTAGTTTTCCCCAGTCGCTGCTTTTGGAAGGAAAAAGAAAAAGGGAAGGAAAAGGGAGGCTACGGGCTCCGGCGTTTACAGCTGCCGCCTGTAGCGGGCGCTGTCCCCCAAAAAGCGCTCACGATGTGACAGCTAAAGGCGAAGGGTTTCACTTCGGCTGTTGATGTCGCGGGTGTCGCCATTGTCATCCATGACATAGTATCACCCGCAATGTATGCATTTCATTATCGCCACGCTTGCTTAAAAAATCTGCAATACGTTAAAGCATATGGAAAATTCTATGTAGTTAAATGACTGAACCCCGTTATTTGAAAACTATATTAATCAAATAATATAGTGTAAACGTAAATCGATCGTTTTTAATATACAATAGCCTACATTACATCACAACATTCAAAATTAAAAGGATTTACACGTATCGCAATGGTCTTAATTAGACCGTCTCTCTTTTAGCATCAAACTAGGAAACTCATTAAGGGGATTTGTCTGGGTTCATTAATATGTATCCCAGACCCTTGGTTTAAAAAGATACAAACACTATGGTCTAAATATGACTCAAATGATGGCAACGGTTTACTGTAGGTATTTTGCAACGTACTATACAATTTGACAGCTTCAAATTATATTGACAACCAACGATAAAGGTAATATGGGAGTGCATCATAACAGAAGATTATTATCCGTTAAGTTCATTATCGACGCTGCTTAGCATATATTGGCAATTCAGCTCCAACAAACCACTGAAGGAAACCTGTATATGCGTATAATTGCTCATCCTGGTCTTGAACACCAAGAGGTGGGGGGAGGGGGGGTACTAGAGCCAATCTCAAGCTGCATACAGCATGAGGCTGAAGTGCACCTTGGACAGGATCCCAGTGCATCGCAGGTCTCGTGCACACACACATCACACAATTGCCTAATTGACTGTGGGATTAAGTCCACGTGACGCAGAGACAACGCGCAAACCCCACACACGCGGGGGGAGGGGGGGGGGCGGGATGAAAAACCCCTAACCACAGAGGCGCGAGGCAATAATGCTAATCAGGGAGACACCGCCACCCCTAGGATACACGCATGTCCCATAAAAATGAGCACGCTGCCAAAATTTTTAGAACCGACTTCAAAGTATTTGGTAACATTGATGGTATTACAAGGTACAATGAAGTAGAAAAAGAAAAGAACAGCATGTTATTCCCCCACTTTGAACTTCACTCAGGATTTTACTGATGGCTTAAGTTATTAAACTGGATTCGGCACCTATTCAGATTATGAAAGTACATGTCTTCTTTTATTTATATAAATGTATGTTACACTGTGTCGGATAACAGTTAAGTTGAATTAGATCTCATTTGTAGTGATAGGAGGGCGAATGCTTTGAAGCCCTCAGTCATGGGATTACTGTGCACTGACACTCAGTGGATGCTTTTAACTCACCTGTCAGTGGGTTAAAACAGCTGGTAACTGACTGCGCATGGTAATTTCACCTAGTCTATTTCAAAGCCCTCTTTCCTCTCTCACCACAGATAAGAGCTACTTCAGCTCAGAAACAAAATAATATCCAAGAAAGTTATAAAAGTACCAATTTCTACAGTAAGTGTGCATGTAACAAAAATATCCAAGCATAATGCATTTGTGGTACTTAAGTGTGTATTTTTACAGTTAAGATAAATTCCAGGGGGGTTAATAAGATGACTGGAAAATAACATCAAACTTTGATTTCTTCCAGACATTAATGAACAGTGCATGTACAGCATGCAGCAAGGGTAATTAATATATATACACACACATAGTTGGTGTGGTGGTGCAGTGGTTAGCACTGTCGACACCTCTGGGACCCGGGTTCGAGTCTCTGCCTGGGTTCCAGGTGTGTGGAGTTTGCAGGTTCTCCCCGTGTTGTTGCAGTGTTTCCTCCGGATTCTCCAGTTTCCCCCCACAGTCCAAAAACATGCTGGGGCTAATTGGAGTTGCTAACTTGCTGATAGGTGTGAATTGTGTGTGAACGTGCCCTGCGACGGGTCGCACTTTGGCTCAGAAAAAGAACAGAGAGATACAGACATAGACACCTTTAGAAGCACCACTCTGTTGGGTGCCTATGGTCACTAATATGATTCATTACATGTTCATTTAATTCCTTGAAAATAATGCTTTGTATGCCTTGAAGCTCTGTGGTCATACATCTCTAAATGGAATAAGGAAATCTAGCACTGTATAAATGGGACAGAGAATGCTGAGGTGGAAAAGCATCATCATTCAGCTGTAATAATGTCATCCTTAGAGAGGAAAGTCTATATATTACATCACAAAGGTTACGTGGCTCCCAGAACCTAATATGCAACTTCCTCAGGAGGGACACACAACTCTCATACGCCACCATAGCCGATTGAGAAGATCTAGGTGAAAAAAGTCATACTTTATACAGTAGTGTTAGACTTCTACTCAGCTAAAATAATCCATATAATGTAATAAGGAAGAATATCTATGCAGGGCGATGAACTGGGATACTTCCCTGCAATATTTTACAGGAGCTGTGGTTTCCAAAATTCACTGCACTGCCAATTTCTAAACACACCGAGTGACAAAAGAAGTTAAGCACCCAGAAGTAATGGTCCGATTTGGATGTAATTGGTACATGTGCAGACCAGCGATGGGTGTGTAAATGTTTCGATTTGCAAGGAGCTGGCAGGTCTAGTCAACAGCCACAGAGGACGCCTCATAGACGCATTAGACAGCATCATCAGCACTTGACGGAGTTTGATAGGGGTCGTATTGTGGGTTTGCATGAGGCCGGGTGTTTGTACCATGCAATTGCCCGGCATGTGGGGCGTGCAGATGTCAGTCGCCCGACGTTGGAACCAAAGGGCATGTGAGGGCACCTACACATCAGGAAGGTTCCGGTCACCCAGGAGAGACCAGACCAAGGGAGGACCATCGTATTGTACGCCAAGCATTATAGATCCTCATGACATCCTGCCATCCAGAGACAGTATTGGACTCCATACAACACCATGTGTCATCCTGCACCGTGTCTCGACAACTGGCATCAGCCAGACTACAGGTTCACCCTCCCATGCGTAGGCTGCTGTTAACACCAATGCAGAGACGGCTGTGTTTGGAGTGCTGCCGTAACCCGGTGGCATGGACTGATGACGAGTGGCATCGAACCAAGTCCAGCGATGAATCTCGGTTCTGCATTACCACAAATGACCATGTGTCTCAACTCAGACCCTGTGCCAGTCTGTAGGATCTCGAGGGCCAGTCACAACCGCTGTGGGCTGACATGACGCAGGGGAGGATACAATGGCTGTACGACTCCCATGTATCCAGGCCCGGGGGGGGTGGGGGGTGCCACACCCTACTGACATGGGACCTGCAGTGTACCCATACTGCCAACTCTGTTGTCTGTTTGACCTGACATTATAATCGTTGCGATACAGTCACATGACCTTTCACCACATGCAGATTCATTTCATTTCCAGCACTCCGTCTGGGCGCTTAACTTTTTTGTTACTGAGTGCATACTGCTTTAGTATTATATAGGAACTTTTATTCATAACAATGTAACACTTAAAATTAAAATGCTCCTCTAGTTATTTAAGGATTTAAGGATGATCAGGTAGTAATTAAGCTTCATATCACTGCTATTCCATATATATTCACAGTTCACTTCTCATACTGTTACAAAACCCTCCATAAAAATGAACCTCTCTGCCACAGCATACTGTGAACCGTGAGCTGAGTAGATCTTGCGCCAGATGCTAACAGGGTACAGTAAAATACACAATGAAAAGGCAAATATATATGTTACTAATATCACTTTTCCATGATTTCCTGCTGGGAGATTGTTGGAGAAGGTCCAAACCATGGTGCATCAATCATCAGAAGGATGTAGCGCATGTTATGTACAGTTAAAAGGTGCTTCTGTGTTGTGCTGATTGATGTGTACTTTGCTTCCAAAGGCACAAGCAGGGACGTATGTCGCAATGGACAGTGAGCAGACAGTCAAATTTTTCCGTCTTTTCCGTGCTCTGAATGGGAAAATTATTGGCGGAATATTAAACGCCACTAATTAGCCGCCTGTCTGATTATAAACTTGTGAAAAGGGGCATGTAAGCACTTCAGATGCGAGCGGCCGGGATGTTTAACATGCAAGAGGGGTTTTTGCATGTGAGAGAGCAAAATGCATTGGCCGGGAGAAGAGAGGAAGCCTGCAGACGGCTTGAACACATCGCTCCCTCTTTGATCCATCTCTAAGTACGCACATTCTCAAAGTGTTCTGTCAGCACAAGCACAATGGCACTCCTCTGAAGTCCAGGAACAGGCTGGAGGACCTTCTGAATATCAATTAGCCACAAATCCTGCTAACAGACACTTTTTTGTGCAGCCAGTGGTAGACGATGTGTGGGGGGCAGAAGGAGGGGCTTTTGCACAGGCAATCTCATTTTCTACTAAACCGAAATTAGTACTCAGTGTTTCAGAGAATCACCAGAGGATGTTTCATAATCGTATTTTCTCCCGTAATGCAGTTTAGGCTGAAAGGATGGAAGGCTTAAAATGCACCCAAGGTCATTTCTTTGTCATATACAGTGTCACAGGCAGCAGGTCAGTAGTAGGAGATGCTTCAGGTGTTCTCAGCACAGATGCGTCTTGAGATGCAAGAAGATTTCTTGAATGTCGTGAGGAATTCAGCAGAGAGGACATTCCTGCTGAATCGCTGATAATGTTTCTGAACTGTCTTGAGCATATAAGTCACAGCAAAAGAATAACCTCAACTCAGATGGAATTTCCAAATAGCCTAGAACCATAATCAAACATGACATCATAACCCACCTAGGCTCAAAACTGGCTAAGAATCTTTCCCAAAAACTCTTCATTGGCTTCTGCACAATCTTTAAGCCACACACACTGTGAGCCCAGTGCCCTATGCACGACAAGTCTGTAATGCCCCTTTATTAACAAAAAAAAAAAACTGCTCCTTTTCAGAACATAATGATGGATGATTTTAAAACGATTGGTGAACCACTTTCACATTGTGGGCGTCACTGTAGCTGAGAGCAATCAAAGACAGTTGTTATTAAATGCTGGGAGGCTGAAATGCTGCCCTCTGCTGGGAGCTTGTAAGCAATAGCTCTCACGGCAAAATCCAAGGGGAGCCTTGCCATCAGGGGGACCAGCACCGGGGGCAGGGAAATGAAGACGCAACCGCTAGCCAATCGCCAGCACGGATTCAGGGAGAGCACCAATCAGGATGAGCGGAGTGTAAACGTCTCAGCACTGAACAATCTGAACGGTAAAGGTCACACTGCTTATCACAGAGGCTGCATGGAAGTCAGAGTAGCCCCTCATCGGGGAGAGCAGAAGTACATCCACGCTAAACCCGATGCGACACAAAACCACCACAAAATCGCTTGGAAAACAAAACTTTCCAAACAGCAAAAGAAATCACAGGAAAGAACACTCTTCTGTCTGATTCTTTTTTGTTATTTCATAACACACCAGGAGTTATGCTACTTCAAACCCTGTTTAGGATAAAAGAAAAAAAAAAAACACTTCTTTCAGATGAACCGAGTCCATAAATGTGGGCAGCGTGATGTTTCTATTATTTCTGGACCTACAAAACGCAGGAGATAAAACATGGAGTGCTCCACAACAATAAAAATAAAGCACACAGCTCCGCATGTGTCTGTCAGGGATTACTTGTCACTGGAATCATCACGCGTCCAGGTTAATTTTACACAATATACTGTAGTTTGAGTTTTAAAATGATGGTGACGCTGATCCATATGCATCCAGCTAAATGATTTTACTTTATATATGGCAACAAGCCATTCTGTTTTCTGCAAACGCGCTAAAACATGCTGGCCGGAGCGATGGAGGGATGTCCGGTTTAACTTCGGTTTATAAATAGAAAGGCAGCTTCAGCAGCAGTCGAGGCGGGCTCTCGTCTCGGAAAGGGAAGCCGAGACCGGAGGCACCGCCGGCTTGGCGATGGCAGGGGCAGGAGCTGGCACCGGGCAGCGGGCACCGGGCGCCGCTTTCAGATGTGACTCCTTCACACCGTAGCTGTGAGACGTTGTGCCGCAGCCAAAGCATCCCATTCCAGACCCGGTGACTGTTCTGCTTTCATAAAGACAGAATCCTGTCCACCATCTGCGGTCTAAGTGGGAGCACTTTGGCTCGGGAAAAGGACAGAAATTACGTAAAGGGCTCACGGCACTAATCTCAGGGCATTATTAGAAACTTCCTCGCTTTTCACCAGCGACATGACGTCTGATTTTTATCAATCCAGCATCGTTTTAAAATACTTTAACTGTTACTCATAGCAGTGCTGCTGTACTTCGCTATTTTCAATGGATGAGTGGCAAGGGAAACAGCATTGAAATGCACTGGGTGATTAAAATGCAACATGCGTGGTATTTTTAATAGATGTTTCAGGGCTGATGCCATGAGACAGATGTCTAATATTAAAGGCAATTATTATCATCATAAACAGTTAAAAAGAAAAAAAAAAAACTTACACATAACATAAATGTTATCACTGTTCTGAATACAGAATAATGAAAAAATAATCTTTTCTACTAAACATACAAAATGTTAAAGTAAAGGTTTTAAATGGGCCGCAGAAAATAACAAGGATTTAAAGACGTTTTCTGCTTTTTTTTTCTTCCTCAGGACAACTCAGATGCCCCCAAGTGGCCTCAGGAGGCTACTACATATTCGATGGGTGGCGATAACCATTCAGGCCAACAGCCGTAACCCTACAGACACGTCAGAGGCGCTGCTCTTCCCCGCAATGCCTGACGGGTCTCACCTCCAGATTTGGTGAAATTCTGTGTATACAGCCATTTTCTAAATAAAAAAAAAGACTTAATAACTGAACAGTCTCTGACAATTTCATCAGAATGACTAACGACTGACGACTACCCTGGATGCGCACTTTGGTACCAGGTTTTCCATAAAAGAGAGTAATGTCTCCAGCATCTAGTTTCCTCTAGTCAAAACATGAGCTATTGGCTCATTAAGCTACAACACGAAACATTTCTTTTTTATTCCTGTAGTTTCGCATTACCAAAAAAAGATACTTTCACAGTACAAAGTTTTACTGTTTCAGTCATGTTCACAGCGGAAGCCCGAGGGAGGATTTAAAAAAAAACAGATTCAAATCTACACCTAGGAATATCACAAATATCTCAAGAACCACAAGTTCACTCCACAAAGCATCCAATCTGCCTTCACTTCTCCCCTCTCAGGTTTTGCTATCACCCAATGACCAATCCCTGTGGAGGGACTGCCAGCCAATGATGAACACCGAAATATTACAAAATGTTCACTCACAGCCAACCAGACCATAAGTCCAGATGGAAGTGTACTGATTAGTGAGCATAAATACATGCACTGTTTGACTGCTTTTTAAACTATACAGCATACATACAAATAGTCCACAATTCCAATATTTACTCCTATGAAAAGTGACCGCCAATAATGTACCCATAAATTTATGATGCTCAGCGGTCCATGGCCAGTTTACAGTGCCAGCGTGGCGGACAGGAGAAAGAGTGATGAAGGATATCTGGGAGAATAATGGAGGAAGACTCCACCACATGGGTGAGATTCTTATTTTTCTGTTTCTTTCAGTTTTACAGGTTTTTAGTTCACTGCTTCTATTGGCCTTTGACTCCCTCAATTTGTCTGCATCTCCCCAGCTGTCCTTCTCTAGTGGCTCAACTGCACCTCTCACCTGCTATAAAATCAAACATAAAAGCAAAAAAGCCATAAAGTCTCCCAGTAACCAACCAATATACCCATTTATTTGTATGTTAATTAAGTGAGCTGGTGGTGAATTTTAGCTAGTATGTGGAATGGCCAGGGAGCTCTCTGAGCTCTGGAAACTGAAGCGATGTTCTTCTAGTCATCCAAGAAAATTGTAGGAATTTTTTGGAGAACAGAAGAAATGTTTTCTTCCAGACTGGAAAAAAATGTCCATGTTATTGTAGTTTATTGTTCTCAGTTCATTGAAGACACCAGGAGGGAGAGACATACATTACAGAGAAGTTAATATTTCAGAACAGAAGATGCATAAAGGGTGGTGCTTTACAATACTCATTTTACCCTGCAGGGTTTATATAAACGATACACTTTAAATAAGATATTATAAGATAATATTTTATTAATCTCAGGAGGATATCTTTTACAGTTAAGTATTGTACTAGAGCCAAAATTCAAATTATTTTTATCATCAAGAAAAGAAAAAGATATTTGCAGATTTGACTCAACATTCATAATCTATTGCAGCCAGTTCTTTCATTTGCATCTGTTGTGCTATAAGTGCAAAGTAAATGGATGATTGATTAGCCTCATAGGCCATATGAAATACTACAGACACCCACCCAGAGATTAAGGAAGTGCTGAACGCAGGACTTTTCTCTGTTTTAAGAGCAGTATTCTTGTATCATCATTTCTATTAAAATTATAGGTCAGAATGTCTTTCAAGAATGAAATGTGACCTTTCATCATTGAAATGGATGTTTAAATATATATTAAAAACCTTTCAGAATGTATAGAACATATACATAAATGTGAATAAGTGATGCGTTTATAAACGTAATACAATGCTATGATGAAAATTTAAATGTCATGGAGCAAAGCGGATGTTTTGACATAAAGGAGCAGATGCAACCAGCCTTACAAAGGAAACTCTGCAACTGTATTTCTGGGTTATGACAGTAGGTGGCAATAGAAAGGGACAAAAGGATACAGATCAAAGGAACCGCATGACAGAGACACAAACACCAGACTCATCTGCAGTCATGTGCATATGGAAGTTTCCCTCATTCTGTACCCATCCCAAAACACCCCCCCCCCCCCCCAAAAAAAAAATGTGATCATCTGGTTGTTGCACGATATTTACAGAAAACAGCTATACAAGAATGTTGTATAGTCACTACTGTTTGCTAGACTGTAACACTTAAAAATCACTTGCTTCAATCTATTCTAAAAAATGTACAAAAATGTTTAAAAAAATAAGTTCATTGGAATTTTTTACTTTTATGTTGTTTTATTTATAATAGCGCTGTATTTTTCAATCCTATTTTTAAACCAAATATCCACATATGACAAATTTCACGGCAGATACTTAAAGGGGAAATTCTACCTAAAAATGCAAGTTTGTTTTGTTGATGGCCAAACAATGATCTAAGTAATTCATATACATTTTTGTTACATACAACCCCTGCAACATATATTTTCCTTGTGAATCACTGTCATTAAGCACCAATCTCTTGTTTTTACTGAACCCTTGAAGTAAGGAGAAAGACAAAAAATGTACAAAAAATACCCACTGGAAGAGTATATAAGAGCCCAAAAGGTTTTTTAAAAACAAGGGAAACACACACACACAGACACATACACATTTGTATTCATATCTTTGTGGGGAATCTCCATTAATTTCCGTGGGAAAAACCTTATTCGACGACCTTAACCCTAACCCAGACCTAACCTTAACCATAAGGAACCAAACAGAATACAAGACTTTTAGTCTTTTATTGCAGTCACAGATTTGTAAGGACTATATATATATATACACACACAATATATTCATTACCCCCCACCCCCACAGGGGCTAATAGTATCAATTACAAACATAAGGATTAAGTGCACACCACACCGTGCTATGGTATATAGATATCATTACATTTTTCTCACACCCCACAGCATGTTCTCAATCACGTTCTTATGCTTGTGGTTTAAACAGAAGTATAAAATACTCAAGAGTTTAGCTGAGTAAATCATGGTGAAGGACAAACCATAAATTAAGCAGAACAGAATGCATGAGTAACTTTCCAGGGATTCTCCAGTGGAAGTAATCCGTTACGAGGCACAGCCGGAGAGTTTCTGAGTCCAAAGGGCGACACAGGGCCAGCATTTTTCCATTCCAACAGGTCTGGCGAGCCAACACAGAAACCTGGGGTATCCATCTATCAGGAAGGGGGGTTTTCCTATCGCCAGGCAGATCTGCTGAGTCATAAGCAGCCACCCACGCCCCCCCCCCCCACCACTCCCTGCACACTCCCCAGCTCTGCCTTAATTGATAAAGCTGACCGAACATATCCAGCGTTGCTAGGTAACAGGCTGGCATGTTCCTTGAAGGAATCTCCAGGCGTCACACTGGGACGGCTGCCACAGGTGCGTGACAGACACCTACAGGCGCCCTGGCAGCGGAGCTGGACATGTCACATCTCTGCTTTCCAAGTCCAGCAGCAGGAGCCTGACACTCAGAGGCGGCTGCCGTAATCCTTCAGCATGCTTTGGTGCTGAGCCCAGCCCATATAGGATTATGGGTAATATTAAAGTTGCAACTTCCTAATGTCATAAAATCCGCAGCCACATTTTACATGCATATGAGGAACAGGAATTGCTTCAGCTTAATATATGATGCAATGTTGAAACTGTATATTTTATATATTTTTTCATAGTTCCTTCATAGTTTTGAGGTAAGTTGCTGAGTGTAGCAGAGCTATATATCTTTATCGTGTATGTATGTTTACATGACTGCTCTATAGCCATCCATCCATCCATCCATCCATCCATCTTCTAAACCAGTGTTTCTCAGCCTGGCCCTCGGGGCTCCCAGACGTCCGTGTTTTTGCTCCCGAGGACCGGGTCGAGAAACACTGCTCTAAACACAAACCATTCTTCAGATGCACTGAAATTGACAAGTGGAAGGCAGAGTGAGATCATTCCCAACAAGCTCAACAGCACAGCTACGGACATTTCTAACTTCATGTGCTGTGCAATGGGGAAAGTTCTTTTTAGAAGCATCTTCACATATAGAAAACCATGGCTATAATAACCAGTATTTAACTTAAGCTAAGTAAATATTAATATTAACATTTATTTTTTAGAATTTGTATATTATCAGTGTTCTTTTATATATTGTATTTTGTTTAATATTGATTTGCAGGTTGAAAAATTTTTGTTAATGTTGTGATGTCAACCGTTGCTAATATTGTTTGCGCTAATAGAAAAAGTCTTAAAACATTATAATTAACTATAGAAATAACCAAACACTGGGAATGAGGCACCGGAAGGTCTTGCCCATTGCTGAGAGCTCACACCTGCGGTGAAGACTTGTTTGCTAAGTAATACAAATGCTTTTCCCAAATGTATAAACAGCCACTTCAAGTGTTTTTGAGAACATAAAAAGGTCATTTAGTTAGGTACTCAAATAAAATTCATTTACTTAGGTACTTATGCAATTCACAGCAAGAGGGATTTCATGTTTCATAGGAGCTTCAGAGACCCGATTATAGGCTCCAGTTCCTATTTCTAGGGATCTACCCATTTCTCCTGATCCAGCCGATCAAGCAGACTGAGTATCTGGATCAAATATGTTGAGTTGGAACTGAACTCTTCAGGAAGATACGTTTCCAGAAACTGGGCTGGAGAATACTGGTGCAATGCCACCATCATACACTGCATCTCATAATACATCTTTAAAATGGTTCATTTTGATACAGTAGCTTGAAACTTTGTACAATGTATCACTGTAGGTATCTAAAGTGTCACAGGATTGCGGACAGTCTAATTGCTATCTATTTAGCTAGCATTTAACATTTTGTGTTTAGGTGGCTAAATTAGCTACTGCGGTAAATTGCTATCTACCTAACGATTCAATTTTATATTAACAAGAGATAATTCTCTTTATGGGGGCAGCATGGTGGTGCAGTGGTTAGCACTGTTGCCTCACACCTCTGGGACCCGGGTTCGAGTCTCCGCCTGGGTCACATGT
>JAODJU010000035.1:15328496-15341178 GCA_026776725.1 Gnathonemus echidnorhynchus | reverse complement strand
AGTTCCTAAATTGCCCATAGGTGTGCATGTGTGAGTGAATGGTGTGTGAGTGTGCCCTGTGATGGGCTGGCCCCCTGGCCAGGGTTGTTCCCTGCCTCGTGCCCATTGCTTCCAGGATGGGCTCCGGACCCCCCGCAACCCAGTAGGATAAGCAGCTTGGAAAATGGATGGATAATTCTCTTTATTTTCAGAGCCATTCTCCATTACTGTATATGCATTACTGACTCCTTTTTCCTAAATACCATGCCCACAGAGTTTGACTGATTTTCTCTTTCTTTGTTTGCTTGTTTTTTTTTAAAGTAAAGGGTTTGTTGGGACATCTCAAGAAAATATGATGCAGATGATGCAGATTCATCTACATGACAGCGTATGGCTTGAGGGCACAAGGAATGTTCTTGATGGGTTTACCACTGCTTTGGGGGTGTCATTTAGGCTGATTTACACCCAAGATATTGAGCATCGAAAAGAATGGAGGTACGTGCTAAAAAGAACCCCGACAATGAGGGCTAGTCGACTTTTGCAGTAGTTTGGTAATATGACAGTTCTAAAGCTGAGTTCAGTATTAGTTTTTAGGCTGCCTTTTTACTGGCTTTTACACGTCAAAGAGGCTTTATGTTCTAGGAATTTTACCTTTGGCAAGTTGTACGAGTTAATGTTGTGTTTAGGAGGCCTGCTTTTTATATTTTCAAGGCATTTCTACCTCAGAGTAGTTCTTCATTTGAACATTTGAAATTGTTTATTTCAAGGGCTTTATGCTGATGGCATTTTAAGTCGTAGAGTTTATGCTGAAATAAATATACTGACCATGTAAAGATAGTAAAGATTATGATGTAAACATATCAAAACCACTGACTAAAAGGTATTGCTGAAGTTAAGACATCGTTAAGGTATTGATATTTATGACTTAAATGCTTTATTATCTATGACGTAAAGACATTAATGTTTATGAGGTAAATATTAACAGACTAGCAAACGCCTGTCAAACACGAAGCATAAGCAGTGACTTGCACACAAGTCCACGATTTATGTTTTGCTTTTGACTTCTTTATGCATGAATTTTTTCAAGGGCTTCCCTTGCCTTCATGAGTTACCACTCTGATCAGGGATTTTTTTTTTTTTCTTTGGGCACCAACCTCAGAAGATGCTGATACAATCACTTAATTTGACATGGCTGTAATCACACAGACAGCAATACAGTCTGTATATCGGATACCGATTTGAATTTCTCCTGTGTAATTCATCTAATTCCACATTCATAAAATATGCATCATTGAGAGCAGTGGGCAATTAGGAGAAGTATCGCCGGCCCTTTGGCTCAGCTCAAATCAAGGCTAGCCTGTAAAACACCACATGCAACTGCACCAGAAGCACAAGGGCTGAAGGCCAGGCACTGTCTGGGGAGCTGTTCCATCCAGCTGTCGCAGAAGCAGCTAAAGATGACAAACAGCTTCGAGATAGCAAATTTTTGTTGGGAGATCGGGGGGGGGGGGGGGACCCCAACACTACCACTTCTTCAGATAAAAGTCAGAAGGGATCAAAAGGGAAAGGTAGTGATTTTAATACGCATAGAAATGGTAACTTCTGAAACGTTTAAACACCTCAAACGTAAATCAGCCGCGTTACGTTTCCATTGTCCGATCCGGTAACTGTCCAATCATCTTTATGGCCTAAGGTGATCAGATAACCCATGTCAACCTGGACAACCTGAGCTAGGACAGGATACCATTTCAATCAAAAGGACTGGGATTTGACTTAAGCACCAAGTTCTTGCTGTCTGCTGGTCAGTCTCCTATAATCATGCATGTGTCACTAATGCTAATATGAAACAGCTGGATGAGTCTTTCAATCAAGGAAACAAACCAGTCATAGCGGAAGAAGAAGTAAACTGTTTAGCCGAGCACAGGAGCCTTTCAGTTTGAAAGTAGACTGTAAAACCTGAAGTAGCTCAAAATCTCCTTCCTGACATGGATTACCTGGTCAGAACTGCATAACTGTCCATGACTGTGAATACTATGGTCCGGGGTAAGAAGAACACAAAATGCTTTACTGCAATATAAATAAACGAAGCAAATGGATGAACTGTGCAGCTATCCCTGTCAGTGCCAATCAGAGCACAGAAAAAGCACATTCTGTCCCACACTGCAGCCCACGTCTGACCTGCACTGTGCTCGCTTCAGAGGGAGCGTGTCAGAAGGCAGGCGGCCCACTCCGCACCTCACGGGCACGTTGGAGGCCTGAACGGCGTCCAGGGCACGGCGATGCCACTGTGCTTCCCGCTATGCCCCATTAATTGGAGTCCCCACACCGACGGAGCCACGCGCGGGTCAGAGCGGTCAGCTGCCTCCCTCACACCAGCCCGCACCGGACCTACGGCAAGCTAGCTCGCCGATTAGAGCCGCCTCTCAGTCATTCCGGCGTGATACGTTTTGATAGCCCAGTAACGATTTATAGGTACGAACATTTCTTCTGCCATGCACCTCTGTTTTCTGTTAATTGCAGGGCTGAGAATACAGTTCACTTTCTCCTTGGGTCATGCTGCATTAACTCAGGGAGACACAAGTTAGCATGAAGTTTCTCTGTGTCTTTGGAGGGGTTTGTCTCTGACTGGCCGGGATACCCTGTGAAAGTTGCAGGTACAGGCAAATTCTAGACCCTATTCAGAGGTGCTTCAGTCTGTCTATTTTTCACCTCAGACCCCCTGAACAGTTATTATCTTAAATCCACTTAGCGATTTCACCCCCTGTTCCTTGGGGGTTAAGCATCCCTAAGGGTCAAGACCTTAGAATCAACCCTGGCTGGGGGTAACGGAAGAATCTACTGTATACGCAAAGAATATTTTTGGGGCACCTGGACGTACACATATATATGTATTTACATAGAAGGAGCAGCGAAAGACTGATGTAGAGAACTTATAAGAGATGGGACAGTGGGAGCGTGGAGCGAGCAGTGATGGTTTACAGATGGGGCAGAAGGAAAAGAAAAACAGTAGAGAGTTTAAGAGATTGGCCATGTGAAGAGGCAATTGGGGTGGAGTAGGGATGGAGCATAAATATGAAAGAAACAAAGCAGGGAAGGATCAGAGCCAGGAATAGAGGTGGAGATGGAGCAAAGACGTAGCATAAATAGAGTAAAGAGGTAAGGAGTGTGTGCTGATTACTGCCACCCGCACCCACCACCCGACAAACCACCTCAGGGATGAGAACCTGAGTGCAGCTTCAGCACCGTACTACTCTAGATGGAACAGTGTGAGTTTTTTCCAGTGGCTGGAGTGCCAATCCTGCCACAAGCCCAAAATTCCCCCTGTAAGTTGGGGGACCTGAATGTAGATTAACGTCATATCCAGGATGAAGCAATTGCAGGTTAAGGGCCTTGCTCAAGGGCCCAACGGAGTAGGATCACTCCTGGCATTCACGGGATTTGAACCAACAACCTTCCGATTGCTGGCACAGATCCCTAGTGTAAAACAGAGAACAAATGCTACAAACTGGGACAAAGACACAGTATAAATGGAGTATAGTTAGGCAAAGTACAGAGATATGTATGTGCCCTGGGATGTTTACTCAGTTTGGTTTACTCAGCTACACAATGTCTGCAGTTTCAGCAAAGTGAACGTCGGCATTAATAAAGGTCAGCAAACACCAGCATGATACGCGTGTGAGCTCTGAAAGCACATACTTACACTTAAAAGGATTACCAGCATAATATTACAATTCAGACAGCAAATTAGAACTGAAAGAAATATGACATTAGTTCAAAATTATTGATCTGTTTTCCATCAATGCTTACTCTATGTAGGGTTGTGTTTGAACTTTGAGCATCCCTGTGGCACTGGGCAAAAGAAACTATGGATGGGATGCCAGTCCATCCCACAGCCGACACTGAGACATAATCAAACACTATGGACACATGTAGACAATCAAATCTACCTAAACTGTGTCTTTCAATTGTGGAGAACCTAGAGAAAATCCATGACACTAATTCCAGGCCTATTCTTCATAAATAGATCGACATGCTGACCATACATACCAACCGCAGTCGTCTATTTGCAGTTTCATTGACGAAGCGGCAAAACAAAATCTGCTGTGCAAATATTTGGCCAACCAAGTGTTGTCATAGCCTTCCTGATTTGCACAGCTGGAATCTGCTGCTATTCAAGAGTGATTCTGAATAAATGCTTCGGTCTCTCATCTCCTGATCTCATTTTCATGCCTCTGCTTCTATTTTGGTAGCAAAGCTACTTGCTTATTCCTAAATGGATTCATCCTGGCCAAAATCATGATGTATAATTTATCAGAAACTGATAGCCGTACCATTAATACTTAGCATATTATAATTAAGAAAACTTTTTATGATGCATTTTATGGTTTCTATTTATTAATAGATTCATTGGTTTTCTCTTTATTGATACTAATCGATTTGGAATCACTGCTCCACAAGGTGACATAAATAAAACAAACTGTACAATTAATCTGAAAATTTGATAGTCACTGAAAGCAGAACTTTCTAGAAGGCATTGTTTTCTTAAAAATGACAAATACGCCATAACAGCAATTATCCTGTATCATTTATATACTCAGACAACAAATAAAAGATAGAAATGATTTGTGGGCAACTTACTACTCATTCTTTAAAATAACAAAAAAACAGGATAGTAAAAAAATAAATCTCAACACCCCGCAAAAATTATTTTCAAATATATATGAATTTATTTAAAACTGTAAATAAATGTATTTAATTTCATTAATGTAACTTCCTCAATATAAAAAAAGAATGAGAAGGGGATAAAATTTCCTTCAGTTAAATCCAATGTTGTTTAAATTATAATGTTTTACATTCACTGCACCTTCATGATGGCTTTATAATGCATTTGTAGAACATTCACTGCACCTTCATAATGTATTCATTATGCATTCCTTAGAACATTCATAAGCAGCATGTAAATATACCTTAGCATCCTAACATACATTAACAGCTTTAATATACATTAATAACAAACATTATATGACGATACACATTGTAATTATATGATCATAGTCACATAATGTTTGTTATCAACATATATTAAAGCTGTTAAGGAATGGTAGGGTGTTATTAAGGGGCAGCATGTGGCTCAGTGGGCTAAGCCTGTGCTCCTGTAATCGCAAGGTTGCCGGTTCAAACCCAGCCTCAGCATGTCTGCAGGTCCTTGAGCAAGTCCCTTAACCCCCAGCTCTCTGGGTGCCCCAATGGGTGGCTGCCCTTTGCAGACAACTTCCTCTACAAAGAGCAAGTTGAGGGAAGTGTAAAAAACAATTTCCCCACGGGGATCAATAAAGTGTCTATTATGATTATTATAGTTACATGCTGCTTATGAATGTTCTATGAACACATTACGAAGGTAAAATTAATGTTCTACAAATGCATAATGAATGGATTATGAAGGTACAATTAATGTAAAGTATTGCCAAACGATTATATGAGTTCATGACCATTACATGGAGGCCATAGGTAGCACTGTAATCTGCCACCTCCAGGCTGGAGAGTCTGAATCCTACCTTCAGCTCTGTGTTCTCCCAGTGTTTCCTGCTGCAGTCCAAAAACATGCAGTTTGGCAGACTGGTGCCTGAATTGCCTGTAGTGTGTGTGCCCTGAAATCTGATTCAGACTGTTCCCCTGTTTTACAGTACAGTATGTGATAGACGTGTCCAGGCTCACCCTGCCCACAGGGTGATATGTAGTTATCAGTAAAGGAGAGGTGAGCAGCACACTCATTCAGCATGCAAAGGGTTCTCCTGAAACACAGTGTGCAAAAGCTAAAAAAAATATCACTTATTATTAAGGAAAGGAAGTCAATGGTCAAAAGAGTATCATCAGTCAAAATACAAGAAGTAACTAATGAAAGCTGAAAAAAAACAACATTCTCACAGTCATGCAGATGCAGACTTGACCTTTCATGAACAGTGGCAACAGACGACTCTCAGAGTCTCACAATCAGCTGTGTGGCCAACAGCAGAGGAGGACATGACAAGGTGTGTGAGAGACCTTCGCACAAGCAGGACAGCGTGGATTTTCACCGATTCTCATATAGGTCACACACATGCTTTCCGTGCTGAGTTTTAGTCTGAAACTCACCATAATGTTTTTTGTGCTCTTACGACAAACCGCTATACTACATTATTACTGTTAGGTATTGAGATTAGGTATAATTAAGCTTAGTTTTATGTCCCTATAGTTTTATCCAATCCTCTTTATATCCTCGTCAATTTTCAGAAAGAGAATTTGACTCACATGCATATTTATTACCATGAGCTCTATGAATACTGATCATTATTTCTGGAAAACCCTGATTCACCCACACATGCCGAATGATTCATTTTCAATAATTATTTCTGAGGTATTAAGCAGTTTTCATCTGACAGTAAACACAGTAAACTGCTAACTCTGAGCATTCTGACAAAGTAGAGTCAAAACTTGGAACAGAACTGAATACTGGCCTCTTTCCAATCCCCTTATCTTGGCGCTTACTGATTCTGGCCATGTACAGATCATTTCTTGTGGGTTTTGCTACCAGTAATCTTCCATGAGTCTATCTGAATGGGCACTTGGGAAAGACTCCAGACGCACTGCCACTCTGTGCTGGACGAGTGGTAATAAAAGGTAGCTGGATGGATATCCAGAGCAATAAGCCAACAGACACCGATCAGCCATAACATTCAAACCAATATTCTGTATGTCTCCCTCGTGCCCCCGAACCAGCTCTGACCCACTGAGGCATGGACTCCATATGACCTCTGAAGGCGTCCTGTGGTATCTGGCACCAAGACGTTAGCATTAGATCCTTGAAGTCCTGTAATTTGTGAGGTAGGTCCTCAATGGATCGGACTTTTTTTTCCCAGCACATCCTACAGATGCTTGTTCAGATTGAGATCTGGGGAATTTGAAAGCCAGTTCAACACCTTGAACTGTTTTGCATGTTCCTCAAACTATTTCTAAACTATTTTTGAAGTCCTGCTGAAAGAGGTCACTGGGGAATACCGTTGCCATGAAGGGGTGTATTTGGTCTGCAACAATGGTTAGATGAGTTGTTTGTGTCAAAGTAACTACCATATAAATGCCAGGACCCAAGGTTTCCCAGCAGAACATTACCCAGAGCACCACACTGCCTCTGCCAGCTTGCCTTCTTCCCATAGTGCATCCTGTTACCATCTCTTCCCCAGGTGAATGACAGACACGCACCTGGCTGCCCAGATGATGTCAAAAAAAACATGACTCATCAGACGAGGCCAGAGTCTTCCATTGGTCCATGGTCTAGTCCTGATGCTCATGTGTCCGTTGTAGGTGCTTTTGGCTGTGGACAGGGGTCAATATGGATACTCTGACTGGGCTGCGGCTACGCAGCCTCATACCCAGCATGCTGTGACGCACTGTGTGTTTCTGTCACGGCCAGCATTAACCTTTTCAGCAATTTGTGGGACAGTAGCTCTCCTGTGGGACCAGACCAGACAGACTAGCCTTTGCTCCCCATGCGCATTAATGAGGGCGGGCAAAGGGCCGGTGTGTAAGCAGGTTTCAGGTAATCTTTAGGACAGCTGTTCTAACCTAGATGTGAGGACTGAGTGCAGCCAATCAGTCCTCTGATTCATAATCTAATTAGGGAGTTGCCGTGAAAACCCGCATACACACCGACCCTTTGCAGATTAGATTGCCCACCTCTGGCATAAAGAGTCACAGTCACAGAGTACTCAACCGGATGGGTGTATATAATTTTCCATTTACACATCTGAGTGTTTAATATGCTCCTCACTGTGTATAGCAAAGTGTATAATCCCTACCTGTGTATAATGTAGTGTATAGAATGCTTTGCGCAACATATAACATAGTTCATAATATACTTGCACTTCTCATGTTGTTGGCACAAATGGAATATCATCAATAGCATCTTTGAAGGAAGCATACCTGTCGAGTTTTATTTTGAACTACACATTGGGTAATTGGCCAACCCTAACCCTAAGCCTAATACTACACTTATTGGCCAATTGTTTTTCATTGTTCTTTCTTTTAGTTTATTGTAATATTCATGTATTACTACTTGCACTTACCTTTTACTTTACATGCTTTCCCCTTTTCTCCCTTTACTGGTTGTTGAGCAACTGCATCAAAATAGTTTCCCTCCGGGGATCAAAGAAGTGCTTCTGATTCTGAAACAAAATCTTGAGCTGGATTTTTACTTTCTGGACCTGAAATGTCCACTTTTTCTTGCAGGGCAACAGCTAAACACTCACAGTCATACAATACTGGCAATTTAGAAATGCCAATTAGCTTAATTGCATTGTCTTTGGACTAAGTATCCCACTCTGCACAGGGAAAACAGGCAATACCTGGTGTGATTGGAAGGTATGAGCCAACAGTGCTAGACATAATTCTAGATTTATACGATTCACATTCAATAGAGTGCTGCATTTAATAAACAATCTCATATATTACGTTTGAAATCCAGCAATTTAACATCCCATTTATAAACTGAAATATCTACAGTGTTTATTTTATCGCTGTTCATGCCTGTTTTCGAAAACCTGGACCTGGGCAGGACCTGGTAGCTGATTCATGCATTAAACATGAAGCGTTTTTGGTTATCAGATACACCGATGTCTGTTACCTGGTGCATAAAGATTACCTTTGTTTCCTGTCGCAGTTTAAATAAGAGACTAAATGTCTGGAAAAGTGAATGTGTGCTTGTAGCGTTTAGCACCCAGCATTTTTCACCGATTTATTGTTTCCTAAATATAACTTTAATGCTAAGTATAAAAGCACAGAGGACATCAAATGCTGATTAAGGTGAACCTGTTTAATATTCTAGGGCAAAACAGCGTTGTGAGCGCTAAGCGGGGTGTAATACCTTTGCGTCTCTTTAAGGCAAATATAAAACATTCTGCAACACTGCGGTTTCAGGATGGAAAATAATGCCCATCACTATTAGCTGGAAAGTTACGCTGTATTCCAATGGGAGTGTGGACTTAAAATCATGCTTCATGAAACCTGTGAAGTTATATATCATGTTCGCAAAGACAAATAAATTACAGCGCACCCAAGAAGTTAAAGCGGACTGCTAAGCTGACACAGCAGGGTGAATCAGACAGGTGGAGTGGGGCATTTATTGGCTGTCACGCTCAGATTGAAACAGTTTGCTCCAAAATATCACACTGATCCTAATTTAAACCAGCCAATTAGAGGCAACCTACTTTAGGAAGCGCAGAGGTAAAGGCAGCCCACTTTGGCAATGCCTTTCAGCGTTGACGGTGAAATCTGCGCTGCTTAACACGTTTCAGAGCAGACGCTGGAAAAGCTGATACGTGGTGAAGAAGGAAACGATTTAGTGGATATTCAGCCCCATTGTGCTCCGGTCACCAAAAAGGGGATTCAGCAAGTTCACAAGCGATATCATGCTCGCAGGGCCCCACATCCGAACAGGTCCGCGAGCATGTGACCCCCGCCTCAACATCACTCTACCAAAGAGCCGTTCGGCCTCTGCTCAGGGACCTGACCTCACGTAGTAATACTGACAATGAGTCATATGCGAACATTCAGCATGACTCACCGTCATGTGAAAAGGTACGTCCCCAGGAAATCACTGCCATTCCCATGCGTAAATATGTGGAAATATGCTGATCCTCACCTCAACAATGTAAAAGAGTTAAGGTGACCACATTTAACAAATAATGCAAAAATATACTGGGGTGTAAAAAGTTAGCATAACCATAGTACCGTCGTGTCATTAGCTGATTTATTATCCACTGTTGCACCAAAACAGGGGGCAGAATTTCTCTGTTAACGTCAAATTTTTCAAACATTTTTTTTTTAACTTAGGTTTAAACTCATCATTTTGTTTCTCTTTGTATTCCAGTCCTGGAAGGCTGGAAGTAGGTAGGAAGTACTGCACACTGTACCTGTGACAAACGCCGGGTGACAGAGAAAAAGAAGCAGGCGGAACATCCCAGATCCGTGTCACCATTCCCCATGGTTATTCACCTGGTATGCCCACAAGATGCCACCCATATTCAGAAATAATAATAAAAAAAACAGTAAATTTGCACTTAAATGAGAAAAGACGGAACTGGTTTCTTAAGGCAAGATTGTCCAATGTTTTACAAATATCCAGTGTTTAACAGGCTGAGCTGTGTAGTACCCAGACAGTGGTGTGTTTGCACGCTATAGTCAGTACGTTTTGTTACGTGCTACTCGGGTGTGTGGGGCAGGGGTGACTCCCCAGGGAATGCCCTGGGCTTCCCCAGATTCTAGGCTCCACTTTTAACAGCAGCCCGGAAGACAGAACAGAGCCAGAGCCTTTCTTCGCCCCCTCCTGTGCTGCACTGAAACCTGAATGGAGCTGGGAGGCCACGCATTCCTACAGGTGGAAAGTTCAGGTCCAGAAAGCACAAATCCAGACCAAGATTTTGTTTCAACCAAGCAGTTGAGTATAAAGAATCAGAGTGCTCAACTGGTTGGTTGAAACAAAATCTTGGTCTGGATTTGTACTTTTTGGACCTGAATTTTCCACCTCTGCCAATTCCTTTCAGGCAGTTTACAGTTAGCCAAGACATGGCCTGGAGTTTCAGGAGAACACCTTACCAAAAAGCCCCTGATCAAACACTCAGACAACAGAGGAACATTTCTCGGCCACTTCACCCTGCCCCACTTCCACCTCCGCTGGCTCCTGTGGTGGATCTGTGTGCCATCTGAGCAAGCCGCATGGATCTCCCAGAAAATGGACCTATCACAGCTCACCCTGCCCTCTTACCAGCTGCTCAGTAGCCAATCCATGAAGAGAACTGCTTTCACCCTCTGCCGCTCTAACACCAGAAGGATTAGAAGGGTGTTGAGTGTGGGCCATCCAGCACGACCATCTCTGTTACACTTCTGATAGCACTGGGTTCCACTTGATGAGGCTGTATTAGTGATTTTCCCTACAATCCACCAGGGCAATTGTGTTCAACCTGCAATGTGTGAAGCACAACTGGTTATCCTTCTTATTACAGCTTTCAAAATATGGAATAATACTCATGGTAAAATGATTAAAACACATAAGCGTGATTGTGAAAAGGTCAATCTCATTCTTTCAGCCCACTTATCTAAGCTGCCCGCTTTCTGTCCTGTTTCCTGTCCTCTTCGTTGTCTAAAGGCACATACCAGTGCATCCACGCAGCTCTCTGTCATGAGGGCCGGCCTCCCTCTCACACCTGGCCTCTGGCCGCTGAGGGACAGCTTATCCTGGCTCTCCGACAGCGTCCAGGCCAGAGCGTCAGGGTAGGAGGAGTCAATGCTGGGGTGGCCAAACCAGGTAGTGACTCGTACCCCAGGACATGGTCAAACTTCCTGCTCCAGTTTGTATTTAAAAAAACAGCTTTTCACACGAGCAAATCAGCATTAATGTACAACATCAACAGAAGATAAGCACAAACTCTTTTGCTTCTTTGCACTATCGATCATACCTGCAGTGTGCTCAAACTCAAATCTATTTTATTCTATACTTTTATAATTATTATTTTTCCTAATTAATGTTCGTGTTGCTTGTGAAGTATGCGCCAATACTGCCAAGATAAATTTCCAGGACATGCAGATGCACCTGGCCAATAAAAGTGAATTCTGATTCTGCAGACTCACACAGTCAGATGACATTCATCAGAGACAGGGTGCAAATCTGAGTCAATGCAATCAGCATTAAGAAACTCTCTGGAATGAGGCACTGCATTTTAAGCCAATAAAAATTTGAAGCAGAAAAAAAATATTACAGTGTCCAGAATGTTACACGTGGTGCTTGGTATGGCATTCAGGCAGATAGCAGCATCGCTGTCTAAGCTACTTGGTTACACCATGTTTTAGGAGCGCTGCTGAGGCTGCAGGGAGTGTGCAGACCACGCTACAGGCTGATGGGAACGAGATGGAAAAGAAGTTCATTGGAGGTCAAATTTATTGCATTATAGACACAACCCACGCAGTGCAGTACACGCACACGGTGCACATTGCGGTACAGGATTTAAACCCCCTTTTAATCATTCTTACAACGCAATACTGCATTCCGGAGCACATGATTGCGGCAGTGGCATGTGAGCCAGTGATGGAAAATGCTATTTAATGAGTCGCTCTCCAATCCCACGTTCAGTGGTAGCCACTACCTGCAGGCCTGCACCTCAAACTCCCCCCGACTGCCTCGAAGAGAAACAGACTCTCCATTTCCCTGAGACTAGGCCAACACCTGGGGGAAAGAGAGCTTTGTTTGGACAGGCAAAGCAGGCCACGAAAACCCAGCGGAGCTGGAGATGGGATGGCATGGCCCAGTCCCCACTCCGCAGCCGCCAGCCACTCTGCCCTTGTGTAAACCGGCGCTCCAAGACGAGGCGGAGGGACAGGGTGGCAGTCTTGGACGCTGGCTGTGACACTCTCACCAGGTTCAGACACAAAGTAAACAGAGGCAGCCTCAGAAATCTGATGAGTTCATACATTTCAGAGCAAACACACAGAATTCCTCCTGAAACAAGCCCATGCTGTTTCCTGGCATCAAAGCCCAGCCCCTGCTAGACTATACAGTTTCACATTCCCAGAAGGCCTCAAAACCCAGCCCCTGTTAGACTATACCGTTCCACGCTCCCAGAAGGCCTCAAAGCCCAGCCCCTGCTAGACTATACAGTTCCACGCTCCCAGAAGGCCT
>JAODJU010000035.1:15311279-15328396 GCA_026776725.1 Gnathonemus echidnorhynchus | reverse complement strand
CAAAGCCCAGCCCCTGCTAGACTATACCGTTCCACGCTCCCAGAAGGCCTCAAAGCCCAGCCCCTGCTAGACTATACCGTTCCACGCTCCCAGAAGGCCTCAAAGCCCAGCCCCTGCTAGACTATACTGTTCTACGCACCCAGAAGGCATCAAAGCCCAGCCCCTGCTAGACTATACCGTTCCATGCTCCCTGAAGGCATCAAAGCCCAGCCCCTGCTAGACTATACCATTCCACGCTCCAAGAATGCACTGAATGTTGCACCTTCTGCTTATTTGAATAGTATTTTCATTAGGTTCTTGCGTTGTTTGGAAGATGCTGTGTAGCTCCTGCTCCAATACTGCTGACACTTGTACTGGGCATTCACGGGAAGCTCCGCCTAGCTGCATTTACGTGCAGTCGCTTCCCGATGCAGGGCCTCTCTTTAAGCGCTGACGTACAGCCTTCACACGCAGAGGACGGTGGTGACGGCGGGGTGGGCACGTGAGCGTCTCAGAGTTTCACATCCCAGATCACGGGCCGCAGTGTGAAGTGGGCCAGCACTCAGCGGAGCCTGGCTGATCTGCACCTTCTCCCGGGTCTCTCCGGCCCACTGCAGGGGCTCCTCCGTGGGAGGGCGAAACAAGGAGGGAGGTCAGGAAGGGACAAGCAGAGTGAGACTTTGGGGAGGGGGGCCAGGAGCATGGCACACGCCCGCCTAAGGACAGCCGAGAGTCTGCAGGGTAGAGCATCACTAGCAGAGGCCTGAGGACAGGCTCACAGCACTTCCACTCTCCATACCAAAAGCAGTGAAATGAGCTCACAGGCGGGACTGCTGTCTCACAGGCAGGACTGCTGTCTCACAGAGGTTACAGTCTACAAAACACTAACTCCCGTTTCCTGAGCGAAAGCATGAAGAGCTATTACGTTCACAGTTGTCTCCTCAGCAACAAAAATAAGCAGTGATCAACCTAAGTAGTAACCCACAGCTACTACCATAACTAGGGGAAGTTTAACCATGGTTAACTGGGAAAAAATAATGAAATGGTGCTTTATTTGCCATTTGCACAAGTATGAGCACAGGTACATCGGAATGCGTCTTTTGGTATTTCCCATAATGCTCTCCTTTGAGACATAGATATATATACATGATTGAGAGCAAAGCCGGGGGTTTGTGCCCCTGGGGCATTCAGTAGTAGCAAAGGATGAACGCTTGTATCATTGGATTTATAATTCAATTATTCACTTATATATAATCAAACGTGCCTCATGTTGCTTAAATTATCATGGTATGGATACAGTACTCTGTTCACTAAAGAAGGCAATTACACTTGTGTTGAATGCATGAGAAAATGCTTATGATAGACTGCAAAATGTTATATACATACATTGTTATGCAGTGAATGAAACTGCTGCTTTCACAGACTCAAGGTCAAATATTAGTAAAACTCTGCCAGAGGCATCTTCAAAAAGTGCAAGTCTGGCAGCAAAGGCAACACTCACAGCAGACAAACCTTAAGGTGCACGCTGACCATAGTAATCAGCAGAGGCAGGCCACGGGACAGGCTGCAATTAGTGCTGGAGAAGTAAGCTTTTCAGAAGAACTACTCGTAGGTATACATTAAGTCAAATATTGTCAGCGTAGTGCATAGACGTCGTGATCTTGTGAGAAGCCCTCGTGAGTATGGCAAAAGAGAAAGTACAGATTGTATGATAGTTTATAAGTAGACCTTACAGATTATGGAAGAGTAGTGATTCTGTGATTGACTATGAGTAGTGACCATTTGTTAAAAGGGCTTACCGGTATAACCAGTGTGAGAGTGTGTCTTGTGAGTATAGCTAGTGGGAGATGCTGTATGACAGCTTGTCAGTTTGGCTTGTGAGTATAGCCTTAAGAAGAGCTTCACAGCAAAGCTTGGGGAGGAGTACAGCTCGAGAGTAAAGTTTAGCAGCAACACTTTTGTTGAGTCTCCTGGATTAGCTTGCAAGCGCAACTTCCCGGTAGAGCTTGTGTGAGTATAGGATTTCTGGAGGGTTGGAGAGAATGCGAGTGGGGTTGGAAGGACGTCTTATGTGGGAGCTTCTGAGCAGCATGTGCTTCATAGAATTGAAGAGCAAATTTCCATATCTCACTCTGCTCACGGGATATGTTCTCAAGAAAATATCTGTGGAGTTCTGGAAATTTAATGAAAGTTCTGTGTCGGATTACATGAGGACTGAGTGAGTTTCGGTTCCCAGTCCTGTAACATATGAGGAGTAAGCCTGACTCCAGGTCAGCGGCCATCTCATCTATCTCATGTCAAAAACAAGAAAAAAAACGCATGAGCGAGTTCTGGTCATTTGCTATTCTGAGTGAGTAAAACTTGGAGGGCTTGTAAGCAGACCCACCAAAGCTTGACCCTCCCCCCACCTCCCGTGCTCCATGACTCAAGCACAATGGGATATTTGGTTCACTGGATTGCAACACTGAGGATTGATGGAGGTCAGCAGATCAGACATCAATCAGCAGGGGCAACACGGACAAGCACAGCAGAGTGGCATGCATTTAAAATGAACTTATAATGCTTTGGGGTGGATATCTCAATGCCATTAAACAGAAAAGAGTGCAAATCACTTCACGGGCACTTCACATAAAAAATACATACTGTAAAAGAATTAATGACTCTATAACTCATCTATATATTTTTTTTCCAAAGCATCAGGTGTTTTGCTCAGAGAAATTATGACTCTTGAATTCAAACACAGGAATAAAACTGGATTGCAGTTCAAACGCAAAGGAAATCCACTGGTGACCCTATAAATGATCCAGAAGTGATGATAATTCTAATTCTAGAATTCTAATTCTAATAATAAGCCATAGCCTCATTCACTGAGTGGAATTTAGAGGTAATTATAAAACCTAGTGTCTGCAAACCTTTAAAAAGTATACAGCAAGATGTCCTTGCATCTCAGAACCATGGATATTACTGTTAATGACAGTCGAGGTCGACAGTAACTAAATGCTAAATATGTCAGTTTGCGAAAAGAAGAAAAGCTACACGGCTATATTGGCTAGTACACAAACAAAAACAAAACCGAAATATAGAGAAAAAAATCTTTACTTTTGGGATGGTCACTGTGAGTATGGCCTTTGAAGAGTGGATCTCTTCCGTGTTGTTAAACCCAGTGCCCAAAGTAAGGGTTATAGGCTAGACTTCTGAGGCTACAGCGACTGAAGCACTGCTGTAAATGGCAAAACCAAATCAGAAGGCAGCAGCAGCGTCCAATTTGGAATCACTCTGAGAATGATCTAAATAAAATGTAATAAAAAACTGACTGGTCATTTTTCAGAAAATTACTTATGCACTCTTAAAACTGAATTTGAAAACAAAAAAAAAAAAAAGTAAAAATTAGAACTAATTAAAATTTCTAAACTAACCCCTCTCAGGACTGAATGATCACGTGCCAGAGATGTTTACCTGGGGACAGGCGGGTTCTGCAGCTGCTGCACGGGAGCCTTGACTGCGAGTCGGGACCACAGCATCACTGCAGCAGAACCGCTGCTCAGCGCAGCCACTGCTCATGCTGGGGCCTCCTGCCCAACACACGTGGGGGAGGGAAATGTGCCTGTGTGCATCTGTATGCTTGTGTTTGTGTGTGGATAAGCCGATAAGGTAATATTACATTGTGAGGACCAAACATTCCCCACAGTGTTATAAAACTTGTTATTCTGGTGCTGTGGGGGGCATTTTTCAGGTCCCTACAAAGATCTGTGAATTGAATCAAAAAATAAAAAATGCTAAAAGTCTTCTGTTTTGTTTGGTTACTTATGGGTAAGGTTAAGATCGTGATGTTGGGATTAGAGGTTCCCCCATAGAAATGAATGGAGAGTCCCTACAAAGATATAATTACAAACGTGTGTGTGTGTGTGTGTGGGTGGGAGACTCAGCTTCATGTATTACTCTACTATTGCAACAGATAATCAGTCTTTTAAAAAAAGATAAAGCATAAAGTTATTTTTATAAATCACCCCCCCCCCCCCCCAAACAATAACAATCGGGTCAGAATTCTAATGGTTTACATTCTTTTTTAAAAACGACGTAGCAGCCAAAACTTCCGTGTTTAACCCATGGTGAACATATTCGATTCGTGATTTTCGGAGTAAAAAGAACGAAGGAACGTAAACCGGCAAAGTTCTGACCCGATCGACATAATTTTGTCTGCATTGCACTGTATGTGCACCGACGGCATCAAGAGTCCAGTGCTTTTCTTCCAATGCATTTGTATCAATATAACCAATGAAACTATAAAAACCAATCTATGTCTAAAACACCGCAATACAATAAGAAGATACGTTAAAATTTTTAAGAAAGGCAACTGAACTCTCTCTAATTAGTCCAGACCCTTAAAGACACTTGCTTGTTTCTAGGTGAGAAACACTCATTCGCACCTGCAGTGGGGCTTAGCGGCCGCGCTCCTCCGCTGCCCAGCTCGAGGGCACCTCTAATCTCCAGTGCTCCACTCCTGCAGCCCTCAGCGGGCACGCGGGACCCGCAGCTTCCACACTCCCATGCCAGCTCGCGGACAGTGAGTAATCACTCGCCAGCGCCCACGCCACGGCGTCCCATTAATGGCGAGTCATGCGGTTCATACCCGGGACACTCAGCGCTTTGTCACTGAAACGGCACAAGCAGCATCCTTTTAAGTAAGGTTTTGTAAAGCATGAAGCTATCAAGAACTTCAAGGTCCAACCGACTTCTGTAAAGCACTAACGTGCCACTAGGCTGCTGTCCACTAACTGGGTGCTGAAATTAGTATTCAACACAGACTCGTACACAACATCCATTTCTATCACACACCCCAAATCGAAACAGTATTAGCACATACAGATATCTCACCACTTAAGTGTTTTCAATGCCATCTGTTACACTCCAGTAAATGTCTCCAAAGGGGGTAACGGGTTGATTATGCGCTGCTTTTTCTGAACGAATGACGGAGCTTTGGACGAACCCGAACAAAAACCTAGTCGCCGCAACATCGGTAATCACCGTTATTCCTGTTTTGTAAGTGCCGTGAAACACAGGGAACACAGACACACGTTTGTGACAATACTAAACAAAAGTCCCACTTCAAGGAGTCCGCAAACAAGTAATGCAATGGTGTAACAAATCAGATGACATGAAAAACATAAAAAGTAAACATCCCTGTGGCTTCTGGTAGTAATGTCAGGCTATAGCAGTCCAACAGATGTGATGGTGACAGCACACAGCATTAAAATATATATTAGAGGAGAAAGAGGACAAAGCTGGACAAAGGAGAGACAGAACCAGGGGATTAGAGAGTGCTGTGGTGTGTAGGAAGGTACAAACATGAAGACAAGAGACAAGGAAAGACTTTGAGAAAAATATGAGCAGTACTGGGGAAGCAATCAGATGGCCACAGCCAGGGCTGACTTACATTTGCAGTTTTTATAGCCTCCTTCTTGGGGAAAGTATATTTCTGTCCACAAAAAAAAAAGACCAGGAATCGCTCGCTTCCTGGAGACTGCACAGATATACCGCAAGCCATTCATAAAATGGATTCCACCCCAGCAGCGAGAGCACACCTTAAATATAAGATTTAATATTCCCTGTAATACCAGTGTTTTCCCTGGAGACCAGCTCAGACAGGGATTTAAACACCGCAAGCCGAAATCATCGCACCTACGGGACTAAACAAAGGACTGGAGCCTTTTCTATTCTGAATCCACCAATGCCACTGCATCTACTGTGACCAAACCAGTTTATCGATGGCATAAATAGAAGAATTATACCAGTTTTCATTGTCTCTAAAACACAGGAAACAATCAAAAGTCACAAATGTTCCCTGTGTTTTTGAGTGAAGTCTCCCATGTAGGTTTGGACCCAGAATCACCTGAGGGAGAGTCCAATCCACTATGGCTGTGTATCGCATACAGGGTGTGATAAAAATAGTGAGCACCGGCAGCAATTTTAGAGCCAAGGTGCACATTAGTGACCTGCTCTGCGGGTTCAGAACTGAAACACACTCAGTTATAGAAAGGACACTGTAGGGCCCGTCTTGAGAGGGAGGAGAGCCACTGATCGGGATCGTCCGTATCGATTAGTTCTGCCTGCCCCTCACTGCCAGCATCCTCTGTGTGTATATGGGCTCTGTTGTGCTTCAGGCCCAATGTTAATGTCGGCACAAATACAGCCACCACAACTGTAACCTCCAGCAGTTACATTTTATCCGGAAGCATCCAGCTCTGGCTTGTTTTGTCCTCTGTCTCTTTTGTCTGGATTGTTTTGGCTTCCGCTCCTTCAGTCATCATTTTACATTTGTGTTGTGTTTTCCTGTCTCCCAGTTTCCTAAAAAACTCTAATGGGGCTGCTGATCACCACATTCAGGGGTGATTCTAGGATATTTTTGGATATTTTTCAGGCGAGTATGGGGTGGGGCAGAAGAGGGGCCATAATTCATAGCTTGGGGCTGATTTTATCATTAGCCAATGACGTTTCGATTCGGTGACTGACAGCAGAGGGGGTACCTCTGTCGGCCAATCAGCTTTCAGCCACCTCTGTATACGGCCCCGTGTGAATAACCATCCCACGTTACGCTGCCAGGAATGCATGCAAACCTCGCCGTTTCCACAGCCTGACTCTCACTGCCTCATCCTGAAAAACACCAGTTCCATGAGTCAGCTAGTCAGAGTGGGATGTGGTGGGACCAGAGTGTACCGCTCTGCTTCAGGGTACAGGTCCCGGTTCATGGTGCCCTGAAAACCCAGGTTTTTCCGTGAATGGATTACGGCTCCACTGAAAGCTGAAAAACCCAAAAGGGGAGCATAAGTCCCAAGCTGGGCACTGCGAGGGAAAATCTGCAGCCCAGTTATACCTCCCAGTTACATGCAATGAGTGACTGTGGCATCTTAACATCCATTACTATCATTTATTTTTTTTTATGGAGGAGAGCAAAAGATAAGCGACAAGTGTAAAAATTTCCAAGTGAAAGATCCTGGGGTTTGTATTAAAAATCAGGACAACCAAACAATCAGCAGGTTGAAACAAGTGAAACTGAAGAATAACAATACAAACATTTCTGCATTTCAACACTGTTTCATATGCATTTTACAGTCAGAAGAGAAGCTGGTTGCCTGACATCCATCCTAAAAGAGCCATTAACAGGAAGCTGTAAGGTATCCTGTACTATCACCTTTTCACAGTCTGTAGTTGAAAACATCAGCTGTCCCTGCATCCTCCATACAGACTATACTACCAAAACAGCCCAGGATTTATAAACATCACCATAAATATATGCTATGAAATTACACAACTTTTCAGAGGTAAAGCTCAGGACATACAGAATAATTACATGCTGCACCAACTCCAATTTCTGCTAAACCCCCCCCCTAAAAACCTCAGCACAGTTAAATGTTCTTGTAAATGCAACTAGTGTATAAATAATGCAAATTATTGGAATATATTTAATTATCCACTCACATTAAGGAGAGGTTATAACATCATGAGCCATATAAAGTCAGATTTAAGTGCTCATTAATCAATCGATGAATGACTTTACAAATTATTGATAAAAGCATAGCATCGTTAGAATTGTGAGTCTGTGGCTGTCCATCATTACTTTCAGAGAAGTAGGAGATGAGTGTACAGGCTGTGACTACGAAACTATGGCAGAGTGCAATCAAAATTCTCCCACGTCTCTGTGCTATCATGGGGTCACTGCAGTCAGTCCTACAGGATCAGCACCTGAAGGATCCAACATATATAGAAAACAAAAGTTCATAGTGTCAAACCTTTTTAAATCATTCAGTACCATTTGCTACAGTAGGAAAAATGAGGGTTTGAAACCCACAGTTGATAGGCCTCTTTTTTCTGTCAATCACTGATTTAGCCAAAAGCGAAAGCAATGGGAAGTGGGATGACAACAGGAAGCTGTAACCCTGCCCACCATGGGTTTCAAAGGCACTTGTTTTAACTTAACATTTTCCCCATTACTATTTTTTTATTCCTAATTCAAGAGGGCTTTAAATATTCATAATCTTCTCAAATCCTCAGTACAGTGCTGTAACAATTACATTTGTTGCAATATTAAACTTAAGTCCCTAATCACACACTTAACTGATGCTAAATTTTGGCCTGATGGTCTGTGGCATTGCGGCTTAGAGTTCAGATGGCCGCAAACCAGAGCACATGTTAGTCAGACACCCATTAACTTGGGCCCTTACTGAGGTGATGATCACAACTGCACACAGCGGAATACTAGAGTTACACAGAATGAGCACACAGTAAACTCCAGGTCCCAAGATGGCATCTGTTGTATTTTCTGCAGAGCACTGAGTATAGTTCAGAAAACAAGACAGACCCACAGAATTGGAAACTTTATCTATTTATGTAGCACCTCAGATACCTTTCAGCTGGGAGCAGCAGGGCATTCTGGGTGCCCCAACAGCACCGGGTCTCACACAGCTGCTCTTACGCCACTCAGCGCTGTCAAGACACCCACCACGCACTGTCAGCCCCGTTGGGTGACACGTCTACTCCTGGAGTTTCCATCCATCCATCCATCCAGGGAGCCAGGCTCACACAGATGTCATTACAGCACTTCATGTTACACCATGGAAAGACTAGCGAGCTGCCTGCTGATGTCACCAGTGCATCGCACAGACTTTCCCAGGGGCAGGTACTAGAATGGGGGGTGGCTTTGGGCAAATTTTATCAGCAGGGGGAGAGGGGGTTCTATTAGGTGAATTTTGCGTGATCGTCAGCTGTCAAGAAGCAGAACTTAGAACCTCAAAAGAAGGGAAGCACATTCAATCATTTGGGCAAAAGGGTCAGGTGCTCAGGCTCCCCCCACATAAGTCACCATCTCTTTAAGGGTGACCGCTCACCATGGAGATAACAGGGCTTGTTGCGACTCCCTTCTCCCAAAACAGCAGCTCTCCTGGGGGCTGACTCACTGCTCTGAGAAAACCCCTACTTTGCTCCTTCTGTGGCACAACTTTGCCAGTGCATCTTCAATAAATACCACATTCAGGCGTTATCTTTTAATAAAGCACAGCACTTTAATTTATCTGCGGGTGCCGAGTGTTTATGAGAGTCACCAAAACCCTTCCTTTGTTGTGTCTCGATAACCCTTCTCACAAAGAGTGCTACCATTGAAAGTGTCCCCAGAGGAACATTTCCACTCGTAGGAAAGTTCCGCTTCACTCCCAAAGCGCTCTTAAGAGAGGGTATCTTTTCAGTCACAGTTGTTCAAGCTCAGCTTAGGGACATATCTTAAACATGTGATAAAAGTTTGTGAGCATAAGCAAATGTAATAAAGTCAATGTTACAAGGGTTACAAAACAGGGGACCTCAGACCCCAGAGAGAGTGGATCAGCATGCTGAGAAAAGCGATTGCCTGCTTGCCGTCAGGAGGGACCACACTATACATATTCATGGCAACCGCAAAGCCTAGCTGGAAATGTGCCACTGAAATCAGATTTAAGTGCTCTCCTACTGTCACCATTCATCAGCGTGCACCGTATCGCCTCTGCATGTAGAGCATGTCGGGTGCTGGGGGGGCGGAGCTGTTGCAGTGTGACTGGCTCACCCCAAAGGGGTGCAACATCCCCAAAAAAATTTTTTAAAATCCCCTCCTGAACTGGTTAGTGGCGATCCACTTATCCCAAAATACGCAAGCGAATACAGCCAGTGAAATCTTATCTGGTGGGAAGAAACTGGAGGGAGGAAGTGGGAACAGCAGTGGATTTTAGGAAAACACTGCACTGACGCCCTCTGGGTGTAGACCGCCTCGCTACACATTTCCACTTCACTGCAGAAACAGGCTCCGGCTTAAACCAAACGGCCCCTCCTCATTAGCACTCCAAATCTTTCCTTATTAGAACACGAAATCAATTTACCTGCCACTAATTACTTACTGTCAGATTAAATAAAAACGAAATTAGCAGGATGTCTTCAAACCAGAATCTTTATCAAAGGCTTAACCGGGTCAAAGTTTTCCATCTTCTCTAAATCAGCCTGCCTGCTTCACGTTCAGTCACACGTGTGCTGAACATGGACACCTCCCATGAAACGCGCCCCGGACCCTTAACCCCCCCGGCACTCGTGTGCCGAATCCCGTGACTCCGCCTATCACACACACGCTTAACCCCTCACACCCTCTCATCACATGCCTGCCGAGCTCCGCGGCCCGGCAAGTTTATCCTGCTCGTCTCCCTTCTGATCAACCTTTGTATTTCTGCCGAGAATCCTACATCTCCGCTCTGGTTAATTACTTAACGAGCTTGATAAAAAACTGAGCGGCATAGCAGGTGCAGGACCAGTGCGCATGGCCCTCGAAATGTTACCCCCTCGCGGTGGCAAAGCACTGAGCCTGATATGACTGAAACACAGGCACAGAGAGAAACGGGCAGATTTATGTGTGGGACGTTATTCACAGCCAAAGACCCCTCGAGTCAGCATTCCCTGCCCTCCACCACATACACACACACACACATACACACACACTTGCACATGCACAGATCTCACACACAAAGGCTCTTTTACGGCAGCATTTAGGAATGAGCCAGCGTGTGTCTCCTTCCAGCTACATGCTGAGTATCTTGAGCGAGTGACATCACCTTTTTCCTCAAGAATCGTCCCGGCACTGACTAATATTCATAAACGGCCCTTTAGCTGAAGGCGACGTGTGACCCACTGTTCCTGGAGAAGTAATAACAGCGACCCAAATCGCGAATGAACCCAACCTAGGCATGTCCTTCATGTGAGAACACATCTGGGTGTCCTACAAGGATGGTAAGAGCGTACCTGCTGAAGCAACGAACCATAACATCAAACACACACTCATTTCGGTATGCGGGGGTCAACTGCATTTAACCCACCCTAACAAAAGAAACAAAGGAAATGCAGATCAGTTTTTGTAAATCTCACAGACTCTCAGTTAACTACACGAAACAGAGAAATAATGGACCACATCAGAAGTAGCTGTCACACCAGCAAAAACAATAACCATCATTTGCAGGGTTCATAATATTCCTGTGCAAAGATTATGTTCCTTTTTTGTATGCCGATAAACAGAGGTCGAGAGTTCAGGTCCAGAAAGTAAAAATCCAGATCAAGATTTTGTTTCAACCAGTCAGCTGATCATTCTATGAATGTGACACTCTATACTCAACTGATTGGCTGAAATTAAATCTTACAATAAAATAAAATCAAAACACATAATTAGCTCCTGTAACATACATCTTGAGGCTTTAATAATTTTAAATGTGTAAAAAGTTCCTCCCAGAATCACACAGGGATGCATACATTCCTCTTGACTTTTGGCTAATATCCCTGTAATAGAGTCCACCTTACTGTATGTCCCCAGAACCTACGTTCTCTTATCGAATAGTTCTCGAAGAAAGAGCTCTACAGTTACAAGGCCCTAACTTTTGGAATGAGTTTATATTTTCTCGACTTAAGGTTAGGGGTTAGGGTTAGACCACATGAGCCTAACTGTGACCCTAACAGACCCTGTCATAAGTCTCCTGAATATATCACACTGAGAGAACACAGGGAACATAGACTCCCTCGCTTCACATTCGCTGTTCACAAGTTTGACACATTTGGACGGGACAAACGCTGCCGTTTTCACACAAGTATGTCATCTTTGCTCCAGAGACATCTGGCCCTACTTTGCAGACAGAGAACTGAGCACAAAGGAAACAGACGGCTTTTCAAAGTAACAATTACGAGTGACTTTGTTGTCATGCCGCTTTGAGGGGCGTGTCAAACAGATGCTGAGGCACAACAGTCATGCAAATATTTGTTATAGATACATTCCCAATATTTTGGAGATCAGAGGTTATAAAACTCAGCTGTGAATGCAGAATGACTAGGATGTGCCCAAAGTCAGTCACAACCCTAACAGAACACACACTTACTCACTCGCTCTATGTGCTCACTACCTTCATTCCTGACTCATTAATTCATTAACAAACACTCCTTACACCAGGGGTCTCCAACTCCAGTCCTGGAGAGCTACTGTCCAGTAGGTTTTTATCATGCCCGGCTTCTGATGAGCCACACTAGTTCTCAGGTAAATGCCAGGAACAGATGTGGCTCATCAGAAGCCAAGTAGGACAGAAAACCTATTGGATAGTAGCTCTCCAGGGCCGGTTTTGGAGACCCCTGCCTTACACATATAAAAATCTACAATATTACATATTTCTCAACAAATATAAACTACAAAACAACAATGTTTACACAGAAACCTGAGTACACATGTCTTCATGTTTCCTGGTTTGAATGTTTTTTTGGTTAGTAGCTAAATACCTTACGTCCTCACAGTCCAAAAACATGCTGAGGTTAATTGGAGTTACAAAATTGCCCATAAGTGTGTCTGAGTGAGTGTGTCCTGTCATGGATTGGTGCCCCATCCTGGGATGTTCCCTGTCTTACGTCCGTAGGCTCCGGCCCCCCCGCAACCCCGAATAGGATAAGCGATTACAGGAAATAGATGGGACTGGTGAATCTTATGGGTTGTGAAATCAACGTACATCCTCACAGTTACTTCAATGAATATGTATTAACATAACACATGAATTGTAAAAAAAGTCATAACTCACAGTCTATTTCACACTGCTGGTTTTGAAAGGTTATAGAACACAGAACAAGCTGTTGTTCAGTAACAAAGCAGGAGCAGTGTCATCTAACACCTTGAAAGAAGCAAAAAAAACAAGATTTTTAGAACACGTTAGGCAGCTGTAAAATGAAACACTTTCAGAGACAGAACAGCAAATGAATGCTTCTAGCCACTGATGCATAGGACATAGGGTTTCGGTATGAAAATGTACTCCGATGCTTCTCAAACTGAGAAACATGCAACCACTTCCTTCCTCTGCACCATGTCCGCTCACGGTTTCCTCCACCACAGGTGACATCACGAAAAATTCACAGACAACCAAATGATGTCATTTTGAACAAGCAGAGTGCTGGAAGGGGGGGGAGGGGACAGAGAAACGATTTCAGCACAGCCTTCCGTGAACCTAGCTGGATGCTAGCCCAGAAGCTAAGAGTTAGCCTGGAGGAGGTGGAGGAGTCTGCACTGATTTTTATTATACAACAGTGTGTTAGTGTTTACCAGGGGGACGCTGTGGTCACTAACCCTACTGTTATACTGCAAAATTGCTCTTACTGGAATATGGGTCCAAAATCAAGTAGCTTTTTTTCGCCGCATACAAGGTACTGAATCTAACAGTAAGAATCTCTTTAAGCATGACAGTCCAATGAAGGTAGAGAGCAAAATCTTTTATGGATTAAAAATAAGACTGACAGCAGTCACACAATGTATATATATATATATATATATATATATATATATGTATCTCTCCAGTCTACTCAAAATTCTGACTTCCGACATTCATAGTTTATTTTTAAAATGACCCAGACACTGACGATAATTGTTGAAAACGTAGCATCTTCAGAAGGGAGACGCGTTGAGTTTTTTGGGTCACCCAGACTGCGGGTTATTTCGAAAGGCCGACGAACGATTTGTTCCTAAGGAACAATCTGCCGGTCTTTACTTATCTATGAATGGCATTTCCGTGGGATACGAGTAACACTGCTGTGCCAGAAGGTGTCACAGGAGATTACTTTTATGCAATATTATACACACAAACACCCACACACCAGTACCTAGAGATGATTTTAAAATAATATCACTTTATGCTCAGTACATTTGAATTAAATGGAAACACCAGTGAGTATAAAGGGTGACAATGGCCTCGTCTGTCCACTGCGCACTGGTGTCAGCCGGCTGGCAGTGCGACCGTGACCTCACTCTTGCTGCCTCAGCCTGATTTCCTTTTACCTCATTTTCCGGTCACCCAGGGCCACAGCAACACACTGCAGGTTCCTGTCACAGAGACCCAGACCTGCCTGTCTGGAGAACAGCAGAGACTTTAAAATATGCTACCAGTACACGGAACCCATGTTCAGATCTACAAGTGCAGATGTGCAGATTCTAGAGGGTATATTAAACAAGTACATTCTCCTTGGAACACGTTACAAGACCGAAACAATAATTCTGCCACACTGACATTTGTTTCTGTCTTTGTCTAAGGAGTCTTTTTTCCCCAGACACTGTCTCTCCCGGTGCAGCTGCTTTCAGGCTTGCTGTCAGCACTTGTTTTATTGCCACAGTGTCGCATTGGTGAACTGCGGCCCAAGAGCTATCGATCGACTACACAAGTTGGAACCTTAACCCTATTAGCATGAGCTTAGAGCCGCATTCTCCACACCGGCAGCAGGGTGCAACACTTCCCGCACGTCTTAAGTTCTGCTGATCGGCCTGGATTTTTCAAAAAAAAAAACAACGTGGGAGGTGTTGTGTTGAAAGGGCACCCAGTGGTCATTCGGACCGACCAACAAAGGCTTGGATCACAAAACGACAGACCTGCAATGCTGCGGAAGATCGAGTTTTCCTGACCGATTACTTCTTGAGCCGTCCTAAAGGAGGGAAACCTGCCTTAACAGCGGAAATTGATACTCGTATGAAAAGTTAGGAAAGTCTGGCACTGCAAAAGGAAACTGGACTTCTGTGAATAAATTGTCTTTAAGCAAAAAAAGAAGGTGCTGGGCAAACAGATGTCTGATCAGGTGCTTCTTTTTTAAGCTGCCTTGTCCTCCCTTCTGCTTTCCTCTAAAACAGAGTTCAATTTCACATTCATGAGCTCTGTAATAAATACAGCAGGAAGTACATTTACTTAGCAGACACTTCTATCCAAAGGGTCACACAATTGAGAAAGCTGAATCAGAGTCCCTGCAGCAAATGGAGGTTAAGGGTCTTGCGCTGGGGCCCAAAGGGTGAAATCACTGCACCAGCCCTGGGGATCTGAACCAACAACCCCCCGACACAGGCACAGCATCCTGACCCACTGAGCTACACCCCAAATGTACATTTTGATTTATATGTCTGGGTGAGTATTAAGTCTTCATAGCTATACAAACAAGCGGGGGGGGTGCTTCTCTTGTTCTGCTGGTCTGCCCCTAGCCGTGAGGCCAGCAGGGTGGCCCGCAGCGGCTGGAGGGGCTCTGTGAGGTAGCGCGAGGTAGCGAGATAATGCGGGAGGCGGACCCACCAGAACAGAACGACACCTCAGTACCCGCTGTGTCGCAGGCAAATGAGTACACGGCGACCAGGAAAAGTACGCGGTGACACTGCGCTCCTCCCGGAGCTGGACGCAGCTATACGGGAAACCAGAAACAAAAGATCTACGGCTCACTAAATCCACGAGAGAATCAGGAGTGCCAGCTGGGATATTTTAATGCAACAAAAAGCGCAGTTACATAAAAGAGAATTATAAAGAATAGATCATGTAAGAGGGGAAAATCGTACCATCCACAACATAGACAAGCTTGTCTGTTGAAGTTGCCTTTATCGAAAGACTCTTCTGGCCAAACTTTAATATTAGGAGCAAGGCGAAGGTATCACTGCCAGCTCTCTTCCTTCAAATCTCTCAGGCTCTCGGAAAAGTCATAATAGGTGAATATTTGAGGTGTTTGCCAGACACCAAGCTACCAAGAACGGAAAAATGTTACCTTGCATTACAGGAGCGCACTTTGTTCAGATGCACTGTCATTAATATGAACCTACATGATCACTGCATTGACAGTTAGACCCACGCGCACTATAAACCTGCAGATAAGGCCCCCAGACCTGTGAACTTATTCGGGGTAAAATTTCGCACTCTGGTTTATTGATCAGAACCCTCCAGAAAGTCTCAATGCTGTATCAGCAAATGAAGAGATTAACTGTTGGTTCTATTCACATTAAAGCATCAACTCTCTCCCAGACAAACCTAAACGGAATCAGAAATTCAGCTGATTACTCTTTACCCAACATTACCAGCTAGAGAACACACCAGGCTCTCTGACATTCGGCTGTGCATCAGTCGACATCGCTGGAGCTTCCAGGTTGGCAAATGTAATTTCATCTCCCCTTGTTCATGAAATTAGATCATCTGAGCAGTAAATAAAGCCTGGCACCCGTCGTAGTACTGAAAAGCGGGTGTTCAGCCTGACAAAAGAACAGGGGCTACAGAAAACAGGTCAACGCCACAACACACATATACCCATTTACTTCAGCTGCCCAAAAGCACATCTAAGCTACAATGAGACATGCCCACTAAGTGCTACTCAATTACCAACTTCCAAGGGAAAAATCAGACTGACTGCTCTAGGCTGACATTACCAGGAACCAAAGTGCTCATGTAAAATACAGCGATCAGTCCAGAAGAGGAGACCCCAGACAGGACCATCTGTCCACAAGTCCAAGGCTTCTGCTAGATGATCCCAAAAGACTCCTGGACAGTTCACCACAAGAAACCAAAACTGACAACCCGAAAATCAGACACCAGCGCACAGAACTGTGAAGTCAGCGTCGAGAAGCTGGAAAAGCTTCACCAAAACCTGGAGATAAAACAGGATAAAACCACAAACTAGACTCCCAACGGAACAAAGTCTTATGCTGAAAAATCAACAATGACGAGAATGAGCGACACTGGTCAGCCTAAATAACATTTGGTGCCAGCTACTTCTACTCTGAAGCCCGGTCAATGACAAAGGGCACATGGACCTCAATGTAACATGGACCTCAGTCCAAATTAGCGTCCATCACAGTAGTCATTGTGATGGAGATTTAAGAATGTTCTACAACATCCTGTAGTATACGGCAGAACCTCCTTATCATTGCTGACTTTCAAATATATTCTCTGTCTCAAGACTTTCTACACGTCTTACAAGATAAAAGAATGTTTGTTTTCCATTATGTTTGTCGACATTAATATACTGAACTGTAGTGAATTCCCGGGGAGGTGTGGTAGCTCAGTGAGCAGCCCTGTGAGGCTGTACCTATGTAGCTAGGGGTCTGAATCCTGCACGTTACAGCTAATAGGCACTTCTAATCGCCCACAGAGTGTGAGTGTGAGTGTGTGGACTGGCAACCTACCTGGGGTAGACCCCAGCCTTGTGTCCTATGCTGCCTGGGATAGACCCCAGCCTTGTGTCCTATGCTGCCTGGGATAGACCCCAGCCTTGTGTCCTATGCTGCCTGGGATAGACCCCAGCCTTGTGTCCTATGCTGCCTGGGATAGACCCCA